>CM051238.1:452237066-453437066 GCA_027917425.1 Gastrophryne carolinensis
CCACCACATACACATGCATGCATGCTCCACACACACACACATATGAATGCAAGCCCCTCACACACACACACACACACACACACACACACACACATGCAAGCTCCCCAGCACACACACATATGAATGCAAGACACACACACACACACACACACACACACACACACAAGCCCCCTAGCACACACATACAAGCTTCCCAGCCCACACACATGCATGCAAGAGCCACACACACACATGCACATGCAAGCCCCCAGCACACACACATATGAATGCAGACCACATACACACATGTAAGCCCACTAGCACACACACATGCATGCAAGCTCCACACACACATGCACATGCAAGCCCCCCACACACATACATGCATGCCCCCTGCCCCCCCGCTCTTATCACTCCTTGGTGGACCAGTGGGGGATCAGAGCGCCCGATATACCAGGAGTAGCAGCGCCCAACCTGAGCTTTTCTGGGGCAACGACACTCGGAACATCGAGCATCAGAATTGTGGTCAGGAAAAGGAAACAGGCCCTGACTCTGCTCTCCACATGCCGCAGCTCCCCGGCTCCGCCCCCTCCACATCCCGATTCCCCGGCTACTCTGCAGCTTAACACTTGCTGCACACTTCTCTCAAATGCCCCATCCACATAATCGCCGGGAGATGTACATGAGCATTTCGGGATACCGAATAGTGGCGCGGCACAAGGACCAATTCACAGGACTGTCCCGTGAAAATCAGAACATTTTAGGCATGCTCTGCGCTTTACACCGTACCCAGTCCTCACCCACCTACGAAGAGGGGGGGCACCTGTCGAGGGGCAGAGACAGAATCGGGGATGAAAAAAAAATTGTGATGGTGGGTGTGGGGGGAGGGCAGAGTGTGCAGCAGAAACCGCTGCTGTACAACTTACCTGATCCCTGATCCAGACCCCAGTCAGCGGCTGTGTTTCTTTCAAATAGTCTATGGATGGGGCCACAGAAAGATGACCACCGCTCCCATGAGTGAGGACACTGCCCAACTAAGCACTAGGGGTGTCCCCACTCATGGGAGCGGCAGCCATCTTTCTGTGGCCCCGGCTATAGACCATTTAACAGGAATCCGACCACCATCCATGAACCGGACCGGGGGTTCAAGTAAGTTACGGTTGATACGGTTAAAGAAAAAGACATATGTCCATCAAGTTCAACCAAGGGTGTTGGGGTCGGGGAAGTTATTTTTTATTTTATTTTATAGCGGAAGCTATTTATTTTATTTTTTGTTTTATTTTTTTTACTGATAACAGCTAATAGTAACTGTTAATGTTATTTTCTTCTAAATAAGCATCTCATCCTTTTTTGAAACTGTCAGCGGTTGATGCTGTAACAAGCTTCTGTGGGAGGCTATTCCACAGATTTATAGTTCTTATGGTAAAAAATGATTGTCGCCTCCGGAGACTGAATTTCTATTTTTCCAGTCGAAGGGAGAGAGCGCGCCCCCTTGTCTTTACCTGAAATAGTGTTTCCCCATATTTTTTGTTCGGGCCATTTATATATTTATACAAGTTAATCATGTCCCCCCCCTCAATCGTCTCCTCTCAAGAGTTAACAGATTTAATTCTCGTAATCTTTCCTAATAATTAAGATCCTTCATTCCTCTGATTAGTTTGGTGGCTCCTCTGCTCCCTTTCCATAGTCAGAGCGTCCTTTCTATGAATGGGTGCCCAGAACTGGACGGCATATTCCAGGTGAGGGCCCACCAGTGCCTTGTAAAGAGGCAAAATTACTCACTTTCCCATGATTCCAGTGATCTATTAATACATGATAATATCTTGGTGGCCTAGGAAGCAGCTTGGCATTGCATGCTGTTATTTAGCCTGCGATCTACCAGTGCCCCCAGATCCTTCTCAACAAGTGACTCTCCCAGTTTTACTTCCCAGAGGACATATGTGGCCTTCAGGTTGTTAGACCCCAAGTGCATCACTTTACATTTCTCCACATTGACCTTCATTTTCCAAGTGGAGCCCAGACACTCAATGTGTCCAAGTCATCCTGAAGCTTGTGACCATCTTCAATAGACACATAGGCACCGTGCTCCTGAAGCTTGTGACCATCTTCAATAGACACATAGGCACCGTGCTCCTGAAGCTTGTGACCATCTTCAATAGACACATAGGCACTGTGCTTATGAAGCTTGTGACCATCTTCAATAGACACATAGGCACTGTGCTCCTGAAGCTTGTGACCATCTTCAATAGACACATAGGCACTGTGCTCCTGAAGCCTGTGGCCATCTTCAATAGACACATAGGCACTGTGCTCCTGAAGCTTGTGACCATCTTCAGTAGACACATAGGCACTGTGCTCCTGAAGCTTGTGACCATCTTCAATAGACACATAGGCACTGTGCTCCTGAAGCTTGTGACCATCTTCAATAGACACATAGGCACTGTGCTCCTGAAGCCTGTGGCCATCTTCAATAGACACATAGGCACTGTGCTCCTGAAGCTTGTGACCATCTTCAATAGACACATAAGCACTGTGCTCCTGAAGCTTGTGACCATCTTCAATAGACACATAGGCACTGTGCTCCTGAAGCTTGTGACCATCTTCAATAGACACATAGGCACTGTGCTCCTGAAGCTTGTGACCATCTTCAGTAGACACATAGGCACTGTGCTCCTGAAGCTTGTGACCATCTTCAATAGACACATAGGCACTGTGCTCCTGAAGCTTGTGACCATCTTCAGTAGACACATAGGCACCGTGCTCCTGAAGCTTGTGACCATCTTAAATAGACACATAGGCACCGTGCTCCTGAAGCTTGTGACCGTCTTAAATAGACACATAGGCACCGTGCTCCTGAAGCTTGTGACCGTCTTAAATAGACACATAGGCACTGTGCTCCTGAAGCTTGTGACCGTCTTAAATAGACACATAGGCACTGTGCTCCTGAAGCTTGTGACCGTCTTAAATAGACACATAGGCACTGTGCTCCTGAAGCTTGTGACCGTCTTAAATAGACACATAGGCACTGTGCTCCTGAAGCTTGTGACCGTCTTAAATAGACACATAGGCACTGTGCTCCTGAAGCTTGTGACCGTCTTAAATAGACACATAGGCACTGTGCTCCTGAAGCTTGTGACCGTCTTAAATAGACACATAGGCACTGTGCTCCATATCTTTGTGTCATTTGCAAAAATACAGACAGTGCTTCTAATTGTATTAGGTTGTAGCTGTAGCTCACTGTCCCTCCAGTTTCGTGCCACCTGTGGTTCCATTAGGATGAGGAGGGTTCTGTAATGTTGAAGGAGGCAGAGAGATGTACCTGACCCCCCACTGCTGATAGCAACAAGGAGGTGGTGTACATGGAAAATTTCTGGGTGACCCCTGATTTAGGATGTCCTCTGGGTCTAGGCGGCAGGCAGCCGCTTGAGGGAGTGTCACTGGCCTGCAGCTGTGGACTTCCTGTTGCCCTCCTCAAGGGGTTATGGGTCCCTTTGAAAACGATGTACGCCCCTTCCTCAGGCCCCCTGAATGGCTGAGCAGGCAATAAACCAGCTTTTAGCCCATGGTGGCGGGGGTGAGTGTAAAGTCTGCGTTTGGGGGCATGAACCCACGATGTTCAGCACAAACAGGAACTTCGGGTTCACTCATCTCTACTCATGCAAATCCCCCCACACACACATGCATGCAAGCCTCCCTCACACACACACACAATCCCCCTGCACGCACACACATGCATGCAAGCCCCCCCACACTCACAATCACCCCGCACAAACACATGCATGTAAGCCTCCCTCACACACACACACACACACACACACACACAATCCCCCCGCACACACACACATGCATGCAAGCCCCCCCACACTCACAATCCCCCCGCACAAACACATGCATGTAAGCCTCCCTCACACACACACACACAATCCCCCCCCCATACACATGCATGCAAGCCCCCCCACACTCACAATCCCCCCGCACACACACATGCATGTAAGCCTCCCTTACACATACTCACAATCCCCCCGCACACACACATGCATGCAAGCCCACCCCCCCACACACACACACAATCCCCTGCACACACACACATGCATGCAAGCCTACCTCACACACACAAACCCCCACACACATGCATGCAAGCCCCCCCACACACACAATCCCCCTGCACACACACATGCATGCAAGCCCCCCCCCACACACACAATCCCCCCGCACACACACATGCATGCAAGCCCCCCCACACACACAATCCCCCTGCACACACACATGCATGCAAGCCCCCCCCACACACACAATCCCCCCGCACACACACATGCATGCAAGCCCCCTCCCCACACACACACACACACAATCCCCCCGCACACACACATGCATGTAAGCCTCCCTCACACACGCACAATCCCCCCGCACACACACATGCATGTAAGCCTCCCTCACACGCACAATCCCCCCGCACACACACATGCATACAAGTCCCCCCCACATACACAATCCCCCCACACACACACATGCATGCAAGCCTCCCTCACACACACACAATCCCCCCGCACACACACATGCATACAAGTCCCCCCCCCACACACACAATCCCCCCCCACACACACATGCATGCAAGCCTCCCTCACACACACACAATCCCCCCATACACACACATGCATGCAAGCCACCACACACACAATCCCCCCACACACACATGCATGCAAGCCCCCCACACACAAAAATGCAAGCAAGCCCCCCACACACACATGCATGCAAGCCCCACACACACACAATCCCCCCGCACACACATGTATGCAAGCCCACACAAAAAAATGCAAGCAAGCCCCCCCCACACACAATCACCCCCACACACATGCATGCAAGTCTCCCTCACACACACACAATCCCCCCACACACACATGCATGCAAGCCCACACACAAAAATGCAAGCAAGCCCCCCACACACACATGCATGCAAGCCCCACACACACATGCACGTGCCCACGTTTCATGTCTGGTTATCTTCTACTCTTATAGGTTATGTCAGAAATCAATCTCTTCCAGGATCTTCGGGAGGAGGAGAAAGCCGGTAATGGTTGGACTTACCAAGGTAGGGATCTTTATACTGAACGGGAGAGGGGCTAAGAGTAAACATCTCTACGGGTCATTAGAGGGTGGGCGGAGCCTGCTGCGTAATTCTCTCTCTTGGTTCGTCTGCAGCACTTACCATGAACAAGAGGATCCCCCAACCTTCCCTCTGCGTCGTCTGCTGCCTGCTGGCCATCTGCACCGTTCTCCAGTTCATCACCATCATCGTTATCGCCTCCAACGCACGTGAGTCAGTGCACAACGCACACTGTGTAATAGGGAAGGTTCCAGAATGTGGGCGGGGCCGGCTCCAGACTTTTGTGGGCCCTATCTGCTGCATGCTCTGTTAAAGGGCATCCCTCACTCGCCCCGCCACCATGAGCTAAAAACTGGTTGATTGCCTGCTCAGCCAAACCTAACACGGGCATCTGGTGTAAAGTCTGCGTTTGGGGATCGAGGACGCGAACCCGCGATGTTCAGCATGAACAGGAACTTTGGGTTCACTCATCTCTACTCATGCAAGCCCCCCACACACATGCATGCAAGCCCCCCCCACACACACGCAATTCCCCCCCACATACACATACATGCATGCCCCCCACCCATACATGTATGCATGAAAGCTTCCCACACAAACACATACATACATGCAAGCCCCCCACACACATGCATGCAAGCCCTCCCACACACACACGCAATTCCCCCCCACATACACATGCATGCATGCCCCCTACCCACACATGCATGCATGAAAGCTTCCCACACACACACATACATACATACAAGCCCCACACACACGTGAATGCAAGCCCCCCCACATACATACATACATGCAAGCCTTCCCACACACACATACATACATGCAAGCCTTCCCACAAACACACAAATGCATGCATGCCCCACCCACACACACATGCATGCAAGCCCTCCCACAAACACACGAATGCATGCAAGCCCCCCACACACACATATGCATGCAAGCCCCCCACAAACACATACATACATGCAAGCCTTCCCACAAACACACGAATGCATGCAAGCCCCCCCACACATACATACATGCAAGCCCTCCCACAAACACACAAATGCATGCAAGCCCCCCACACACACATATGCATGCAACCCCCCCACACACACATACATACATACATGCAAGCCCTCCCATAAACACAAATACATGCAAGCCCCCCCACACACGGATGCATGCAAGCTCCCCCACACACACATACATACATGCGAGCCCTCCCACAAACACACAAATGCATGCAAGCCCCCCCCCACACACATACATACATACATACATGCAAGCCCTCCCACAAACACACAAATACATGCAAGCCCCCCACACACACAAATGCATGCAAGCTCCCCCACACACACATACATACATGCAAGCCCTCCCACAAACACACAAATACACGCAAGCCCCCCCCACACACACGAATGCATGCAAGCTCCCCCACACACACATACATACATGCAAGCCCTCCCACAAACACACAAATGCACACAAGCCCCCCACACACATACATGCATACATGCAAGCCCTCCCACAAACACACAAATACATGCAAGCCCCCCCACACACGAATGCATGCAAGCTCCCCCACACACACATACATACATGCAAGCCCTCCCACAAACACACAAATACATGCAAGCCCCCCCACACACAAATGCATGCAAGCTCCCCCACACACACATACATACATGCAAGCCCTCCCACAAACACACAAATACATGCAAGCCCCCCCACACACGAATGCATGCAAGCTCCCCCACACACACATGCATACATGCAAGCCCCCCACAAACACATGAATGCATGCAAGAATGCCCCCCCCACACATACATACATGCAAGACACCCACACACGAATGCATGCAAGCCCCCCACACACACATACATACATGCAAGCCCCCTGCACACACACATGCATGCATCCCATCCCAACACTAATGTTTCCCATAATCACTGAACAGAAACCTCTGTTTTTCATCAGAATAAATGTCGGTCACTGTCTCCGGCAGGTCAGGGAGCGGATCGGATGGAGCAGAGCCTGGAAGCCAAGTTCCAAAATCTAAGTTTAAGGATACACTCCAGAGAGGAGCAACTTTCTGCCGGTGAGGGACAAGTAGACAGAGGATGTGAGGTCAACGCGTAACGTGTTTAATCTGTAAATTTCCTTCTAGATTCCAGGATGATGGAGACACTAAAAGCCCTTAATGCCTCTGTGAAAGGGATTAAAGGTAAGATGGCTGAGGGGATCTCCTTAGGTGCTGGGAGTGGGAAACATACAAGATAGGCTCTCATTCAGGGTGAAGGTCCGGATTAATGTGAGCAATCTGTATGTACAGGGGGGAACATACAAGATAGGCTCTTTTTCAGGGTGAAGGTCCGGATTAATGTGAGCAATCTGTATGTACAGGGGGGAACAAACAAGATAGGCTCTTATTCAGGGTGAAGGTCCAGATTAATGTGGGCAATCTGTATGTACAGGGTGTCGGAAACATATAAGATAGGCTCTTATTCAGGGTGAGGGTCCGGATTAATGTGAGCAATCTGTATGTACAGGGTGTGGGAAACATATAAGATAGGCTCTTATTCAGGGTGAGGGTCCGGATTAATGTGAGCAATCTGTATGTACAGGGGGGGAACATACAAGATAGGCTCTTATTCAGGGTGAAGGTCCAGATTAATGTGGGCAATCTGTATGTACAGGGTGTGGGAAACATATAAGATTGGCTCTTATTCAGGGTGAGGGTCCGGATTAATGTGGGCAATCTGTATGTACAGGGTGTGGGAAACATATAAGATTGGCTCTTATTCAGGGTGAGGGTCTGGATTAATGTGGGCAATCTGTATGTACAGGGTGTGGGAAACATAGAAAATAGGCTCTAATTTAGGGTGAAGGTCCGGATTAAGGATAAGACAATCGTCTGAACCAAATCAATATAAAGTTACCCTCAGGGGAGGTGGCAGCGCGTCTGTTCAATAATTCACACAATAAAAAATGTGGGGAACAGCAGAGACGAGTGTTTTATCCTTAAGCACGCTGCACTTTTTGTGCCCATAATTATATCACAGGCTGATTCATCACTAACGCCAGGTAGTGACAGATGAGCGTCTGTAGCAGCATTTTCAGAGCACCCGCTAGTAGTCGCTGTGCTCGGCCGTGGGTCGCTAGTTTATAGGGACTCAGTCGCTGTTCAGTAATGATGAATACATTGTGAGGAGTCGCTAATTGACCAGTACAGCGCTGTATGGGAGCGCATGTTAGCGACTGGTCAGTGCGACCGACTCACACTCACACCATAGCGACCGAGCACCTCCGGCGCTATTTACTTTATTTTTACTACCTGTCATTTACAAGGCTCTACCTGACACTACCTGTCATTTACAAGGCGCTACCTGACGCTACCTGTCATTTACAAGGAGCTACCTGACGCTACCTGTCATTTACAAGGCGCTACCTGACGCTACCTGTCATTTACAAGGCGCTACCTGACGCTACCTGTCATTTACAAGGCGCTACCTGACGCTACCTGTCATTTACAAGGCGCTACCTGACGCTACCTGTCATTTACAAGGCTCTACCTGACGCTACCTGTCATTTACAAGGCGCTACCTGACGCTACCTGTCATTTACAAGGCGCTACCTGACGCTACCTGTCATTTACAAGGCGCTACCTGACGCTACCTGTCATTTACAAGGCGCTACCTGACGCTACCTGTCATTTACAAGGCGCTACCTGACGCTACCTGTCATTTACAAGGCGCTACCTGACGCTACCTGTCATTTACAAGGCGCTACCTGACGCTACCTGTCATTTACAAGGCGCTACCTGACGCTACCTGTCATTTACAAGGCGCTACCTGACGCTACCTGTCATTTACAAGGCGCTACCTGACGCTACCTGTCATTTACAAGGCTCTACCTGACGCTACCTGTCATTTACAAGGCGCTACCTGACGCTACCTGTCATTTACAAGGCGCTACCTGACGCTACCTGTCATTTACAAGGCGCTACCTGACGCTACCTGTCATTTACAAGGCGCTACCTGACGCTACCTGTCATTTACAAGGCTCTGCCTGACGCTACCTGTCATTTACAAGGCGCTACCTGACACTACCTGTCATTAACAAGGCGCTACCTGACGCTACCTGTCATTTACAAGGCGCTACCTGACGCTGCCTGTCATTTACAAGGCGCTACCTGACGCTACCTGTCATTTACAAGGCGCTACCTGACGCTACCTGTCATTTACAAGGCACTACCTGACGCTACCTGTCATTTACAAGGCGCTACCTGACGCTACCTGTCATTTACAAGGCGCTACCTGACGCTACCTGTCATTTACAAGGTGCTACCTGACGCTACCTGTCATTTACAAGGCACTACCTGACGCTACCTGTCATTTACAAGGCGCTACCTGACGCTACCTGTCATTTACAAGGCGCTACCTGACGCTACCTGTCATTTACAAGGCGCTACCTGACGCTACCTGTCATTTACAAGGCGCTACCTGATGCTACCTGTCATTTACAAGGCTCTACCTGACGCTACCTGTCATTTACAAGGCGCTACCTGACGCTACCTGTCATTTACAAGGCGCTACCTGACGCTACCTGTCATTTACAAGGCTCTACCTGACGCTACCTGTCATTTACAAGGCGCTACCTGACGCTACCTGTCATTTACAAGGCGCTACCTGACGCTACCTGTCATTTACAAGGCGCTACCTGACGCTACCTGTCATTTACAAGGCGCTACCTGACGCTACCTGTCATTTACAAGGCGCTACCTGACGCTACCTGTCATTTACAAGGCGCTACCTGACGCTATCCCTTCATGAATAAGGCCCTAGATACTTAAATCGGTCCGCTATCTGGAGTGATGGGCCCGGGAAGATCTGGGTATCCTCAGGCCTATCCACCATATATAACTAGAGGTCCTTCTTAACCATTCCACACAGATCTGAGCCATAAGGGGACACAGGTAACATCTGCACGAGTGTGGCCCCCACCAATTAGTCGCTTCCTGTGTCCCCCTGGCTATGTGCAGAACAGGAACGGCTTCATCGCAAATACCATTTATTTCCTTAACTCTTCACACTTACCTTTCTAGATCTGGCTTTGTCTGAATGTAGGTGAGTCTATATCTAAGCTACAGTTATAGGGGACCTACTTTCTTCACTACACTTAATCCTGGCATGTGGGGGGGGGGGGCTGATTTTCATGAATCATGTATTAATTTTAAAATGTTTTGTTAAATAAGAAATTCTCTGTCTGCAGATTCCGATGTGATGGCCAAAGTGGTGAACGTCCAGTCCTCTGTGGATCGGATTTTATCAGATGACGTCTTAGGTATTGTGAAGGGGAGAAAAACAGGGGGCATTCGATTATTATTATTATTGTTTATTTATATAGCGCCATCCTCTTCCGTAGCGCTGTACAAGGTGTGATTACAGACAAGGTGAAACATATAGTACAGGGAACAATACATTATTATTATTATTGTTTATTTATATAGCGCCATCATCTTCCGTAGCGCTGTACAAGGTGTGATTACAGACAAGACATTAGATGCTACGAGGTTAAAGTGGACCAACACCCAGGATTTTGACTATCCTGGGTTTTGGTCCACTTTGGCGGGGCACCCCGATTGGGGGTGCCCCGCTGTGTGAAACCCCCCAGAAACCCCGAAAAACTCATCTCTCCTCGCTCCTACGTGACCGCCACTGCCAATTGCTGCCAACGGACAAGCGGGAGGCAGCGACGGACAAGAGAGCACGCCCGCCGCCGCCTCCCGCGCGTCACTCTTACAGGGTGCGCGCCCGCGCCGGCCATTCACAAACGTCCTGCTAGAGGGACGTGCGGGAGGCGGCGGCGGGCGCCGCTGGATTGTGGATAAGGTAGGGATTTAGGGGGTTTCACACACCCGATCGGGGTGCCCCGCAGTCAGGGGTTTGATCGGTCCGGGAATCTTATAGATTCCCGGGCCGATCATGGGAGGGTGTTGGTCCACTTTAAACCAAGTGTTGTGAGCACAGGAGACAATAGGAATGAGAGCCGCGCCCCTGCGAGCTTACAGTCTAAAGATCCATGGAGAGGAGCTGAGATCAGGTGTCCCTTGTTAAAGCGGGCCCCAAATTCCTACTGCAGCCCTCGGGGTCTCGTTGAAATTCCAATAGTGGATTCCGACCTCTGAATAACCCCTAAAAATTGGGCCTTTCTAGTCACGTGTGCAAATTCATTCACGCACAACCATAAATTGACCCTAACGTGGTTTCGTCGTGCATCCAGACACACCACCACACGCCATACTGTTGGTGATCATGGAGTAGACTCAACACGGCTGCCACAGTCACAGGAAGGTGGAAGGGTGAGTATCAGATGAGAGGACCACATCGGGAAATTATCCTCAGCACTGTTTCTCAACCTGCGGTACGTGTACCCCAGGGGGTACAGGGCCGTGTTCAGGGGCGTCCCAACACGCGGTGTCTGACTGGTCTGGTATTTTACTCTAACAGTTAAAACAGTTTAGCAGTGCTACGAGGCCCGTGGCCTCCTTATTTTGGGACTGTTTATAACTGATCACCCCATAGGGAAAATGTGGAGGTGCGTAAGCACACAATGGCTACTATAAGCACTATTAATATTATTGTAGGTGGTCAACTGTTTCCAAGCACCCACATAATAACCACACCTCCCAAGTGTCCCTGACAGGTAATAGGAAGCTGTCGCCTTTGTGTTGCAGGTTCCTTCAGCAGTGAATTTCAGAGGATTCTGATAGCCATCAGCAAACTCAGAGAAGAAGCTTCAAAGGGAAATGGTATGTGCTTCCTTCACGCACCAACCACCACCAACCTACCACCCTTCCTGCCATTATTTCCTAAAATTTGCTGTCTGGGTTCCACTGTAAAGCCGCTTGGTATTGGAGAAAATCGGACTATATCAGGTGAGACTTTCCACCATCACCCATGTCATCTTCTTGTTCAGGCACCGAAGGTCAGTTGTGCAGTGAGGGATGGACACACTTCGGCCTCAGCTGCTATTACAGGTCTGCTTACTTGAGAACATGGAAGAGCGCCCAAAAAGACTGTGTGGCTCAATCGGCTCACCTGGTGGTCGTCAATGGTGCAGATGAGATGGTAAGTACCAAGTGATGCTCGTGGGCTGTGTCGTCACTTGTGGTTAAGAACATCTCATGCTTCCCTTGGCTTTCATGGATAATATGAGGCAAGGACAGGCGAATGAAGAAGAATGATCCTGGTTACGTTCCGTCTGTTTTTTAGCAAGGTAGATAAGATTCCTGAGGAACTTTCTGCCCCTATATCACGACTACATCATGGAGGGTTAATGTCTTGGACATTGCAGTAAGAGGAAGAGATTCATGTGAGCCCGTGTTCTTGAGAATCTCAGTGCAGTGAAAGGGAAGGGTTACTGTTTCAAACATTGGGGTAATGTGTACTCCCTTTGCCGTTCCCAATAGATTACACTTTTGGTTTGGTTATATTGGTTGCTACTTTCTATATCAGGAGTACATCATGGGGGGTTAATGTCTTGGACATTGCAGTAAGAGGAAAAGATTCATGTGAACCCAAGTTCTTGGGAAACTCAGTGCAGTGAAAGGGAAACGTTACTGTTTCAAACACTGGGGTAATGTGTGCTCCCTTTGTCATTCACTATAGATTATATTTTTGGTTTGGTTACTTTGGTTGCTACTTTCTATATCAGGAATACATTGTGGGGGGTTAATATCTTGGACATTGCAATAAGAGGAAAAGAGTCATGTGAACCCAAGTTCTTGAGTTTCCTCAGTGCAGTGAAAGGGAAGCGTTACTGTTTCAAACATTGGGGTAACATGTGCTCCCTTTGCCATTCCCAATAGATTATATTTTTGGTTGCTCTGAAAGGATGAAGCCATAAAATTAATGTTTGTATGATGAGACGTAGAATACCTTGGGAAAGACCACTCCATATGAGCTGACTCTCCTCTCAGGACCACAGGAGGTGAATGAGGATTGGAATGTGGACTCCTCCAGGGAACAATGTTGACACTGACACAGAACAATATGGAAATGAGGTGCTACATTGTAACATTTTTTATTGCATGTCTCCGTTTAAAGACTTTCATAATGAAATTCTCAGAGCAGAAGACCACATGGATCGGCCTGACGGACGTGGACGGTGAATGGAAATGGGTGGACGGGACTTCTTATGACATCACGCCAAAGTAGGCCACTCCCCTAAAATTTTCATGCACAGATGTCTCCATATGAATTTCCTAATCACATTTTTTGTGCAGGTTCAGCAAAGGTGTGTGTTAGCTTAATTTACAAATAGAGGGTGTGAGCTATATTGGCAATAATTCCATATCTAGGGCCTGCTCATATCTGGAGAGAGACAATAGGTCTTGCTGCGAAAAAAGGTTACTCTTCTAGAAACAGCCCCCTGCCAATACCGACGCAAGCCTGTGTGCATACGTGATGGTGCCGTAATTTCAAAAAAGATTATGGCATTGCTCCGGATCCTAGCCAGTTAGCGATTACATTTCCACGATTTGGCCACCGAGATGGACTCCCTCCATCCTGGGACACCCCGGGTGAGAAGATACTTAGAATTCCTGTTAGGGACTAGATAAGAAACAGTGTTTGGTCTCGAGGCGTGTTTGGACCCCGACCATACACAAGGGGTAAATTCGAAGCCTGGCGAGAAAAATGCCATTGACTTTCATTGTCTACCTTGGGGCTGATTCAGAGCCGGGTGACAATTTACAACTGGTAGAGAATGAAAGTGGATGGCAGTTTTTTCTTGTATAAAAAGAAGTGAGTTTTTTCGCACTAGGCTGTCGACCCCAGTGACACCAGAACCAAGTCCCTATGATCTTCCGATGGAAAGTTGTGACCCATATTATGTTCGAAAGATATTATGTTTGACAGAAGCCTACAGGGGATATAATGTTTGAAAGATATTCTGTTCAAAAGAAGCCTACAGGGGAGGAGATCTGGACCCATCCCAGGGGTGGGGAATTTGGTGGTAGTCCTAGCAGTAGGGTTGCCACCCCACCAGTATTTCACCAGCGTGGCAGGTATTCCTTGGCCCATGGCCGGTACCGATATTTTATTTCACACGGCCATTAATTAATTAATATTATAATTAATATTTTGCATGGGGACATGTCGTCCTTCAGCGTGAGGGAGGGATTAATGTGTAGCACGGTTATTGGGGTAACCCTATGATGCTGCTTCACATTTTATATGCACTGTAACCTTTATAATCACCTTAGCTGCCCTCGTCTGTCTCTGCAGGTTCTGGTCGGATGGTCAGCCCGATGATTGGTTTGGTCACGGCCGCGGGGGAGGGGAGGACTGCGGACAGCTCAAGCTCGGCAATGCCTGGAATGACGATCACTGCACCCGCTATTTCCCATACATCTGCGAGAAGAAGCTACAGTAATGAATACCGGAGCAGTGCCGGATGTTCCTCGGGGGCGGGGCAATCATACATCAGGCCATTCAGGGTATAACCAAAGCCTGGAAAGGGATAAGTGTGTCCTGTGCTGCCCCATGGAACTATACTGTTTGAAAAAGGTGGAGCTTCCCAGAGCGTCTTCTTACTGATTGGCTGATTGGCTTAAAGATCTGGAAAATGTTTACTCTAATAAAAACTTTTTCAAAAAATGTGTCCATTCCTGATGTCTCTCCCTGCTTCCTTTTCCTGATGTCTCTGCCTGCTTCCCATTCCTGATGTCTCTCCCTGCTTCCCATTCCTGATGTCTCTCCCTGCTTCCCATTCCTGATGTCTCTCCCTGCTTCCTATTCCCGATGTCTCTGCCTGCTTCCCATTCCTGATGTCTCTGCCTGCTTCCCATTCCCGATGTCTCTGCCTGCTTCCCATTCCTGATGTCTCTCCCTGCTTCCCATTCCTGATGTCTCTCCCTGCTTCCTTTTCCTGATGTCTCTGCCTGCTTCCCATTCCTGATGTCTCTGCCTGCTTCCCATTCCCGATGTCTCTGCCTGCTTCCCATTCCTGATGTCTCTGCCTGCTTCCCATTCCCGATGTCTCTGCCTGCTTCCCATTCCCGATGTCTCTACCTGCTTCCCATTCCCGATGTCTCTGCCTGCTTCCCATTCCTGATGTCTCTGCCTGCTTCCTATTCCCGATGTCTCTGCCTGCTTCCTATTCCCGATGTCTCTGCCTGCTTCCCATTCCCGATGTCTCTCCCTGCTTCCTTTTCCGATGTCTCTGCCTGCTTCCCATTCCCGATGTCTCTACCTGCTTCCCATTCCTGATGTCTCTGCCTGCTTCCCATTCCTGATGTCTCTGCCTGCTTCCCATTCCCGATGTCCCTGCCTGCTTCCCATTCCTGATGTCTCTACCTGCTTCCCATTCCCGATGTCTCTGCCTGCTTCCCATTCCTGATGTCTCTGCCTGCTTCCCATTCCTGATGTCTCTGCCTGCTTCCCATTCCCGATGTCTCTGCCTGCTTCCCATTCCCGATGTCTCTGCCTGCTTCCCATTCCCGATGTCTCTGCCTGCTTCCCATTCCTGATGTCTCTGCCTGCTTCCCATTCCCGATGTCTCTCCCTGCTTCCCATTCCTGATGTCTCTGCTTGCTTCCCATTTCTGATGTCTCTGCCTGCTTCTCATTCCTGATAACCCCTCTAATGATGGCGGTGACTCCTCTAGTGATGGCGGCGACCCCTCTAATGATGGCGGTGACTCCTCTAGTGATGGTGGTGACCCCTCTAATGATGGCGGTGACTCCTCTAGTGATGGTGGTGACCCCTCTAGTGATGGCGGTGACCCCTCTAGTGATGGCGGTGACCCCTCTAGTGATGGCGGTGACTCCTCTATTGATCGCAGTGACTCCTCTTGTGATGGCGGTGACCCCTCTAGTGATGGCGGTGACTCCTCTAGTGATGGCGGTGACTCCTCTAGTGATGGTGGTGACCCCTCTAGTGATGGCGGTGACCCCTCTAGTGATGGCGGTGACCCCTCTAGTGATGGCGGTGACTCCTCTAGTGATGGCGGTGACTCCTCTAGTGATGGTGGTGACTCCTCTAGTGATGGTGGTGACCCCTCTAGTGATGGCGGTGACCCCTCTAGTGATGGCGGTGACCCCTCTAGTGATGGCGGTGACTCCTCTATTGATCGCAGTGACTCCTCTTGTGATGGCGGTGACCCCTCTAGTGATGGCGGTGACTCCTCTAGTGATGGCGGTGACTCCTCTAGTGATGGTGGTGACCCCTCTAGTGATGGCGGTGACTCCTCTAGTGATGGCGGTGACTCCTCTAGTGATGGCGGTGACCCCTCTAGTGGTGTCGGTGACTCCTCTAGTGATGGCGGTGACTCCTCTAGTGATGGTGGTGACCCCTCTAGTGATGGCGGTGACTCCTCTAGTGATGGCGGTTACCCCTCTAGTGATGACAGTGACCCCTCTAGTGATGGCGGTGACTCCTCTAGTGATGGTGTGGACTCCTCTAGTGATGGCCGTGACTCCTCTAGTGATGGCGGTGGCTCCTCTAGTGATGGTGGTGACCCCTCTAGTGATGGCGGTGACTCCTCTAGTGATGGCGGTGACTCCTCTAGTGATGGCGGTGACTCCTCTAGTGATGGTGGGGCCTCCTCTAGTGATGGTGGTGACTCCTCTAGTGATGGCCGTGACTCCTCTAGTGATGGCGGTGGCTCCTCTAGTGATGGTGGTGACCCCTCTAGTGATGGCGGTGACTCCTCTAGTGATGGCGGTGACTCCTCTAGTGATGGCGGTGACCCCTCTAGTGATGGCGGTGACTCCTCTAGTGATGGCGGTGACTCCTCTAGTGATGGCGGTGACTCCTCTAGTGATGGCGGTGGCTCCTCTAGTGATGGTGGTGAATCCTCTAGTGATGGGGGTGACTCTTCTAGTGATGGCGGTGGCTCCTCTAGTGATGGTGGTGACCCCTCTAGTGATGGCGGTGACTCCTCTAGTGATGGCGGTGACTCCTCTAGTGATGGTGGTAACCCCTCTAGTGATGGGGGTGACTCCTCTAGTGATGGCGGTGGCTCCTCTAGTGATGGTGGTGACCCCTCTAGTGATGGCGGTGACTCCTCTAGTGATGGCGGTGACTCCTCTAGTGATGGCGGTGGCTCCTCTAGTGATGGTGGTGACCCCTCTAGTGATGGCGGTGACTCCTCTAGTGATGGCGGTGACTCCTCTAGTGATGGCGGTGACTCCTCTAGTGATGGCGGTGACTCCTCTAGTGATGGTGGTGACTCCTCTAGTGATGGTGGGGACTCCTCTAGTGATGGTAGTGACTCCTCTAGTGATGGTGGTGACCCCTCTAGTGATGGTGGTGACCCCTCTAGTGATGGCGGTGACTCCTCTAGTGATGGCGGTGGCTCCTCTAGTGATGGTGGTGACCCCTCTAGTGATGGTGCGGACTCCTCTAGTGATGGTGGTGACTCCTCTAGTGATGGCTGTGACTCCTCTAGTGATGGCGGTGACTCCTCTAGTGATGGTGGTGACTCCTCTAGTGATGGTGGTGACTCCTCTAGTGATGGCGGTGACTCCTCTAGTGATGGCGGTGACTCCTCTAGTGATGTTGGTGACCTCTCTGGTGATGGTGGTGACCCCTCTAGTGATGGTGGGGACCCCTCTAGTGATGGCGGTGACTCCTCTAGTGATGGCGGTGACCCCTCTGGTGATGGTGGTGACCACTCTAGTGATGGCGGTGACCCCTCTAGTGATGGTGGTGACTCCTCTAGTGATGGTGGTGACCCCTCTAGTGATGGCGATGACTCCTCTAGTGATGGCGGTGACTCCTCTAGTGATGGCGGTGACCCCTCTGGTGATGGTGGTGACCACTCTAGTGATGGCGGTGACCCCTCTAGTGATGGCGGTGACCCCTCTAGTGATGGCGATGACTCCTCTAGTGATGGCGGTGACCCCTCTAGTGATGGCGGTGACTCCTCTAGTGACGGTAGTGACTCCTCTAGTGATGGCGGTGACCCCTCTGGTGATGGTGGTGACCCCTCTAGTGATGGCGGTGACCCCTCTAGTGATGGTGGTGACTCCTCTAGTGATGGTGTTGACCCCTCTAGTGATGGCGATGACTCCTCTAGTGATGGTGGTGACCCCTCTAGTGATGCGGTGACCCCTCTAGTGATGGTGGTGACCCCTCTAGTGATGGTGGTGACTCCTCTAGTGATGGCGGTGACTCCTCTAGTGATGAGTTTGACTCCTCTAGTGATGTTAGCGACCCATCTAGTGATGGCTGTGACCCCTCTAGTGATGGTGGTGACCCCTCTAGTGATGGTGGTGACCCCTCTAGTGATGGCGGTGACTCCTCTAGTGATGGCGGTGACCCCTCTAGTGATGGCGATGACCCCTCTAGCGATGGCGGTGAACCTTCTAGTGATGGCGGTGACTCCTCTAGTGATGGTGGTGACTCCTCTAGTGAAGGTGATGACTCCTCTAGTGATGGCGGTGATTCCTCTAGTGATGGCGGTGACCCATCTAGTGATGGTGGTGACCCCTCTAGTGAAACTGGTGACTCCTCTAGTGATGGTGGTGACTCCTCTAGTGATGGCGGTGACCCCTTTAGTGATGGCGGTGACTCCTCTAGTGATGGCAGTGACTCCTCTAGTGATGGCGGTTACCCCTCTAGTGATGGCGGTGACTCCTCTAGTGATGGTGGTGACTCCTCTAGTGATGGCGGTGACTCCTCTTGTGATGGTGGTGACTCCTCTAGTGATGGTGGTGACTCCTCTATGGATCGCAGTGACTCCTCTTGTGATGGCGGTGACTCCTCTAGTGATGGCGGTGACCCCTCTAGTGATGGCGGTGACTCCTCTAGTGATGGTGGTGACTCCTCTAGTGATGGCGGTGACTCCTCTAGTGATGGCGGTGACTCCTCTAGTGATGGCGGTGACCCCTCTAGTGATGGCGGTGACTCCTCTAGTGATGGCGGTGACTCCTCTAGTGATGGTGGTGACTCCTCTAGTGATGGCGGTGACTTCTCTACTGATGGTGGTGACCCTTCTAGTGATGGCAGTGACTCCTCTAGTGATGGCGGTGACCCCTCTAGTGATGACAGTGACTCCTCTAGTGATGGTGGTGACCCCTCTAGTGATGGCAGTGACTCCTCTAGTGATGGTGGTGACCCCTCTAGTGATGGCGGTGGCTCCTCTAGTGATGGCGGTGACTCCTCTAGTGATGGTGGTGACTCCTCTAGTGATGGTGGTGACCCCTCTAGTGATGGCGGTGACCCCTCTAGTGATGGCGGTGACTCCTCTAGTAATGGTGGTGACTCCTCTGGTGATGGCGGTGACTCCTCTAGTGATGGTGATGACTCCTCTAGTGATGGCCGTGACTCTTCTAGTGATGGCGGTGACCCCTCTAGTGATAGTGGTGACTCCTCTAGTGATGGTGGTGACCCCTCTAGTGATGGCGGTGACTCCTCTAGTGATGGCGGTGACTCTTCTAGTGATGGCGGTGACCCCTCTAGTGATGGCGGTGACCCCTCTAGTGATGGCGGTGACCCCTCTAGTGATGGTGGTGACCCCTCTAGTGATGGTGGTGACCCCTCTAGTGATGGAGGTGACTCCTCTAGTGATGGCGGTGACTCCTCTAGTGATGGCGGTGACTCCTCTAGTGATGGCGGTGGCTCCTCTAGTGATGGTGGTGACCCCTCTAGTGATGGCGGTGACTCCTCTAGTGATGGCGGTGACTCCTCTAGTGATGGCGGTGACTCCTCTAGTGATGGTGGGGACTCCTCTAGTGATGGTAGTGACTCCTCTAGTGATGGTGGTGACCCCTCTAGTGATGGTGGTGACCCCTCTAGTGATGGCGGTGACTCCTCTAGTGATGGCGGTGGCTCCTCTAGTGATGGTGGTGACCCCTCTAGTGATGGTGCGGACTCCTCTAGTGATGGTGGTGACTACTCTAGTGATGGCTGTGACTCCTCTAGTGATGGCGGTGACTCCTCTAGTGATGGTGGTGACTCCTCTAGTGATGGTGGTGACTCCTCTAGTGATGGCGGTGACTCCTCTAGTGATGGCGGTGACTCCTCTAGTGATGTTGGTGACCTCTCTGGTGATGGTGGTGACCCCTCTAGTGATGGTGGTGACCCCTCTAGTGATGGCGGTGACTCCTCTAGTGATGGCGGTGACCCCTCTGGTGATGGTGGTGACCACTCTAGTGATGGCGGTGACCCCTCTAGTGATGGTGGTGACTCCTCTAGTGATGGTGGTGACCCCTCTAGTGATGGCGATGACTCCTCTAGTGATGGCGGTGACTCCTCTAGTGATGGCGGTGACCCCTCTGGTGATGGTGGTGACCACTCTAGTGATGGCGGTGACCCCTCTAGTGATGGCGGTGACCCCTCTAGTGATGGCGGTGACCCCTCTAGTGATGGCGATGACTCCTCTAGTGATGGCGGTGACCCCTCTAGTGATGGCGGTGACTCCTCTAGTGACGGTAGTGACTCCTCTAGTGATGGCGGTGACCCCTCTGGTGATGGTGGTGACCCCTCTAGTGATGGCGGTGACCCCTCTAGTGATGGTGGTGACTCCTCTAGTGATGGTGTTGACCCCTCTAGTGATGGCGATGACTCCTCTAGTGATGGTGGTGACCCCTCTAGTGATGCGGTGACCCCTCTAGTGATGGTGGTGACCCCTCTAGTGATGGTGGTGACTCCTCTAGTGATGGCGGTGACTCCTCTAGTGATGAGTTTGACTCCTCTAGTGATGTTAGCGACCCCTCTAGTGATGGCTGTGACCCCTCTAGTGATGGTGGTGACCCCTCTAGTGATGGTGGTGACCCCTCTAGTGATGGCGGTGACTCCTCTAGTGATGGCGGTGACCCCTCTAGTGATGGCGATGACCCCTCTAGCGATGGCGGTGAACCTTCTAGTGATGGCGGTGACTCCTCTAGTGATGGTGGTGACTCCTCTAGTGATGGTGATGACTCCTCTAGTGATGGCGGTGATTCCTCTAGTGATGGCGGTGACCCATCTAGTGATGGTGGTGACCCCTCTAGTGATACTGGTGACTCCTCTAGTGATGGTGGTGACTCCTCTAGTGATGGCGGTGACCCCTTTAGTGATGGCGGTGACTCCTCTAGTGATGGCAGTGACTCCTCTAGTGATGGCAGTGACTCCTCTAGTGATGGCGGTGACTCCTCTAGTGATGGTGGTGACTCCTCTAGTGATGGCGGTGACTCCTCTTGTGATGGTGGTGACTCCTCTAGTGATGGTGGTGACTCCTCTATGGATCGCAGTGACTCCTCTTGTGATGGCGGTGACTCCTCTAGTGATGGCGGTGACCCCTCTAGTGATGGCGGTGACTCCTCTAGTGATGGTGGTGACTCCTCTAGTGATGGCGGTGACTCCTCTAGTGATGGCGGTGACTCCTCTAGTGATGGCGGTGACCCCTCTAGTGATGGCGGTGACTCCTCTAGTGATGGCGGTTACTCCTCTAGTGATGGTGGTGACTCCTCTAGTGATGGCGGTGACTTCTCTACTGATGGTGGTGACCCTTCTAGTGATGGCAGTGACTCCTCTAGTGATGGCGGTGACCCCTCTAGTGATGACAGTGACTCCTCTAGTGATGGTGGTGACCCCTCTAGTGATGGCAGTGACTCCTCTAGTGATGGTGGTGACCCCTCTAGTGATGGCGGTGGCTCCTCTAGTGATGGCGGTGACTCCTCTAGTGATGGTGGTGACTCCTCTAGTGATGGTGGTGACCCCTCTAGTGATGGCGGTGACCCCTCTAGTGATGGCGGTGACTCCTCTAGTGATGGTGGTGACTCCTCTGGTGATGGCGGTGACTCCTCTAGTGATGGTGATGACTCCTCTAGTGATGTCCGTGACTCTTCTAGTGATGGCGGTGACCCCTCTAGTGATAGTGGTGACTCCTCTAGTGATGGTGGTGACCCCTCTAGTGATGGCGGTGACTCCTCTAGTGATGGCGGTGACTCTTCTAGTGATGGCGGTGACCCCTCTAGTGATGGCGGTGACCCCTCTAGTGATGGCGGTGACCCCTCTAGTGATGGTGGTGACCCCTCTAGTGATGGTGGTGACCCCTCTAGTGATGGAGGTGACTCCTCTAGTGATGGCGATGACTCCTCTAGTGATGGCGGTGACTCCTCTAGTGATGGCGGTGGCTCCTCTAGTGATGGTGGTGACCCCTCTAGTGATGGCGGTGACTCCTCTAGTGATGGCGGTGACTCCTCTAGTGATGGCGGTGACTCCTCTAGTGATGGTGGGGACTCCTCTAGTGATGGTAGTGACTCCTCTAGTGATGGTGGTGACCCCTCTAGTGATGGTGGTGACCCCTCTAGTGATGGCGGTGGCTCCTCTAGTGATGGTGGTGACCCCTCTAGTGATGGTGCGGACTCCTCTAGTGATGGTGGTGACTCCTCTAGTGATGGCTGTGACTCCTCTAGTGATGGCGGTGACTCCTCTAGTGATGGTGGTGACTCCTCTAGTGATGGTGGTGACTCCTCTAGTGATGGCGGTGACTCCTCTAGTGATGGCGGTGACTCCTCTAGTGATGTTGGTGACCTCTCTGGTGATGGTGGTGACCCCTCTAGTGATGGTGGTGACCCCTCTAGTGATGGCGGTGACCCCTCTAGTGATGGCGGTGACTCCTCTAGTGATGGCGGTGACCCCTCTGGTGATGGTGGTGACCACTCTAGTGATGGCGGTGACCCCTCTAGTGATGGTGGTGACTCCTCTAGTGATGGTGGTGACCCCTCTAGTGATGGCGATGACTCCTCTAGTGATGGCGGTGACTCCTCTAGTGATGGCGGTGACCCCTCTGGTGATGGTGGTGACCACTCTAGTGATGGCGGTGACCCCTCTAGTGATGGCGGTGACCCCTCTAGTGATGGCGATGACTCCTCTAGTGATGGCGGTGACCCCTCTAGTGATGGCGGTGACTCCTCTAGTGACGGTAGTGACTCCTCTAGTGATGGCGGTGACCCCTCTGGTGATGGTGGTGACCCCTCTAGAGATGGCGGTGACCCCTCTAGTGATGGTGGTGACTCCTCTAGTGATGGTGTTGACCCCTCTAGTGATGGCGATGACTCCTCTAGTGATGGTGGTGACCCCTCTAGTGATGCGGTGACCCCTCTAGTGATGGTGGTGACCCCTCTAGTGATGGTGGTGACTCCTCTAGTGATGGCGGTGACTCCTCTAGTGATGAGTTTGACTCCTCTAGTGATGTTAGCGACCCCTCTAGTGATGGCTGTGACCCCTCTAGTGATGGTGGTGACCCCTCTAGTGATGGTGGTGACCCCTCTAGTGATGGCGGTGACTCCTCTAGTGATGGCGGTGACCCCTCTAGTGATGGCGATGACCCCTCTAGCGATGGCGGTGAACCTTCTAGTGATGGTGGTGACTTCTCTAGTGATGGTGGTGACTCCTCTAGTGATGGTGATGACTCCTCTAGTGATGGCGGTGATTCCTCTAGTGATGGCGGTGACCCATCTAGTGATGGTGGTGACCCCTCTAGTGATACTGGTGACTCCTCTAGTGATGGTGGTGACTCCTCTAGTGATGGCGGTGACCCCTTTAGTGATGGCGGTGACTCCTCTAGTGATGGCAGTGACTCCTCTAGTGATGGCGGTTACCCCTCTAGTGATGGCGGTGACTCCTCTAGTGATGGTGGTGACTCCTCTAGTGATGGCGGTGACTCCTCTTGTGATGGTGGTGACTCCTCTAGTGATGGTGGTGACTCCTCTATGGATCGCAAGGACTCCTCTTGTGATGGCGGTGACTCCTCTAGTGATGGCGGTGACCCCTCTAGTGATGGCGGTGACTCCTCTAGTGATGGTGGTGACTCCTCTAGTGATGGCGGTGACTCCTCTAGTGATGGCGGTGACTCCTCTAGTGATGGCGGTGACCCCTCTAGTGATGGCGGTGACTCCTCTAGTGATGGCGGTGACTCCTCTAGTGATGGTGGTGACTCCTCTAGTGATGGCGGTGACTCCTCTACTGATGGTGGTGACCCTTCTAGTGATGGCAGTGACTCCTCTAGTGATGGCGGTGACCCCTCTAGTGATGACAGTGACTCCTCTAGTGATGGTGGTGACCCCTCTAGTGATGGCAGTGACTCCTCTAGTGATGGTGGTGACCCCTCTAGTGATGGCGGTGGCTCCTCTAGTGATGGCGGTGACTCCTCTAGTGATGGTGGTGACTCCTCTAGTGATGGTGGTGACCCCTCTAGTGATGGCGCTGACCCCTCTAGTGATGGCGGTGACTCCTCTAGTGATGGTGGTGACTCCTCTGGTGATGGCGGTGACTCCTCTAGTGATGGTGATGACTCCTCTAGTGATGGCCGTGACTCTTCTAGTGATGGCGGTGACCCCTCTAGTGATAGTGGTGACTCCTCTAGTGATGGTGGTGACCCCTCTAGTGATGGCGGTGACTCCTCTAGTGATGGCGGTGACTCTTCTAGTGATGGCGGTGACCCCTCTAGTGATGGCGGTGACCCCTCTAGTGATGGTGGTGACCCCTCTAGTGATGGTGGTGACCCCTCTAGTGATGGAGGTGACTCCTCTAGTGATGGCGGTGACTCTTCTAGTGATGGCGGTGACTCCTCTAGTGATGGCGGTGACTCTTCTAGTGATGGCGGTGACTCCTCTAGTGATGGCGGTGACTCCTCTAGTGATGGCGGTGACTCCTCTAGTGATGGCGGTGACTCTTCTAGTGATGGAGGTGACTCCTCTAGTGATGGCGGTGACTCCTCTAGTGATGGCGGTGACTCCTCTAGTGATGGCGGTGACTCCTCTAGTGATGGCGGTGACTCTTCTAGTGATGGCGGTGACTCCTCTAGTGATGGCGGTGACTCTTCTAGTGATGGAGGTGACTCCTCTAGTGATGGCGGTGACTCCTCTAGTGATGGCGGTGACTCCTCTAGTGATGGCGGTGACTCCTCTAGTGATGGTGGTGACTCCTCTAGTGATGGCGGTGACTCCTCTAGTGATGGCGGTGACTCCTCTAGTGATGGCGGTGACCCCTCTAGTGATGGCGGTGACCCCTCTAGTGATGGCGGTGACCCCTCTAGTGATGGCGGTGACCCCTCTAGTGATGGCGGTGACCCCTCTAGTGATGGCGGTGACTCCTCTAGTGATGGCGGTGACCCCTCTAGTGATGGTGGTGACCCCTCTAGTGATGGCGGTGACCCCTCTAGTGACGGTAGTGACCCCTCTAGTGATGGCAGTGACCCCTCTAGTGATGGTGGTGACCCCTCTAGTGATGGTGGTGACCCCTCTAGTGATGGTGGTGACCCTTCTAGTGATGGTGGTGACCCTTCTAGTGATGCCGGTGACCCCTCTATTGATGGTGGTGACTCCTCTAGTGATGGCGGTGACTCCTCTAGTGATGGCAGTGACCCCTCTAGTGATGGCGGTGACCCCTCTAGTGATGGCGGTAACTCGTCTAGTGATGGTGGTGGCCCCTCTAGTGATGGCGGTGACCCCTCTAGTGATGGCGGTGACCCCTCTAGTGATGGCGGTGACCCCTCTAGTGATGGTAGTGACCCCTCTAGTGATACTGGTGACCACTCTAGTGATGGCGGTGACTCCTCTAGTGATGGCGGTGACCCCTCTAGTGATGGGGGTGACTCCTCTAGTGATGTTGGTGACCTCTCTGGTGATGGTGGTGACCCCTCTAGTGATACTGGTGACCCCTCTGGTGATGGCGGTGACTCCTCTAGCGATGGTGGTGACCCCTCTAGTGATGGCGGTGACTCCTCTAGTGATGGCGGTGACCCCTCTGGTGATGGTGGTGACCCCTCTTGTGATGGCGGTGACCCCTCTAGTGATGGCGGTGACCCCTCTGGTGATGGTGGTGACCCCTCTTGTGATGGCGGTGACCCCTCTAGTGATGGCGGTGACCCCTCTGGTGATGGTGGTAACCCCTCTTGTGATGGCGGTGACCCCTCTAGTGATGGCGATGACTCCTCTAGTGATGGTGGTGACCCCTCTAGTGATGCGGTGACCCCTCTAGTGATGGTGGTGACCCCTCTAGTGATGGTGGTGACTCCTCTAGTGATGGCGGTGACTCCTCTAGTGATGAGTTTGACTCCTCTAGTGATGTTAGCGACCCCTCTAGTGATGGCTGTGACCCCTCTAGTGATGGTGGTGACCCCTCTAGTGATGGTGGTGACCCCTCTAGTGATGGCGGTGACTCCTCTAGTGATGGCGGTGACCCCTCTAGTGATGGCGATGACCCCTCTAGCGATGGCGGTGAACCTTCTAGTGATGGTGGTGACTCCTCTAGTGATGGTGATGACTCCTCTAGTGATGGCGGTGATTCCTCTAGTGATGGCGGTGACCCATCTAGTGATGGTGGTGACCCCTCTAGTGATACTGGTGACTCCTCTAGTGATGGTGGTGACTCCTCTAGTGATGGCGGTGACCCCTTTAGTGATGGCGGTGACTCCTCTAGTGATGGCAGTGACTCCTCTAGTGATGGCGGTTACCCCTCTAGTGATGGCGGTGACTCCTCTAGTGATGGTGGTGACTCCTCTAGTGATGGCGGTGACTCCTCTAGTGATGGTGGTGACTCCTCTATGGATCGCAGTGACTCCTCTTGTGATGGCGGTGACTCCTCTAGTGATGGCGGTGACCCCTCTAGTGATGGCGGTGACTCCTCTAGTGATGGTGGTGACTCCTCTAGTGATGGCGGTGACTCTTCTAGTGATGGCGGTGACTCCTCTAGTGATGGCGGTGACCCCTCTAGTGATGGCGGTGACTCCTCTAGTGATGGCGGTGACTCCTCTAGTGATGGTGGTGACTCCTCTAGTGATGGCGGTGACTCCTCTACTGATGGTGGTGACCCTTCTAGTGATAGCAGTGACTCCTCTAGTGATGGCGGTGACCCCTCTAGTGATGACAGTGACTCCTCTAGTGATGGTGGTGACCCCTCTAGTGATGGCAGTGACTCCTCTAGTGATGGTGGTGACCCCTCTAGTGATGGCGGTGGCTCCTCTAGTGATGGCGGTGACTCCTCTAGTGATGGTGGTGACTCCTCTAGTGATGGTGGTGACCCCTCTAGTGATGGCGGTGACCCCTCTAGTGATGGCGGTGACTCCTCTAGTGATGGTGGTGACTCCTCTGGTGATGGCGGTGACTCCTCTAGTGATGGTGATGACTCCTCTAGTGATGGCCGTGACTCTTCTAGTGATGGCGGTGACCCCTCTAGTGATAGTGGTGACTCCTCTAGTGATGGTGGTGACCCCTCTAGTGATGGCGGTGACTCCTCTAGTGATGGCGGCGACTCTTCTAGTGATGGCGGTGACCCCTCTAGTGATGGCGGTGACCCCTCTAGTGATGGCGGTGACCCCTCTAGTGATGGTGGTGACCCCTCTAGTGATGGTGGTGACCCCTCTAGTGATGGAGGTGACTCCTCTAGTGATGGCGGTGACTCTTCTAGTGATGGCGGTGACTCCTCTAGTGATGGCGGTGACTCCTCTAGTGATGGCGGTGACTCCTCTAGTGATGGCGGTGACTCTTCTAGTGATGGAGGTGACTCCTCTAGTGATGGCGGTGACTCCTCTAGTGATGGCGGTGACTCCTCTAGTGATGGCGGTGACTCCTCTAGTGATGGCGGTGACTCTTCTAGTGATGGCGGTGACTCCTCTAGTGATGGCGGTGACTCTTCTAGTGATGGAGGTGACTCCTCTAGTGATGGCGGTGACTCCTCTAGTGATGGCGGTGACTCCTCTAGTGATGGTGGTGACTCCTCTAGTGATGGCGGTGACTCCTCTAGTGATGGCGGTGACTCCTCTAGTGATGGCGGTGACCCCTCTAGTGATGGCGGTGACCCCTCTAGTGATGGCGGTGACCCCTCTAGTGATGGCGGTGACCCCTCTAGTGATGGCGGTGACCCCTCTAGTGATGGCGGTGACTCCTCTAGTGATGGCGGTGACCCCTCTAGTGATGGTGGTGACCCCTCTAGTGATGGCGGTGACCCCTCTAGTGACGGTAGTGACCCCTCTAGTGATGGCAGTGACCCCTCTAGTGATGGTGGTGACCCCTCTAGTGATGGTGGTTACCCCTCTAGTGATGGTGGTGACCCTTCTAGTGATGGTGGTGACCCTTCTAGTGATGCCGGTGACCCCTCTATTGATGGTGGTGACTCCTCTAGTGATGGCGGTGACTCCTCTAGTGATGGCAGTGACCCCTCTAGTGATGGCGGTGACCCCTCTAGTGATGGCGGTAACTCGTCTAGTGATGGCAGTAACTCCTCTTGTGATGGCAGTGACCCCTCTAGTGATGGCTGTGACTCCTCTAGTGATGGCGGTAACTCGTCTAGTGATGGTGGTGGCCCCTCTAGTGATGGCGGTGACCCCTCTAGTGATGGCGGTGACCCCTCTAGTGATGGCGGTGACCCCTCTAGTGATGGTAGTGACCCCTCTAGTGATACTGGTGACCACTCTAGTGATGGCGGTGACTCCTCTAGTGATGGCGGTGACCCCTCTAGTGATGGGGGTGACTCCTCTAGTGATGTTGGTGACCTCTCTGGTGATGGTGGTGACCCCTCTAGTGATACTGATGACCCCTCTGGTGATGGCGGTGACTCCTCTAGCGATGGTGGTGACCCCTCTAGTGATGGCGGTGACTCCTCTAGTGATGGCGGTGACCCCTCTGGTGATGGTGGTGACCCCTCTTGTGATGGCGGTGACCCCTCTAGTGATGGCGGTGACCCCTCTGGTGATGGTGGTGACCCCTCTTGTGATGGCGGTGACCCCTCTAGTGATGGCGGTGACCCCTCTGGTGATGGTGGTAACCCCTCTTGTGATGGCGGTGACCCCTCTAGTGATGGTGGTGACTCCTCTAGTGATGGTGGTGACCCCTCTAGTGATGGCGATGACTCCTCTAGTGATGGTGGTGACCCCTCTAGTGATGGCGGTGACTCCTCTAGTGATGGCGCTGACCCCTCTGGTGATGGTGGTGACCCCTCTAGTGATGGCGGTGACCCCTCTAGTGATGGTGGTGACCCCTCTAGTGATGGTGGTGACCCCTCTAGTGATGGTGGTGACTCTAGTGATGACTTTGACTCCTCTAGTGACGGTAGTGACCCCTCTAGTGATGGCAGTGACCCCTCTAGTGATGGTGGTGACCCCTCTAGTGATGGTGGTGACCCCTCTAGTGATGGTGGTGACCCTTCTAGTGATGGTGGTGACCCTTCTAGTGAAGCCGGTGACCCCTCTAGTGATGGTGGTGACTCCTCTAGTGATGGTGGTGACTCCTCTAGTGATGGCGGTGACTCCTCTAGTGATGGTGGTGACTCCTCTAGTGATGGTGGTGACTCCTCTAGTGATGGTGGTGACCCCTCTAGTGATGGTGGTGACCCCTCTAGTGATGGTGGTGACCCCTCTAGTGATGGTGGTGACCCTTCTAGTGATGGTGGTGACCCTTCTAGTGAAGCCGGTGACCCCTCTAGTGATGGTGGTGACTCCTCTAGTGATGGTGGTGACTCCTCTAGTGATGGTGGTGACTCCTCTAGTGATGGCGGTGACTCCTCTAGTGATGGTGGTGACTCCTCTAGTGATGGTGGTGACCCCTCTAATAAAGGTGGTGACTCCTCTAGTGATGGCTGTGACCCCTCTAGTGATGGCGGTGACTCCTCTAGTGATGGTGGTGACTCCTCTAGTGATGGTGGTGACCCCTCTAGTGATGGCGGTGACCCCTCTAGTGATGGCGGTGACTCCTCTAGTGATGGTGGTGACTCCTCTAGTGATGGCGGTGACTCCTCTAGTGATGGTGATGACTCCTCTAGTGATGGCCGTGACTCTTCTAGTGATGGCGGTGACCCCTCTAGTGATAGTGGTGACTCCTCTAGTGATGGTGGTGACCCCTCTAGTGATGGCGGTGACTCCTCTAGTGATGGCGGTGACTCTTCTAGTGATGGCGGTGACCCCTCTAGTGATGGCGGTGACCCCTCTAGTGATGGCGGTGACCCCTCTAGTGATGGTGGTGACCCCTCTAGTGATGGTGGTGACCCCTCTAGTGATGGAGGTGACTCCTCTAGTGATGGCGGTGACTCTTCTAGTGATGGCGGTGACTCCTCTAGTGATGGCGGTGACTCTTCTAGTGATGGCGGTGACTCCTCTAGTGATGGCGGTGACTCTTCTAGTGATGGCGGTGACTCCTCTAGTGATGGCGGTGACTCTTCTAGTGATGGAGGTGACTCCTCTAGTGATGGCGGTGACTCCTCTAGTGATGGCGGTGACTCCTCTAGTGATGGCGGTGACTCTTCTAGTGATGGCGGTGACTCCTCTAGTGATGGAGGTGACTCCTTTAGTGATGGCGGTGACTCCTCTAGTGATGGCGGTGACCCCTCTAGTGATGGCGGTGACCCCTCTAGTGATGGCGGTGACCCCTCTAGTGATGGCGGTGACTCCTCAAGTGATGGCGGTGACCCCTCTAGTGATGGTGGTGACCCCTCTAGTGATGGCGGTGACCCCTCTAGTGACGGTAGTGACCCCTCTAGTGATGGCAGTGACCCCTCTAGTGATGGTGGTGACCCCTCTAGTGATGGTGGTGACCCCTCTAGTGATGGTGGTGACCCTTCTAGTGATGGTGGTGACCCTTCTAGTGATGCCGGTGACCCCTCTAGTGATGGTGGTGACTCCTCTAGTGATGGTGGTGACTCCTCTAGTGATGGCTGTGACCCCTCTAGTGATGGCGGTGACTCCTCTATTGATGGTGGTGACTCCTCTAGTGATGGCGGTGACCCCTCTGGTGATGGCGGTGACCCCTCTAGTGATGGCGGAAACTCGTCTAGTGATGGCAGTAACTCCTCTAGTGATGGCGGTGACTCCTCTAGTGATGGTGGTGACTCCTCTAGTGATGGCGGTGACTCCTCTAGTGATGGCGGTAACTCGTCTAGTGATGGTGGTGGCCCCTCTAGTGATGGCGGTGACCCCTCTAGTGATGGCGGTGACCCCTCTAGTGATGGCGGTGACCCCTCTAGTGATGGTAGTGACCCCTCTAGTGATACTGGTGACCCCTCTAGTGATGGCGGTGACTCCTCTAGTGATGGCGGTGACCCCTCTAGTGATGGGGGTGACCCCTCTAGTGATACTGGTGACCCCTCTGGTGATGGCGGTGACTCCTCTAGCGATGGTGGTGACCCCTCTAGTGATGGCGGTGACTCCTCTAGTGATGGCGGTGACCCCTCTGGTGATGGTGGTGACCCCTCTTGTGATGGCGGTGACCCCTCTAGTGATGGTGGTGACCCCTCTAGTGATGGCGATGACTCCTCTAGTGATGGTGGTGACCCCTCTAGTGATGGCGGTGACTCCTCTAGTGATGGCGGTGACCCCTCTGGTGATGGTGGTGACCCCTCTAGTGATGTCGGTGACCCCTCTAGTGATGGCGGTGACTCCTCTAGTGATGGCGGTGACTCTTCTAGTGATGGCGGTGACTCCTCTAGTGATGGAGGTGACTCCTTTAGTGATGGCGGTGACTCCTCTAGTGATGGCGGTGACCCCTCTCTTGATGGCGGTGACCCCTCTAGTGATGGCGGTGACCCCTCTAGTGATGGCGGTGACCCCTCTAGTGATGGCGGTGACCCCTCTAGTGATGGCGGTGACTCCTCTAGTGATGGCGGTGACCCCTCTAGTGATGGTGGTGACCCCTCTAGTGATGGCGGTGACCCCTCTAGTGACGGTAGTGACCCCTCTAGTGATGGCAGTGACCCCTCTAGTGATGGTGGTGACCCCTCTAGTGATGGTGGTGACCCCTCTAGTGATGGTGGTGACCCTTCTAGTGATGGTGGTGACCCTTCTAGTGATGCCAGTGACCCCTCTAGTGATGGTGGTGACTCCTCTAGTGATGGTGGTGACTCCTCTAGTGATGGCTGTGACCCCTCTAGTGATGGCGGTGACTCCTCTATTGATGGTGGTGACTCCTCTACTGATGGCGGTGACCCCTCTAGTGATGGCGGTAACTCGTCTAGTGATGGCAGTAACTCCTCTTGTGATGGCAGTGACCCCTCTAGTGATGGCTGTGACTCCTCTAGTGATGGCGGTAACTCGTCTAGTGATGGTGGTGGCCCCTCTAGTGATGGCGGTGACCCCTCTAGTGATGGTTGTGACCCCTCTAGTGATGGCGGTGACCCCTCTAGTGATGGTAGTGACCCCTCTAGTGATACTGGTGACCGCTCTAGTGATGGCGGTGACTCCTCTAGTGATGGCGGTGACCCCTCTAGTGATGGGGGTGACCCCTCTAGTGATACTGGTGACCCCTCTGGTGATGGCGGTGACTCCTCTAGCGATGGTGGTGACCCCTCTAGTGATGGCGGTGACTCCTCTAGTGATGGCGGTGACCCCTCTGGTGATGGTGGTGACCCCTCTTGTGATGGCGGTGACCCCTCTAGTGATGGTGGTGACTCCTCTAGTGATGGTGGTGACCCCTCTAGTGATGGCGATGACTCCTCTAGTGATGGTGGTGACCCCTCTAGTGATGGCGGTGACTCCTCTAGTGATGGCGGTGACCCCTCTGGTGATGGTGGTGACCCCTCTAGTGATGTCGGTGACCCCTCTAGTGATGGCGGTGACCCCTCTAGTGATGGCGGTGACCCTTCTAGTGATGGTGGTGACCCCTCTAGTGATGGTGGTGACCCCTCTAGTGATGGTGGTGACCCCTCTAGTGATGGTGGTGACCCCTCTAGTGATGGTGGTGACCCCTCTAGTGATGGCGGTGACTCCTCTAGTGATGGTGGTGACTCTAGTGATGACTTTGACTCCTCTAGTGACGGTAGTGACCCCTCTAGTGATGGCAGTGACCCCTCTAGTGATGGTGGTGACCCCTCTAGTGATGGTGGTGACTCCTCTAGTGATGGTGGTGACTCCTCTAGTGATGGCGGTGACTCCTCTAGTGATGGTGGTGACTCCTCTAGTGATGGTGGTGACTCCTCTAGTGATGGTGGTGACCCCTCTAATAAAGGTGGTGACTCCTCTAGTGATGGCTGTGACCCCTCTAGTGATGGCGGTGACTCCTCTAGTGATGGCAGTGACTCCTCTAGTGATAGTGGTGACCCCTCTAGTGATGGTGGTGACCCCTCTAGTGATGGTGGTGACTCCTCTAGTGATGGTGGTGACTCCTCTAGTTATGGCGGTGACTCCTCTAGTGATGGCGGTGACTCCTCTAGTGATGGTGGTGACTCCTCTAGTGATGGCGGTGACCCCTCTAGTGATGGTGGTGACCCCTCTAGTGATGGTGGTGACTCCTCTAGTGATGTCGGTGACTCCTCTATTGATGCCAGTGACTCCTCTAGTGATGGCGGTGACTCCTCTAGTGATGGTGGTGACTCCTCTAGTGATGGCGGTGACTCCTCTAGTGATAGTGGTGACCCTTCTAGTGATGGTGGTGACTCCTCTAGTGATGGTGGTGACTCCTCTAGTGATTGCGGTGACTACTCTAGTGATGGTGGTGACCCCTCTAGTGATTGCGGTGACTCCTCTAGTGATGGTGGTTACCCCTCTAGTGATGGCGGTGACTCCTCTAGTGATGGTGGTGTCCCCTCTAGTGATGGCAGTGACACCTCTAGTGATTGCGTTGACCCCTCTAGTGATGGTGGTGACCCCTCTAGTGATGACAGTGACTCCTCTAGTGATGGCGGTGACCCCTCTAGTGATGGCGGTGACTCCTCTAGTGATGGTGGTGACTCCTCTAGTGATGGCGGTGACTCCTCTAGTGATGGTGGTGTCCCCTCTAGTGATGGCAGTGACACCTCTAGTGATGGTGGTGACCCCTCTAGTGATGGTGGTGTCCCCTCTAGTGATGGCGGTGACCCCTCTAGTGATGGCGGTGACTCCTCTAGTGATGGTGGTGACCCCTCTAGTGATGGTGGTGACCCCTCTAGTGATGGCGGTGACTCCTCTAGTGATGGTGGTGTCCCCTCTAGTGATGGTGGTGACTCCTCTAGTGATGGGGGTGACCCCTCTAGTGATGGTGGTGACCCCTCTAGTGATGGTTGGGGCCACTTCCTGTTATTCCCCTGGAGTCTCTTTATCTGCCTCCACTTCCCAGAATCCTGCAGTACAGAGGAGTTAAATATTCCTGTGGCCAGATAGTGGACCTCGTGTCTCAGCATATCGATGTCTCCAGCACCAGAGGAATCTGCACAATCAGCTGCTGGACGGCGGCCAATCACACGACAGGATATGTTATGTATGTGTCACATGGTCCTAACTCTATCCAACCCAAACTCTAATCCCAGCTCTATCCAACCCAAAACTCTAATCCTAACTCTAACCAACCCAAACTCTAATCCTAACTATATCCAACTCAAACCCTAATCCTAACTCTATCCAACCCAAATCTAATCCTAACTCTATCCAACTCAAACTCTAATCCCAGCTCTATCCATCCAAAATCTAATCCTAACTCTATCCAACTCAAACTCTAATCCTAGCTCTATCCAACCCAAAACTCTAATCCTAGCTCTATCCGTCCCAAAACTCTAATCCTAGCTCTATCCAACCCAAACTCTAATCCTAACTCTATCCAACCCAAACTCTAATCCTAACTCTATCCAACCCAAACTCTAATCCTAGCTCTATCCATCCCAAATCTAATCCTAACTCTATCCATCCCAAACTCTAATCCTAGCTCTATCCAACCCAAACTCTAATCCTAGCTCTATCCAACCCAAACTTTAATCCCAGCTCTATCCAACCCAAACTCTAATCCTAGCTTTATCCAACCCAAACTCTAATCCTTACTCTATCCAACCCAAAACTCTAATCCTAACTCTATCCAACCCAAACTCTAATCCTAACTCTATCAAGCTCAAATTCTAATCCTAACTCTATCCAACCCAAACTTTAATCCTAACTCTATCCACCCCAAACTCTAATCCTAGCTCTATCCATCCCAAATTCTAATCCTAACTCTATCCAACCCAAACTCTAATCCTAACTCTATCCACCCCAAACTCTAATCCTAGCTCTATCCATCCCAAACTCTAATCCCAGTTCTATCCAACCCAAACTCTAATCCTAGCTCTATCCAACCCAACCTCTAATCCTAACTCTATCCAACCCAAACTCTAATCCTAGAGCTATCCATCCCAAACTCTAATCCCAGTTCTATCCATCCCAAACTCTAATCCCAACTCTATCCAACCCAAACTCTAATCCTAACTTTATCCAACCCAAACTCTAATCCCAGATCTATCCAACCCAAACTCTAATCCCAGCTCTATCCAACCCAAACTCTATCCCAAACTCTATTCAACCCAAACTCTAATCCCAGCTCTATCCAACCCAAACTCTAATCCTAACTCTATCCAACCCAAACTCTAATCCCAGCTCTATCCAACCCAAACTCTAATCCTAGCTCTATCCAACCCAAACTCTAATCCTAACTTTATCCAACCCAAACTCTAATCCTAGCTCTATCCAACCCAAACTCTAATCCTAACTATATCCAACTCAAACTCTAATCCTAACTCTATCCAACCCAAACTCTAATCCCAGCTCTATCCATCCCAAATCTAATCCTAACTCTATCCATCCCAAACTCTAATCCTAGCTCTATCCAACCCAAACTCTAATCCTAGCTCTATCCAACCCAAACTTTAATCCCAGCTCTATCCAACCCAAACTCTAATCCTAGCTTTATCCAACCCAAACTCTAATCCTTAGTCTATCCAACCCAAAACTCTAATCCTAACTCTATCCAACCCAAACTCTAATCCTAACTCTATCCAACTCAAATTCTAATCCTAACTCTATCCAACCCAAACTTTACTCCTAACTCTATCCACCCCAAACTCTAATCCTAGCTCTATCCATCCCAAACTCTAATCCTAACTCTATCCAACCCAAACTCTAATCCTAACTCTATCCACCCCAAACTCTAATCCTAGCTCTATCCATCCCAAACTCTAATCCTAGATCTATCCACCCCAAACTCTAATCCTAGCTCTATCCATCCCAAACTCTAATCCCAGTTCTATCCAACCCAAACTCTAATCCTAGCTCTATCCAACCCAAACTCTAATCCTAACTCTATCCATCCCAAACTCTAATCCTAACTCTATCCATCCCAAACTCTAATCCTAGCTCTATCCAACCCAAACTCTAATCCTAACTCTATCCAACCCAAACTCTAATCCTAGCTCTATCCAACCCAAACTTTAATCCCAGCTCTATCCAACCCAAACTCTAATCCTAGCATTATCCAACCCAAACTCTAATCCCAGCTCTATCGATCCCAAATCTAATCCTAACTCTATCCATCCCAAACTCTAATCCTAGCTCTATCCAACCCAAACTCTAATCCTAACTCTATCCAACCCAAACTCTAATCCTAGCTCTATCCAACCCACACTTTAATCCCAGCTCTATCCAACCCAAACTCTAATCCTAGCTTTATCCAACCCAAACTCTAATCCTTACTCTATCCAACCCAAAACTCTAATCCTAACTCTATCCAACCCAAACTCTAATCCTAACTCTATCCAACTCAAATTCTAATCCTAACTCTATCCAACCCAAACTCTAATCCTAACTCTATCCAACCCAAACTCTAATCCTAGCTCTATCCATCCCAAATCTAATGCTAACTCTATCCATCCCAAACTCTAATCCTAGCTCTATCCAACCCAAACTCTAATCCTAGATCTATCCAACCCAAACTTTAATCCCAGCTCTATCCAACCCAAACTCTAATCCTAGCTTTATCCAACCCAAACTCTAATCCTTACTCTATCCAACCCAAAACTCTACTTCTAACTCTATCCAACCCAAAATCTAATCCTAACTCTATCCAGCTCAAATTCTAATCCTAACTCTATCCAACCCAAACTTTAATCCTAACTCTATCCAACCCAAACTCTAATCCTAGCTCTATGCATCCCAAATTCTAATCCTAACTCTATCCAACCCAAACTCTAATCCTAACTCTATCCACCCCAAACTCTAATCCTAGCTCTATCCATCCCAAACTCTAATCCTAGATCTATCCACCCCAAACTCTAATCCTAGCTCTATCCATCCCAAACTCTAATCCCAGTTCTATCCAACCCAAACTCTAATCCTAGCTCTATCCAACCCAAACTCTAATCCTAACTCTATCCAACCCAAACTCTAATCCTAGAGCTATCCATCCCAAACTCTAATCCCAGTTCTATCCATCCCAAACTCTAATCCCAACTCTATCCAACCCAAACTCTAATCCTAACTTTATCCAACCCAAACTCTAATCCCAGATCTATCCAACCCAAACTCTAATCCCAGCTCTATCCAACCCAAACTCTATCCCAAACTCTATTCAACCCAAACTCTAATCCCAGCTCTATCCAACCCAAACTCTAATCCTAACTCTATCCAACCCAAACTCTAATCCCAGCTCTATCCAACCCAAACTCTAATCCTAGCTCTATCCAACCCAAACTCTAATCCTAACTTTATCCAACCCAAACTCTAATCCTAGCTCTATCCAACCCAAACTCTAATAATAGCTCTAACCAACCCAAACTCTAATCCTAACTATATCCAACTCAAACTCTAATCCTAACTCTATCCAACCCAAACTCTAATCCCAGCTCTATCCAACCCAAACTCTAATCCTAACTCTATCCAACCCAAACTCTAATCCTAGCTCTATCCAACCCAAACTTTAATCCCAGCTCTATTTAACCAAAACTCTAATCCCAGCTTTATCCAACCCAAACTCTAATCCAAACTCTATCCAACCCAAAACTCTAATCCTAACTCTATCCAACCCAAACTCTAATCCTAACTCTATCCAACTCAAATTCTAATCCTAACTCTATCCAACCCAAACTCTAATCCTAACTCTATCCAACTCAAATTCTAATCCTAACTCTATCCAACCCAAACTCTTATCCTAACTCTATCCACCCCAAACTCTAATCCTAGCTCTATCCATCCCAAACTCTAATCCCAGTTCTATCCAACCCAAACTCTAATCCCAGCTTTATCCAACCCAAACTCTAATCCTTACTCTATCCAACCCAAAACTCTAATCCTAACTCTATCCAACCCAAACTCTAATCCTAACTCTATCCAACTCAAATTCTAATCCTAACTCTATCCACCCCAAACTCTAATCCCAGTTCTATCCAACCCAAACTCTAATCCAAGCTTTATCCAACCCAAACTCTAATCCCAGCTTTATCCAACCCAAACTCGAATCCTTACTCTATCCAACCCAAAACTCTAATCCTAACTCTATCCAACCCAAAACTCTAATCCTAACTCTATCCAACCCAAACTCTAATCCCAGTTCTATCCAACCCAAACTCTAATCCCAGCTTTATCCAACCCAAACTCTAATCCTTACTCTATCCAACCCAAAACTCTAATCCTAACTCTATCCAACCCAAACTCTAATCCTAACTCTATCCAACTCAAATTCTAATCCTAACTCTATCCAACCCAAACTCTTATCCTAACTCTATCCACCCCAAACTCTAATCCTGGCTCTATCCATCCCAAACTCTAATCCTAACTTTATCCAACCCAAACTCTAATCCCAGCTCTATCCAACCCAAACTCTATCCCAAACTCTATTCAACCCAAACTCTAATCCCAGCTCTATCCAACCCAAACTCTAATCCTAACTCTATCCAACCCAAACTCTAATCCCAGCTCTATCCAACCCAAACTCTAATCCTGGCTCTATCCAACCCAAACTCTAATCCTAACTTTATCCAACCCAAACTCTAATCCTATCTCTATTCAAACCCAAACTCTAATCCTAACTCTATCCAACCCAAACTCTAATCCTAGCTCTATCCATCCCAAATCTAATCCTAACTCTATCCATCCCAAACTCTAATCCTAACTTTATCCAACTCAAACTCTAATCCTAACTCTATACAACCCAAACTCTAATCCTAGCTCTATCCAACCCAAACTTTAATCCCAGCTCTATCCAACCCAAACTCTAATCCTAGCTTTATCCAACCCAAACTCTAATCCTTACTCTATCCAACCCAAAACTCTAATCCTAACTCTATCCATCCCAAACTCTAATCCTAGCTCTATCCAACCCAAACTCTAATCCTAGATCTATCCAACCCAAACTTTAATCCCAGCTCTATCCAACCCAAACTCTAATCCTAGCTTTATCCAACCCAAACTCTAATCCTTACTCTATCCAACCCAAAACTCTACTCCTAACTCTATCCAACCCAAACTCTAATCCTAACTCTATCCAGCTCAAATTCTAATCCTAACTCTATCCAACCCAAACTTTAATCCTAACTCTATCCACCCCAAACTCTAATCCTAGCTCTATCCATCCCAAATTCTAATCCTAACTCTATCCAACCCAAACTCTAATCCTTACTCTATCCACCCCAAACTCTAATCCTAGCTCTATCCATCCCAAACTCTAATCCTAGATCTATCCACCCCAAACTCTAATCCTAGCTCTATCCATCCCAAACTCTAATCCCAGTTCTATCCAACCCAAACTCTAATCCTAGCTCTATCCAACCCAAACTCTAATCCTAACTCTATCCAACCCAAACTCTAATCCTAGAGCTATCCATCCCAAACTCTAATCCCAGTTCTATCCATCCCAAACTCTAATCCCAACTCTATCCAACCCAAACTCTAATCCTAACTTTATCCAACCCAAACTCTAATCCCAGCTCTATCCAACCCAAACTCTAATCCTAACTCTATCCAACCCAAACTCTAATCCCAGCTCTATCCAACCCAAACTCTAATCCTAGCTCTATCCAACCCAAACTCTAATCCTAACTTTATCCAACCCAAACTCTAATCCTAGCTCTATCCAACCCAAACTCTAATAATAGCTCTAACCAACCCAAACTCTAATCCTAACTATATCCAACTCAAACTCTAATCCTAACTCTATCCAACCCAAACTCTAATCCCAGCTCTATCCATCCCAAATCTAATCCTAACTCTATCCATCCCAAACTCTAATCCTAGCTCTATCCATCCCAAACTCTAATCCCAGCTCTATCCAACCCAAACTCTAATCCTAACTCTATCCAACCCAAACTCTAATCCTAGCTCTATCCAACCCAAACTTTAATCCCAGCTCTATCCAACCAAAGCTCTAATCCCAGCTTTATCCAACCCAAACTCTTATCCAAACTCTATCCAACCCAAAACTCTAATCCTAACTCTATCCAACCCAAACTCTAATCCTAACTCTATCCAACTCAAATTCTAATCCTAACTCTATCCAACCCAAACTCTAATCCTAACTCTATCCAACTCAAATTCTAATCCTAACTCTATCCAACCCAAACTCTTATCCTAACTCTATCCACCCCAAACTCTAATCCTAGCTCTATCCATCCCAAACTCTAATCCCAGTTCTATCCAACCCAAACTCTAATCCTAGCTTTATCCAACCCAAACTCTAATCCTTACTCTATCCAACCCAAAACTCTAATCCTAACTCTATCCAACCCAAACTCTAATCCTAACTCTATCCAACTCAAATTCTAATCCTAACTCTATCCACCCCAAACTCTAATCCCAGTTCTATCCAACCCAAACTCTAATCCAAGCTTTATCCAACCCAAACTCTAATCCCAGCTTTATCCAACCCAAACTCGAATCCTTACTCTATCCAACCCAAAACTCTAATCCTAACTCTATCCAACCCAAAACTCTAATCCTAACTCTATCCAACCCAAACTCTAATCCCAGTTCTATCCAACCCAAACTCTAATCCTAGCTTTATCCAACCCAAACTCTAATCCTTACTCTATCCAACCCAAAACTCTAATCCTAACTCTATCCAACCCAAACTCTAATCCTAACTCTATCCAACTCAAATTCTAATCCTAACTCTATCCAACCCAAACTCTTATCCTAACTCTATCCACCCCAAACTCTAATCCTGGCTCTATCCATCCCAAACTCCAATCCTAACTTTATCCAACCCAAACTCTAATCCCAGCTCTATCCAACCCAAACTCTATCCCAAACTCTATTCAACCCAAACTCTAATCCCAGCTCTATCCAACCCAAACTCTAATCCTAACTCTATCCAACCCAAACTCTAATCCCAGCTCTATCCAACCCAAACTCTAATCCTGGCTCTATCCAACCCAAACTCTAATCCTAACTTTATCCAACCCAAACTCTAATCCTATCTCTATTCAAACCCAAACTCTAATCCTAACTCTATCCAACCCAAACTCTAATCCTAGCTATATCCATCCGAGATCTAATCCTAACTCTATCCATCCCAAACTCTAATCCTAACTTTATCCAACTCGAACTCTAATCCTAACTCTATCCAACCCAAACTCTAATCCTAGCTCTATCCAACCCAAACTTTAATCCCAGCTCTATCCAACCCAAACTCTAATCCTAGCTTTATCCAACCCAAACTCTAATCCTTACTCTATCCAACCCAAAACTCTAATCCTAACTCTATCCAACCCAAACTCTAATCCTAACTCTATCCAACTCAAATTCTAATCCTAACTCTTTCCAACCCAAACTCTTCTCCTAACTCTATCCAACCCAAACTCTAATCCTAACTCTATCCAACTCAAATTCTAATCCTAACTCTATCCATCCCAAACTCTAATCCCAACTCTATCCAACCCAAACTCTAATCCTAACTCTATCCAACCCAAACTCTAATCCCAGATCTATCCAACCCAAACTTGAATCACAGCTCTATCCAACCCAAAACTCTATCCCAAACTCTATTCAACCCAAACTCTAATCCCAGCTCTATCCAACCCAAACTCTAATCCTAACTCTATCCAACCCAAACTCTAATCCCAGCTCTAGCCAACCCAAGCTCTAATCCTGGCTCTATCCAACCCAAACTCTAATCCTGGCCCTATCCAACCCAAACTCTAATCCTAACTTTATCCAACCCAAACTCTAATCCTAGCTTTATCCAGCCCAAACTGTAATCCCAGATCTATCCAACCCAAACTCTATCCAAAACTCTATTCAACCCAAACTCTAATCCGAGCTCTATCCAACCCAAACTCTAATCCTAACTCTATCCAACCCAAACTCTAATCCCAGCTCTATCCAACCCAAACTGTAATCCTAGCCCTATCCAACCCAAACTCTAATCCTAACTTTATCCAACCCAAACTCTAATCCTAGCTTTATCCAACCCAAACTGTAATCCCAGATCTATCCAACCCAAACTCTAATCCCAGCTCTATCCAACCCAAACTCTATCCCAAACTCTATTCAACCCAAACTCTAATCCCAGCTCTATCCAACCCAAACTCTAATCCTAACTCTATCCAACCCAAACTCTAATCCCAGCTCTATCCAACCCAAACTCTAATCCTAACTCTATCCAACCCAAACTCTAATCCCAGCTCTATCCAACCCAAACTCTAATCCTAGCCCTATCCAACCCAAACTCTAATCCTAACTTTAACAAACCCAAACTCTAATCCGAGCTCTATCCAACCCAAACTCTAATCCTAACTTTATCCAACCCAAACTCTAATCCTATCTCTTTCCAAACCCAAACTCTAATCCTAGCTCTATCCAACCCAAACTCTAATCCTAACTCTAACCAACCCAAACTCTAATCCTAACTATATCCAACTCAAACTCTAATCCTAACTCTATCCAACCCAAACTCTAATCCCAGCTCTATCCATCCCAAATCTAATTCTAACTCTATCCAACCCAAACTCTAATCCCAGATCTATCCAACCCAAACTTGAATCACAGCTCTATCCAACCCAAAACTCTATCCCAAACTCTATTCAACCCAAACTCTAATCCCAGCTCTATCCAACCCAAACTCTAATCCTAACTCTATCCAACCCAAACTCTAATCCCAGCTCTAGCCAACCCAAGCTCTAATCCTGGCTCTATCCAACCCAAACTCTAATCCTGGCCCTATCCAACCCAAACTCTAATCCTAACTTTATCCAACCCAAACTCTAATCCTAGCTTTATCCAGCCCAAACTGTAATCCCAGATCTATCCAACCCAAACTCTATCCAAAACTCTATTCAACCCAAACTCTAATCCGAGCTCTATCCAACCCAAACTCTAATCCTAACTCTATCCAACCCAAACTCTAATCCCAGCTCTATCCAACCCAAACTGTAATCCTAGCCCTATCCAACCCAAACTCTAATCCTAACTTTATCCAACCCAAACTCTAATCCTAGCTTTATCCAACCCAAACTGTAATCCCAGATCTATCCAACCCAAACTCTAATCCCAGCTCTATCCAACCCAAACTCTATCCCAAACTCTATTCAACCCAAACTCTAATCCCAGCTCTATCCAACCCAAACTCTAATCCTAACTCTATCCAACCCAAACTCTAATCCCAGCTCTATCCAACCCAAACTCTAATCCTAACTCTATCCAACCCAAACTCTAATCCCAGCTCTATCCAACCCAAACTCTAATCCTAGCCCTATCCAACCCAAACTCTAATCCTAACTTTAACAAACCCAAACTCTAATCCGAGCTCTATCCAACCCAAACTCTAATCCTAACTTTATCCAACCCAAACTCTAATCCTATCTCTTTCCAAACCCAAACTCTAATCCTAGCTCTATCCAACCCAAACTCTAATCCTAACTCTAACCAACCCAAACTCTAATCCTAACTATATCCAACTCAAACTCTAATCCTAACTCTATCCAACCCAAACTCTAATCCCAGCTCTATCCATCCCAAATCTAATTCTAACTCTATCCATCCCAAACTCTAATCCTAGCTCTATCCATCCCAAACTCTAATCCTAGCTCTATCCAACCCAAACTCTAATCCTAACTCTATCCAACCCAAACTCTAATCCTAACTCTAACCAACGCAAACTCTAATCCTAACTATATCCAACCCAAACTCTTCTCCTAACTCTATCCAACCCAAATTCTAATCCTAACTCTATCCAACTCAAATTCTAATCCTAACTCTATCCATCCCAAACTTTAATCCCAGCTCTATCCAACCCAAACTCTAATCCTAGCTTTATCCAACCCAAACTCTAAACCTTACTCTATCCAAACCAAAACTCTAATCCTAACTCTATCCAACCCAAACTCTAATCCTAACTCTATCCAACTCAAATTCTAATCCTAACTCTATCCAACCCAAACTCTTCTCCTAACTCTATCCAACCCAAACTCTAATCCTAACTCTATCCAACTCAAATTCTAATCCTAACTCTATCCATCCCAAACTCTAATCCCAACTCTATTCAACCCAAACTCTAATCCTAACTCTATCCAACCCAAACTCTAATCCCAGATCTATCCAACCCAAACTCTAATCACAGCTCTATCCAACCCAAAACTCTATCCCAAACTCTATTCAACCCAAACTCTAATCCCAGCTCTATCCAACCCAAACTCTAATCCTAACTCTATCCAACCCAAACTCTAACCCCAGCTCTAGCCAACCCAAACTCTAATCCTGGCTCTATCCAACCCAAACTCTAATCCTGGCCCTATCCAACCCAAACTCTAATCCTAACTTTATCCAACCCAAACTCTAATCCTAGCTTTATCCAGCCCAAACTGTAATCCCAGATCTATCCAACCCAAACTCTATCCCAAACTCTATACAACCCAAACTCTAATCCCAGCTCTATCCAACCCAAACTCTAATCCTAACTCTATCCAACCCAAACTCTAATCCTAGCCCTATCCAACCCAAACTCTAATCCTAACTTTATCCAACCCAAACTCTAATCCTAGCTTTATCCAACCCAAACTGTAATCCCAGATCTATCCAACCCAAACTCTAATCCCAGCTCTATCCAACCCAAACTCTATCCCAAACTCTATTCAACCCAAACTCTAATCCCAGCTCTATCCAACCCAAACTCTAATCCTAACTCTATCCAACCCAAACTCTAATCCCAGCTCTATCCAACCCAAACTCTAATCCTAGCCCTATCCAACCCAAACTCTAATCCTAACTTTATCAAACCCAAACTCTAATCCGAGCTCTATCCAACCCAAACTCTAATCCTAACTTTATCCAACCCAAACTCTAATCCTATCTCTTTCCAAACCCAAACTCTAATCCTATCTCTATCCAAACCCAAACTCTAATCCTAGCTCTATCCAACCCAAACTCTAATCCTAGCTCTATCCAACCCAAACTCTAATCCTAACTTTATCCAACCCAAACTCTAATCCCAGCTCTATCCATCCCAAACTCTAATCCTATCTCTATCCAAACCCAAACTCTAATCCTAACTCTATCCATCCCAAACTCTAATCCTAACTTTATCCAACCCAAACTCTAATCCTATCACTATCCAAACCCAAACTCTAATCCTATCTCTATCCAAACCCAAACTCTAATCCTAACTCTATCCATCCCAAACTCTAATCCTAACTCTAACCAACCCAAACTCTAATCCTAACTATATCCAACCCAAACTCTAATCCCAGCTCTATCCATCCCAAATCTAATTCTAACTCTATCCATCCCAAACTCTAATCCTAGCTCTATCCATCCCAAACTCTAATCCTAGCTCTATCCGACCCAAACTCTAATCCTAACTCTATCCAACCCAAACTCTAATCCTAGCTCTATCCAACCCAAACTTTAATCCCAGCTCTATCCAACCAAAACTCTAATCCCAGCTTTATCCAACCCAAAATCTAATCCTTACTCTATCCAACCGAAACTCTAATCCTAACTCTATCCAACTCAAATTCTAATCCTAACTCTATCCAACCCAAACTCTTATCCTAACTTTATCCACCCCAAACTCTATCCCAAACTCTATTCAACCCAAACTCTAATCCCAGCTCTATCCAACCCAAACTCTAATCCTAACTCTATCCAACCCAAACTCTAATCCCAGCTCTATCCAACCCAAACTCTAATCCTAGCTCTATCCAACCCAAACTCTAATCCCAACTTTATCCAACCCAAACTATAATCCTATCTCTATCCAAACCCAAACTCTAATCCTATCTCTATCCAAACCCAAACTCCAATCCTTGCTCTATCCAACCCAAACTCTAATCCTATCTCTAACCAACCCAAACTCTAATCCTAACTATATCCAACTCAAACTCTAATCCTAACTCTATCCAACCCAAACTCTAATCCCAGTTCTATCCATCCCAAATCTAATCTTAACTCTATCCATCCCAAACTCTAATCCTAGCTCTATCCAACCCAAACTCTAATCCTAGCTCTATCCAACTCAAACTTTAATCCCAGCTCTATCCAACCAAAACTCTAATCCCAGCTTTATCCAACCCAAACTCTAATCCTTACTCTATCCAACCCAAAACTCTAATCCTAACTCTATCCAACCCAAACTCTAATCCTAACTCTATCCAACTCAAATTCTAATCCTAACTCTATCCAACCCAAACTCTTATCCTAACTCTATCCACCCCAAACTCTAATCCTAGCTCTATCCATCCCAAACTCTAATCCCAGTTCTATCCAACCCAAACTCTAATCCCAGCTTTATCCAACCCAAACTCTAATCCTTACTCTATCCAACCCAAAACTCTAATCCTAACTCTACCCAACCCAAACTCTAATCCTAACTCTATCCAACTAAAATTCTAATCCTAACTCTATCCAACCCAAACTCTTATCCTAACTCTATCCACCCCAAACTCTAATCCTAGCTCTATCCATCCCAAACTCTAATCCCAGTTCTATCCAACCCAAACTCTAATCCTAGCTCTATCCAACCCAAACTCTAATCCTAGCTCTATCCAAACCAAACTCTAATCCTAACTCTATCCAACTCAGATTCTAATCCTAACTCTATCCAACCCAAACTCTTATCCTAACTCTATCCACCCCAAACTCTAATCCTAGCTCTATCCATCCCAAACTCTAATCCCAGTTCTATCCAACCCAAACTCTAATCCCAGCTTTATCCAACCCAAACTCTAATCCTTACTCTATCCAACCCAAAACTCTAATCCTAACTCTATCCAACCCAAACTCCAATCCTAACTCTATCCAACTCAAATTCTAATCCTAACTCTATCCAACCCAAACTCTGATCCTAAATCTATCCACCCCAAACTCTAATCCTGGCTTTATCCATCCCAAACTCTAATCCCAGTTCTATCCAACCCAAACTCTAATCCAAGCTTTATCCAACCCAAACACTAATCCTTACTCTATCCAACCCAAAACTCTAATCCTAACTCTATCCAACTCAAATTCTAATCCTAACTCTATCCAACCCAAACTCTTATCCTAACTCTATCCACCCCAAACTCTAATCCTGGCTCTATTCATCCCAAACTCTAATCCCAGTTCTATCCAACCCAAACTCTAATCCTAGCTCTATCCAACCCAAACTCTAATCCTAACTTTATCCAACCCAAACTCTAATCCCAGATCTATCCAACCCAAACTCTAATCCCAGCTCTATCCAACCCAAACTCTATCCCAAACTCTATTCAACCCAAACTCTAATCCTAACTCTATCCAACCCAAACTCTAATCCTATCTCTATTCAAACCCAAACTCTAATCCTAACTCTATCCAACCCAAACTCCAATCCTAACTCTATCCAACTCAAATTCTAATCCTAACTCTATCCAACCCAAACTCTGATCCTAACTCTATCCACCCCAAACTCTAATCCTGGCTTTATCCATCCCAAACTCTAATCCCAGTTCTATCCAACCCAAACTCTAATCCAAGCTTTATCCAACCCAAACACTAATCCTTACTCTATCCAACCCAAAACTTTAATCCTAACTCTATCCAACTCAAATTCTAATCCTAAATCTATCCAACCCAAACTCTTATCCTAACTCTATCCACCCCAAACTCTAATCCTGGCTCTATCCATCCCAAACTCTAATCCCAGTTCTATCCAACCCAAACTCTAATCCTAGCTCTATCCAACCCAAACTCTAATCCTAACTTTATCCAACCCAAACTCTAATCCCAGATCTATCCAACCCAAACTCTAATCCCAGCTCTATCCAACCCAAACTCTATCCCAAACTCTATTCAACCCAAACTCTAATCCTAACTCTATCCAACCCAATCTCTAATCCTATCTCTATTCAAACCCAAACTCTAATCCTAACTCTATCCAACCCAAACTCTAATCCTAGCTCTATCCAAATCAAACTCTAATCCTAACTCTATCCAACCCAAACTCTAATCCCAGCTCTATCCATCCCAAATCTAATCCTAACTCTATCCATCCCAAACTCTAATCCCAGCTCTATCCAACCCAAACTCTAATCCTAGCTCTATCCAACCCAAACTCTAATCCTAGCTCTATCCAACCCAAACTTTAATCCCAGCTCCATCCAACCCAAACTCTAATCCCAGCTTTATCCAACCCAAACTCTAATCCTTACTCTATCCAACCCAAAACTCTAATCCTAACTCTATCCAACCCAAACTCTAATCCTAACTCTATCCAACTCAAATTCTAATCCTATCTCTATCCAACCCAAACTCTTATCCTATCTCTATCCAACCCAAACTCTTATCCTAACTCTATCCAACCCAAACTCTAATCCTAGCTCTATCCATCCCAAACTCTAATCCTAGTTCTATCCACCCCAAACTCTAATCCTAGCTCTATCCAACCCAAACTCTAATCCTAACTTTATCCAACCCAAACTCTAATCCTAGCTCTATCCAAACCAAACTCTAATAGTAACTCTATCCAACCCAAACTCTAATCCTAGCTCTATCCATCCCAAACTCTAATCCCAGTTCTATCCATCCCAAACTCTAATCCCAACTCTATCCAACCCAAACTATAATCCTAACTTTATCCAACCCAAACTATAATCCTAACTTTATCCAACCCAAACTCTAATCCCAGATCTATCCAACTCAAACTCTAATCCCAGATCTATTCAACCCAAACTCTAATCCTAACTCTATTCAACCCAAACTCTAATCCCAGCTCTATCCAACCCAAACTCTAATTCTAACTCTATCCAACCCAAACTCTAATCCTAACTCTATCCAACCCAAACTCTAATACTAGCTCTATCCAACTCAAACTCTAATCCTAACTCTATCCAACCCAAACTCTGATCCTAACTATATCCAACCCAAACTCTTATCCTAACTCTGTCCAACCCAAACTCTTATCCTAACTTTATCCAACCCAAACTCTAATCCCAGATCTATCGAACCCAAACTCTAATCCCAGCTCTATCCAACCCAAACTCTATCCCAAACTCTATTCAACCCAAACTCTAATCCCAGCTCTATCCAACCCAAACTCTAATCCTAACTCTATCCAACCCAAACTCTAATCCCAGCTCTATCCAACCCTAACTCTAATCCTAACTTTATCCAACCCAAACTCTAATCCTAACTCTATCCAAACCCAAACTCTAATCCTAACTCTATCCAACCCAAATTCTAATCCTAACTCTATCCAACCCAAACTCTAATCCCAGCTCTATCCAACCCAAACTCTAATCCCAACTCTATCCACCCAAACTCTAATCCTAGCTCTATCCAACCCAATTTCTAATCCAAACTTTATCCAACTTAAACTCTAATCCTAGCTCTATCCAAACCAAACTCTAATCCTAACTCTATCCAACCCAAACTCTAATTCCAGTTTTAATCAACCCAAACTCTAATCCCAGATCTATCGAACCCAAACTCTAATCCCAGCTCTATCCAACCCAAACTCTATCCCAAACTCTATTCAACCCAAACTCTAATCCCAGCTCTATCCAACCCAAACTCTAATCCCAACTCTATCCACCCAAACTCTAATTCCAGCTCTATCCAACCTAAACTTTAATCCCAGCTCTATCCAACCCAAACTCTAATCCTAGCTCTATCCAACCCGAACTCTAATCCTAACTCTATCCAACCCAAACTCTAATCCAAACAATATCCAACCCAAACTCTAATCCTAGCTTTATCCAACCCAAGCTCTAATCCCAGCTCTATTCAACCCAAATTCTAATCCCAGCTCTATCCAACCCAAACTCTAATCCTAACTCTATCCAACCCAAACTCTAATCCTAGCTCTATCCAAGCCAAACTCTAATCCTTACTTTATCCAACGCAAACTCTAATCCTAACTCTATCCAAACCCAAACTCTAATCCTAACTCTATCCAACCCAAATTCTAATCCTAACTCTATCCAACCCAAACTCTAATCCCAGCTCTATCCAACTCAAACTCTAATCCCAACTCTATCCACCCTTACTCTAATCCCAGCTCTATCCAACCCAAACTCTAATCACAACTCTATCCAACAAAAATTCTAATCCAAACTCTATCCAACCCAAACTCTAATCCTAGCTCTATCCAACCCAAACTCTATCCCTAGCTCTATCCAACCCAAACTCTAATCCTAACTCTATCCAACCCAAACTCTAATTCCAGTTTTATCCAACCCAAACTCTAATCCTAACTCTAATCAACCCAAGCTCTAATCCCAGCTCTATCCAACCCAAACTCTAATCCCATTTGTATCCAACCCAAACTCTAATCCTAACTCCATCCAACCCAAACTCTAATCCTAACTCTATCCAACCCAAACTTTAATCCTAGCTCTATCCAAATCAAAACTCTAATCCTAGCTCTGTCCAACCCAATCTCTCATCCTACATCTATGCAACCCAAACTCTAATCCAAACTCTATCCAACCCAAACTCTAAGCCCAGCTCTATCCAACCCAAACTATAATCCTAGCTCGATCCAACCCAAACTCTAATCCTAACTTTATCCAACCCAAACTCTAATCCTAGCTTTATCCAACCGAAGCTCTAATCCCAGCTCTATCCAACCCAAACTCTAATCCCAGCTCTATCCAACCCAAACTCTATCCCAAACTCTATTCAACCCAAACTCTAATCCCAGCTCTATCCAACCCAAACTCCAATCCTAACTCTATCCAACCCAAACTCTAATCCCAGCTCTATCCAACCCAAACTCTAATCCTAACTCTATCCAAACCCAAACTCTAATCCTAACTCCATCCAACCCAAATTCTAATCCTAACTCTATCCAACCCAAACTCTAATCCCAGCTCTATCCAAGCCAAACTCTAATCCCAGCTCTATCCAACCCAAACCCTAAAACTCTAATCCCAACTCTATCCAACCCAAACTCTAATCCCAGCTCTATCCAACCCAAACTCTAATCCCAACTCTATCCAACCAAAATTCTAATCCAAACTCTTTTCAACCCAAACTCTAATTCTAGCTCTATCCAACCGAAACTCTAATCCCAGCTCTATCCAACCCAAACTCTAATCCTAACTCTATCCAACCCAAACTCTAATCCCAGCTCTATCCAACCCAAAATTTAATCCCATTTGTATCCAACCCAAACTCTAATCCTAACTCCATCCAACCGAAACTCTAATCCTAACTCTTTCCAACCCAAACTCTAATCCTACCCCTATCCAACCCAAACTCTAATCTTAACTCTATCCAACCCAAACTCTAATCCAAACAATATCCAACCCAAACTCTAATCCTAGCTTTATCCAACCCAAGCTCTAATCCCAGCTCTATTCAACCCAAACTCTAATCCCAGCTCTATCCAACCCAAACTCTAATCCTAACTCTATCCAACCCAAACTCTAATCCTAGCTCTATCCAAGCCAAACTCTAATCCTTACTTTATCCAACGCAAACTCTAATCCTAACTCTATCCAAACCCAAACTCTAATCCTAACTCTATCCAACCCAAATTCTAATCCTAACTCTATCCAACCCAAACTCTAATCCCAGCTCTATCCAACTCAAACTCTAATCCCAACTCTATCCATCCTTACTCTAATCCCAGCTCTATCCAACCCAAACTCTAATCACAACTCTATCCAACAAAAATTCTAATCCAAACTCTATCCAACCCAAACTCTAATCCTAGCTCTATCCAACCCAAACTCTATTCCTAGCTCTATCCAACCCAAACTCTAATCCTAACTCTATCCAACCCAAACTCTAATTCCAGTTTTATCCAACCCAAACTCTAATCCTAACTCTAATCAACCCAAACTCTAATCCCAGCTCTATCCAACCCAAACTCTAATCCCATTTGTATCCAACCCAAACTCTAATCCTAACTCCATCCAACCCAAACTCTAATCCTAACTCTATCCAACCCAAACTTTAATCCTAGCTCTATCCAAATCAAAACTCTAATCCTAGCTCTGTCCAACCCAATCTTTCATCCTACATCTATGCAACCCAAACTCTAATCCAAACTCTATCCAACCCAAACTCTAAGCCCAGCTCTATCCAACCCAAACTATAATCCTAGCTCGATCCAACCCAAACTCTAATCCTAACTTTATCCAACCCAAACTCTAATCCTAGCTTTATCCAACCGAAGCTCTAATCCCAGCTCTATCCAACCCAAACTCTAATCCCAGCTCTATCCAACCCAAACTCTATCCCAAACTCTATTCAACCCAAACTCTAATCCCAGCTCTATCCAACCCAAACTCCAATCCTAACTCTATCCAACCCAAACTCTAATCCCAGCTCTATCCAACCCAAACTCTAATCCTACCTCTATCCAAACCCAAACTCTAATCCTAACTCCATCCAACCCAAATTCTAATCCTAACTCTATCCAACCCAAACTCTAATCCCAGCTCTATCCAAGCCAAACTCTAATCCCAGCTCTATCCAACCCAAACCCTAAAACTCTAATCCCAACTCTATCCAACCCAAACTCTAATCCCAGCTCTATCCAACCCAAACTCTAATCCCAACTCTATCCAACCAAAATTCTAATCCAAACTCTTTTCAACCCAAACTCTAATTCTAGCTCTATCCAACCGAAACTCTAATCCCAGCTCTATCCAACCTAAACTCTAATCCTAACTCTATCCAACCCAAACTCTAATCCCAGCTCTATCCAACCCAAAATTTAATCCCATTTGTATCCAACCCAAACTCTAATCCTAACTCCATCCAACCGAAACTCTAATCCTAACTCTTTCCAACCCAAACTCTAATCCTACCCCTATCCAACCCAAACTCTAATCTTAACTCTATCCAACCCAAACTCTAATCCTAACTCTAGCCAACCCAATCTCTAATCCTAGCTATACCCAACTCAAACTCTAATCCCAGCTCTATCCAACCCAAACTCTAACCCTAGCTCTATCCAACCCAAACTTTAATCCTAGCTCTATCCAACCCAAACTCTAATCCCATCTCTATCCAACCCAAACTCTAATCCTAACTCTATCCAACCCAAACTCTAATCCTAGCTTTATCCAACCCAAGATCTAATCCCAGCTCTATCCAACCCTAACTCTAATCCCAGCTTCATCCAACCCAAACTCTAATCCCAAGTCTATCCAACCCAATCTCTAATCCCAGCTCAATCTAACCCAAGCTTTAATCCCAGCTCTATCCAACCCAAACTCTAATCCTAACTCTATCCAACCCAAACTCTAATCCTAGCTTTATCCAACCCAACTCTAATCCCAGCTCTATCCAACCCTAACTCTAATCCCAGCTTCATCCAACCCAAACTTTAATCCCAAGTCTATCCAACTCAATCTCTAATCCCAGCTCTATCCAACCCAAACTCTAATCCTAGCTCTATCCAACCAAAACTTTAATCCTAGCTCTATCCAACCCAAACTCTAATCCCAGCTCTATCCACCCCAAACTCTAATCCTAACTCTAACCCAAACTCTAATTCTAACTCTATCCAACCCAAACTATAATCCTAACTCTATCCAACCCAAACTCTAATACTAGCTCTATCCAACCTAAACTCTAAACCCAGCTCTATCCAACCCAAACTCTAATCCTAAATCTATCCAACCCAAACTCTAATCCCAGCTCTATCCAACCCAAACTCTATCCTAAACTCTATTCAACCCAAACTCTAATCCCAGCTCTATCCAACCCAAACTCAAATCCTAACTCTATCCAACCCAAACTCTAATCCTAACTCCATCCAACCCAAGCTCTAATTCTAACTCCATCCAACCCAAACTCTAATCCCAGCTCTATCCAACCCAAACTTTAATCCCAGCTCTATCCAACCCAAACTCTTATCCTAGCTCTATCCAACCCAAACTCTAATCCTAACTCTATCCAACCCAAACTCTAATCCTAACTTTATCCAAAACAAACTCTTATCCTAGCTTTATCCAACCCAAGCTCTAATCCCAGCTCTATCCAACCCAAACTCTAATCCCAGATCTATCCAACCCAAACTCTATCCCAAGCTCTATTCAACCCAAAATCTAATCCCAGCTCTATCCAACCCAAACTCTAATTCTAACTCTATGCAACCCAAACTCTAATCCCAGCTCTATACAACCAAAACTCTAATCCTAGCTATATCCAACCCAAACTCTAATCCTAGCTCTATCCAAACCAAACTCTAATCCTAACGCTATCCAACCCAAACTCTAATTCCAGTTTTATCCAACCCAAACTCTAATCCTAACTCTAATCAACCCAAACTCTAATCCTAACTCTATCCAACCCAAAACTCTAATCCCAGCTCTATCCAACCCAAACTCTAATCCTAACTCTATCCCTCCCAAACTCTAATCCTAACTTCATCCAACCCAAACTCTAATCCTAACTCCATCCAACCCAAACTCTAATGCCAGCTCTATCCAACCCAAACGCTAATCCCAGCTCTATCCAACCCAAACTTTAATCCCAGCTCTATCCAACCCAAACTCTAATCCTAGCTCTATCCAACCCAAACTCTAATCCTAACTCTATCCAACCCAAACTCTAATCCAAACAATATCCAACCCAAACTCTAATCCTAGCTTTATCCTACCCAAGCTCTAATTTCAGCTCTATCCAACCCAAACTCTAATCCCAGCTCTATCTAACCCAAATCTATCCCAAACTCTATTCAACCCAAACTCTAATCCCAGCTCTATCCAACCCAAACTCTAATCCTAACTTTATCCAACCCAAACTCTAATCCCAGTTCTATCCAACCCAAACTCTAATCCCAGCTCTATCCAACCCAAACTCTAATCCCAACTCTATCCAACCCAAGTTCTAATCCAAACTCTATCCAACCCAAACTCTAATCCTAGCTCTATCCAACCCAATTTCTTATCCAAACTTTATCCAACCCAAACTCTAATCCTAGCTCTATCCAAACCAAACTCTAATCCTAACTCTATCCAACCCAAACTATAATTCCAGTTTTATCCAACCCAAACTCTAATCCTAACTCTATCCAACCCAAACTCTAATCCTAGCTCTATCCAACCCAAACTCTAATCCTAACTCTATCCAACCCAAACTCTAATCCTAGCTTTATCCAACCCAAGCTCTAATCCCAGCTCTATTCAACCCAAACTCTAATCCCAGCTCTATCCAACCCAAACTCTAATCCCAGCTCTATCCAACCCAAACTCTATCTCAAACTCTATTCAACCCAAACTCTAATCCCAGCTCTATCCAACCCAAACTCTAATCCTAACTCTATCCAACCCAAACTCTAATCCCAGCTCTATCCAACCCAAACTCTAAACCTAACTCTATCCAAACCCAAACTCTAATCCTAACTCTATCCAACCCAAATTCTAATCCTAACTCCATCCAACCCAAACTCTAATCCCAGCTCTATCCAACCCAAACGCTAATCCCAGCTCTATCCAACCCAAACTCTAATCCTAGCTCTATCCAACCCAAACTCTAATCCTAACTCTATCCAACCCAAACTCTAATTCAAACTATATCCAACCCAAACTCTAATCCTAGCTTTATCCTACCCAAGCTCTAATTTCAGCTCTATCCAACCCAAACTCTAATCCCAGCTCTATCTAACCCAAGTCTATCCCAAACTCTATTCAACCCAAACTCTAATCCCAGCTCTATCCAACCCAAACTCTAGTCCTAACTTTATCCAACCCAAACTCTAATCCCAGTTCTATCCAACCCAAACTCTAATCCTAACTTTATCCAACCCAAGCTCTAATCCCAGCTCTATTCAACCCAAACTCTAATCCCAGCTCTATCCAACCCAAACTCTAATCCTAACTCTATCCAACCCAAACTCTAATCCTAGCTCTATCCAAGCCAAACTCTAATCCTTACTTTATCCAACGCAAACTCTAATCCTAACTCTATCCAAACCCAAACTCTAATCCTAACTCTATCCAACCCAAATTCTAATCCTAACTCTATCCAACCCAAACTCTAATCCCAGCTCTATCCAACTCAAACTCTAATCCCAACTCTATCCATCCTTACTCTAATCCCAGCTCTATCCAACCCAAACTCTAATCACAACTCTATCCAACAAAAATTCTAATCCAAACTCTATCCAACCCAAACTCTAATCCTAGCTCTATCCAACCCAAACTCTATTCCTAGCTCTATCCAACCCAAACTCTAATCCTAACTCTATCCAACCCAAACTCTAATTCCAGTTTTATCCAACCCAAACTCTAATCCTAACTCTAATCAACCCAAACTCTAATCCCAGCTCTATCCAACCCAAACTCTAATCCCATTTGTATCCAACCCAAACTCTAATCCTAACTCCATCCAACCCAAACTCTAATCCTAACTCTATCCAACCCAAACTTTAATCCTAGCTCTATCCAAATCAAAACTCTAATCCTAGCTCTGTCCAACCCAATCTTTCATCCTACATCTATGCAACCCAAACTCTAATCCAAACTCTATCCAACCCAAACTCTAAGCCCAGCTCTATCCAACCCAAACTATAATCCTAGCTCGATCCAACCCAAACTCTAATCCTAACTTTATCCAACCCAAACTCTAATCCTAGCTTTATCCAACCGAAGCTCTAATCCCAGCTCTATCCAACCCAAACTCTAATCCCAGCTCTATCCAACCCAAACTCTATCCCAAACTCTATTCAACCCAAACTCTAATCCCAGCTCTATCCAACCCAAACTCCAATCCTAACTCTATCCAACCCAAACTCTAATCCCAGCTCTATCCAACCCAAACTCTAATCCTACCTCTATCCAAACCCAAACTCTAATCCTAACTCCATCCAACCCAAATTCTAATCCTAACTCTATCCAACCCAAACTCTAATCCCAGCTCTATCCAAGCCAAACTCTAATCCCAGCTCTATCCAACCCAAACCCTAAAACTCTAATCCCAACTCTATCCAACCCAAACTCTAATCCCAGCTCTATCCAACCCAAACTCTAATCCCAACTCTATCCAACCAAAATTCTAATCCAAACTCTTTTCAACCCAAACTCTAATTCTAGCTCTATCCAACCGAAACTCTAATCCCAGCTCTATCCAACCTAAACTCTAATCCTAACTCTATCCAACCCAAACTCTAATCCCAGCTCTATCCAACCCAAAATTTAATCCCATTTGTATCCAACCCAAACTCTAATCCTAACTCCATCCAACCGAAACTCTAATCCTAACTCTTTCCAACCCAAACTCTAATCCTACCCCTATCCAACCCAAACTCTAATCTTAACTCTATCCAACCCAAACTCTAATCCTAACTCTAGCCAACCCAATCTCTAATCCTAGCTATACCCAACTCAAACTCTAATCCCAGCTCTATCCAACCCAAACTCTAACCCTAGCTCTATCCAACCCAAACTTTAATCCTAGCTCTATCCAACCCAAACTCTAATCCCATCTCTATCCAACCCAAACTCTAATCCTAACTCTATCCAACCCAAACTCTAATCCTAGCTTTATCCAACCCAAGATCTAATCCCAGCTCTATCCAACCCTAACTCTAATCCCAGCTTCATCCAACCCAAACTCTAATCCCAAGTCTATCCAACCCAATCTCTAATCCCAGCTCAATCTAACCCAAGCTTTAATCCCAGCTCTATCCAACCCAAACTCTAATCCTAACTCTATCCAACCCAAACTCTAATCCTAGCTTTATCCAACCCAACTCTAATCCCAGCTCTATCCAACCCTAACTCTAATCCCAGCTTCATCCAACCCAAACTTTAATCCCAAGTCTATCCAACTCAATCTCTAATCCCAGCTCTATCCAACCCAAACTCTAATCCTAGCTCTATCCAACCAAAACTTTAATCCTAGCTCTATCCAACCCAAACTCTAATCCCAGCTCTATCCACCCCAAACTCTAATCCTAACTCTAACCCAAACTCTAATTCTAACTCTATCCAACCCAAACTATAATCCTAACTCTATCCAACCCAAACTCTAATACTAGCTCTATCCAACCTAAACTCTAAACCCAGCTCTATCCAACCCAAACTCTAATCCTAAATCTATCCAACCCAAACTCTAATCCCAGCTCTATCCAACCCAAACTCTATCCTAAACTCTATTCAACCCAAACTCTAATCCCAGCTCTATCCAACCCAAACTCAAATCCTAACTCTATCCAACCCAAACTCTAATCCTAACTCCATCCAACCCAAGCTCTAATTCTAACTCCATCCAACCCAAACTCTAATCCCAGCTCTATCCAACCCAAACTTTAATCCCAGCTCTATCCAACCCAAACTCTTATCCTAGCTCTATCCAACCCAAACTCTAATCCTAACTCTATCCAACCCAAACTCTAATCCTAACTTTATCCAAAACAAACTCTTATCCTAGCTTTATCCAACCCAAGCTCTAATCCCAGCTCTATCCAACCCAAACTCTAATCCCAGATCTATCCAACCCAAACTCTATCCCAAGCTCTATTCAACCCAAAATCTAATCCCAGCTCTATCCAACCCAAACTCTAATTCTAACTCTATGCAACCCAAACTCTAATCCCAGCTCTATACAACCAAAACTCTAATCCTAGCTATATCCAACCCAAACTCTAATCCTAGCTCTATCCAAACCAAACTCTAATCCTAACGCTATCCAACCCAAACTCTAATTCCAGTTTTATCCAACCCAAACTCTAATCCTAACTCTAATCAACCCAAACTCTAATCCTAACTCTATCCAACCCAAAACTCTAATCCCAGCTCTATCCAACCCAAACTCTAATCCTAACTCTATCCCTCCCAAACTCTAATCCTAACTTCATCCAACCCAAACTCTAATCCTAACTCCATCCAACCCAAACTCTAATGCCAGCTCTATCCAACCCAAACGCTAATCCCAGCTCTATCCAACCCAAACTTTAATCCCAGCTCTATCCAACCCAAACTCTAATCCTAGCTCTATCCAACCCAAACTCTAATCCTAACTCTATCCAACCCAAACTCTAATCCAAACAATATCCAACCCAAACTCTAATCCTAGCTTTATCCTACCCAAGCTCTAATTTCAGCTCTATCCAACCCAAACTCTAATCCCAGCTCTATCTAACCCAAATCTATCCCAAACTCTATTCAACCCAAACTCTAATCCCAGCTCTATCCAACCCAAACTCTAATCCTAACTTTATCCAACCCAAACTCTAATCCCAGTTCTATCCAACCCAAACTCTAATCCCAGCTCTATCCAACCCAAACTCTAATCCCAACTCTATCCAACCCAAGTTCTAATCCAAACTCTATCCAACCCAAACTCTAATCCTAGCTCTATCCAACCCAATTTCTTATCCAAACTTTATCCAACCCAAACTCTAATCCTAGCTCTATCCAAACCAAACTCTAATCCTAACTCTATCCAACCCAAACTATAATTCCAGTTTTATCCAACCCAAACTCTAATCCTAACTCTATCCAACCCAAACTCTAATCCTAGCTCTATCCAACCCAAACTCTAATCCTAACTCTATCCAACCCAAACTCTAATCCTAGCTTTATCCAACCCAAGCTCTAATCCCAGCTCTATTCAACCCAAACTCTAATCCCAGCTCTATCCAACCCAAACTCTAATCCCAGCTCTATCCAACCCAAACTCTATCTCAAACTCTATTCAACCCAAACTCTAATCCCAGCTCTATCCAACCCAAACTCTAATCCTAACTCTATCCAACCCAAACTCTAATCCCAGCTCTATCCAACCCAAACTCTAAACCTAACTCTATCCAAACCCAAACTCTAATCCTAACTCTATCCAACCCAAATTCTAATCCTAACTCCATCCAACCCAAACTCTAATCCCAGCTCTATCCAACCCAAACGCTAATCCCAGCTCTATCCAACCCAAACTCTAATCCTAGCTCTATCCAACCCAAACTCTAATCCTAACTCTATCCAACCCAAACTCTAATTCAAACTATATCCAACCCAAACTCTAATCCTAGCTTTATCCTACCCAAGCTCTAATTTCAGCTCTATCCAACCCAAACTCTAATCCCAGCTCTATCTAACCCAAGTCTATCCCAAACTCTATTCAACCCAAACTCTAATCCCAGCTCTATCCAACCCAAACTCTAGTCCTAACTTTATCCAACCCAAACTCTAATCCCAGTTCTATCCAACCCAAACTCTAATCCTAACTTTATCCAACCCAAACTCTAATCCTAACTCTATCCAAACCCAAACTCTAATCCTAACTCTATCCAACCCAAATTCTAATCCTAACTCTATCCAACCCAAACTCTTATCCCAGCTCTATCCAACCCAAACTCTAATCCCAACTCTATCCACCCAAACTCTAATCCCAGCTCTATCCAACCCAAACTCTAATCCCAACTCTATCCAACCCAAACTCTAATCCCAACTCTATCCAACCCAAGTTCTAATCCTAACTCTATCCAACCCAAACTCTACTGCTAACCGAATCCAACCCAAACTCTAATCCTAACTCTATCCAACCCAAACTTTAATACTAGCTCTATCCAACCCAAACTCTAATCCTAGCTCTATCCAACCCAAACTCTAATCCTAGCTCTATCCAACCCAAACTCTAATCCTAGCTCTGTCCAACCCAATCTTTTATCCTACATCTATGCAACCCAAACTCTAATCCTAACTCTATCAACCCAAACTCTAATCCTAGCTCTATTCAACCCAAACTCTAATCCTACCTCTATCCAACCCAAACTCTAATCCTAGCTCTATCCAACCCAACCTCTAATCCTAACTCTATCCAACCCAAACTCTAATCCTAACTCTATCCAACCCAAACTCTAATCCTAACTCTATCCAACCCAAACTCTAATCCCAACTCCATCCAACCCAAACTCTAATCCTAGCTCTATCCAACCCAAACGCTAATCCCAGCTCTATCCAACCCAAACTCTAATCCCAGCTCTATCCAACCCAAACTCTACTCCCAGCTCTATCCAACCCAAACTCTAATCCTAGCTCTATCCAACCCAAAATCTTATCCTAGCTCTATCCAACCCTAACTCTAATCCTAGCTCTATCCAAATCAAATCCTATCATACATCTATCCAACCCAAACTCTAATCCTAGCTCTATCCAACCCAAACTCTAATCCTAGCTCTATGCAACCCAAACTCCTATGCTAGCTGTATCTAACCCAAACTTTAATCCTAGCTCTATCCAATCCAAACTCTAATCCTAGCTCTATCCAACCCAAACACTAATCAAAGACTAATCCTGATGCTAGCCATACCTTAAACTCCAAAGCTGAAATTGAATTCTATTCCTAACTCTAAAACCAATGCAATAACTAACACTAACCCTAGCTTAAATCCCAACCCATACTCCAATCCTAGATAAACTCTAAACCAGCTCTCACCTTTAGTCTTCTCCCGACCTAAACTTAAATTCAGCTCTAAAGTAAAATCTATCCCTGACTTTAGCTCAAACCCTAACTTAAATAGGAACAATTTCTCTTACCCATGCTGTGCGGTGGCATCCCAAATTGGCATGCCCCACTGTGTGTACTCCCCCAGGTCGCCCTGTTTCACTCATCTTCCTTCTGTTTCCACGGCGCAGACTCAGTTGAGAGCAAGTGGCAATCAGTGCTTTCGCTGTCACTCGGCTCCCTATGGCGCCAACCACATTCCCAGCTCACCTTCCAGCCATAGCTGTCAGTCTCTTCGCCTTCCTTGCTCTATAAAGAGACGTGGGCGTGCTTTATCACTCTCTGCATGTGGTAGCAGACATGCTCGGCTGGGTGCTCATACCAGAGCAGGCTCTTCATTTGTTGCTCTCTCAAACGCGACATTTGGTGTTCAGCCCACTGCAAGTGCACGAAGCCTAGAGTGTAAGCTCTTGGGTCTAATTTTACTTCTTGGTTCTGAATGGACAGGAAGTGACCTCACTCAGACTCTGACACATCTCTCCCTCCTCTTATTGACATCCCTACTTAAGAGGACAGCCGACCTGCAGCCAATGCTGTGTTATCAGCTGACTTCCTGGATTCTGTTTTCCTGATCCCTGAGTTCCTGATCTGATTTCCTGGATTTACCCTCGGATGGATGACTTGGTTTTTGACTCAGATTTTCTCACTGGACTTTGCCTGCCTTCCGCCTACCCCTGAACCCGGAATCATCCATTGGACTTTGCCTGTCTGCCGCCAGCCCTTGAACCCGGAATCATCCATTGGACTTCGCCTGTCTGCCGCCTGCCCCTGAACCCAGGAATCATCCATTGGACTTCGCCTGCCTTCCACCTGCCCCTGAACCCGGAATCATCCATTGGACTTTGCCTGTCTCCCGCCAGCCCCTGAACCCGGAATCATCCATTAGACAAAAAATAAAATAAATAGCTTCCCCTATGAAATAAAAAATAACTTCCCCCTACGAACAAAGGGGGGTGGGAGCAGCTCAATCACTATTTCTCCCTGTGAAGTGTTCTAAAGGGAGGCTGGCTGCTTCCCAGGTGAGTAGCTCTCAGATATTTGTCTGCATTGCATGTCCCAACTTTGGGGACTCAGAATTAAGAGTAGGGACCACACTAAACACAGAGTGCCTTGCTGGGGCAGTGTGGCTTCCACATGTATCTGCAGATATATGCAACCAAATCTCTGTCTTTCCACATAGCTAGACATGTTTGTTGCTTGATATTTAGTTGATGAGAGGGTTAAACTGGGCGGTAAATTAGTTCCCAGGCCCTGAATAATAATGTTGATAATTTTGTATAAATAGTGATTGAGCTGCTCCCACCCCCCTTTGTTCATTTGAATTGCCATGAGCACAAGCAGGGAGGAATTCAGCTAATATGGATTTCTCCCTGTGAAGTGTTCTAAAGGGAGGCTGGCTGCTTCCCAGGTGAGTAGCTCTCAGATATTTGTCTGCATTGCATGTCCCAACTTTGGGGACTCAGAATTAAGAGTAGGGACCACACTAAACACAGAGTGCCTTGCCGGGGCAGTGTGGCTTCCACATGTATCTGCAGATATATGCAACCAAATCTCTGTCTTTCCACATAGCTAGACATGTTTGTTGCTTGATATTTAGTTGATGAGAGGGTTAAACTGGGCGGTAAATTAGTTCCCAGGCCCTGAATAATAATGTTGATAATTTTGTATAAATAGTGATTGAGCTGCTCCCACCCCCCTTTGTTCAGTTAACTTCCCCCTACCCCAACACCCTTGGTTGAACTTGATGGACATATGTCTTTTTTCAACCGTATTAACTATGTAACTATGTTACTTCGACTGTATGCCACCTGTCCCTGAACCCAGGAATCATCCATTGGACTTCGCCTGTCTGCCGCCTGCCCCTGAGCCCAGGAATCATCCATTGGACTTCGCCTGCCTTCCGCCTGCCCCTGAACCTGGAATCATCCATTGGAATTTGCATGTCTGCCGCCTGCCCCTGAACCCGGAATCATCCATTGGACTTTGCCTGTCTGCCGCCTGCCCCTGAACCCGGAATCATCCATTGGACTTTGCTTGTCTGCCGCCAGCCCTGACTTTTAGATTGCTCTTTTGGATTTATGTGCTTCGCTTTGCCCTCACACCTGGAGCTTGCTCAGCCCTTCCTTGTTTGTAGCCGTGAAGCTTGACAATAACGTGTCCGCACCATCCATTCAGAAAGCCCAGGTGCCGGACAAGACTACAGGTGAGCAGGGATGCGTCCAGAGCGCACAGACACGGCAAGGGCTCCAGGAGAAGGTGAGTGAAACCGGCGAATGGGGGGAGGGTTCACACAGCAGGGCATCCCAATTCAGGATGCACCAAGGAGTGGAACTCGGACTGACCTGAAGTGTTTTGGACTCCAGGACCTCTGATGTTCCTCTATAAGTAAGCTGTGACCAGCACACACCTTACTCTATAGTCTGGTGGCAAAAGTCATCATGACAAAGCTCCTCCCGGGTGGTACCTGTGTGAGGTTATGTAATTAGTGATTCAAAGTGCAGAATATGAATGAGATGCATAGACCAAAGATGTCTCTGGAAGGATTTTTTTAATTGATTTAATGCGAATGGAGGGATTTACAAGCTGCAGCTGGTGAAGCAGTTGAGTAACAGTCTACGTGTCTATTGTTTAGGCCGGAGTTTTCCTTTACTAAATACAATACTAAACGCCATTATTTTGGCTTTCAAGCAGAAGAAGAGGATTCGGGTTATAGTCTACTTCTGAGTTAAAGACGATGTATCCAGCTCCAAAGTATAATACATAAAAAGAGAACGCAGTCATTGAATCTGTGAGAAGGTTCCAGAGGAATCAAATGCTTATGATCTCAATTATTAATGAATTATTATTAAATCACTGATGTTACTGATAAATAGGTAACTTGCATGAATGTGGAATCTGTGGATGTTTACCTGCTGTTTATTATGATTCTGATCCGGGGCTGGCTGATTCAAGGGAAATAATACACATATAAATATAATATAAGGTTTACTTCAGTGATTTGTATCAATATTCATTCTATATATATGCAGACTCAAGTAATGTTTGGGTTATGTCTGAGTTCTATCTCAGTAATTACTTGATATCTGGACTATTTAACTGAAACCATCTGTCTTGTGTAGAGGCTAAGGATTGTATTACATGAGGGGGTGGAAAAAAGTTTGACCAGGGGGATAACATTTAAGGAGAAAAGATGGGATTTCTTCGCTCTCTTTGCTCTTAACCTCCCAGCTTCTAGGATGGAGGAGACATGAACTGCCACACAGGCAGTATGGAGGTGGCTGGGAAAAAGACAAAAGGCCCTAGCTGAATTAGCTTGAGAAAGATTGTTGTTTTTTAGTATGGATACTCTGTTTATACCCTAAACACTACTACTTTACGTCATATTATTACTTTTTCTGTAATGTAACCAGCTTAATTTAAATTAAATCCACTCATAAATTTTTGGTTTTGGCCCAATACTTGCTCCTTGAATCACCATAGTTGAGATCATTTCTGGGTGGCCCAAAATAGACCTTAAAAGTTAGAACAAGTAAACGAACGTATTACAAAATCCCAGAAGATTTGTATAGATGTTCGCTCGCTGAGCCAACAATCAATTTATCTGGTCGTGTAAACTGGCCGTAATTCAAACTCTAACCCAACTCTATTCCTAAATTTAATATAAACACTACTGCTATTGTAACTCTAAACCTAGCTCTAAACCAAACCCAATGTAATCCAATAAATCCTAATTCTAAACCCATATACCCTATACCCAATAGCTCTCAGTTCTAAACCCGACCCAAACTTTAATGTTAACTCTAACCCAAAAACTATCAAATTCTAACCCAACTCTATTCCAAAATTTAATTTGAACACTACCCCTATAGTAACCCAATGAATCCTAATTCTAAACCCATATACCCAATAGCTCTCAATTCTAAACCCAACCCAGACTCTAATGTTAACTCTATTTTTAACTCTAACTCAACTCTATTCCTAAATATAATATAAACACTACTATAGTAACTCTAAACCTAGCTCTAAACCAAACCAATGAACCCAATATAACCCAATGAATCCAATATAACTCAATAATTTGGATGTAACCCAATGCATCCAATGTAACCCAATGCATCCAATATAACCTAATGCATCCAATATAACCCAATGAATCCAATGTAACCCATTGAATCCAATGTAACCCAATGAATCCAATGTAACCCATTGAACCCACTGTAACCCAATAACCCCAATATAACCCAACAAATCCAATGTAACCCAACAAATCCAATATAACCCAATGAATCCAATATAACCCAATGAATCCAATGTAACCCGATGAATCCAATGTAACCCGATGAATCCAATGTAACCCGATGAATCCAATGTAACCTAATGAATCCAATGTAACCCAATGAATCCAATGTAACCCAATGAATCCAATGTAACCCAATGAATCCAATGTAACCCAATGAATCCAATGTAACCCATTGAACCCACTGTAACCCAATAAACCCAATATAACCCAAAAAATCCAATGTAACCCAGCAAATCCAATATAACCCAATGAATCCAATATAACCCAATGATCCCAATGTAACCCGATGAATCCAATGTAACCGATGAATCCAATGTAACCCAATGAATCCAATGTAACCCGATTAATCCAATGTAACCCAATGAATCCAATGTCACCCAATGAAGCCAATGTAACCCAATGTCACCCAATGAACCCAATGTCACCCAATGTAACCCAATAAACCCAATGTAACCCAATGAATCCAATGTAACCCAATGAATCCAATGTAACCCAATGAACCCAATGAATTCAATGTAACCCAAAGTAACCCAATGACCCCAATGTAACCCAATGAACCCAATATAACTCAATGAACCAAATATAACCTAATGACCCCAATGCAACTTAATGAATCCTAATCCTAATTTACAAGCCGCGGCTGGTGACGCAGTTGAGTAACGCTCTACATGTCTATTGGTTAAGACTGAGTTTTCCATTACTAAATACAATACTTAATGCCATAACTTTGGTTTTCAAGCACAAGAAGATGAATCGGGTTATAGTCTACTTCCGAGTGAAAGACGATGTATCCAGCTCCAAAGTAGTATCCGTAAAAAGCATAAAATAAGAGCGCCCCCCCCTGTACTTTATATAGCGCTGGGCCCGCCTCCATCAGCCATTGCATATACCGTCCTCTATAAGCCATTGCATATACCGGCTCTGGCCACGCCCTTGTCACATGTCCATCTCACACAGATAGTTATAGGGCCGGGAGCAGTGGTCATCGTTCCATTTGCCGTCCCCGTGTAGGTGAGCACAGTCCTCGCCCCCTCCAAGCCCGTGGCCAAAATACTCATCAGGCTGACCAGGAATCCAGTTCCTACAACAGACAGAAGATATCTGTGAGATAAAATACGACTCTCCAAAAAAAAAGGGCGGAGCAATGCCAATGTGGCCATGATGTTGTGGTGGGGGGTGCAGGCTCTATTCTCTTCTTCCAAATATCATGCAATTTAAGGACTTAAAGGGACTCTGTAGGCAATTACCATAAACTATCATTCAGCAGCTCACCTCCCTTGCTTTCAGAATGTAGCTGCTCCTGGAAGCAGCTGAATAGACCACCAATCTAGCTCACCTGGCGGTCTATAGCTCTGCCTCCATTTGTTAGTTAAGCAAGAACAAGCACACTGCTATTCTGCAGCCTGGATCATCACAGTCTCGAGCCTTCCACCCTCAGCGATGAGACTCATTAGGATGTGAATAGTGGTTGCACCTAATTAGCGTTTCAATCGCTGATCATTATTAGCATTTGTACGCATGTGCTTGAGACTAGATGTAGCAAGCACAGCTTTGGAATGAGACAATAGAGCTGGATGCAGGCTCTATTGTCTTGTTCCAAAGCTGTTGCCCCTCCCTTCACCGCTGATCACCAGAGAAATGACTGCTGGTGTGTAACAACTGATTCTAACCAATGTATAAGAACAACGGTAATAGAATAAAAATGCATATCATAAAATATTATTAGCATATTAGTATCTTTAATTTGTCTTATATTGTTCATATTCATTTCAATGACATTATATAAATCTATGTACAGGGGCGTAGCTAGTGGGGGGCAGGTGGGGCCCCAGGTGCAGCAGGTCAGGGAGGAGCCTAAGTAAGTCTGGTGGGGGGCACCATTTTGAATCTTTGTCCCAGCTCTGATATATATATATATATATATATATATGTGAAACCAGAAATTTTAGACCAGGGGTTGTACAGCCAGCCAATAAGCCAACCCCTCCATTCCTTTGCATTTTTCCATGCCACTGGCCATAGTGAGACCCAGGACAATTCCCAGTGAGCCGCACTGCTTTGGGGCCAGTTGGGCTTCTGTTTTTAACACCCACATTCAATCCCTGCCCCCTTATTCTCCCTCTCAGCCCCCTTTGTCAGCACCACTGTACCCACAAACCATGGAACCCCAGCCCCCAATGCTATAGCCCCAGCATTATGCTTGAGGGGCCTCAGCAGGGATGTCTCAGGCCGGCCAGAGGCTGGAAAAATCCAGGGCTGATTTTTGGAACCAGTCCCCCACTGCCTGATCCAAACGTGGTTCCACAACTACTATCCCTGTCCCTCAGCATTCCTATCATGAGTGACTCCCGAGAGCCTAAGTGGTCACGCTTGTGGGGCTCAGGACAAAGGTGGCCTTGTGACTACATTTGGAGCACGGTGGTGGAAAAATGAAAACCTGCACTATTAGGGAACCCAACCTATCTCTTTTTTTTGTTTATTCAGGTCTTACAACGTACATCAAGACATAATGGGGTAACAATGACAAGAAAGTTAAACATGATTCAAACAAATACAAGTCTAACAACGTGTTCAAGTCTCCATTCTACCTCCCTCCGCCCCCGTCCACCCCCACAGTCTCCATCCCCTCTCCCCGCTCAACAACCCATCATTACGAAATTATCGAGCAAAGCGTGAAGCTAGCATATAGAGAACACCCTTTGCACACAGACGACTCCTATATAAGACCCCTATATAACACTTTTATATTAGACCCCTATATGACACTTTTATATAAGACCCCTATATGACACTTATATACAAGTTATAACAATCCAAAGGTTAAAAGAGTAGCATCAGTGAAGGTCCGACTGTTATAGTCCGGACAGAGATGGGACGTACGAGAGCAGGCGGGAGCTGCCTTGTATTAATTACAAATGAAGCGTGAGACCTATAACAAATACCTTATTCCCTGTATACAAACAATGCAGCTGATAATATACCCGTCTGGACCGAGACACTGACGACTTTTTCCTTGCGTGTATCCGGAGAGTAAAACGATCTATATCGATCTGTCTCTCTTTCCTGAGATGAGATCTCTGTCAATTGACAACATGTGTTTGTGCGCTGACGAGAAACAATTCAGGAATTTAATCTGTCGGCCTTTTCCTACGCACTTGTGGTTTAACGCTTTATCATAAAAATGTGTGAGAATGTAGTCAGCGCTTCTGTGGTTTTGCAGCCTCAATCTGTAGTATAAGTAGTAACAGAAAGTAGGGGGGATAAGCCCAAGAAGGTACAGGGGGAATGAAGGGGAGTGAGGGGTAGGAGCGTGCGGACAATCACTGTCTACCTTCCCTCTACAGACAAGCAAGTGTCCCTATAGTCAATCCAACCAATCTCTTGTACTATTTACGAATCACATGAAACGTGAGACCTATAACAAAGACCTAATTCCCTGTATACAAACAATGCAGCTGATCATATACCTGTCTGGACCAGGACACTGACGACTTTTTCCTTGCGTGTATACAGAGAGTACAACGATCTATATCTACCAGTCTGGACCGAGACACTGATGACTTTTTCCTTGCGTGTATACGGAGAGTACAACGATCTATATCTACCCGTCTGGACCGAGACACTGATGACTTTTTCCTTGCATTTATCCGGAGAGTATAATGATCTATATCTACCCATCTGGACTGAGACACTGATGACTTTTTCCTTGCATGTATCCGGAAAGTACAATGATCTATATCTACCCGTCTGGACCGAGACACTAACGACTTTATCCTTGCGTGTATCTGGAGAGTACAATGATCTATATCTACCCGTCTGGACCGAGACACTGACGACTTTATCCTTGCGTGTATCTGGAGAGTACAATGATCTATGTCTACCCGTCTGGACCGAGACACTGACGGCTTTATCCTTGCGTGTATCTGGAGAGTACAATGATCTATATCTACCCGTCTGGACCGAGACACTGATTACTTTTTCCTTACGTGTATCTGGAGAGTACGACGATCTATATCTACCCGTCTGGACCAGGACACTGATGACTTTTTCCTTGCGTGTATCTGGAGAGTACAATGATCTATATCAACCATCTGGACCGAGACACTGATGACTTTTTCCTTGCGTGTATCTGGAGAGTACAATGATCTATATCAACCATCTGGACCGAGACACTGATGACTTTTTCCTTGCGTGTATCCGGAAAGTGAAATGATCTATATCTACCCGTCTGGACTGAGACACTGACGACTTTTTCCTTGTGTGTATCCGGAGAGTAAAATGATCTATATCTACCCGTCTGGACCGAGACACTGATGACTTTTTCCTTGTGTGTATCCGGAGAGTACAATTATCTATATCTACCCGTCCGGACTGAGACACTGATGACTTTTTCCTTGCGTTTATCCGGAGAGTACAATGATCTATATCTACCCGTCTGGACCGAGACATTGATGACTTTTTCCTTGCGTTTATCCGGAGAGTACAATGATCTATATCTACCCGTCTGGACCGAGACACTGATTACTTTTTCCTTACGTGTATCTGGAGAGTACGACGATCTATATCTACCCGTCTGGACCAGGACACTGATGACTTTTTCCTTGCGTGTATCTGGAGAGTACAATGATCTATATCAACCATCTGGACCGAGACACTGATGACTTTTTCCTTGCGTGTATCTGGAGAGTACAATGATCTATATCAACCATCTGGACCGAGACACTGATGACTTTTTCCTTGCGTGTATCCGGAAAGTGAAATGATCTATATCTACCCGTCTGGACTGAGACACTGACGACTTTTTCCTTGTGTGTATCCGGAGAGTAAAATGATCTATATCTACCCGTCTGGACCGAGACACTGATGACTTTTTCCTTGTGTGTATCCGGAGAGTACAATTATCTATATCTACCCGTCCGGACTGAGACACTGATGACTTTTTCCTTGCGTTTATCCGGAGAGTACAATGATCTATATCTACCCGTCTGGACCGAGACATTGATGACTTTTTCCTTGCGTTTATCCGGAGAGTACAATGATCTATATCTACCCACCTGGACCTAGACACTGATGACTTTTTTCTTGCATGTATCCTGAGAGTACAATGATCTATATCTACCCGTCTGGACCGAGACACTGATGACTTTTTCCTTGCGTGTATCTGGAGAGTAAAATGATCTATATCTACCCGTCTGGACCGAGACACTGATGACTTTTTCCTTGCGTGTATCTGGAGAGTAAAATGATCTATATCTACCCGTCTGGACCGAGACACTGATGACTTTTTCCTTGCGTGTATATGGAGAGTACAATGATCCTATAATAATCTGTCTCTCTTTCCTGAGACGAGATCTCTGTCGATTGACAACATGTGTGTTGTGCGCTGTTCTGCTGACGAGAAACAATTCAGGAATTTATTCTGTCGGCCTTTTCCTACGCACTTGCAGTTTAACTCTTTATCGTAAAAATGTGTGAGAATGTAGTCGGCGCTTCTGTGGTTTTGCAGCCGCGATATGTTATAGGGGGGTTGGTCGGCCCCTAGTGTATAAAGTTTAACAGAAAGACGATGAATGAAATGTTCCAATCTATGGGGCTTCCCTTTTAGGTATAATGAACTCCTTGGCGCGCCTCTGCTTGAGTATAGATCAATAATCACTGCTTAAAGGAGCAATCTGACGAATATTCGCATTAAAAAAGATGATGACAAAGCTGCGGGATAGATTTTAACACATGTATATAATGTGTATGTGTGTAACATATGTATGTTTATCTGTATAACATGTGTAATGTATATGTTTATAACATGTGTATGTGTATAACATGTGTATAATGTGTATGTGTATAATGTGTATGTGTATAACATGTATAATGTGTATGTGTATAACATGTATAATGTATATGTGTATAACATGTGTATAATGTGTATGTGTATACCATGTGTATAATGTGTATGTGCACAACATGTGTGTAATGTATATGTGTATAGCATGTGTATAATGTATATGTGTATAACAAGTGTATAATGTGTATGTGTATAACATGTGTATAATGTGTATGTGTATAACATGTGTATAATGTGTATGTGTATAGCATGTGTATAATGTGTATGTGTATAACATGTGTATAATGTATAACGTGTATGGCATGTGTATAATGTATAACATGTGTATAACATGTGTATAATGTATAACATGTGTATAATGTATAACATGTGTATAATGTATAACATGTGTATAACATGTGTATAATGTATATGTGTATAACAAGTGTATAATGTGTATGTGTATAACATGTGTATAATGTGTATGTGTATAACATGTGTATAATGTGTATGTGTATAGCATGTGTATAATGTGTATGTGTATAACATGTGTATAATGTATAACGTGTATGGCATGTGTATAATGTATAACATGTGTATAACATGTGTATAATGTATAACATGTGTATAATGTATAACATGTGTATAACATGTGTATAATGTATAACATGTGTATAACATGTGTATAATGTGTATGTGTATAACATGTGTATAATGTGTATGTGTATAACTTGTGTATAATGTATATGAGTATAACATGTGTATAATGTATATGAGTATAACATGTGTATAATGTGTATATGTATAACATGTGTATAATGTGTATGTGTATAACATGTGTATAATGTATATGAGTATAACATGTGTATAATGTGCATGTGTATAACATGTGTATAATGTGTATGTGTATAACATGTGTATAATGTGTATGTGTATAACTTGTGTATAATGTATATGAGTATAACATGTGTATAATGTATATGAGTATAACATGTGTATAATGTATATATGTATAACATGTGTATAATGTGTATGTGTATAACATGTGTATAATGTGTATGTGTATAACATGTGTATAATGTATATGAGTATAACATGTGTATAATGTGTATGTGTATAACATGTGTATAATGTGTATGTGTATAACATGTGTATAATGTATATGAGTATAACATGTGTATAATGTGTATGTGTATACCATGTGTATAATATGTATGTGTAAAACATGTGTATAATGTGTATGTGTATAACATGTGTTTAATGTATATGAGTATAACATGTGTATAATGTATATATGTATAACATGTGTATAATGTGTATGTGTATAACATGTGTTTAATGTATATGAGTATAACATGTGTATAATGTATATATGTATAACATGTGTATAATGTGTATGTGTATAACATGTGTATAATGTGTATGAGTATAACATGTGTATAATGTGCATGTGTATAACATGTGTATAATGTGTATGTGCATAACATGTGTATAATGTATATGAGTATAACATGTGTATAATGTATATATGTATAACATGTGTATAATGTGTATGTGTATAACATGTGTATAATGTGTATGAGTATAACATGTGTATAATGTGCATGTGTATAACATGTGTATAATGTATATGAGTATAACATGTGTATAATGTATATATGTATAACATGTGTATAATGTGTATGTGTATAACATGTGTATAATGTGTATGAGTATAACATGTGTATAATGTGCATGTGTATAACATGTGTATAATGTGTATGTGCATAACATGTGTATAATGTATATGAGTATAACATGTGTATAATGTATATATGTATAACATGTGTATAATGTGTATGTGTATAACATGTGTATAATGTGTATGAGTATAACATGTGTATAATGTGCATGTGTATAACATGTGTATAATGTGTATGTGTATAACATGTGTATAATGTGTATGAGTATAACATGTGTATAATGTATATGAGTATAACATGTGTATAATGTATATATGTATAACATGTGTATAATGTGTATGTGTATAACATGTGTATAATGTGTATGTGTATAACATGTGTATAATGTATATGAGTATAACATGTGTAGAATGTGTATGTGTATAACATGTGTATAATGTATATGAGTATAACATGTGTATAATGTGTATGTGTATAACATGTGTATAATGTGTATGTGTATAACATGTGTATAATGTATATGAGTATAACATGTGTATAACGTGTATGTGTATAACATGTGTATAATGTGTATGTGTATAACATGTGTATAATGTGTATGTGTATAACATGTGTATAATGTGTATGTGCATAACATGTGTATAAACAATGTGGCGATAGTGAGGTGATAGCAGACAGCAGCAGCATTTAGCCCACTGTTCTCCTAGGAACAGCTGCAGTGAACTTGCTCCAGGCAGGCGCTGTACAAGGCGGTAACATCTCTGTGTGTGTATGTGATGCTGCTTCTGTGATGACATCACCTGTGTGAAACGCCACCCGCGTCACCACAAAACCCACCTTCTTCCTGGCTCCCATGGTGTTGTAAATAGCTGTGGCTGCATCCTTTAGCATCTCTGAGCTTAGGTGCGCTCCCATGGATAGCTGGGCGCCCAGGGATGCAGCCCCTCCGGCTCCCCATTGTCAAGCAGAGCAATTTTCCAAGCAAATGGTGTGGATTGGATGAAACCCGATGCACGCACCATGGGATGGGAAAGGTACATCTTTACAGGTGGACTGGGGGGGGGGGGGTCTCATAGTAAGGCATCCCGACATGGGAAAAAGAAAATGGCGTAAGAATAGAAATGGGAAACTAAAATATACTGCAGCAGTAGAGGCAACACGAAAGAAAAAGTTTGAAAATAATAAATCTGGAGAGCAACGAAAAGAGGATGAAAAAACAAATAGAATATCTCATATTATCTCTCTTTATCTTTCGCTCTTCCTCTCTCTCTTTCTATATTCTCTCTCTCTCCTATCTATTTTTCTCTTTCTCTCTCTCTTCATTCTCTCTCAGTATCTCTCTTTCTCTCAATTCCTCTTTACTCTCTCTTTCTCTCTATTTTGCTCTCTCTTCTCCCTTTTATATTTCTTTTTCTTTCTCTCTCTCCCTCTCTCTCTCTTTTCTCTTTCTCTCTTCTCTCTTTACCTCTTCCTCTTGCCCTCTCTCTACTCTTGGTTTCTCTCTCTCTTCACTCTCTCCTATCTCTTTCTCCCTCTTTCTCTTCTATCTCTTTCTCTCTCTCCCTCACTCTTCTCTCTCTCTATCTCTCCCTCTGTCTCACTTTTCTCTTTTTCTCATAACCAGTAGTGCTATATGCATATCCTTCTGTGCAATACACATATTGTGACATGTAATACACATATCGGGACACGTAATACACATATCGGGACCGGTGATATACATATCGAGACACGCAATACACATACCGGGGCATGCGATACACATACCGGGGCATGCGATACACATACCGGGGCATGCGATACACATACCGGGGCATGCGATACACATACCGGGGCATGCGACACACATATCGGGACATGCGACACACATATCGGGACACGCGACACACATATCGGAACATGCGATACACACATCGGGGCACGAGATACACATATCGGGACACGCGATACACATATCGGAACATGCGATACACATATCGGAACATGCGATACACATATCGGGACATGCGATACACATATCGGGACATGCGATACACATACCGGGACATGCGATACACATACCGGGGCATGCGATACACATACCGGGGCATGCGACACACATATCGGGACATGCGACACACATATCGGGACACGCGACACACATATCGGAACATACGATACACACATCGGAACATACGATACACACATCGGGGCACGAGATACACATATCGGGGCACGAGATACACATATCGGGACATGCGATACACATATCGGGACATGCGATACACATATCGGGACATGCGATACACATATCGGGACATGCGATACACATATCGGAACATGCGATACACACATCGGGGCACGCGATACACATATCGGAACATGCAATACACATATCGGGACATGCGATACACATATCGGGACATGCGATACACATATCAAGACACGCAATGCACATACAAATGTCTACTCCTGTGCAGTTTCTAAACAGGTACCTACATCAGACTCGCTAACTGGCATAATACCGGAACTCCTGAGGCATCCATTCCTGCATTTGAGGTTCCGCACCTCTGTTATCTCCCTGCAGTTCTGTTTTCTGGCCACTAGGTGGGCATGTGTGGTGTACGAGCCCAGACCAAGGCACCCATTATTCTTTATGGGGGCCTCACGCTGCTCTCATAGTTCCATATACATGTGTTCATGAGTTCACGGAAATGTCAGCACCATGGGAGTGGCAGCAGGTAAGCCAAGGTGCCTCATGACGATTGGAAATTTTGATGTGGAATCCGATTGGACAGAAGTAGAGTTTCCTTTTTCAGGCTTTCCATGCTAAGTGGATCTAAACATGTTCTATAATTCTCGTTTAACTCCCTGTTGCATTTGGCGTAGTCGGCAGGATTAGGCTGTTTGGTGCTGTAATAGGATGATCATCCAGAAATTGCATAAGTGCGCATTAAAGGGAAAGAGCAAAGACTCTTTGTAGATGGACACCATTCTCATTTTTGCAGGAGAGGGGGGTTATCACATGCACATGCCATCCTCCGGGTGTTCTAACATCTTTCTTAGCATCCCTTCTTCTATTATTCTGGTTCAACTCCCTGTTACATTTGGCGTAGTCGGCAGGATTAAGCCGTTTGGGGTTGTAATAAGTAGTGAGGAGTCGGAGAGCGGGCAATCTGGTTTAGAAGACCTCTGGCCGGAGAGTCCCCAGTTAAAGCGAATGCGGGATACAATGGCTCCAGCCATCATTAACTTGTGAACTGGTAAATGTTCTATAGTTCTGGTTTAACTCCCTGTTACATTTGGCCTAGTCGGCAGGATTAAGTTGTTTGGGGTTGTAATAAGTAGTGAGGAGTCGGAGAGCGGGCAATCTGGTTCAGAAGACCTCTGGACAGATTGTCCCCAATAAAAACGAATGCTGGATACAATGGCTTCAGCCATCAATACCCTGTGAACTGGTAAATGTTCTATAATTCTGGTTTAACTCCCTTTTACATTTGGCATAGTCAGCAGGATTAGACTGTTTGGTGCTGTAATAGGATGATCATCCAGAAATTGTATAAGTGTGCATTAAAGGGAAAGGTGCTAAGACTCTTTGTAGATGGAGACCAATCTAATTTTTGCAGGGAACAGGGGTTATCACATGCCATCCTTGGGTTCTTTAACACCCTTCTTAGCCGCACTTCTTCTATAATTCTGGTTTTACTCCCTGTTACATTTGGCCTAGTCAGCAGGATTAAGCTGTTTGGGGTTGTAATAAGTAGTGAGAAGTCGGGGTGCAGACAATCTGGTTTAGAAGACCTCCCGACAGATAGACCCCGTAAAACCGAATTCTGGATACAATGGCTCCAGACATCATTAACTTGTGAACTGGTAAATGTTCTATAGTTCTGGTTTAACTCCCTGTTACATTTGGCGTAGTCGGCAGGATTAGGCTGTTTGATGCTGTAATAGGATGATCATCCGGAAATTGCATAAGTGCGCATTAAAGGGAAAGAGCAAAGACTCTTTGTAGATGGACACCATTTTCATTTTTAGAGGGGAGGGGGGTTATCACATGCACATGCCATCCTCGGGTTCCTTAACACCCTTCTTAGCAGCCCTTATTCTATAATTCTGGTTTAACTGTTACATTTGGCGTAGCCAGCAGGATTAAGCCGTTTGGGGGTTGTAATAAGTAGTGAGGAGTCGGGGTGCGAATAATCTGGTTCAGAAGACCTCCCAGATGGATAGTCCCAGGTAAAACCGAATGCTGGATACAATGGCTCCAGCCATCATTACCTTGTGAACTGGTAAATGTTCTAAAATTCTGGTTTAACGCCCTGTTACATTTGCCGTAGTCGGCAGGATTAAGCCATTTGGTGCTGTAATAAGTAGTGAGGAGCCAGAGACAGTATAAGTAGTGAGGAGCGGACAATCTGGTCCAGAAGACTGCCTGCCGGATTGTCCCATGTAAAACCGTATGCTGCATACAATGGCTCCAGCCATCATTACCTTGTGAACTGGTCCCTTGAACCCCTTACCAGTTCATAAACCGTAAAAAAAATAAAAAAAAATAAAAAAAATTTTTCACCGTTGATGCTCCTTCCTTCCTCTGTCCTCTATCGGACAGATTCCTCTCTGCACACCGTGACGGGGGTCTCCCTCCTGGTCCAGCGGGCTGTGATCGCATTGTATTGCAATCAACTCACCGACATCTGTAGTGACAGGGGACACAGACCCCCTCCTCCTTCCTATTTTTTTTTTTTTTCCATCCCTCAGTTAAGTAACTCTCATCTGAGTCATTTGGTCATAAATAACTGGGCTATCAACCTTTAGTCCTCTGAAGACTAATGAATTACATGGCAAGGTCGTCATCGGGACCCCGCAACCCCGTCTGTCTTCCTCGGGCCAACGGGACCCCTTCTCCTTCCTTAGGTTATGCCAGCCCGGGCAGGAAGGCCTTTATATCACAAAGAAGGAGCCTCTGTGGAATCTCCCATGTGACTAATGACATCCCTGGAGGAGATGGAGAGTCCTGGTGAGGAAAGTGCAGGTAAAAGATGATTTAGGATTTGGGTTGATGGTGAGTTTTGGTTGTCGTTCTTGTGCTTTGGGATACAATGTGAAGGTGAAGATAGGCTTTGATTAATAACAAAAAGTGAGTAAAATGGTTCAGATTTTGGGGGTGCTGTTGAGGAAAAATTTGGAGGCCATTCCTATAGGGGTGACAGAGGTTTCTAGGTCACTCACTTACGTAGAACCATTTCCCAACGAGTAGTGTATATTCTGCATCACATGATCGGGGGAAACAGGGGGGACTCAATACTCACTTTATTGTGGAACTGTATTTAGTACCGTCCACCCATTTCCAGTTTCCCGAAACGTCCGTCAGCCCGATCCACGTGTACTTCCCTTTCGTCATTCCAAAAGCAAAGTTCTGTCGGAGGGAAGAGTGAAGACAGTTAAGCGTTGTGGTTGGAACGGTGATTGTACTACAAAACCAAACAATCGGGGTAGTACAGTCCCCTGGGCAGATGATATGTGTCAAACCCCGGGGACAACCGTCTTCTTAGAGAGTTTACAACCCCCAATCTCAAAGGATGTAAGTTCACGGGGGTTAAGACGGATGAACCAAAGGTAAGACTGGGCATAATTGGGTAGCGGAGGTACGTACAGTAACACCATTGGCGGACTGGCCATAGGGAGGGTGGGTCACACTGCTTTGGGGCCAGTTGGGCTTCTGTTTTTAACACCCACTTTCAATACCCGCCCCCTTAGTTTCTCTCTCCAACCCCTGTACCCAGCCCCACTGTACCCACAAGTCAAGGAAACCCATCCTCCAATGTTATAGGATGGAGGAGCCTCAGCCCCTCTGTACCCACAGGCCAAGGAACCCAGCCCCAATGTTATAGGTTGGAGGAGCCTCAGCCCCACTGTACCCACAAGCCAAGGAAACCCATCCCCCAATGTTATAGGATGGAGGCGCCTCAGCCCCTCTGTACCTACAAGCCAAGGAACCCATCCCCCAATGTTATAGGTTGGAGCAGCCTCAGCCCCACTGTACCCACAAGCCAAGGAACCCATCCCCCAATGATATAGGTTGGAGCAGCCTCAGCCCCACTGTACCCACAGGCCATGGAACCCATCCCCCAATGTTATAGGTTGCAGCAACCTCAGCCCCTCTTTACCCACAAGCCAAAGAAACCCATCCCCCAATGTTATAGGATGGAGGAGCCTCAGCCCCACTGTACCCACAAGCCAAGGAACCCATCCCCCAATGATATAGGTTGGAGCAGCCTCAGTCCCACTGTACCCACAAGCCAAAGAAACCCATCCCCCAATGTTATAGGATGGAGGAGCCTCAGCCCCACTGTACCCACAAGCCACGGAAACCCATCCCCCAATGTTATAGGTTGGAGGGCCTCAGCACCACTGTACCCACAAGCCAGGTAACCCATCCCCCAATGTTATAGGTTGGATCAGTCTCAGCCCCCTTGTAGCCACAAGTCACGGAACCCATCCCCCAATGTTATAGGTTGGAGGGGCCTCAGCCCCACTGTACCCAGAAGCCAAGGAACCCATCCCCCAATGTTATAGGATGGAGCAGCCTCAGCCCCACTGTAACCACAAGCCACGGAACCCATCCCCCAATGTTATAGGTTGGAGGAGCCTCAGCACCATTTTACCCACAAGCCAAGGAACCAATCCCCCAATGTCATAGATTGGAGGAGCCTCAGCCCCACTGTACCCACAAGCCAAGGAACCCATCCCCCAATGGTATAGGTTGGAGGGGCCTCAGCCCCACTGTACCCACAAGCCATGGAAACCTATCCCCCACTTTTATAGGTTGGAGGGACCTCAGCCCACTGTACCCACAAGCCAGGGAACCCATCCCCCAATGTTATAGGATGGAGCAGCCTCAGCCCCACTGTACCCACAAGCCAAGGAACCCATCCCCCAATGTTATAGGTTGGAGGAGCCTCAGCCCCACTGTACCCACAAGTCAAGGAACCCATCCCCCAATGTTATAGGTTGGAGGGGCCTCAGCACCCCTGTACCCACAAGCCAAGGAACCCATCCCCCAATGTTATAGGATGGAGGAGCCTCAGCCCCACTGTACCCACAAGCCAATGAACCCATCCCCCAATGTTATAGGTTGGAGCAGCCTCAGCCTCACTGTACCCACAAGCCAAGGAAACCCATCCCCCAATGTTATAGGATGGAGGAGCTTCAGCCCCACTGTATCCACAAGCCAATGAACCCATCCCCCAATGTTATAGGTTGGAGGGGCCTCAGCCCCACTGTACCCCGAAGCCAAGGAACCCATCCCCCAATGTTATAGGTTGGAGGCGCCTCAGCCCCACTGTGCCCACAAGCCAAGGAACCCATCCCCCAATGTTATAGGTTGGAGGGGACTCAGCCTCACTGTACCCACAAGCCATGGAAACCCATCCCCCAACTTTATAGGTTGGAGCAGCCTCATCCTCACTGTACCCACAAGCCATGGAAACCCATCCCCCAATGTTATAGGATGGAGGAGCCTCAGCCCCACTGTACCCACAAGCCAAGGAACCCATCCCCCAATGTTATAGGATGGAGGAGCCTCAGCCCCACTGTACCCACAAGCCAAGGAACCCATCCCCCAATGTTATAGAATGGAGGAGCCTCAGCCCCACAGTACCCTCAAGCCAAGGAACCCATCCCCCAATGTTAAAGGATGAAGGAGCCTCAGCCCCATTGTATCCACAAGCCAAGGAACCCATCCCCAATGTTATAGAATGGAGGAGCCTCAGCCCCACTGTACCCACAAGCCAAGGAGCCCATACCCCAATGTTATAGGTTGGAGGAGCCTGAGCCCCACTGTACCCACAAGCCAAGGAACTCATCCCCCAATGTTATAGAATGGAGGAGCCTCAGCCCCACTGTACCCACAAGCCAAGGAACACATCCCCCAATGTTATAGGATGGAGGAGCCTCAGCCCCACTGTACCCACAAGCCAAGGAACCCATCCCCCAATGTTACAGGTTGGAGGGGCCTCAGCCCCACTGTACCCACAAGCCAAGGAAGCCATCCCCCAATGTTACAGGTTGGAGGGGCCTCAGCCCCACTGTACCCACAAGCCAAGGAACTCATCCCCCAATGTTATAGAATGGAGATGCCTCAGCCCCACAGTACCCTCAAGCCAAGGAACCCATCCCCCAATGTTAAAGGATAAAGGAGCCTCAGCCCCATTGTACCCACAAGCCAAGGAACCCATCCCCCAATGTTATAGAATGGAGGAGCCTCAGCCCCACTGTACCCACAAGCCAAGGAACCCCAGTCCCCAATGTTATAGGTTGGAGGGGCCTCAGCCCCACTGTACCCACAAGCCAAGGAACACATCCCCCAATGTTAGAGGATGGAGGAGCCTCAGCCCCACTGTACCCACAAGCCAAGGAACCCATCCCCTAATGTTATAGGATGGAGGAGCCTCAGCCCCACTGTACCCACAAGCCAAGGAACCCATCCCCCAATGTTATAGGTTGGAGGGGCCTCAGCACCCCTGTACCCACAAGCCAAGGAACCCATCCCCCAATGTTATAGGATGGAGGAGCCTCAGCCCCACTGTACCCACAAGCCAAGGAACCCATCCCCCAATGTTATAGGTTGGAGCAGCCTCAGCCTCACTGTACCCACAAGCCAAGGAAACCCATCCCCCAATGTTATAGGATGGAGGAGCTTCAGCCCCACTGTATCCACAAGCCAATGAACCCATCCCCCAATGTTATAGGTTGGAGGGGCCTCAGCCCCACTGTACCCCGAAGCCAAGGAACCCATCCCCCAATGTTATAGGTTGGAGGCGCCTCAGCCCCACTGTGCCCACAAGCCAAGGAACCCATCCCCCAATGTTATAGGTTGGAGGGGACTCAGCCTCACTGTACCCACAAGCCATGGAAACCCATCCCCCAACTTTATAGGTTGGAGCAGCCTCATCCTCACTGTACCCACAAGCCATGGAAACCCATCCCCCAATGTTATAGGATGGAGGAGCCTCAGCCCCACTGTACCCACAAGCCAAGGAACCCATCCCCCAATGTTATAGGATGGAGGAGCCTCAGCCCCACTGTACCCACAAGCCAAGGAACCCATCCCCCAATGTTATAGAATGGAGGAGCCTCAGCCCCACAGTACCCTCAAGCCAAGGAACCCATCCCCCAATGTTAAAGGATGAAGGAGCCTCAGCCCCATTGTACCCACAAGCCAAGGAACCCATCCCCAATGTTATAGAATGGAGGAGCCTCAGCCCCACTGTACCCACAAGCCAAGGAGCCCATACCCCAATGTTATAGGTTGGAGGAGCCTGAGCCCCACTGTACCCACAAGCCAAGGAACTCATCCCCCAATGTTATAGAATGGAGGAGCCTCAGCCCCACTGTACCCACAAGCCAAGTAACACATCCCCCAATGTTATAGGATGGAGGAGCCTCAGCCCCACTGTACCCACAAGCCAAGGAACCCATCCCCCAATGTTACAGGTTGGAGGGGCCTCAGCCCCACTGTACCCACAAGCCAAGGAAGCCATCCCCCAATGTTACAGGTTGGAGGGGCCTCAGCCCCACTGTACCCACAAGCCAAGGAACTCATCCCCCAATGTTATAGAATGGAGATGCCTCAGCCCCACAGTACCCTCAAGCCAAGGAACCCATCCCCCAATGTTAAAGGATGAAGGAGCCTCAGCCCCATTGTACCCACAAGCCAAGGAACCCATCCCCCAATGTTATAGAATGGAGGAGCCTCAGCCCCACTGTACCCACAAGCCAAGGAACCCCAGTCCCCAATGTTATAGGTTGGAGGGGCCTCAGCCCCACTGTACCCACAAGCCAAGGAACACATCCCCCAATGTTAGAGGATGGAGGAGCCTCAGCCCCACTGTACCCACAAGCCAAGGAACCCATCCCCTGATGTTATAGGATGGAGGAGCCTCAGCCCCACTGTACCCACAAGCCAAGGAACCCATCCCCTAATGTTATAGGTTGGAGGAGCCTCAGCCCCACTGTACCCACAAGTAATGGAACTCATCCCCCAATGTTATAGCCCTGGCATCATTGGGGGAGTAATAGGGTAGCCGAGTTAAGTACAGTAATACAGTTCTGGAAGCTCCGAGGGAGAAAACAGGCAAGGTCAAAGGTCATACCAATGGTCAAACCAAGAGATCAGAGAGCTTCGCTGCACCAGGGATGAGACGGGTTCAAGGTCATAATTCAGGTCGTTATGGGCGGCGGTCAGGATAGTCAGGCTAGCGAGGTCGGCAACGGGTATCAATATAGGATTAGCACACCTCATGGGCAGTGACAGACTTGGGGGGATAAAACCTTTATAGGGCTCAACCTAACGGGATTGCACAAGGGGAATGTATGTGATTGGTGCCTTTTACAAACTTTGGGCTGATTGCCTAGTTTAAACTTTAAGGGACCCTTTGGGCTCATTGGCCCTTTATATCAACCTCCGGTGGCTGTGCTGACTGCAATGCCACCGGAGACGCAAGCACGTGCAGAGGAGCAGGGGAGACGGCTATGAGAGGAGGAGGCGGGCGCGCTCGGCGCCGCACGAGCCGACGCAGCTCGAGTCATCATCGTGCCATCAACACCAATGGTTTGTAGACTGAAATTCCTTAGATGTTCCTTAGGTGTTGCCTTGCAGACCTATACAATGACGGTAACTCGGAGCTCACAACCCAAGCAGGCACATTTGTTTCAGATTAAAAATTACCTCCCTAATCTTCTTCCAATGGTTCCATCTTCAGCGGCTCAGAACTCCCGTCTCTAGATCTGGATCTCGCTCATCTTATTGGACCCTTTTAGTAGGCCTCAGCCTTATCACATGCACATTCCATCCTTGGGTTTTTTAACACCCTTCTTAGCAGCCCTTCTTCTAAAATTCTGGTTTAACTTCCAGTAACATTTGGCGTAGTCGCCAGGATTAAGCCGTTTGGGGTTATAATATGTAGTGAGGAGTCGGGGCGCGGACAATCTGGTTTAGAAGACCTGGGGATATATAGCAGGGCAGACGGCGATGAGAGGAGGAGGCTGCCACGCTTGGCGATACACGAGCCAACGCAGCTCGAGCCAGCGTCTGACGCCGATGCAACTGCAGGATGGAAGGAGTCCCGGCCAGCCGCCCGAGGACACCGCAGGAACGGGCTGGAGGTAAGTGCAACCTGACAATATCTAAATGTACTCTTCTCCATCGGGATCGGATTAAAAGAGGATGAGCCCCAGGGACTTCACCAGGGACTTTACCTAATTTAAATCTGAGCCAACAGAGGACACATGACACAGCTGCACAAGCGTGGCCTGACTGCAATGTTTAGCCACTTCCCGTGTGCAGGTTCAGCTCCAGGGCCAGCTCCAGGTTTATGTTGGCCCTTGGGCAGCACGGTCTCAGTGGGCCCCTTTGTGGCGAAGAGTTGTGTAGCGTCACAGAGGAACGTCCCAAATCTGGATGCCCCCTAAGGATCAGGCTATTTACCCCTCCAAATTTAAATCTAGATGCCTAGTTGTGTGGAACCCCACCATTCAAGGATATATGGGCACCAGCTGTGGCGGCGCCCTCCCAGTCCGCCGCCGGTCAAGCGCTGTCGCACCCCCCCAAAGACCAGCCCTGTCAGTGGGCCCCCCAGAGTGTGCGGGCCCCCGGTATCTGCCCCACTTTGCTGGGTGCTGACGCATGAGGCCTGAATGCCTGTTCAGCTCTGTCATGTGCAGTAGGTACATTTCTGTCTCGCAAAGACAAAGCTTTTCCCTAACTCCCAGATCTTATTTTATTTGAGCTACAGTTGCCTATGGGGAGCATCTTTCTGCCTAAGGCAGCCCCATTCTTTGTAGTTCTACTACCAACAAGGAGGCCGTTTATTTCATTTTTGGGACCACAATAGTCTATTATCACGATTATCTGCCGCCTTCCTCTGACACTGTATTCGGTGTACCATGAGTTATCCCCCTCTCTAGAATTTTGAGTCATCATCATGCCATCGACACCAATGGTTTGTAGACAGAAATTCCTTAGATGTTGCCTTGGGGCCTTCACAATGGCGGTACTTTAACCCAGAGCCCAAAGCCCAAAGCCCAAACAGGCACATTTAGTTCAGTTTAAAAATGACCTTCTAAATCGCCGGTTCCCTCTATAGTGACTCAGAACCCTGTCGCTAGATCGGGACCTTGCTCATCTTATTTTTAGGCCTCAACCAGTGCAAACTCTCAAGTCAACAAAGCCCATCCGAGTCTCCATTTAAACAGACCCAACTAGTGAACTACTTATTTAGTGTATCAGGAGTTAGAAGCTCAAATCTACAGTAGATCCCGCACAGCTGGTATATTGATGACTATGGTGCCGGCCAATAGGGGAACCACAACGTGGTATATGCAAGTTAAAACAAAACAAAAAGCTGATTGGATGGCCGATACGGTCCAAAGAAACCTCTATTGCGAGCCGCACTACATATAGATGGTGAACAAAATATAAATGTCTTTTACTGAAACAACATAGACGCGGAGACATCAAAAACACCAGACAATTAAAAAACAATGACTTGAAATGTACTATGGAGGCAGGACCTGTATTAAATGGCTCTAATACATATATGCAATATATTTTTATTTAATTTTACTCAACAAGTATACGCAGGAAGTTTATAGAGAAAGAGAGCATACAGATAAATGGATGCAAACGGTATACACGGGAAGTTTACAGATAAAGGGGTGCAAACAAATATACACAGGAAGTTTACAGATAAAGAGATGCAAACAGGGTATACACAGGAAGTTCACAGATAAAGGGGTGTAAACACGTATACACAGGAAGTTTACAGATAAAGGGATGCCAACAGGGTATACACAGGAAGTTTACAGATAAAGGGATGCCAACAGGGTATACACAGGAAGTTTACAGATAAAGGGATGCCAACAGGGTATACACAGGAAGTTTACAGATAAAGGGATGCAAACAGGGTATACACAGGAAGTTTACAGATAAAGGGATGCAAACAGGGTATACACAGTGTCACGGACCGGATGGAGCGGACTCGGGTGTGGATCCGCTTTAACTGTGGAACCGATGGCGGGTACCGTGTCAGGGGAGCGGAGTCTAAGAGGCCACCGGTATTCACCAGAGCCCACCGCAAGGCAGGTTGGTCTTGTGCGGCGAGTGACCCCCAGGTCGCTACCCCCTAACAGCGGCCCAGTCCCACAGTCGGCCGAGGTTCAGTGAGGTACACAAGTTGCAGGCAAAAAGGCGTAGTAGTACAGGCAGAGATCGGGGCTGGCAGCACAGGTTCGCGGTAAAGGTGAGTAGCCAAGGTCGGGGCAGGCAGCAAAGGTTCAGAGTCGGGGACAGGCAGAGGTCGGTACACGGGTGAGCAATCCAAGAATGTCTGACTTTCTACAAGCATGGAGAGACCAAGATCCGGCACTGAAGGAAGGAAGTGCCTGTTTAAATAGGGGAAGAGGATGCAGGATTGGATGACATAAACACCAATCAGTGTTGTAAAGGCCCTTTAAATCACAGGGATCCTGTGCGCTCGCCCTCTAGTGGACGGAGACTTGTGCGTATGCAAGGAGGAAGCACTGGGGGAAGGGCGGCAGCTGGAAGCAGCCCCGAGGGAAGATGGATGACGGCTGCATGCAGCCATGGAGGTAGGTGAAATGCTGTGAGATGGGCGTGCAGCGCTCGCCCTAACAGTACCCCCCCCCTTGGGCCTCCCCTTCTTCTTGGGACCAAGAAAATCTGAGATGAGACTACGGTCTAGAATATTCTCTTCGGGCTCCCAAGATCTTTCTTCAGGTCCACAGCCTTCCCAGTCGACCAAGAAATATCTTTTTCCTCTGGAGAGCTTAGAAGCCAGAATCTCCTTCACTGAAAAGGTATCCTCGGTGCCCGAGATTGGGGCAGGCACCAAAGTTTTAGGAGAGAATCGATTGACAATAACTGGCTTTAACAGAGAGACGTGAAAAGAATTAGGAATTCGCAGTGAAGTCGGTAGGTGAAGCTTATAGCAAACTGGATTGATCTGTTGTTTGATCTTGTATGGCCCCAAGTAACGGGGGCCCAATTTGTAGCTAGGAATTTTGAAGCGGATGTATTTTGCCGACAGCCACACCTTATCTCCTGGAGAATAAACAGGCGGAGCTCTTCTCCTTTTATCAGCGCTAACCTTCATGCGGGCGGAAGCTTGACAAAGGGAACGCTGTGTTTCTTGCCAGATGGTGGAGAAATCCTGTGTGAGATTGTCCACGGCGGGCACTCCGGAGGACGTGGATAAAGGCAGAGGCGGAAGGAGTTGACGGCCGTACACCACCAAAAACGGGGACTTCCTTGTGGACTCAGAATCCTTAAAATTATACGAGAATTCCGCCCAAGGCAACAGATCGACCCAATCGTCTTGACGCGCTGAAACAAAATGGCGAAGATAATGCCCGAGAATCTGGTTGACTCTTTCCACCTGGCCATTAGACTGGGGATGATAAGCGGAGGAAAAGTCCAGTTTAATTTTCATTTGTTTACAAAGAGCTCTCCAGAACTTGGACACAAACTGCACACCTCTGTCAGACACAATATGTGTAGGTAGACCATGAAGTCGAAAGATATGCTTCAGGAAGTATTTTGCCAACAGAGGAGCTGACGGGAGACCGGGCAAAGGAACAAAATGCGCCATCTTAGAAAACCTATCCACTACCACCCAAATTACAGTATTGCTATGCGAAGAAGGGAGGTCGGTAATAAAGTCCATAGCAATGTGTGTCCATGGGGTATCTGGAATAGGAAGTGGGTGGAGTAGGCCAGCAGGTCTTTGGCGAGGGGTTTTGTCGCGAGCACAGGTGGTACAGGCCTGAATGAATTCGGTCACATCCTTTTCAAAAGAAGGCCACCAATAATATCGAGAAATGATAGAACAAGACTTCCTGATACCGGCATGGCCGGCTACATGGGAAGAATGCCCCCATTCTAATATTTTGCGACGTTGGCGGGCTGGCACAAAGGTCTTTCCCGGCGGTGCTTGTACAAGAGTAGCGGGGGCAGAGTGGACAAGGCGTTCAGGTGGGATGATATGTTGTGGAGTGGATTCAACACCAGAGATGTCAGAGGAGCGAGAAAGGGCGTCTGCCCTGATGTTCTTAGCGGCTGGCCGGAAGTAGATTTGAAAATCAAATCGAGCGAAAAACAACGACCAACGAGCTTGTCGTGGATTCAATCGCTGGGCAGTTTCTAAATAAGATAGATTTTTGTGATCAGTAAAGATGGATACTTGATGGGCAGAACCTTCTAAGAGGTGTCTCCACTCCTCCAACGCCAACTTGATGGCGAGTAACTCCCGATCTCCGATGGAGTAATTCCTCTCCGCTGGCGAAAAGGTCTTCGAAAAGAACCCGCAGGTGAGAATTCTGCCAGTAGACGATTTTTGAGTGAGCACCGCTCCGGCTCCAATGGAGGAGGCATCTACTTCTAGGGCGAAAGGCCGAGATGGATCTGGCCTAGACAACACTGGTGCAGAGGAGAAGGCCTTTTTTAGAGCAATGAAGGCCTCTTCAGCCTGAGGAGGCCAAGACTTCGAATTGGCGCTCTTCTTTGTGAGGGTCACAATAGGCGCCACTACAGTGGAAAAGTGAGGAATAAACTGGCGATAGTAATTGGCGAAGCCCAGAAAACGTTGAATAGCTCGCAGGCCAATAGGACGGGGCCAATCCAGAACTGCTTTCAACTTGCTGGGGTCCATCTGAAGGCCACGAGCTGAGACAATATATCCAAGAAAGGGTAAGGCGGTTTGATCAAATAGACATTTCTCCAGCTTGGCGTAAAGATGGTGTTGACGGAGACGAGACAGGACTTGCCGGACATGACGGTGATGTTCTTCTAGATTAGATGAAAAGATGAGTATATCATCCAAATATACAACAACACAGGAGTAAAGCAAGTCCCGAAAAATGTCATTTACGTATTCCTGGAATACAGCGGGTGCATTGCAGAGACCAAAGGGCATTACTAAATATTCGAAGTGGCCATCGCGGGTATTGAAGGCGGTCTTCCATTCATCGCCCTCGCGTATACGTATCAAATTATAGGCTCCCCTCAGGTCAAGCTTGGTGAAGACCCTGGCCCCACGCAGTCGGTCAAATAATTCGGCAATCAAGGGCAAAGGGTATCGATTTTTAACGGTAATCTTATTGAGGCCGCGGTAATCAATACAAGGGCGAAGAGAGCCATCTTTTTTCGCCACAAAGAAGAACCCCGCGCCTGCCGGAGAGGAAGACTTCCGTATGAACCCTTTATGAAGATTTTCTCGAATATACTCCGACATGGCTTGAGTCTCAGGAGCCGAGAGAGGGTAAATTCGGCCACGAGGAGGAGTGGTACCCGGTAGGAGGTCTATAGGGCAATCGTAGGGGCGATGAGGCGGAAGTACCTCCGCTTGTTTCTTGCAGAATACATCAGCATAGGTCAGGTAGATCTCAGGCAAGCCAGGTAATGGTGCAGAAGCAGGAATAGGTCGAACAGGAACAGACTTCAAGCACTTCTTAAAGCACGCTGCACCCCAAGTCTTGATATCACCGGTGGTCCAGTCAAGCGTGGGATCATGACGTTGGAGCCAAGGAAGGCCTAGAAGAATCTGAGAGGTGCAATTAGGGAGGACGTAGAACTCAACATTCTCTTGATGGAAGAGTCCAATTTTTAATTGGAGGGGAACGGTGCGATAGCGCACAGTACAGTCCAGCCTATCACCATTGACTGAGGCGATAAATAAGGGTGTAGCAAGGCGATTCACAGGGATATTATGTTTATTGATCAAGGCAGCCTCTATAAAGTTCCCTGCAGAACCAGAGTCCAAAAAGGCGGTTAAATTCAGGGAGGTGGAAGGTGAGATGGAAAGTTGAACAGGAACAGTGAGCCGTGGAGAGGAGGCACATACACCCAGGGACGCCTCTCCCACCGCCACTAGGTGCGCCCGTTTCCCTGACGTGGAGGGCGAATAGGACAGTCCTTCAAAAAATGCTCAGAACCACCGCAGTACAGACAAAGGTTCTCGTTCCTTCTGCGAGTTCTCTCCAATTGGGACAAACGGAATCGATCGACCTGCATGGCCTCCTCACTGGGAGGTACATGTGCAGACAAAGGGTTTTGAAGTACTGGAGCCAAACGGGATGCCCTCCTAGGGCGCTGAGAGTCTCTTTCTTGGCGGAATTCTTCACGCCTCTCAGCAAAGCGCACATCAATGCGTGTGGCCAGATGGATGAGTTCAGTGAGAGATGAAGGCAAGTCACGAGCCGCAAGAGCATCCTTAATTTTACTAGAAAGTCCTTTCTTGAAGCAGGCACACAAGGCCTCATTGTTCCAAGACAATTCGGAGGCTAGAGTGCGGAACCGAATGGCGTATTCACCAACGGACAACTCGCCCTGGACCAAGTTCAAAAGGGACGATTCAGCAGATGAAGCCCGGGCAGGTTCCTCAAAGACCTGGCGAAACTCTGAGACAAAGGTGTTAATACTGGAAGAGACAGGGTCATTGCGATCCCACAAGGGAGTGGCCCAGGCCAAAGCCTTTCCAGAAAGCAAACTGATGACAAAGGCCACCTTAGCTCGTTCAGTGGGAAATTGATCCGCCAACAACTCCAAGTGCAGGGAACATTGGGCAAGGAACCCTCGGCATAACTTGGCATCCCCATCATATTTAGCCGGCAAGGAGAGACGGATTCTGGCAGAAGATGCTACCGGGGGCTGTGGCGGTAATGCTGGAGCCGGTGATGGAACTTGCTGTTGCTGAATCGTTAATAATTGCTGCATCATGGCAGAGAGTTGATTAATCTGGCGGGACTGCATAGCCACTATAGCAGGCAATTCAGTGGCATCCGGCAGCGGCACCTCAGCGGGATCCATGGCCGGATCTTACTGTCACGGACCGGATGGAGCGGACTCGGGTGTGGATCCGCTTTAACTGTGGAACCGATGGCGGGTACCGTGTCAGGGGAGCGGAGTCTAAGAGGCCACCGGTATTCACCAGAGCCCACCGCAAGGCAGGTTGGTCTTGTGCGGCGAGTGACCCCCAGGTCGCTACCCCCTAACAGCGGCCCAGTCCCACAGTCGGCCGAGGTTCAGTGAGGTACACAAGTTGCAGGCAAAAAGGCGTAGTAGTACAGGCAGAGATCGGGGCTGGCAGCACAGGTTCGCGGTAAAGGTGAGTAGCCAAGGTCGGGGCAGGCAGCAAAGGTTCAGAGTCGGGGACAGGCAGAGGTCGGTACACGGGTGAGCAATCCAAGAATGTCTGACTTTCTACAAGCATGGAGAGACCAAGATCCGGCACTGAAGGAAGGAAGTGCCTGTTTAAATAGGGGAAGAGGATGCAGGATTGGATGACATAAACACCAATCAGTGTTGTAAAGGCCCTTTAAATCACAGGGATCCTGTGCGCTCGCCCTCTAGTGGACGGAGACTTGTGCGTATGCAAGGAGGAAGCACTGGGGGAAGGGCGGCAGCTGGAAGCAGCCCCGAGGGAAGATGGATGACGGCTGCATGCAGCCATGGAGGTAGGTGAAATGCTGTGAGATGGGCGTGCAGCGCTCGCCCTAACACACAGGAAGTTTACAGATAAAGGGATGCAAACAGGGTATACACAGGAAGTTTACAGATAAAGGGATGCAAACAGGGTATACACAGGAAGTTTACAGATAAAGGGATGCAAACAGGGTCTACATGACAGCAATATAAGACACTTTATAGACGTATTCATCATCCAAGGGGCCGAGATCCGCTATCCAGAGACCTATTAATTAATACACAAAGGGTGATTTGCTGGAGGTGTAATTATAGGGGGGCTGATGTGTTGCATATATGGTGGACGTGCCCGTGTATTGTCCCTTTTTGGAGGGAGATACATAGTCTGATTGGGAAAATTTTGGGTCTCTCTCCGAAGTGGGTTCCAGCCTTTTACTTGTTTAATTGGAGAAGGGAGGGGGATGGCTCACAGGTTCTTGGCCCTCTGGGTATTCACTTAACTAACGCTGCTCGAAGGGTGATACCCAGGAGATGGAGATCACCTGTCGCCCCAACAGTTATCGATTGGTTTCAACAATTGAATCAGGTTGAGGAAATGGAAGAAGTTTTGCACCTAAGGCAGGATAGGGCTGAAGCGTACAGGAAAATCTGGACAACCTGGTCCATCTTTAAGTCTTCCCCTGACTATAGGGCAGTGTTGGAGCCGTCAGATGGACAATAGACTAGTTATGGAGACTCGCCCCTGGACTCCTCTCTGTGTAGTTGCGGCTGGGGGGGCGGGCTGGGCTCTCGCAGGGTTCCCTCCTCTCCCCCCCTCCCCCCCTGCCCCAGGGGCCTCTTGCTTGCTCATTCCCTTCTTTTTCCTTTCCCCTCCCTGGTCTTGGTGTTGTCTCTCCCACTACCCCCACTTTTCCTCCTGTTCTAATGTTGGATCTGCCCCTTACAGCTGTCTTTCTGTTTCTTGTGTGTTTTTCGTTTTTTCCTTCTTTCTCTAGCTCTATTTTGGGAAAAAAAAAAAAGAGAGGCTGTGGTGGTGAAACATGGAAGAAGCCTGGGTTCTTAGGTCGGTGCTTATGCAGGGTGTACCAGGGATCCCATGGCAGCAGCTTAGCTCTCAGAGGGGTCTGGTGGAGAGCTTTAATCTTGTAGAAGAACCAGTTGTTCGGCACTGTTGCCCTTATTTATGTAGCTAATTGTACTATTATGCCAGGCTGCGACCTGGACTGATTTTGCTGCTATGGCCGGATGGTCAAATGTTTGTATACCATGTCATTTGCCTTTGGGAAAAATTTTTTGAATAAAGATCAGTGTGAAAGAAAAAAAGGGTGAGTTGCACCCCTGCAACTGGGCCATCAACGTGAAATTGTCAGCAACAGATCATGCCAGTCTTATGGACTAGACAGGGAGTCTTTTACCTTAACCTACCCCTAGGCGGCTCCCATGGATTGCCCCCAGATCTGTACTGCCACAGTCACCCTGCCCACCTCCAGGAGAAAGAATGGGAGAAGAAGGGCAGACTTTCCCTGAAAAGAGTGAGACAGAAATAGAGAAAGAAGACGAAAGAAACTAAGAAGACAAGGAACCCGTATCCCCATGTCCCGGACCCGAACCCCATCGCATCCACTGCTTCCCTTAGGCCACCTCCACACCCCCACCCCACTCCCTACCCAACAACCGCGAAACATCTTTTAAAAGATCCTGAAAGTCCGGAGATCCTTTAGAGACCTCCCAGACCACCCAAGTTCCAAGGTACCTCCATCCGTCCTCTCCAGTGCCAAATCCTCCATCCTCCTTATGTTTTCTACCTCTCCATACCATTCCAATAATGGAGGGGGTGACATTAGTCCGCCAGTGGCGGGGAATCACAGTCCTGGCCGCTGTGAGTAGGTGTCTCAGTAGTCCCCTCCCCCCTGCTGCCACTGATCCAGGGAGCATTGACAGAAGGGTCACCTGGGGAAGATTGGGGATGCTCTCGAGCATCAAGAATTTAAATATTCCCAACACCCTCTCCCAAAAAGTCCTAACCGTTGGGCACTCCCACCTCTAATACATATATGAATAAGTTAATGAGAATACAGTCTATGAGTGCTAAAGATCAATCAATATATGTGACAATTCTTACAATAATTCCACTTGAAAAAAAGGGAAAGGAAGGGGAAAAGGGAAAATAAACCCCTGTGTTGTAAAGAACATCCTGATGAAGTGGAGGGGTTGCCACCACGCAACGCATCGGTGTAAGGGCGTGTGAGGTTGCACCTGGCTCAACTCATTTAGTGATATTGTATGATCTTATCAGTCTATGCATTGCACTTTATTATATTGCACGCTGTAATTTTTGATTCCACTTGTCACTTTTTAATGAATTTTTATCTCTTGCACTTTATCTGTGTATCCCTCACGCATAATCCCCAACACAGGGGTTTATTTTCTCTTTTCCCCTTCCTTCCCCCCCCCTTTTTTTTCAAGGGGGATTTTTGTAAGATTAGTCACATTTATTGATTGATCTTCAGCACTCATAGACTGTATTCTCCTTAACTTATTCATATATATATTAGAGCCATTTAATACAGGTCCTGCCTCCATAGTATATTTTTATGTAAATTGGCAGAGGCGCTCTTACCTAAAACAATATGGTGGGGTGCAGTGGCTGACGGTGGCGCCGCATAACATATGTCAAAGATATCCAGCACTCCTCATTACCAGATTTGCTTGTATTGTGCAAAAAATATATACGTACAGTAATCAAATTCCATCCACTAGTTTGCGCCAATATGCATCCATACGTCCAACGTTTCGGGGGTGTTTATACCCCTTCATTAGGGACACACAAGAACAAAGTCAAGCAGATTAACACATTCCACTACTACTTGACCTATAAAGGTCGCCAAAATCCCATCTGACATCATCAATGATGTCAGCAGGTCAGTGTCCAATCAAAAAATAAATAAATATATATATATATATATATATATATATATATATATATATATATATTTTTATTTTTTTTCTTTTTTTCTTCTTTGTCCTGTATAGTGCTGATGTGTCCGGTTGGTATACATCCCCCTTCTGCCCTGCTTATACATAATAATGTTGAGCGGGGCTTCTGTCGCTGCCAATCCATCGACGGGCGGGTCCTGGGCAACCCGTGTCGTCGCTCTCCGCCTGCCCTTGGGAAAGGCATCCCCGTCATTCGGGCCCGGAATACTGCCCGGCTACCAGTGACGTCCTTGCCGCAGCAAGCCAATCCTCCACTCCTCCACTCCAGTGAAAGATCTGTCACTGCCAATCCATCGACTGGTGGGTTCCTGGGCAACCCATGTCGTCGCTCTCCGCCTGCCCTTGGGAAAGGCATCCCCGTCATTCAGGCCCGGAATACTGCCCGGTGACCAGTGAGGTCCTTGCCGAGTGCCGTCAGAGCCCGCAGCCTACACGGCCGCTGCTCTAACACTTATTGGAGTGGAGGACTGGCTCGCCATGGCAAGGACGTCACTGGTAGCCGGGCAGTATTCCGGGCCCGACTGACGGGGATGCCTTCCCCGAGTGCAGGCGGACAGGGGTTGCCCAGTAACCCGCCCGTCGGCGGATTGGCAGTGAGAGAAGCCCCGCTCAACATTATTATGTATGAGCAGGGCAGAAGGGGGATGTACACCAACCGGGCACATCAGCACCTTAAAGGACTTTTTTTGGACACTGACCTGCTGACGTCACTGATGATGTCAGGCGGGAGTTTGGTGATCTTTAGAGGTCAAGTAGTAATGAAATGTGTTAATCTGCTTGACTTTGTTCTTGTGCGTCCCTGCTGAAGGGGTATCGACACCCCAAAACGTTGGACGTATGGATGCACATCGGCGCAAACTAGTGGATTGAATTTTATTACTGTATGTATATATTTTCCGCACAATACAAGCAAATCTGGTAGTAAAGAGCGCCGGCTTTCATTAACATAGTACATTTTAAGAAATTGTTTTTTAATTGTCTTGTGTTTTTAATGTCTCAGTGTTGTTGGTGTTTTACAATAACCAAAAAAAGGGTGCGCCACTATGATACAATTATGTGCTCTCTATGACTTCATCTAAACATACACTAAAGAGGAAAATGCGGAACCTTGCCGCAATTACCTCTTAATAGGAGCACCAAACAATTCAATTCTTCAATAATTTACATTTTATTCTACTCACAAAAAACATCAGATAAAAACAACAACAACACAAACAATTAACAACAAGACGAATCCCGCACCGCCAATGATAACAATATAGCAATATGTGTAAAAATCTGGATGCTTGTTTTTCCAACAACACAAACAACACGAAATGAAAACAGCTGCACAATTTCATTAATCAATGACACAAATAAATATATAATATAATGGTACAACCAGGGGAAAAAAGCTGCCGGGGAGGACGATTCATTAACAGCGGCAGGTAGCGACAGTTGAGCGACTGTAGCGGCATTTTCAGAGCGCCCGCTAGTAGTCTCTGTGCTTGGCCGTTGTTCGGTTGTTGATAGCGGTTTGCCGTAATGTTGAATATTGGGTGAGGAGTCGCTATTTGACAGGTTCCGCGCTGTATGGGAGCGCATGTTAGCGACTGGCCCTAGCGACCGGCTCCCACCGTATTCATTAACAAATCACGCTCAAAAAATTCTCGCGCTGTGAAATGCATGTTTAAACCCCAGAGCGCTGGCGGCGATGGGTTAAAAGTAGTTTTTTAACCCCCAAACAACCACATTTTTTGGAAACCAAAAAAAAACAAGTTTTTATAATAATTTTGTAATATGAATACATTAATATCAGACCTGTAATATCAATTCTGTACTTTTTTTTTTTTTTTAACTTAAAAAAAATTATTAAAAATGGCAGAAGTGGTCACAGAATTTTTCACATTTAAGAAAAAAAAAAAATGAATGAATAACAATTAATTATGAATATTTAAAGATTGTTCCATTGAAATGCATTGGAGAGCGCCAGGTAGCGAGAGGTCATACCTGTCGCTGTTCAAGGTCGGACGCTGGCGCTGTGGGCTGAGGCTGGAATAATGATGAATGAGTCGCTATCTGGCGCTATCTCAGTCGCTAAGCAGGATCGGCTTGATAAATGTGTGATTGTGGTGGGGAGCCGGCGTTCTCGTGGCGGGGCCCGTCATTACCGGCCGCTCACCAGTCGCTACCTGTCGCTATCCCTTGTTAAATAAGGGCCTTAGAGACATGAATAATCCCATGTCCTGAGGAGGTGACGCTGGTGACGTCACGTAACGCGTAGACAAGGGGCAGTGGGCTGGTGGTCGTATGGTCATGTAAGTTTAATTTTGGTTGCTCTCACGTTTTTGCATTTATGTTTATTTGTTACCCCCGGCTTGTTCTGGTATTATATGGGGAAATATTAGTATGGTTAGGTTAGTATCATGTTTTTTAGGGAGCACATGTATTTCTATTGAGGAATAATGAGGGAATATGAGTGTTATCTAAGCTAATTTGCACTTAAGCACTTTAATTATCAACTGTAGGAATTATTCATGTTTATTTAATTATTATAATCATATGATTAATTATCAACTGTAGGGATTATTCATGTTTATTTAATTATTATAATCATATTATATGTATGTATAAGAATTTTGTTATATGTAATTAATCTTACACCCGCCCCCTACCCCTTCATTGTGGGGTTTTTTTTGTCCCCTTCCTTACTGACATTGTTGTGTCTTCATGTTTTTTAATTAGTATGTCATGTTTGTAGTTCATGTAGTGTAGTGTGACATTGAAGTTGATTAATAAAAATCATTTATCAAATTTTACTGAACAATAATTGGTAGTGGTGCCACATTTTTGGGGTTTTGTGGGGGGAGTGGGACCTCCTGCGTTTTTTGGCATTATTTGTGAGTAGAATAAAATGTAAATTATTGAAGAATGTAATTGTTTGGTGCTCCTATTTAGAGGTAATTGCGGCAAGGTTCCGCATTTTCCTCTTTAGTGTATATTGTTGTTGTTGTTTTAATCAAGGCCATTTATATTTTGTTCACCATCTATATGTAGAGCGGCTCACTCTGAAAATCGGGGTTTCTTTGGACTGTACTGGCTGTCCAATCAGCTTCTTGTTTTGTAGGAGATAGAAGCTGTGAAGATCACGGCAAACCCCAAACCCATGAAGCCCTACTGCTGACCTGCTCTTCGTCGGTGTTGATGACAATCATGTGCGAGTCCTTCTCTTCGCAGGCCTTCTTAGACTCCGTCCACGACTTTCCGGTGGAGGCGTAGAAGTAACAGTTGAGCTGGAACTTTTGCCACCCGGACGGGCAGGTGAAATCCTCGGAACCTACGGGAAAAAAAAAAACCTTTAGCTTCCATTAAAACTTCTGCCCAGAGAGGATGACAAGAAGAGGAGGAAAATAGAGACAATGTCAGGTCTGGAGTTCCTCCACAACAGCCTCTTTCTGCTTTCTATAGACCTTGCCTGTCTCCACTTCCTGCTGTATGCTGCTCCACCAGCAGGTGGCCCTCTCCTGCTGCGGTGTTGGTAATCAGCCAGCACCTGTGTCACTTTCTGGCCTATATAAGCTGATCCACCCGTTCAGCCAGGGGATCAGCATTGAATTGTCTTCCTATACCCTGGACCCTGAACTCTGTATGTTGAACCCTAAACCCTGAACCCAGAGTCTTGAAAGCAGGACCTTTAGCTTTAACCCTGCCATAGCCCTTGTGTTTTGCCTTCCCTGTCTCCTGTACCCAAATCTGGACCCTGAACTCTGTATCTTGAACCCTGAACCCAGAACCTTAAAAGCAGGACCCCTGCCATAGCCCTTGTGTTTTGCCTTCCCTGTCTCAGCCGTGTATCTGCCTTTGGACTTTCCCTTGATTCCTATTCATGTATTCAGCAGCCAGAGTGTGTTTATGTATTCCGGAATTACATATATTTCTGCACAGCGGCTGTAGCACTCAGTGATCACCTGTATTCTTTTACAGTTACCACAGCGCGTGTATGTTTATATGTCCACTTGTAAATCTGTACAGCAGCCTGAGTGTGTGTATGTTTATATTTCCACTTGTAAATCTGTACAGCAGCCTGAGTGTGTGTATGTTTACATGTCCACTTGTAAATCTGTACAGCAGCCTGAGTGCGTGCACGTTTATATGTCCACTTGTAAATCTGTACAGCAGCCTGAGTGTGTGTATGTTTATATGTCCACTTGGAAATCTATACAGCAGCCTGAGTGTGTGTATGTTTATATGTCCGCTTGTAAATCTGTACAGCAGCCTGAGTGTGTGTATGTTTATATGTCCACTTGTAAATCTGTACAGCAGCCTGAGTGTGTGTATGTTTATATGTCCACTTGTAAATCTGTACAGCAGCCTGAGTGTGTGTATGTTTATATGTCCACTTGTAAATCTGTACAGCAGCCTGAGTGTGTGTATGTTTATATGTCCACTTGTAAATCCGTACAGCAGCCTGAGTGTGTGTATGTTTATATGTCCACTTGTAAATCTATACAGCAGCCTGAGTGTGTGTATGTTTATATGTCCACTTGTAAATCTATACAGCAGCCTTAGTGTGTGTATGTTTATATGTCCACTTGTAAATCTATACAGCAGCCTGAGTGTGTCTATGTTTATATGTCCGCTTGTAAATCTGTACAGCAGCCTGAGTGTGTGTATGTTTATATGTCCACCTGTAAATTTATACAGCAGCCTGAGTGTTTGTATGTTTATATGTCCACTTGTAAATCTGTACAGCAGCCTGAGTGTGTGTATGTTTATATGTCCACTTGTAAATCTATACAGCAGCCTGAGTGTGTGTATGTTTATATGTCCACTTGTAAATCTGTACAGCAGCCTGAGTGTATGTATGTTTATATGTCCACTTGTAAATCTGTACAGCAGCCTGAGTGTATGTATGTTTATATGTCCACTTGTAAATCTATACAGCAGCCTTAGTGTGTGTATGTTTATATGTCCGCTTGTAAATCTATACAGCAGCCTAAGTGTGTCTATGTTTATATGTCCACTTGTAAATCTATACAGCAGCCTGAGTGTGTGTATGTTTATATGTCCACTTGTAAATCTGTACAGCAGCCTGAGTGTATGTATGTTTATATGTCCACTTGTAAATCTGTACAGCAGCCTGAGTGTATGTATGTTTATATGTCCACTTGTAAATCTATACAGCAGCCTTAGTGTGTGTATGTTTATATGTCCACTTGTAAATCTGTACAGCAGCCTGAGTGTGTGTATGTTTATATGTCCACTTGTAAATCTATACAGCAGCCTAAGTGTGTCTATGTTTATATGTCCGCTTGTAAATCTGTACAGCAGCCTGAGTGTGTGTATGTTTATATGTCCACCTGTAAATTTATACAGCAGCCTGAGTGTTTGTATGTTTATATGTCCACTTGTAAATCTGTACAGCAGCCTGAGTGTGTGTATGTTTATATGTCCACTTATAAATCTATACAGCAGCCTGAGTGTGTGTATGTTTATATGTCCACTTGTAAATCTGTACAGCAGCCTGAGTGTATGTATGTTTATATGTCCACTTGTAAATCTGTACAGCAGCCTGAGTGTATGTATGTTTATATGTCCACTTGTAAATCTGTACAGCAGCCTGAGTGTGTGTATGTTTATATGTCCACTTGTAAATCTGTACAGCAGCCTGAGTGTGTGTATGTTTATATGTCCACTTGTAAATCTGTACAGCAGCCTGCGTGTGCGTAAGTTTATATGTCCACTTGTAAATCTATACAGCAGCCTGAGTGTGTGTATGTTTATATGTCCACTTGTAAATCTATACAGCAGCCTAAGTGTGTCTATGTTTATATGTCCGCTTGTAAATCTGTACAGCAGCCTGAGTGTGTGTATGTTTATATGTCCACCTGTAAATTTATACAGCAGCCTGAGTGTTTGTATGTTTATATGTCCACTTGTAAATCTGTACAGCAGCCTGAGTGTGTGTATGTTTATATGTCCACTTATAAATCTATACAGCAGCCTGAGTGTGTGTATGTTTATATGTCCACTTGTAAATCTGTACAGCAGCCTGAGTGTATGTATGTTTATATGTCCACTTGTAAATCTGTACAGCAGCCTGAGTGTATGTATGTTTATATGTCCACTTGTAAATCTGTACAGCAGCCTGAGTGTGTGTATGTTTATATGTCCACTTGTAAATCTGTACAGCAGCCTGAGTGTGTGTATGTTTATATGTCCACTTGTAAACCTGTACAGCAGCCTGCGTGTGCGTAAGTTTATATGTCCACTTGTAAATCTATACAGCAGCCTGAGTGTGTGTATGTTTATATGTCCACTTGTAAATCTATACAGCAGCCTGAGTGTGTCTATGTTTATATGTCCGCTTGTAAATCTGTACAGCAGCCTGAGTGTGTGTATGTTTATATGTCCACTTATAAATCTATACAGCAGCCTGAGTGTGTGTATGTTTATATGTCCACTTGTAAATCTGTACAGCAGCCTGAGTGTGTGTATGTTTATATGTCCACTTGTAAATCTGTACAGCAGCCTGAGTGTGTGTATGTTTATATGTCCACTTGTAAAACTGTACAGCAGCCTGAGTGTGTGTAAGTTTATATGTCCACTTGGAAATCTATACAGCAGCCTGAGTGTGTGTATGTTTATATGTCCACTTGTAAATCTGTACAGCAGCCTGAGTGTGTGTATGTTTATATGTCCACTTGTAAATCTGTACAGCAGCCTGAGTGTGTGTATGTTTATATGTCCACTTGTAAATCTGTACAGCAGCCTGAGTGTATGTATGTTTATATGTCCACTTGTAAATCTGTACAGTAGCCTGAGTGTGTGTATGTTTATATGTCCACTTGTAAATCTGTACAGCAGCCTGAGTGTGTGTATGTTTATCTGACCACTTGTAAATCTGTACAGCAGCCTGAGTGTGTGTATGTTTATATGTCCACTTGTAAATCTGTACAGCAGCCTGAGTGTGTGTAAGTTTATATGTCCACTTGGAAATCTATACAGCAGCCTGAGTGTGTGTATGTTTATATGTCCACTTGTAAATCTGTACAGCAGCCTGAGTGTGTGTATGTTTATCTGACCACTTGTAAATCTGTACAGCAGCCTGAGTGTGTGTATGTTTATATGTCCACTTGTAAATCTGTACAGCAGCCTGAGTGTGTGTAAGTTTATATGTCCACTTGGAAATCTATACAGCAGCCTGAGTGTGTGTATGTTTATATGTCCACTTGTAAATCTGTACAGCAGCCTGAGTGTGTGTATGTTTATATGTCCACTTGTAAATCTGTACAGCAGCCTGAGTGTGTGTATGTTTATATGTCCACTTGTAAATCTGTACAGCAGCCTGAGTGTGTGTATGTTTATATGTCCACTTGTAAATCCGTACAGCAGCCTGAGTGTGTGTATGTTTATATGTCCACTTGTAAGTCTATACAGCAGCCTGAGTGCGTGTATGTTTATATGTCCACTTGTAAATCTATACAGCAGCCTGAGTGTGTGTATGTTTATATGTCCACTTGTAAATCTATACAGCAGCCTGAGTGTGTCTATGTTTATATGTTCGCTTGTAAATCTGTACAGCAGCCTGAGTGTGTGTATGTTTATATGTCCACCTGTAAATTTATACAGCAGCCTGAGTGTTTGTATGTTTATATGTCCACTTGTAAATCTGTACAGCAGCCTGAGTGTGTGTATGTTTATATGTCCACTTGTAAATCTATACAGCAGCCTGAGTGTGTGTATGTTTATATGTCCACTTGTAAATCTGTACAGCAGCCTGAGTGTATGTATGTTTATATGTCCACTTGTAAATCTGTACAGCAGCCTGAGTGTATGTATGTTTATATGTCCACTTGTAAATCTGTACAGCAGCCTGAGTGTGTGTATGTTTATATGTCCACTTGGCAATCTATACAGCAGCCTGAGTGTGTGTATGTTAATATGTCCACTTGTAAATCTGTACAGCAGCCTGAGTGTGTGTATGTTTATATGTCCACTTGTAAATCTGTACAGCAGCCTGAGCGTGTGTATGTTTACATGTCCACTTGTAAATCTGTACAGCAGCCTGAGTGTGTGTATGTTTATATGTCCACTTGTAAATCTATACAGCAGCCTGAGTGTGTGTATGTTTATATGTCCACTTGTAAATCTGTACAGCAGCCTGAGTGTGTGTATGTTTATATGTCCACTTGTAAATCTGTACAGCAGCCTGAGTGTGTGTATGTTTATATGTCCACTTGTAAATCTATACAGCAGCCTGAGCGTGTGTATGTTTATATGTCCACTTGTAAATCTGTACAGCAGCCTGAGTGTGTGTATGTTTATATGTCCACTTGTAAATCTGTACAGCAGCCAGAGTGTGTGTAAGTTTATATGTCCACTTGTAAATCTGTACAGCAGACTGAGTGTGTCTATATGTATATGTCCACTTTTAAATCTGTACAGCAGCCTGAGTGTGTCTATGTTTATATGTCCACTTGTAAATCTGTACAGCAGCCTGAGTGTGTGTATGTTTATATGTCCACTTGTAAATCTGTACAGCAGCCTGAGTGTGTGTATGTTTATATGTCCACTTGTAAATCTGTACAACAGCCTTAGTGTGTGTGTGTTTATATGTCCACTTGTAAATCTGTACAGCAGCCTGAGTGTGTGTATGTTTATATGTCCACTTGTAAATCTGTACAGCAGCCTGTGTGTGTATGTTTATATGTCCACTTGTAAATCTGTACAGCAGCCTGTGTGTATATATTTATATGTCCACTTGTAAATCTGTACAGCAGCCTGTGTGTGTGTATGTTTATTTGTCCACTTGTAAATCTGTACAGCAGCCTCAGTGTGTTTCTGTTTATATGTCCACTTGTAATCTATACAGTAGCCTTAGTGTGTGTATGTTTATATGTCCACTTGTAAATCTGCACAAAAGCCTGAGTGTGTCTATGTTTATATGTCCACTTGTAAATCTGTACAGCAGCCTGAGTGCGTGTATGTTTATATGTCCACTTGTAAATCTATACAGCAGCCTGAGTGTGTGTATGTTTATTTGTCCACTTGTAAATCTGTACAGCAGCCTGAGTGCGTGTATGTTTATATGTCCGCTTGTAAATCTGTACAGCAGCCTTAGTGTGTGTATGTTTATTTGTCCACTTGTAAATCTGTACAGCAGCCTGAGTGTGTGTATGTTTATATGTCCGCTTGTAAATCTGTACAGCAGCCTGAGTGTGTGTATGTTTATTTGTCCACTTGTAAATCTGTACAGCAGCCTGAGTGTGTGTATGTTTATATGTCCACTTGTAAATCTGTACAGCAGCCTGTGTATGTATATATTTATATGTCCACTTGTAAATCTGTACAGCAGCCTGAGTGTGTGTATGTTTATTTTTCCACTTGTAAATCTGTACAGCAGCCTGTGTATGTATATATTTATATGTCCACTTGTAAATCTGTACAGCAGCCTGAATGTGTGTATGTTTATATGTCCACTTGTAAATCTGTACAGCAGCCTGAGTGTGTGTGTGTGAGTTTATATGTCCGCTTGTAAATCTGTACATCAGCCTGTTTGGTGTGTGCTCTGTTCATTATTACTATTTGTCACCATTTAACACGGTTTTGCCGCATATCCGCCTCTGTCTCGCAGCCTCAATTACTGGTCATTTTACAATAGGGATTTCTCTGCTGAGAAATCTGTGACAGACAAATAGAATGATTCCAGAATTGATGGAAGAGAGACAGAACTTCTGGAAATCTGTATGTACAGACAGGGGAAACATATAAGATATTATCTTATTCAGGGTGAGGGTCCGGATTAATGTGAGCCATCTGAATGTAGAGACAGGGGAAACATATAAGATATTCTCTTATTCAGGGTGAGGGTCCGGATTAATGTGAGCCATCTGTATGTACAGACAGGGGAAACATATAAGATATTCTCTTATTCAGGGTGAGGGTCCGGATTAATGTGAGCCATCTGTATGTAGAGACAGGGGAAACATATAAGATATTCTCTTATTCAGGGTGAGGGTACGGATTAAGTAAGGCTCCGCAAAATTTATTTCCTGTGGACTCACCATTTACTTGCAGCTTCTTCACACGATCCGAGAGCCTGTTGATGGCGCTGAGAGCCCGAGTGATGGTGCTGTGCACTGCGCCTGAGGAAACAAACATTGACACATCACAGAAAATCAGACCACACCAGACTATAGCACAGCACATAAAACCAAACCAGACCATAGAACAGCCCATCAGACCACACCAGACCATAGCACAGCACATCAGACCACACCAGACCATAGCACAGCACATAAAACCAAACCAGACCATAGAACAGCACATCAGACCACACCAGACCATAGCACAGCACATCAGACCACACCAGACCATAGCACAGCACATCAGACCACACCAGACCATAGCACAGCACATCAGACCACACCAGACCAAAGCACAGCACATCAGACCACACCAGACCACATCACAGCACATCAGACCACACCAAACCTAGCACAGCACATCAGACCACACCAGACCATAGCACAGCACATCAGACCACACCAGACCATAGCACAGCACATCAGACCACACCAGACCACATCACAGCACATCAGACCACACCAGACCATAGCACAGAACATCAGACCACACCAGACCACATCACAGCACATCAGACCACACCAGACCATAGCACAGCACATCAGACCACACCAGACCATAGCACAGCACATAAAACCAAACCAGACCATAGAACAGCACATCAGACCACACCAGACCATAGCACAGCACATCAGACCACACCAGACCATAGCACAGCACATCAGACCACACCAGACCCTAGCACAGCACATCAGACCACACCAGACCATAGCACAGCACATCAGACCACACCAGACCATAGCACAGCACATCAGACCACACCAGACCATAGCACAGCACATCAGACCACACCAGCCCATAGCACAGCACATCAGATCACACCAGACCATAGCACAGCACATCAGACCACACCAGACCATAGCACAGCACAACAGACCACACCAGACCATAGCACAGCACATCAGGCCACACCAGACCATAGCACAGCACATCAGGCCACACCAGACCATAGCACAGCACATCAGACAACACCAGACCATAGCACAGCACATCAGACCACACCAAACCATAGCACAGCACATCAGGCCACACCAGACCATAGCACAGCACATCAGACCACAGCAGACCATAGCACAGCACATCAGACAACACAAAACCATAGCACAGCACATCAGACCACACCAGACCATAGCACAGCACATCAGACCACACCAGGCCATAGCACAGCACATCAGACCACACCAGACCATAGCACAGCACATCAGACCACACCAGACCATAGCACAGCGCATCAGACCATAGCACAGCACATCAGACCACACCAGACCATAGCACAGCACATCAGACCACACCAGACCATAGCACAGCACAACAGACCACACCAGACCATAGCACAGTGCATCAGACCATAGCACAGCACATCAGACCACACAAAACCATAGCACAGCACATCAGACCACACCAGACCATAGCACAGCACAGCACAACAGACCACACCAGACCATAGCACAGCACATCAGACCACACCAGGCCATAGCACAGCACAACACAACAGACCACACCAGACCATAGCACAGCACATCAGACCACACCAGGCCATAGCACAGCACATCAGACCACACCAGACCATAGCACAGCACATCAGACCACACCAGACCATAGCACAGCACATCAGACCACACCAGACCATAGCACAGCACATCAGACCATAGCACAGCACATCAGACCACACCAGACCATAGCACAGCACATCAGATCACACCAGACCATAGCACAGCACAACAGACCACACCAGACCATAGCACAGTGCATCAGACCATAGCACAGCACATCAGACCACACCAGACCATAGCACAGCACATCAGACCACACCAGACCATCACACAGCACATCACAGCACACCAGACCATAGCACAGCACATCAGAGCACACCAGACCATAGCACAGCACATTAGACCACACCAGACCATAGCACAGCACACCAGACCATAGCACAGCACATCAGACAACACAAACCATAGCACAGCACATCAGACCACACCAGACCATAGCACAGCACATCAGACCACACCAGACCATAGCACAGCACATCAGACCACACCAGACCATAGCACAGCACATCAGACCACACCAGACTACATCACAGCACATTAGACCACACCAGACCATCACACAGCACATCACAGCACACCAGACCATAGCACAGCACATCAGACCACACCAGACCCTAGCACAGCACATCAGACCACACCAGACCCTAGCACAGCACATCAGACCACACCAGACCATCACACAGCACATCAGACCATAGCACAGCACATCAGACCACACCAGACCATAGCACAGCACAACAGACCACACCAGACCATAGCACAGTGCATCAGACCACACCAGCCCATAGCACAGCACATCAGACCACACCAGACCATAGCACAGCACATCAGACCACACCAGACCATAGCACAGTGCATCAGACCACACCAGACCATAGCACAGCACATCAGACCACACCAGACCATAGCACACTACATCAGACCACACCAGACCATAGCAAAGCACATCAGACCACACCAGACCATAGCACAGCACATCACAGCACACCAGACCATAGCACAGCACATCAGACCACACCAGACCATAGCACAGCACATCAGACCACACCAGACCATAGCACAGCACATCAGACCACACCAGACCATAGCACAGCACATCAGACCACACCAGACCATAGCACAGCACATCAGACCACACGAGACCATCACACAGCACATCACAGCACACCAGACCCTAGCACAGCACATCAGAGCACACCAGACCATAGCACAGCAAACCAGACCATAGCACAGCACATCAGACAACACAAACCATAGCACAGCACATCAGACCACACCAGACCATAGCACAGCACCTCACACCACACCAGACTACATCACAGCACATCGGACCACACCAGACCATAGCACAGCACATCAGACCACACCAGACCATAGCACAGCACATCAGACCACACCAGACAATAGCACAGCACATCGGACCACACCAGACCACATACCAACACATCAGACCACACCAGACCATAGCACAGCACATCAGACCACACCAGACCATAGCACAGCACATCAGACCACACCAGACCATAGCACAGCACATCAGACCACACCAGACAATAGCACAGCACATCGGACCACACCAGACTACATCACAGCACATCAGACCACACCAGACCATAGCACAGCACATCAGACCACACCAGACCATAGCACAGCACATCAGACCACACCAGACAATAGCACAGCACCTCACACCAGACTACATCACAGCACATCAGACCACACGAGACCACATCACAGCACATCAGACCACACCAGACCACATACCAACACATCAGACCACACCAGACCATAGCACAGCACATCAGACCACACCAGACCATAGCACAGCACATCAGACCACACCAGACAATAGCACAGCACATCGGACCACACCAGACTACATCACAGCACATCAGACCACACCAGACCACATACCAACACATCAGACCACACCAGACCATAGCACAGCACCTCACACCACACCAGACCATAGCACAGCACATCAGACCACACCAGACCACATCACAGCACATCAGACCACACCAGACCATAGCACAGCACATCAGACCACACCAGACCATAGCACAGCACATCAGACCACACCAGACAATAGCACAGCACATCAGACCACACCAGACCATAGCACAGCACATCAGACCACACCAGACAATAGCACAGCACATCGGACCACACCAGACTACATCACAGCACATTAGACCACACCAGACCATAGCACAGCACATCAGACCACACCAGACCATAGCACAGCACATCAGACCACACCAGACCCTAGCACAGCACATCAGACCACACCAGACCATCACACAGCACATCAGACCATAGCACAGCACATCAGACCACACCAGACCCTAGCACAGCACATCAGGCCACACCAGACCATCACACAGCACATCAGACCATAGCACAGCACATCAGACCACACCAGACCATAGCACACTACATCAGACCACACCAGACCACATCACAGCACATCAGACCACACCAGACCATAGCACAGCACATCAGACCACACCAGACCATAGCACAGCACATCAGACCACAGCACAGCACATCAGACCACACCAGATCATAGCACACTACATCAGACCACACCAGACCACATCACAGCACATCAGACCACACCAGATCATAGCAAAGCACATCAGACCACAGCACAGCACATCAGACCACACCAGACCATAGCACACTACATCAGACCACACCAGATCATAGCAAAGCACATCAGACCACAGCACAGCACATCAGACCACACCAGACCATAGCACACTACATCAGACCACACCAGACCACATCACAGCACATCAGACCACACCAGACCATAGCACAGCACATCAGACCACAGCACAGCACATCAGACCACACCAGACCATAGCACAGCACATCAGACCACACCAGACCATAGCACAGCACATCAGACCACACCAGACCATAGCACAGCACATCAGACCACACCAGACCATAGCACAGCACATCAGACCACACCAGACCATAGCACAGCACATCAGACCACAGCAGACTGCACTGATCCAATAACAGGTGCCGGTGATCGGTGGAGGGGGTGGGGAAGCAGGTTATCAGATTACACTGCCCCTCCACCGTCTCTCCACCGATAACCGGCATCTGAGGTCTGTCTGTGCCTGTGTGCGGGGTGACGTCATTCACTCCCCCCCACAAAAGGCGGGGCTTAAGGCGGCACCAGCAGCAATGTTGGAAGCAGTGTTCCAGGCCCTCTCCTGAAGACGGAAGAGCTCGGGGTGGGGGGATCCCAGGCCATTTCCCCATCCCACATATAAAGAAAAGCTGGTGGGAGGGATCACGCATGGTGGGGAGCATATGTCATTTTTTATCATTGCTGCCCAGGAGCAGGATGAAGTAATCCACCCGCCTCCAAAAGGCGGGGCTTAAGGCAGCACCAGCAGCGATGGCGGAAGCGGTGGGGGGGTAACTTATTTCAGTTGAAGCGATAGGGGGGTGACCTGTCCTCTCCTGAGACCGGAAAAGATTTAATGGGGATCGGAGGACCCCCAAGTTGAAGAGAAGACCTGGCCGGATAGATCAAGGGGCCAGGCGAGTTGATATCTCTTAACCTTTTTTAATTGGGGGTTTAAAGTCAGCTACGTGAGAAGTTTGGAGAGACTCACCTAGCTGGCACTTAATGGTTGGAGAGGCAGCTCTGTTAGACTCACCTAGCTGTTTGAGGGGCAGATCCATGAGACTCACCTAGCTGGCACTTAAAGGGTTAAATCAAAACCAAGTGACCACATTTGCCCCCATTTACTGCTCCCATTTCCCCCGGTTCCTATACTTTAAGCAGCACATTACTTATTGACGTGTCCTCCTGCATCTCTTTCACAATATTTTCCAGCTTTTGTAATTTCTCCATCAGCCTAGTTCCTGTGGAGGGAAAGGTGAGTATGAGTTACTTGCTGATCCCCAAAGCTACAGTCCACGTTCACCCCTCCCCAACTCACCATCTTGAGACAGCTGATCCACTTTCGAGTTCATGCCATTACTGAGGTTCCCTATCTGGTACTGCAGAACGCGGTCAGGAGTCTCTCCTGGGTCTGTGGTGGCAGGGGAAGAACACAGAAACAGTATATATAATATTTATTATTTTAAAGCGTTAGAGGAGACACTATTATTCAACTTGTTTATAAACGACTATAGAAGATGGAATTAAAGACACTGTCTCTATTTTTGCAGATGACACAAAGATATGGAGCACAAAGCCTATGTGTCTATGGAAGATGGTCACAAGCTTCAGGAGCACAGTGCCTATGTGTCTATGGAAGATGGTCACAAGCTTCAGGAGCACAGTGCCTATGTGTCTATGGAAGATGTTCACAAGCTTCAGGAGCACAGTGCCTATGTGTCTATTGAAGATGGTCACAAGCTTCAGGAGCACAGTGCCTATGTGTCTATTGAAGATGGTCACAAGCTTCAGGAGCACGGTGCCTATGTGTCTATTGAAGATGGTCACAAGCTTCAGGAGCACAGTGCCTATGTGTCTATTGAAGATGGTCACAAGCTTCAGGAGCACAGTGCCTATGTGCCTATTGAAGATGGTCACAAGCTTCAGGAGCACAGTGCCTATGTGTCTATTGAAGATGTTCACTATTTTCAGGCTGACTTGGACACTTAAAGTGTCTGGGCTCCACTTGGCAAATGAAGGCCAATGTGGAGAAATGTAAAGTCCTGCACTTGGAGTCTAACAACCTGATGGCCACATATGTCCTCGGGGAAGTAAAACTGGGAGAGTTACTCACTGAGAAGGATCTGGGGGTACTGGTAGACCTCAGGCTAAATAACAGCATGTAATGCCAAGCTGCTTCCAAGGCCACCAAGATATTATCATGCATTAATAGATCACTGGAATCACTGGATAGGTGAGCAATTTTGTCTCTTTACAAGGCACTGGCTCACCCTCACCTGGAATATGCCGTCCAGTTTTGGGCACCCATTCATAGAAAGGACGCTCTGACTATGGAAAGGGTGCAGAGGAGCCACCAAACTAATAATAGGAATGAAAGATCTTAGTTATGAGGAAAGATTACAGGAATGAAATATGTTTAGTCTTGAGAGGAGACGATTGAGGGGGACATGATTAACTTGTATAAATATATAAATGGCCCATACAAAAAATATGGGGAAACACTATTTCAGGTAAAATCCTCTTTAAAGACAAGGGGGAGCTTCCTCCCTTCGATTGGAAAAAAATAAATTTAGTCTCCGGAGGCGACAATCATTTTTTACCATAAGAACTATAAATCTATGGAATAGCCTCCCACAGAAGCTTGTTACAGCATCAACTGCTGACAGCTTCAAAAAAGGATGAGATGCTTATTTAGACGAAAATAACATTAACAGTTACTATTACCGGTAGCTGTTATCAGTGAAAAAAATGAAACAAAAAATAAAAATAAAAAATAACTTACCCTACCCCAAAAAACTTGGTTGAACTTGATGGACATATGTCCTTTTTCAACCGTATTAACTATGTAACTATATTCCTATGTAACTATGTGACAAAATGAGGACTGATGACGCATTTCAGTGTTCCACAGTGGACCCCAAAGAACCGTAAGAACCTTTGCTGGCTTCTGTCTGGATGTAACCCAAGCACCTTGCTGAGGTCTGCTGTTGCCATCCCTAATACCAATGGGTATGAAGCATCCACAGTTGGTGGACACGTCTCCAAGTCCTTGTAGTTTTATAGGCGGAGGAAAGGAGTCACCACCATTTTTACAGCAATTAAAACCCATCAAGTCTACATGGTACTTGCTGATGGTTTCATTGGCCTCTACGGAAGCCTGTGTCCCCTTATAGCGCTACTGCTTACTCAAGGATGCTCTAGTTTTCTGCGATATCTCCAGAGGTCAGGCCTTGGTCTGTGTATGGAGCATCCACAGTTGGTGGACACGTCTCCAAGTCCTTGTGGTTTCATAGGTGGAGGAAATAAGTCACCACAATTTCTATAGCAATCAAAACCCAACACGTCTAGATGGTACTTGTTTTGTTGGCCTCTACCGAAGCCTGTGTCCCATTATAGCGGTACTGCGTACCCAAGGGTGCTCTAGTTTGCTGCGATATCTCCAGATGTCAGGCCTTGGTCTGGACAACCATTATATTACTTAGTATTTCTATACCATGACCTCAAACCCATGACGCCCCCAAAAATTGGCTTTTTAAGATTTCGAATGAACAGCCCAAAATCCTAGGTTTTGGTTCCCATAACTGACCTGAATCTTATCTAATCTTCGAGCCATAGCGTGATACTTTTCTGAGGTCCTTAACACCAGCATATTTTGTCCCAACCGTTCAAAACCCAGCAGAAGTACACGGATGGTGCATGTGGACTCCCCATTGACCCTTAGGGAACTTCGCGGTCGTAATAGTGTTACTGTCGGGCTCCTTCCCTTTCTCACTCCTCTGTCAGTTGCGGGAGGTGCTGTCAGATCGCCATCGATGTCTCTGTCGCTTGGGTGTTTGTGCATGATCTGGCCCTTCATCCACTGCACTGCTCAACAGCGCCACCTCGTGTTCGGCACACTGCAAATACACAAAGCCTAGAGCATAAGCTCTTGAGCTTGCTTTTACTTCCAGGTTTTCCTTGGTCTCGGTGGACAGGAAGTGACATCACTCATGCTTTGAGTCGTCCCTTCCAGCTTAATTGACAGCACTATTTAAATGGACAGCTGGCCTGTTTTCATTGCTGTGTTATCAGCTAAGCTCCTGGAAACTGTTATTCCCATTTCCTGCATTTCCTACATTTCCTGACTGTCTTTCTAGATTGACCTGTGGCCTGCTTTTGGATCAGCACTCGGATTACGGATTACGGACAGATTACATGCTTAGAGCTTGAAATTGTTTATTGGACTTTGCCTGTTTGTTGCCAGCCCCTGGACACGGATTCATTTATTGGACTTTGCCTGTTTGCCGCCAGCCCTGGGACTTGGATTTGTTTTTAGGATTTTGCCAGCCCCTAAACTCTGATTTGTCTTACTGAACTTTATTTCCTTGCTGCGCCCCCACACCTGGAGCTCCGCCCAGCCCTCACTACTTGCCAGAAATCTATCTTTCCATGGTTGTAGCCAGGACAGATACTTCTAACTCTAGATGCCATTGTTTACTCTGTGATCCCCAGAGACCAGGCCTTGGTCTGGGCACCTCTTGTAGTCTTCTCATAGTTGCTTTATCATGCCACCTTGGCTTTAAGATTTTTAACTGCTTAAACTAAACTCTGGCAGTATCCTGGAGTCAAAGGCCTTGGTTCACAACACTGACTATCCAATCTACTCTTTGATGCATTACTTGGTTCATTCCAGCAATGGCTGCCTTGGCTGGTACTTTGGGTGGTCCCAACATCTGGCGGACAAAAGTAGTTACAGCAATTTCATCAAACTTCCAAACCCAACACAAGCGTATGGATGGCGCATGGAGACTCCCCGTTGGCCCTTAGGGAACTGCAACCCCTGTTCCGCCAGCCCGTTATAGTGTTGCTTCTAACTCAAAGATGCTGTTGTTTACTCTGTGATCTCCAGAGGTCAGGCCTTGGTCTCGGCACCTATTATAGTCGTCTTATTGTTTCTTTATAACAATAACCTGAGATTTTTAACCTCTGCAACTCTGGTGGTTTGCTGGAATCAAGACTTGGTTCCCAGAACTGACCTAAATTCCATCAACTCTTTGGGTCCTGGCTTGGTTCAGACTGTTTTCAACTATGGCCATCTTGAGAGAAAAGGTCACCATGTTGTTCGCCGATTCGTCTGTTGGCGTTTATAGAACTTCTTATCCTGGTTTTCATGACTGTTATAGGGTTACTGCTCACTCAAAGATGCTATAGTTGACTTTATGGTCACCAGAAGTTAGGCCTTGGCCTGTTCACCCATTATAGTCTAAATCCTGACCTTAAACTCATTCCAGCCTTTCTGGTTTCCAGACCTGGGATCAGTCATGGCCTAGAGGTAAGGAAAGGTGACTGGAGGGTTGAAGATCGATTCCCTGCCATGAGACATGACTGAAGTGCTCTGCTCTTGAGCAAGGCACCTAACCCCCCAACTGCTCCTTAGGTACTGTAATTAGGGCAGCCCACTTCCCAGGACTTGGTGGTTACACTGGCCTGACCTTGGCTTGATAAATGTTATAGTAACCCTTGGGTGGTAAATTTGCTTGTTCCAGTCTACAGCTGCTGCCCTGGGCTGCATTTTGACCTTAAATCATCTCCACCTGACATGAGCTTGGCTTGTTGTCTGACCTGGAACCCCAGTCAAAAGAATCGGTTCCCAGAACTGACCTAAATTCTATCTACTCTTTGGATCCTGGTTTTGTTCAGACTGTTTTCGCCTATGGCCACCTTTAAGAGATAGGTCATCATGTTGCTGACTCTTATGTTGGCTTTTACAGAGCTTCATGCTCTGGTTTTCATGCATGTCCTTGTGACAACAACCATACCCCGCCCCAATGCCCTCCCTCACTCCTGTCCCTAAGAGCCATCTGATGTGCCATTTTATGTAATGGGGCTCGATGTAAAGGTGTTACTGGATCATTGATGACTGGGAAATTAGGGATCTAAGTTGGCGAAATTTGGGTGCGATCATCGAGGACGTCAACTTCATGAGCTCAACCTGCAGCCCGGGGGCCACACGTGTCCCTCAGAACCATGTGATGTGCCCTATTATATAATGTGGGTCAATGTAAAGGTGTTACTGGATCATTGATGACTGGGAAATGAGGGATCTACCAAGTTGGCGAAATGTGTGCGATCACGTAAACCACGTGTGGCACTCAGAGCCATGTGATGTGGCCCCTGGAAAGTGGAAAGTATAAATAGAACTGACATGTAAAGTCCAATAGGGACACAGTAATGATGGGTTATTGCACAGAGAGTGATACAGGGGGCAAATTGAGGTGACAGCGGCGGCTTGGAGGAACGCAGTGACATTGTTTCTCCAACACTGCTTCTGGGTTAGATCTTTGGCACAATAGTTCTTCTATGATAATTGTAAGCTGGGTTAAGTAATGGGAACACGGTCAAGAGGTGGGACCCATATATTCAGAGAGGTGAGCCAATCAGCACGTATATTACTAACGCGTGGGGATTGTATTAATGTAGGGGTGTGGCGGAAGGATATACGAGTTGACTTTGCAGAGACAGCGGGTATCCTGGAAAGTCTTCAAGATACTATTCCAAATGAAACAACCCTGAGCCTATCCATTGTGGCCTGCGACCTGGTTCCTAGTCACTTAAGTGGCCCCTCACTTATCGAAGGGTTGAGCGCCCCTGATGTAAACCAATCAGAACCATCCTTCTGTACGCTACTTACATCTGAAGGCGATGACGAGGATGATGAGCAGAAACAGCATGCAGGCACAGATGGCAGAGATGGCATAAAGGAGACGATTGGAAGCTTGAGGGAAGTTGAAGTTCATCTTGCTTTCTAGAGGTGGAGGGAGAAGAAGGACGGTTAGGAGTCTACAAAGTCCTCAGAGGTAGTAGGCACGGGTAAGTCCAAGCAACTGGACCCAAATGATATGACTTCAGTCCCCAACCAGTGTCTAATCTTCCTAAACGGTTGCTCTCCATTAATCTGGAGGTCATAATGGCCTCACTGCTCTTGAACCATGACCTCCCCTGTCTGGAGAAGGCTTGGGTAGGTCATCAGCCAATGTGCTATATTTCTATACTCACACTCTATACAATATTTTGGAGGCGACAGTATATTAACGTTACTGTCCCCCTCCTCGACTAAGACCACCCCTGCCCCATGGTAGGTCAAGAACCAATATCCCATCAACCTGCACTATATTTGGAGGTCATATTGGCATGACCCAAACCCTCACCATTCCTGGACAAGACTTGGGTAAGTCACCAGCCAATATCCCATCCTTTTATACTCACACCCACCTTGCCCAATATTTTAGAGGCTAAAATGGCCTCATATTACTGCTCACCCCGCTAGGACCCCTAATTCAGAGTCTACAATGGCCTTATTGTTCCCCTACAAGGACCTCCCCTGCCTGGGGAAATCTCACGGGTCAGTCACCAGCCAATGTCCAACCTTCTTATACCTACACCAATGCTTTCCATTAATTTGAAGGTCACTGTTCTTAAACCAAGACCTGCCATGCCCGGAGCATGATCGCTAAATTCACCAACCGATGCCCCATCCTTTTATACACATACTTAACCCATACAATATTTGGGATAATGGCCTTACTGCTCCCCAGCTAGGATCTCCCATGCCTAGAGAAGGCTTAGATAAGTCACCATGCCCCAAACCCTCACCATTACTGGAGAATACTTGGGTAAGTCACCCCATGGTAGGTCCCCAACCAATATCTCATCAACCTCAAGATCACACTCATGCCAAGTCATATTAGCATGAACCAAATCCTCACCATTCCTGGACAAGACTTGGGTAAGTCACCAGCCAATGCCCCATCCGTTTATACTCACACCCACCTTGCCCAATATTTTAGAGGCTAAAATGGCCTCATATTACTGCTCACCCCACTAGGACCCCTAGTTCAGAGTCTACAATGGCCTTATTGTTCCCCTACAAGGACCTCCCCTGTCTGGGGGAACCTCACGGGTCAGTCACCAGCCAATTTACAACCTTCTTATACTTACACCAATGCTTTCCCTTAATATGAAGGCCACTGCTCTTAAACCAAGACCTGCCATGCCTGGAGAAGGCTCGCTTAATTCAACATCCGATGCCCCATCCTTCTATACACTTAGAGAAGGCTTAGATAAGTCACCAATGTAATGCCGTGTCTTCCTATCTTCCTGGACGTCATAATGACTGTACTGCTCTTGAACCAGGACCTCCCATGAAGGAAGCCTGGTTAAGTCACCAATCAATACCCCATCTTTCGATAATGCCCCATCTTTCGATACTCACACCCACCCTTTCATATATTTTGGAGGCCACGATAGCTGGATCTCTAGGATCTTCCAGGATTTCTCCCCAGCTAGGACCTCCCATGCCTAGAGAAGGCTTAGATAAGTCACCAATCTAATGCTGTGTCTTCCTATCTTCCTGGATGTCATAATGACTGTACTGCTCTTGAACCAGGACCTTCTATGAAGGAAGCCTGGTTAAGTCACCAATCAATGCCCCTTCTTTCAATACTCACACCTACCCTTTCGTATATTTTGGAGGCCATAATAGCTGGATCTCTAGGGCCTAGAAAAGGTTGGGTTAAGTCACCGACCCCACACTAGGTCTTCTTCCCCACTTACCCCACACCACCCTTTCGGATACTCACACCCACCCTTTTGTATACTTTGGAGGCCATAATAGCTGGTTCTCTAGGACCTCCCATGCCTAGAGAAGGCTTGTTTAAGTCCCCAGCCCAATACTGGTTCTTCCTATCTACAAACCCACCCTCTATTCCTTTGATGTAGGCCATAGTATAATTTCTGCTCCCTCCCCCACCCCCAAAGGCCTCCAGGCACAGTCACCAGCCTATGTCATGTGTTCCCTTACTCACACTCACATTCTGTAATATTTCAGAGGCTACAATGGCCTTATTGTTCCCCTACAAGGACCTCCCCTGCCTGGGGAAACCTCACTGGTCAGTCACCAGCCAGTGTCCCACCTTCTTATACTTACACCAATGCTTTCCCTTAATATGAAGCCACTTGCTTTTGAACCAAGACCTGCCATGCCCGGAGAAGGCTCGGGTAATTAACGAACCTTCTATACACATACTTAACTCATACAATGGCCTTACTGCTCCCCAGCTGGGACCTCCCATGTCCAGAGAAGGCTTAGATAAGTCACCATGCCCCAAACCCTCACCATTCCTGGAGAAGACTTGGGTAAGTCACCCCCATGGTAGGTCCCCAACCAATATCCCATCAACCTCAAGATCACACTCATGCACTTTATTTGGAGGGAATATTGGCATGAACCAAACCCTCACCATTCCTGGACAAGACTTGGGTAAGTAACCAGCCAATGTCCCATCTGTTTATACTCACACCCACCTTGTCCAATATTTTAGAGGCTAAAATGGCCTCATATTACTGCTCACCCCACTAGGACCCCTAATTTCAAAGTCTACAATGGCCTTATTGTTCCCCTACAAGGACCTCCCCTGCCTGGGGAAACTTCACGGGTCAGTCACCAGCCAATGTCCAACCTTCTTATACTTGCACCAATGCTTTCCATCAATATGAAGGCCACTGCTCTTAAACCAAAACCTTCCATGCCTGGAGAATGATCACTTAATTCAACATCCGATGCCCCATCCTTCTATACACTTACTTAACCCATATAATAGCCTTACTGCTCCCCTGCTAGGACCTCCCATGTCTAGAGAAGGCTTAGATAAGTCATCAATGTAATACCGTGTCTTCCTATCTTCCTGGACGTCATAATGACTGTACTGCTCTTGAACCAGGACCTCCCATGAAGAAAGCCTGGGCAAGTCACCGATCAATGCCCCATCTTTCGATACTCCCACCCACCCTTTCGTATATTTTGGAGGCCATAATAGCTGGATCTCTAGGGCCTGCAATGCCTAGAGAAGTATTGGTTAAGCCCCCATCCCAATACTGTGTCTTCCTATCCACAAACCCACCCTCTATTCTTTTTAGGTAGGCCATAGTATACTTTCTGCTCCCTCCCACCTCCAAAATCCTCCAGCCTCAGTCACCAGCCTATGTCATGTGTTCTCCTGATGCTCACCTTCTGAAATATCTGCCTGGTGAAACATCAAAGGGCAGTCACCAACCCAACCAATGTCCTTCTTCTACTTACACCAATGCTTTCCATAAATATGAAGCCCCTTGCTCTTGAACTAAGACCTGCCATGCCTGGAGAAGGCTCGGGTAATTTACCAACTGATGTCCCATCCTTCTATACACATACTTAACCCATACAATGGCCTTACTGCTCCCCAGCTAGGACCTCCCATGCCTAGAGAAGACTTGGATAAGTCACCAATCTAATACTGTGTCTTCCTATCTTTCTGGACATGATAATGCACCTGAACCAGGACCTCCCTTGAAGGAAGCCTGGTTAAGTCACCAATCAATGCCCCAACTTTCGATAATGTCCGATCTTTCTATACTCGCACCCACCTTTTCGTATATTTTGGAGTTCACGATAGCTGGATCTCTAGGACCTTCCAGGATTGCTCCCCAGCTAGGACCCCCCATGCCTAGAGAATACTTAGATAAGTCACCAAGCTAATAATGTGTCTTCCTATCTTCTTGGACATCATAATGACTTTACTGCTCTTGAACCGGGACCTCCCATGAAGAAATCCTGGTTAGGGCACCAATCAATGCCCCAATCAAGAGCCTAGAAAAGGTTGGGTTAAGTCACCAACTCCATACTTGGTCTTTTTCCCCACCCCATTTCCCTTGCTTGGGCCTTTTTCCTCTAAGCCTACTCAACAGCCTCTCTCACCATCAGCACACTCACCCTCGCTGTCGTTGCGGAGGCACTCCAAATCTTGGTAGTCTTTAGTCATCACCTGAAAAAAAGGCGGGTGTTTCATTACTCCAGATATGACCCCATGCAAAAAAAAGTAATGCATATCATATAAAGGGACTGCGATATCATTGGATGGACAGCACACTGTCGAACAAGGGACTAGTCAGAGTCATGAGAAGACACAATGGATCACATGATGCTCTGCAAAGGTTATCTTTAGCTTTTCTGACTCACCACCCATCCCTCCACCGGGAATGTTAGGTTTACCAATTATGTTTTTTCCTCATTCCCCAGATTTTACACCAGACTCATGAATAGGACCACCTATCGGGCACGCATCCACCACCGCGACACCGCGCAATGTAACATGGTTCTCCAGTAGCAATAAAGAAACTCAACAGGGCGTTGTTGAGGGTTATTGAGGGCTCATAAAGGCTCAAACCGCAGATTAGCCTCAGGATTTGGACCAGAACCACCTGTGGAGTACACATCCACCGCTGCATCACCATGCAATGTTAGATGGTTCCCCATGCTCATTAGGGCATTATAGAGGGCTCATTTTTCTAATTCTAATTTTTCTCCAGACTCTGGAACAGGACCACCCTTCGCGTCACCGTCCAATGTTAGATAGTTCCCCAGTAACAATGAAGAAACTTATTGGGACATAATGAGCTGTTATATGGTCATTCCTCAGATTTACCTCAATAATTGGACTAGGACCACCTATCGAGTACATGTCCATGGCTGCATCACCACGCAATGCTAGAAGGTTCCCAGTAACAATAAACTCATTAGGGTATTATTGAGGGTTATTGCGGGCTCTTAAAGGCTCAATCCCCAGATTATCCCCAGGTTAAATGGCTCCCCAGTAACAGAAAAGAAACTCATAGGGGCATTATGAAGGGTTAGGCAGGGCTCTTAAAGGCTCATTCCCCAGATTTTTCTCCAGACTTTGGAGTTTGACCACCCTCCGCATCACCAGTAACAATAAAGAAACTCATAGGGGTATTATTGAGGGTGAAAATGGGTTCCTAAAGGCTCAATCCCCAGATTTTCCTCAAGATTTGGACTAGGACCACCTATCAAGTACATGTCTACCACCGCATCATCGTCCAATGTTCCCCAGAGGGTTCCCCAGTAACAGTAAAGAATTAGGGCATTATTGAGAGTTAAGAGGGGCTCTTAGAGGCTCATTCCCTAGATTTTCCTCAAGATTTGAACTAGAACCACCTATTGAGCACATGTCCACCACTGAGTCACCACGCAATGTTAGAAGGTTTCCACTAACAGTAAAGAAACTCATAAGGGCATTTAGAAGGGTTAAATGGGGCTCTAAAAGGCACATTCCCCAGATTTTTCTCCAGACTCTGGACCGGGACCACCCTCCGCATCCACATTAATTTTAGATGGTTCCCCATTATTGATGGTTAAGAGGGGCTCTTAAAGGCTCAATACCCAGATTTTCCTCAAGATTTGAACTAGGACCACCTATCAAGTACACATCCACCGCCGTGTCACCACACAATGTTAGATGGTTCCCCAGTGACAATAAAGAATCTCATTTGGGCATTATAGAGGGCTCTTAAAGGCTCATTCTCCAGATTTTTCTCCAGACTCTGGAGTAGGACCATCCACTGCGTCACCATCCAATGTTAGATAGTTCCCCATTAACAATAAATAAACTCATTAGGGCATTATTGAGGGTTATTGGGGGCTCTTAAAGGCTCATTCCCTAGAATTTCCTCAAGATTTGGACTTGGACCACCTATAGAATGCACATGCACCACCACATCACCACGCAATGTTAGATAGTTCCCCAGTAACAATACATAAACTCATTAGGGCATTATTGAGGGTGAAGACAGGTTCTTAAAGGCTCATTCCCCAGATTTTCTCCAGACTTTGGAGTAGGACCACCCATTGCATCACCGTCCCCAGATTATCCTCAATATTTGGACTAGTACAACCTATGGAGCACACATCCACCACGCAATGTTAGAAGGTTCCCCAGTAACAACGAATAATCTCATTAGGGCATTGTTGAGGGGTTAAGTGGGGTTCTTAAAGGCTCATTCCCCAGAACCACCATTTGTGTCACTGTCCAATGTTAGATAGTTCCCCAATAACAATAAAAAAAACTCAGTAGGGCATTATTGAGGGTTAAGTGGAGATTTTCCCTCAAGATTTGGACTTGGACCACCTATCGAGGACAGGTTCACCACCATGTCACCATGCAATGTTTGATGTTACCCCAGTATGATGGATATAATGAAGGGTTAAGAGGGGCTCTTAAAGGCTCATTCCCCAGATTTTCCTCCAGACTGGAGGGATAAATGGGGGGTTACACAGTGGGGCATCCCAAGTCCGGATGCCCTAGCGCAAGGTCCAAAACCCAGGATATTAAACATGTCCAGGTCACTAAAATCGCAAAGTAATGTATGTGTGTGTGTGTGTGTGTGTGTGTGTGTGTGTGTGTGTGTGTGTGTATGATGGGTGGGGGGTGGGGGTGTTGTTTAGGCTATATAGGCAAATATGTTTCTCCCAACATAAAAAAAAAAAATCAATAAATCTAAAAATAGTAATATAGATATAAATTGAGGATCATGAACATTTTATTATTATTATTATTATTATTTATTTATTTTATAAAATTATTAGGTGTGCGTTAGTTAATGTAACATTACTCTGTAAGGTAATTATGTAAGTACAAATTAATAATAATATTACTTATTATTATATTATTTCCTTCCCAAATGGTATAGGACCATAATAATTTACCAAAAGGGCAGTCTTTGTATTAAAGGTCAATTAACAAAAACATTAAATAATAAGAATATCATATTTTTAATATATTATTTAATATATAACATTAAATAACAAGAATATACAGTGTTGATAATCATAAGGATGAATAGTAAAAATAATAATAACAATTGTTGCTATTATTATTATTATTATTATTATTATTATTATATAATGATGAAAAAGAAGAGGTGGAATCAGGGTAACATTACATAAATTATAAAACTAGCAGACATAATAATATTTCTAATAATTTTTATGATGTGAATAAAGGTGACGGCGGTGATGATGTGGATAATGACTATTACTACTACTACTAATACTGCTACTAGTAATTATTTATTTTTTTTTTTTAGAAGAAGAAGATGATTAAAGATAAGAGAAAACTATAATGACATTTTAAATAAATATTAAAATAATAATCAGCAGTAATACCGTTTCCCTGAAATTAAGCCCTACCCCAAAAATAAGCCTTAATTGCAATTCATAATCCAGCTGCCACGGGAGTGGCTATAAAGGAGGGTGAGGACACATCACTGCTGTAAAGAAGGGCCAGAACACATCATGGCTGTATGGGAGGGGGAGGACACATCATGGCTGTAAAGGAGGGCAAGAACACATCATGGCTGTATAGGAGGGTGAGGACACATCATGGCTGTAAAGGAGGGCAAGAACACATCATGGCTGTATGGGAGGGTGAGGACATGTCACGGCTGTATGGGAGGGTGAGGACACATCACGGCTGTATGGGAGGGTGAGGACACATCACGGCTGTATAGGAGGCTGAGGACACATCACGGCTGTAAAGGAGGGCGAGAACACATCATGGCTGTATAGGAGGATGAGGACACATCACGGCTGTAAAGGAGGGTGAGGACCCATCACGGCTGTAAAGGAGGGCGAGAACACATCATGGCTGTATAGGAGGGTGAGGACACATCACAGCTGTAAAGGAGGGTGAGGACCCATCACGGCTGTAAAGGAGGGCGAGAACACATCATGGCTGTATAGGAGGGTGAGAACACATCACAGCTGTATAGGAGGGTGAGGACACATCCTGGCTGTATAGGAGGGTGAGGACACATCATGGCTGTATAGGAGGGTGAGAACACATCAAGGCTGTAAAGGAGGGTGAGGACACATCAAGTCACACAGGTAAGCTTTTGTGTGACCGAGTCCCCCTAGCAGCCAGGAGGCTCTGTCCTCTGCTACCACCATCTCGCCAGCTGCAGCCGGCTATAAGACATCCCCTGAAAATAAGCCCTAGCATATAGACCAGGGAAACCTGGTATTAATATTACCAATCATTTATGTGATAAGGATATATTATTATTATTATTATTATTATTATTATTATTATTATTAATAATAATAATAATTATATCAGTAGCAGTAATATTCTGAAAAAGAAGAGGAAATAAAAATAATTTACAATTAGAAAATTCTCTGTATTAAAAAAAAAAACAACAAAAAAAAAAACAGCAGAATAAATAATATTCCTAATCATTTTTGTAATGAGGATGATTACTATTATAACTACTACTGCTAACAACAACAACAATGGCAATAATGATCATTATGAATATAAACAACAAATATAACATCAATGAATTTTACTGGTAGCACATTTTTAGGATGTACATGATAATTCACATAAAATAATAAAACAAAATTCCTCGCAATGCATATGATGATGATGAGGCTTATTATTATCATTATTATTATCCTATTATATTATTATTATTATTATTATTATTATTATTATATAATAATAAAATATTATTTTGTTAAAGTATTAATTTAATAATAAAATATATATATATATCTATATTATTCTAAATATATATATATATATATTATAAATATATAATTATAGTGATTTATATTATATATCTCTCTCTCTCTCTCTCTCTCTCTCTCTCTCTATATATATATATATATATATATATATATATATATATATATATATATATCTATATATATAGCTAGATATATTATCAATTACTACAATTAGATATTAATATATATAATGTTATATTATGATTTAATATAAATTATATATATATATATATATATATATATATATATATATATATATATATTGCTATAATTATATATTAATATAATATAAATTATATAATTTATTAATATAATATATGTATACATAATAAGTAAAAGGAGCGTGCGCAGTTACCCATTTGAATCCTTATTACTTATTAATAATGGCTATTTTACCCCAAGTGTGGAATGAAGGTGTTAGCTCTGTTGGTGCTACGAATATTCCTGTAGCAGGTAAATGGGTGCAGCCCTATTTGGGGTCCCCCCTTAGAAATTCTCCCCGGGCCCCATTACCAGGTGCTGGAGGGCGCGCTCCTCTCTGGCTGCTCTCAAAAGCAAATATCACTTTTTATATTATAACTCGATAGAAGGGGAAGCTCGCCCCCCCCCCCCCGCCCTCTCTTCATGTTTATGCGGAGAAGTCGCTCGGTCCGCACACTCAGCATGTCCGTGGGGCTTCCTTCCACTTTCTGATAGTATTATGTTCCTGATGATTTCATGGAAAAGCTGCGGGGGGCTCTACTTGGAGGTGATCTGTGTACGGCGGCCCTGGTCAGCCATTGTACTGGAGGCCCTAATGCTCATAGTCCAGGCACGTGGGAAAAACATGGCGGTCATACATGGGTTAAAAAAGGCAAGGGGAGGAGTTACCCGATCTGCTCTGCTCTGTTCTCAGGTAACATGCTGGCAATGATACTATGTAACATGAGCACAAGGGAGGAAATAGGAGGAGGGGTCACCTGATCTGTTCTCAGGTTACATACTGGCAATGATACTATGTAACATGAGCACAAGGGAGGAAATAGGAGGAGGGGTCACCTGATCTGTTCTCAGGTTACATACTGGCAATGATACCATGTAACATGGGCACAAGGGAGGAAAGAGGAGGAACCACCTGCTCTGTTCTCAGGTTACATGCTGGCAATGATACTATGTAACATGAGCATAAGGGAGTAAAGAGGAGGAGGGGTCACCTGATCTGTTCTCAGGTTACATACTGGCAATGATACCATGTAACATGGACACAATGGAGGAAAGAGGAGGAACCACCTGCTCTGCACTCAGGTTACATGCTGGCAATGATACCATTGTTACATGAGCATAAGGGAGAAAAGAAGACGAGTCACCTGATAAGTTCTCAGGTTACATGCCGGCAATGATACCATTTAACATGAGCACAAGGAAGGAAAGAGGAGGAGTCACCTGATCTGTTCTCAGGTTACATGCTGGCAATGATACCACGTAACATGAGCACAAGCGAAGAAAGAGGAGGAGTCACCTGATCTATTCTCAGGTTACATACTGGCAATGATACCATGTAACATGAGCTTAAGGGAGAAAAGAGGAGGAGTCACCTGCTCTGTTCCCAGGTTACATACTGGCAATGATACCATGTAACATGAGCATAAGGGAAGAAAGAGGAGGAGTCACCTGATCTGTTCTCAGGTTACATGCTGGCAATGATACCATGTAACATGAGCATAAGGGAGAAAAGAGGAGGAGTCATCTGTTCTGTTCTCAGGTTACATGCCGGCAATGATGCCATGTAACATGAGCATAAGGGAGTAAAGAGGAGGAGTCACATGCTCTGTTCTCAGGTCACATACTGGCAATGATACTATGTAACATGAGCACAAGGGAGGAAAGATGATGAACCACATGTTCTGTTATCTGGTTACATGCTGGCAATGATACTATGTAACATGAGTATAAGGGAGGAAAGAGGAGTAGTCACCTGCTCTGTTCTCAGGTTACATGTTAGAAATATTATCATGTAACATGAGCCCAAGCACGGCAAAAGGGGGAGTCACCTGATCTGTTCTCAGGTTACATGATTGCAATGCTACTATGTAACATGAGCACCTAGGTAGGAAAGTGGAGGAGTCACCTGCTCTGTTCTCAGGTAACATGCTGGCAATAATACCATGTAACATGAGCACAAGCGAGAAAAGAGGAGGAGTCACCTGATATGTTCTCAGGTTACATGCTGGCAATGATACCATGTAACATTAGCACAAGGGAGAAAAGAGGAGGAGTCACCTGATATGTTCTCAGGTTACATGCTGGCAATAATACCATGTAACATTAGCACAAGGGAGAAAAGAGGAAGAGTCACCTGATATGTTCTCAGGTTACATGCTGGCAATAATACCATGTAACATGAGCACAAGGGAGAAAAGAGGAGGAGTCACCTAATCGGTTCTTAGGTTACATACTAGCAATGATACCATGTAACATGAGCTCAAGCGAAGAAAGAGGAGGAGTCACCTGATCTGTTCTCAGGTTACATGCTGGCAATGATACCACGTAACATGAGCACAAGCGAAGAAAGAGGAGGAGTCACCTGATCTATTCTCAGGTTACATACTGGCAATGATACCATGTAACATGAGCATAAGGGAGAAAAGAGGAGGAGTCACCTGCTCTGTTCCCAGGTTACATACTGGCAATGATACCATGTAACATGAGCATAAGGGAAGAAAGAGGAGGAGTCACCTGATCTGTTCTCAGGTTACATGCTGGCAATGATACCATGTAACATGAGCATAAGGGAGAAAAGAGGAGGAGTCACCTGTTCTGTTCTCAGGTTACATGCCGGCAATGATGCCATGTAACATGAGCATAAGGGAGTAAAGAGGAGGAGTCACCTGCTCTGTTCTCAGGTTACATACTGGCAATGATACTATGTAACATGAGCACAAGGGAGGAAAGATGATGAACCACATGTTCTGTTATCTGGTTACATGCTGGCAATGATACTATGTAACATGAGCACAAGGGAGGAAAGATGATGAACCACATGTTCTGTTATCTGGTTACATGCTGGCAATGATACTATGTAACATGAGTATAAGGGAGGAAAGAGGAGTAGTCACCTGCTCTGTTCTCAGGTTACATGTTAGAAATATTATCATGTAACATGAGCCCAAGCACGGCAAAAGGGGGAGTCACCTGATCTGTTCTCAGGTTACATGATTGCAATGCTACTATGTAACATGAGCACCTAGGTAGGAAAGTGGAGGAGTCACCTGCTCTGTTCTCAGGTAACATGCTGGCAATAATACCATGTAACATGAGCACAAGCGAGAAAAGAGGAGGAGTCACCTGATATGTTCTCAGGTTACATGCTGGCAATGATACCATGTAACATTAGCACAAGGGAGAAAAGAGGAGGAGTCACCTGATATGTTCTCAGGTTACATGCTGGCAATAATACCATGTAACATGAGCACAAGGGAGAAAAGAGGAGGAGTCACCTAATCGGTTCTTAGGTTACATACTAGCAATGATACCATGTAACATGAGCTCAAGCGAAGAAAGATGAGGAGTCACCTGATCTGTTCTCTGGTTACATAGTAGCAATGTTACCATGTAACATGATCACAAGGGGGAGGAAGGGGTGGGGGAGACGCCTATTCTGTTCTCAGGTTACAGGCTGGCAATGATACCATGTAACATGAGCACAAGGGAGGAAAGGGGAGGAGTCACCTGATCTGTTCTCAGGTTACATGCTGGCAATTATGCCCTGTAACATGAGCTCAAGCGAGGAAAGAGGAGGGGTCACCTGATCTGTTCTCAGGTTACATGCTGGCAATGATACCATGTAACATGAGCCTAAGGGAAAAAGAGGACAAGTCACCTGATCTGTTCTCAGGTTACATGCTGACAATGATACCATGTAACATGAGCATATGGGAGGAAAGAGGACGAGTCACCTGATCTGTTCTCAGGTTACATGCTGGCAATGATAGCATGTAACATGAGCACAAGGGAGAAAAGAGGAGGAGCATTCTGCTTTGTTCTCAGGTTACATGCTGGCAATGATACCATGTAACATGAGCATAAGGGAGAAAAGAGGCCGAGTCACCTGATCTGTTCTCAGGTTACATACTGGCAATGATACTATGTAACATGAGCTCAAGCAAGGAAAGAGGAAGAGTCATCTGATCTGTTCTCAGGTAACATGCTGGCAATGATACCATGTAACATGAGCATAAGGGAAAAAGAGGACAAGTCACCTGATCTGTTCTCAGGTTACATGCTGGCAATAATACCATGTAACATGAGCATAAGGGAGGAAAGAGGACGAGTCACCTGATCTGTTCTCAGGTTACATGCTGGCAATGATACCATGTAACATGAGCACAAGGGAGAAAAGAGGAGGAGTATTCTGCTTTGTTCTCAGGTTACATGCTGGCAATGATACTAAGTACCATGAGCATAAGGGAGAAAAGAGGACGAGTCACCTGATCTGTTCTCAGGTTACATGCTGGCAATGATACCATGTAACATGAGCACAAGGGAGAAAAGAGGAGGAGTCACCTGATATGTTCTCAGGTTACATGCTGGCAATAATACCATGTAACATTAGCACAAGGAAGAAAAGAGGAGGAGTCACCTGATCTGTTCTCAAGTTACATGCTGGCAATGATACTATGTAACATGAGCTCAAGCGAGAAAAGAGGAGGAGTCACCTTATCTGTTCTCAGGTTACATGCTGGCTATGATACCATGTTACATGAGCATAAGGGAGAAAAGAGGATGAGTCACCTGATATGTTCTCAGGTTACATGCTGGCTATGATACCATGTTACATGACCATAAGGGAGAAAAGAGGAGGAGTCACCTGATATTTTCTCAGGTTACATGCTGGCAATGATACCATGTAACATGAGCATAAGGGAGAAAAGAGGACGAGTCACCTGATCTGTTCTCAGGTTACATGCTGGCAATGATACCATGTAACATGAGCACAAGGGAGAAAAGAGGAGAAGTCTCCTGCTCTGTTCTTAGGTTACATGCTGGCAATGATACCATGTAACATGAACACAAGGAAGAAAAGAGGACAAGTCACCTGATCGGTTTTCAGGTTACATGCTGACAATAATACTATGTAACATGAGCACAAGGGAGGAAAGAGGAGGAGTCACCTGATCTGTTCTCGGGTTACATGCTGGCAATGATACCATGTAACATGAACACACGGAAGAAAAGAGGAGGCGTATTCTGTTTTGTTCTCAGGTTACATGCTGGCAATGATACTATGTAACATGAGCATAAGGGAGAAAAGAGGACGAGTCACCTGATCTGTTCTCAGGTTACATGCTGGCAATGATACTATGTAACATAAGCACAAGGGAGAAAAGAGGAGAAGTCTCCTGCTCTGTTCTTAGGTTACATGCTGGCAATGATACCATGTAACATGAACACAAGGAAGAAAAGAGGACAAGTCACCTGATCGGTTTTCAGGTTACATGCTGACAATAATACTATGTAACATGAGCACAAGGGAGGAAAGAGGAGGAGTCACCTGATCTGTTCTCGGGTTACATGCTGGCAATGATACCATGTAACATGAACACACGGAAGAAAAGAGGAGGAGTATTCTGTTTTGTTCTCAGGTTACATGCTGGCAATGATATTATGTAACATGGGCATAAGGGAGAAAAGAGGACGAGTCACCTGATCTGTTCTCAGGTACATGCTGGCAATGATACTATGTAACATGAGCATAAGGGAGAAAAGAGGACAAGCCACCTGATCGGTTTTCAGGTTACATGCTGGCAATAATACTATGTAACATGAGCACAAGGGAGGAAAGAGGAGGGGTCACCTGATCGGTTCATAGGTTACATGCTGGCAATGAAGCTATGTAACATGAACACAAGGGATGAAAGATCATGAATCACCTGTTCAATTTTCAGGTTACAACCTGGCAATGATAACATGTAACATGAGCACAAGGAAAGAAAGACCCCCCTCCCAGCATGCATCACTGCAGCCACATCTGTGGATATCATGATAATGTGGCTCTTCCACCAGATGAAGAACAAAAAAAAAGGTGCACACTTTCGCCAGCAAATACCTTGGGTGCAGTCCCTGGGTCCTCAAGTCCCAACAATCCAGTACATAAAGATAGAAGAAGGGGAGGTCCGCACTCCTAAAATATCACTTTTATTTCCATCCGATAAAATAATCAAAAGTAGTACAGCAGCGGTAAAATCGTAGGCAACATTCCTAGTCTTTCTAACGCGTTTCGGGCTAGGTGCCCTTAGTCATAGATATTGATAACAATAGACAATGCTCTATATATAGTAATAGATAAGATAATGAGTACTTACCACCCCGCCCGATGTCGACGCGAGGAACTTCCGGGTTGACGCCACCGCTGACGCCGCAGCGCGGTCCACACCAAGGAGCCAATGTGAGACGGGCTGCCCGACAGAGAAGAGGGAGCCAATGGGAGAGAAAGTAACTCCCACATTGACCTCAGACGCACCGGCAGGAAAAACGCAGCTGGCGATAAACCCCTCAATGTCATCCCCCGCCTGATGGAAACATCACAAAGAGCCTGTGCGCATGCGTCAACCCGCCCAGTTGGGCATGCAACGATGGACAAGCAAATGAACCAATCAGGTGGGAAGGAGCAGAGGAGACAAAGAGAGCGGTTGTCATAGAAGCCACAGACGCCGGATGACAGCAACTCGGAAGGCAAGCGGAGACATCCGAAGGGAAGGCAGACTCTGCACAAGGGAAAGGAAAAATAAATATAAAAATAAGCACGTATGAAAAAGATGCAATTGCACCCTCATGCTGCCATATCATCTATACACTATATGGTCAAGTAGTATCATTAATAAATATAGACACTACAGAAACAGAGTAAGCAATTAAGGTAAACATGCCACACATCAGACATCATCAGCATGTGTAAATTTAAAACAAATCACAACAATAAATACATGATTATGCTAATGGTATGTATATGATTGTTATTACACCCCAAAAGACACAACTTATTAATAATAATTAATAATTAATCTTATTTTCCAATTAACAAAAATATATAAAGGTCCAATAATAATTCCTGATGATTCTAAATATATCTTGATATATTGTTAAGAAAAATATATATGGACCAGCGAATTACTATAGTGGCTCCCTGAAAAGGCGATTGAAAGAATGATTACGTGCTTATTACGTGCTTATTTTTATATTTATTTTTCCTTTCCCTTGTGCAGAGTCTGCCTTCCCTTCGGATGTCTCCGCTTGCCTTCCGAGTTGCTGTCATCCGGCGTCTGTGGCTTCTATGACAACCGCTCTCTTTGTCTCCTCTGCTCCTTCCCACCTGATTGGTTCATTTGCTTGTCCATCGTTGCGTGCCCAACTGGGCGGGTTGACGCATGCGCACAGGCTCTTTGTGATGTTTCCATCAGGCGGGGGATGACATTGAGGGGTTTATCGCCAGCTGCGTTTTTCCTGCCGGTGCGTCTGAGGTCAATGTGGGAGTTACTTTCTCTCCCATTGGCTCCCTCTTCTCTGTCGGGCAGCCCGTCTCACATTGGCTCCTTGGTGTGGACCGCGCTGCGGCGTCAGCGGTGGCGTCAACCCGGAAGTTCCTCGCGTCGACATCGGGCGGGGTGGTAAGTACTCATTATCTTATCTATTACTATATATAGAGCATTGTCTATTGTTATCAATATCTATGACTAAGGGCACCTAGCCCGAAACGCGTTAGAAAGACTAGGAATGTTGCCTACGATTTTACCGCTGCTGTACTACTTTTGATTATTTTATCGGATGGAAATAAAAGTGATATTTTAGGAGTGCGGACCTCCCCTTCTTCTATCTTTATGTACTGGATTGTTGGGACTTGAGGACCCAGGGACTGCACCCAAGGTATTTGCTGGCGAAAGTGTGCACCTTTTTTTTTGTTCTTCATTTGCATATCCTCAGAGTGCAACTACCGGCTCACCTCCCATCTTTGCTTGTCTTGCATATGACATAGCATTTTCTTGCAGCGTTGGATCTCTTCCTAGGCACAATATGGATTTAATGCTCACTGATAAAACCAAAAGATTTGCACAATTGGACACTTTCTCTCAGAAGGCATCAGAGAGTTCTGGTCATGGAGCCACACAACCAGATTTACAGTCTCTTTTCCATATACACGGAGAATTATTGAATAAAGAGACGCGCATCTGGTGGGACATGTCGACCCTGTCCAAATACATTGATGACAAAATGATCCCACGGGGTCTCAGAATTAAGAAGTTTCCTACTTTTGAGCTACCAGAACCATTTAAATCTAGATGGGATACCATCTTGTCAGAGGCTTCACTCTCACTAATGGGGATACTGGTTGAATACCAGGGCTCCCGTCTGGACGATTTACAAGTACAACTGGAGAAATCCACAGTTGACCTAGAGAACAACAAGTCGTCACCAGACTTTGATCTCTTATACAAAAGGATGCTGGATCTTCATGAGAAACTTGAATCTTCTGTGGTAGCTTCTAAAAAGCGAAAGTATCAAAGAGATACAGACGACTACACACAAAATCGGGTCTATAATTGGAATATACGTGATGGTAGCAAACGTCGTCCCCGCCCCATTCTGAAGAAAAATAATCAATTCAAAAGGGTAACATTCCTAACTTCAGAATCAGAATCGGATTCTTCTGAGTCTTCCTATATGGAGCCTTCTTCCCAATTAAGGCTGCCAAACAGAAGGGGTGATTCTACTTCAGTAAGGAGACGCAATCAATATCGTCAGGATCACTATACTGATTTTTTAGACGATCAGGGACACTCAAATCGGATGGTCACACGCTCTCGCCTAAAAAACCGTGCAGACGAGGAGGCAAGAGACACCACAGAACGTCCAAAACACTCTCAGAGGTGGAGAAGATAGATAAAACAGACAATGTTTTGAATCTTTCCGACTATCAACTATCACAATCGGAAATTTCGGTGCTATCAAAAGGTCTTTCCTTTGTTCCAGACGTTCACTTCGACCCCTTCCGTACTTTATTGGACATTAATAAGTTTGTCAGGACTTTAACCTTGAGACGTCACTTTTGTAAATCGTCTCCAGAAGAACAGCAACAGGCGAGTATTGACCAAGCTGTATCCCAAATAGCTCTTACAGCAACAGCTTCGGACAACTGTCCCTCATTTCAAGAGAGATGTATAATGACTGATGTTGAGCATTTACTTTTTGAATCAGAAAACAAATCTCCTTTCTCTTGTGTTAGCTCGCCCAGTTTAAAGCCTACAGCTAATACTGAGTTTTATCCTATCAATTCCCGTGGTGAGGTTTTGGATTTATTTCAGGATGCGGTGGAAAAAGATTTGTATTCCCTACAAACACAATTAGTAGATATCAGGCGCCACAATATGTCCAAACAGGAATTCGAGGCCTTGAATAAACTTAAAAACAACAATCAAATAGTAATCAGACAGGCTGATAAAGGTGGTAAGGTTGTAATTCTCAATAGCAGTTCATATAGGGAGGAAGCAACGAGGCAGCTTTTGGATCTTACCACCTACCGGCGCCTTAAAGGCAACCCTACAGGCCAATTCCAGAAGGTTTTGTTTACTCTGATAGACGAGGGATTGTCCTTAGGTGTTCTCTCCGCGAGGACAGCAGATCATTTGAAGGTTCTTCATCCCATTATTCCTATTTTCCATCATCTGCCCAAGATACACAAATCCGATACTCCACCTAAAGGTAGACCTATAGTGGCAGGTATAGGTGGGTTGAATGAACCATTGGGGCAATGGGTTGACCAATTCTTACAGCCACTAGTTCTGCAGTTGCCCAGTTTTATTAAAGACAGTGGCCATTTGATTCGGTTGCTTTCAGAAACTCAGTGGGCTCCGGGTTACCTGTTATGTACTATGGACGTTGCATCACTATATTCGTCCATTCCCCATGACCGGGTAACTCAAGCTTTGGAATTTTTCCTTTCTAGATTTTCAGATTTTAATGAGGACTTATGCCAGTTTATCCTTATGGCCATTGATTACCTATTGGGTCACAATTACTTTTCTTTTGATAATGAATTCTATTTACAAATAAGGGGGGCATCAATGGGCGCCCCTTTTTCTCCATCGCTGGCCAATTTATACATGGGATGGTGGGAGCAGGAATTTATTTATGGACAGACTAATCTTTGGCGATCTAATATCGTTAGTTATTTTCGCTATATTGACGATTTATTGTTGATCTGGAATGGCTCAGAACAGGACTTTAATGCTTTTTTTGACTACTGTAACCATAATACCTTGAATTTAGAATTTACTTTCCATTGTGATCTAACTACTATTGATTTTCTAGATCTGCACCTTTTTGTTGACCCACTGTCTAACCAACTAGAAACTTCCACATTTCGGAAGCCTACGGCGGGCAACAGTATTTTACTGGCCTCTAGTTGCCACCCGCCCCATACTCTTAAGGCCATACCAGTGGGGGAAATGATACGTAGTCGTAGAAACTGCACCCAGTTAGATTCATTCCTTACCGAAGCACAACAGATTGATAAGAGATTACATGATCGGGGGTATCCCATTTGGACGCTCCAAAGGGCTAAAAAAATAGCTTTATCAAAAAATCGAGATAATCTTATAAGAGGTAGGGGCAAAAGTTCAGTACCCCCTAAAGCAACTCCATTGACTTTTAGCACCCCATATAGTTTAGAATTTAAACAAATTGCTAACATCATTAGAAAGAATATCCCAATTTTGAGAGCTGATCCCCTCCTCTCTGCAGAAATAGAGGCGGGAGTCCGGGTGGTCAGCCGTAAATCACCAAGTTTAGGTAATCTGTTATCACCCAGTCTTTTTCAGACAAGGTCATCTACCGGTGAGACCTGGCTGTCTACACTGGGCTTTTTTCCCTGCGGCAGTCCTAGGTGCAGCACTTGTAAGCATGCACTGAAGGGTAATTTATTTACCTCTACTATTACCGGTAGAACACACAAGATCAAAACATTTCTAAACTGTAACACTACACATGTAATATATTTGGTCACATGTGGGTACTGTAATAAACAATATGTGGGTTGTACTAAGCGAAAGCTTAAGGTCCGCATTAGCGAACACCTAAGCGGTATAGGGCGTCTTGAGATAGCAAAGAATTCTAATGTGTCACGCCACCATGATCACTGCCATCACCCACAGACCCCTCTCTTCAAGGTCCAAGCTATTGAGAAGGTGTTCCTGGGCCCCAGGAGGGGGGGACCTCTATAAGAAATTATTATGCCGTGAAGCCTTCTGGATTTTTACCCTTGGAACTAGATCTCCAGCAGGACTTAATCACAAATGGGATGTCTCCTTTATTCTGAATCATTAACATATATCTGTTCCGGCCGACATTATAGTCTTTCTCCTCTTTTCCCTTCTTCTATGATTTACTGGGGTGATTAATATACTTTAATAGGATTAACCCAAAGCATGGATGTCGCTAATTTTTAATCATTCTTTCAATCGCCTTTTCAGGGAGCCACTATAGTAATTCGCTGGTCCATATATATTTTTCTTAACAATATATCAAGATATATTTAGAATCATCAGGAATTATTATTGGACCTTTATATATTTTTGTTAATTGGAAAATAAGATTAATTATTAATTATTATTAATAAGTTGTGTCTTTTGGGGTGTAATAACAATCATATACATACCATTAGCATAATCATGTATTTATTGTTGTGATTTGTTTTAAATTTACACATGCTGATGATGTCTGATGTGTGGCATGTTTACCTTAATTGCTTACTCTGTTTCTGTAGTGTCTATATTTATTAATGATACTACTTGACCATATAGTGTATAGATGATATGGCAGCATGAGGGTGCAATTGCATCTTTTTCATACGTGCTTATTTTTATATTTATTTTTCCTTTCCCTTGTGCAGAGTCTGCCTTCCCTTCGGATGTCTCCGCTTGCCTTCCGAGTTGCTGTCATCCGGCGTCTGTGGCTTCTATGACAACCGCTCTCTTTGTCTCCTCTGCTCCTTCCCACCTGATTGGTTCATTTGCTTGTCCATCGTTGCGTGCCCAACTGGGCGGGTTGACGCATGCGCACAGGCTCTTTGTGATGTTTCCATCAGGCGGGGGATGACATTGAGGGGTTTATCGCCAGCTGCGTTTTTCCTGCCGGTGCGTCTGAGGTCAATGTGGGAGTTACTTTCTCTCCCATTGGCTCCCTCTTCTCTGTCGGGCAGCCCGTCTCACATTGGCTCCTTGGTGTGGACCGCGCTGCGGCGTCAGCGGTGGCGTCAACCCGGAAGTTCCTCGCGTCGACATCGGGCGGGGTGGTAAGTACTCATTATCTTATCTATTACTATATATAGAGCATTGTCTATTGTTATCAATATCTATGACTAAGGGCACCTAGCCCGAAACGCGTTAGAAAGACTAGGAATGTTGCCTACGATTTTACCGCTGCTGTACTACTTTTGATTATTTTATCGGATGGAAATAAAAGTGATATTTTAGGAGTGCGGACCTCCCCTTCTTCTATCTTTATGCTCTTCCACCAGAACCAGTCATGTGACCGTGCCTGTTGACCAGTGGTAAGCCAGTGCAGCCCACACTGGGATAACCTGACGCCACTTGTGATGTCATCGGTCCTGCAGAACCAGAAACGTCCAATGGAGGAGGGTCATCCAAGGCTGACCCCTTCCCACATACATGGCAGAAGTCTCTATGGTCTGGTAACAGTCAGTTGGCACAGGAATGAGTAGATGAAGTGCCGCCCCTTTTCCTCCGGTTACAAACTGCCAATGATAGAATGTAATATGAGAAGGATCAGAACACAGATCTAAAGGGGGAGGAGGAGCAATACACACTGCCAATGAAAGAATGTAATATGAGAAGGATCAGGACACGGATTTATAAGGAGGAGGAGCAATGCACACTGCCAATGATAGAATGTAATATGAGAAGGATCAGAACACAGATCTAAAGGGGGAGGAGGAGCAATACACACTGCCAATGAAAGAATGCAATATGAGAAGGATCAGGACACGGATTTATAAGGAGGAGGAGGAGCAATACACACTGCCAATGATAGAATGTGATATGAGAAGGATCAGGACAGGGATTTATAAGGAGGAGGAGCAATACACACTGCCAATGATAGAATGTAATATGAGAAGGATCAGGACACGGATTTATAAGGAGGAGGAGCAATACACACTGCCAATGATGGAATGTAATATGAGAAGGATCAGGACACGGATTTATAAGGAGGAGGAGCAATACACACTGCCAATGATAGAATGTAATATGAGAAGAATCAGGACACGGATTTATAAGGAGGAGGAGGAGCAATACACACTGCCAATGATAGAATGTAATATGAGAAGGATCAGGACACGGATTTATAAGGAGGAGGAGCAATACACACTGCCAATGATAGAATGTAATATGAGAAGGATCAGGACAGGGATTTATAAGGAGGAGGAGCAATACACACTGCCAATGATAGAATGTAATATGAGAAGGATCAGGACAGGGATTTATAAGGAGGAGGAGCAATACACACTGCCAATGATAGAATGTAATATGAGAAGGATCAGGACACGGATTTATAAGGAGGAGGAGCAATACACACTGCCAATGATAGAATGTAATATGAGAAGGATCAGGACACGGATTTATAAGGAGGAGGAGCAATGCACACTGCCAATGATAGAATGTAATATGAGAAGGATCAGGACATGGATTTATAAGGAGGAGGAGGAGGAGCAATACACACTGCCAATGATAGAATGTAATATGAGAAGGATCAGGCACGGATTTATAAGGAGGAGGAGCAATACACACTGCCAATGATAGAATGCAATATGAGAAGGATCAGGACACGGATTTATAAGGAGGAGGAGCAATACACACTGCCAATGATAGAATGTAATATGAGAAGAATCAGGACACGGATTTATAAGGAGGAGGAGGAGCAATACACACTGCCAATGATAGAATGTGATATGAGAAGGATCACGACAGGGATTTATAAGGAGGAGGAGCAATACACACTGCCAATGATAGAATGTAATATGAGAAGGATCAGGACACGGATTTATAAGGAGGAGGAGGAGCAATACACACTGCCAATGATAGAATGTAATATGAGAAGGATCAGGACACGGATTTATAAGGAGGAGCAATATACACACTGCCAATGATAGAATGTAATATGAGAAGAATCAGGACACGGATTTATAAGGAGGAGGAGCAATACACACTGCCAATGATAGAATGTAATATGAGAAGGATCAGGACACGGATTTATAAGGAGGAGGAGGAGCAATACACACTGCCAATGATAGAATGTAATATGAGAAGGATCAGGACACAGATTTATAAGGAGGAGGAGCAATACACACTGCCAATGATAGAATGTAATATGAGAAGGATCAGGACACGGATTTATAAGGAGGAGCAATATACACACTGCCAATGATAGAATGCAATATGAGAAGGATCAGGACACGGATTTATAAGAAGGAGCAATATACACACTGCCAATGATAGAATGTAATATGAGAAGGATCAGGACATGGATTTATAAGGAGGAGGAGCAATACACACTGCCAATGATAGAATGTAATATGAGAAGGATCAGGACATGGATTTATAAGGAGGAGGAGCAATGCACACTGCCAATGATAGAATGTAATATGAGAAGGATCAGGGCACGGATTTATAAGGAGGAGCAATATACACACTGCCAATGATAGAATGCAATATGAGAAGGATCAGGACACGGATTTATAAGGAGGAGCAATACACACACTGCCAATGATAGAATGTAATATGAGAAGGATCAGGACACGGATTTATAAGAAGGAGGAGCAATGCACACTGTCAATGATAGAATGTAATATGAGAAGGATCAGGACACGGATTTATAAGGAGGAGCAATACACACTGCCAATGATAGAATGTAATATGAGAAGGATCAGGACACGGATTTATAAGGAGGAGCAATATACACACTGCCAATGATAGAATGCAATATGAGAAGGATCAGGACACGGATTTATAAGAAGGAGCAATATACACACTGCCAATGATAGAATGTAATATGAGAAGGATCAGGACATGGATTTATAAGGAGGAGGAGCAATACACACTGCCAATGATAGAATGTAATATGAGAAGGATCAGGACATGGATTTATAAGGAGGAGGAGCAATGCACACTGCCAATGATAGAATGTAATATGAGAAGGATCAGGACACGGATTTATAAGGAGGAGCAATACACACACTGCCAATGATAGAATGTAATATGAGAAGGATCAGGACACGGATTTATAAGGAGGAGCAATACACACACTGCCAATGATAGAATGTAATATGAGAAGGATCAGGACACGGATTTATAAGAAGGAGGAGCAATGCACACTGTCAATGATAGAATGTAATATGAGAAGGATCAGGACACGGATTTATAAGGAGGAGCAATACACACTGCCAATGATAGAATGTAATATGAGAAGGACAGGATACGGGTTTATAAGGAGGAGGAGCAATACACACTGCCAATGATAAAATGTAATATGAGAAGAATCAGGACACGGATTTATAAGGAGGAGGAGCAATACACACTGCCAATGATAGAATGTAATATGAGAAGGATCAGGACATGGTTTTATAAGGAGGAGGATCAATACACACTGCCAATGATAGAATGTAATATGAGAAGGATCAGGACACGGTTTTATAAGGAGGAGGAGGAGGAGCAATACACACTGCCAATGATAGAATGTAATATGAGAAGGATCAGGACACAGATTTATAAGGAGGAGGAGGAGCAATACACACTGCCAATGATAGAATGTAATATGAGAAGGATCAGGACACGGATTTATAAGGATGAGGAGCAATACACACTGCCAATGATAGAATGTAATATGAGAAGGATCAGGACACGGATTTATAAGGAGGAGGAGGAGCAATACACACTGCCAATGATAGAATGTAATATGAGAAGGATCAGGACACGGATTTATAAGGAGGAGGAGGAGCAATACACACTGCCAATGATAGAATGTAATATGAGAAAGATCAGGACACGGATTTAAAAGGAGGAGGAGCAATACACACTGCCAATGATAGAATGTAATATGAGAAGGATCAGGACACGGATTTATAAGGAGGAGGAGGAGCAATACACACTGCCAATGATAGAATGTAATATGAGAAGGATCAGGACACGGATTTATAAGGAGGAGGAGCAATAAACACTGCCAATGATAGAATGTAATATGAGAAGGATCAGGACACGGATTTATAAGGAGGAGGAGCAATACACACTGCCAATGATATAATGTAATATGAGAAAGATCAGGACACGGATTTATAAGGAGGAGGAGCAATACACACTGCCAATGATAGAATGTAATATGAGAAGGATCGAGGCACGGATTTATAAGGAGGAGCAATATACACACTGCCAATGATAGAATGCAATATGAGAAGGATCAGGACACGGATTTATAAGAAGGAGCAATACACACTGCCAATGATAGAATGTAATATGAGAAGGATCAGGACACGGATTTATAAGGAGGAGGAGCAATAAACACTGCCAATGATAGAATGTAATATGAGAAGGATCAGGACACGGATTTATAAGGATGAGGAGCAATACACACTGCCAATGATAGAATGTAATATGAGAAGGATCAGGACAGGGATTTATAAGGAGGAGGAGGAGCAATACACACTGCCAATGATAGAATGTAATATGAGAAGGATCAGGACACGGATTTATAAGGAGGAGGAGGAGCAATACACACTGCCAATGATAGAATGTAATATGAGAACGATCAGGACACAGATTTATAAGGAGGAGGAGGAGCAATACACACTGCCAATGATAGAATGTAATATGAGAAGGATCAGGACACGGATTTATAAGGAGGAGGAGGAGCAATACACACTGCCAATGATAGAATGTAATATGAGAAGGATCAGGACACGGATTTATAAGGAGGAGGAGCAATACACACTGCCAATGATAGAATGTAATATGAGAAGGATCGAGGCACGGATTTATAAGGAGGAGCAATATACACACTGCCAATGATAGAATGCAATATGAGAAGGATCAGGACACGGATTTATAAGAAGGAGCAATACACACTGCCAATGATAGAATGTAATATGAGAAGGATCAGGACATGGATTTATAAGGAGGAGGAGCAATACACACTGCCAATGATAGAATGTAATATGAGAAGGATCAGGACACGGATTTATAAGGAGGAGCAATATACACACTGCCAATGATAGAATGTAATATGAGAAGGATCAGGACACGGATTTATAAGGAGGAGGAGCAATACACACTGCCAATGATAGAATGTAATATGAGAAGGATCAGGACACGGATTTATAAGGAGGAGGAGGAGCAATACACACTGCCAATGATAGAATGTAATATGAGAAGGATCAGGACACAGATTTATAAGGAGGAGGAGCAATACACACTGCCAATGATAGAATGTAATATGAGAAGGATCAGGACACGGATTTATAAGGAGGAGCAATATACACACTGCCAATGATAGAATGCAATATGAGAAGGATCAGGACACGGATTTATAAGAAGGAGCAATATACACACTGCCAATGATAGAATGTAATATGAGAAGGATCAGGACATGGATTTATAAGGAGGAGGAGCAATACACACTGCCAATGATAGAATGTAATATGAGAAGGATCAGGACATGGATTTATAAGGAGGAGGAGCAATGCACACTGCCAATGATAGAATGTAATATGAGAAGGATCAGGACACGGATTTATAAGGAGGAGCAATACACACACTGCCAATGATAGAATGTAATATGAGAAGGATCAGGACACGGATTTATACGGAGGAGCAATACACACACTGCCAATGATAGAATGTAATATGAGAAGGAGCAGGACACGGATTTATAAGGAGGAGGAGCAATACACACTGCCAATGATAGAATGTAATATGAGAAGGATCAGGACACGGATTTATAAGAAGGAGGAGCAATGCACACTGCCAATGATAGAATGTAATATGAGAAGGATCAGGACACGGATTTATAAGGAGGAGCAATACACACTGCCAATGATAGAATGTAATATGAGAAGGATCAGGACACGGTTTTATAAGGAGGAGGAGCAATACACACTGCCAATGATAACATTTAATATGAGAAGGATCAGGACACGGTATTATAAGGAGGAGGAGCAATACACACTGCCAATGATAAAATGTAATATGAGAAGAATCAGGACACGGATTTATAAGGAGGAGGAGCAATACACACTGCCAGTGATAGAATGTAATATGAGAAGGATCAGGACACGGATTTATAAGGAGGAGGAGCAATACACACTGCCAATGATAGAATGTAATATGAGAAGTAGCAGAACACGGATTTATATGGAGGAGGAGGAGCAATACACACTGCCAATGATAGAATGTAATATGAGAAGGACAGGATACGGGTTTATAAGGAGGAGGAGCAATACACACTGCCAATGATAAAATGTAATATGAGAAGAATCAGGACACGGATTTATAAGGAGGAGGAGCAATACACACTGCCAATGATAGAATGTAATATGAGAAGGATCAGGACATGGTTTTATAAGGAGGAGGATCAATACACACTGCCAATGATAGAATGTAATATGAGAAGGATCAGGACACGGTTTTATAAGGAGTAGGAGGAGCAATACACACTGCCAATGATAGAATGTAATATGAGAAGGATCAGGACACGGATTTATAAGAAGGAGCAATACACACTGCCAATGATAGAATGTAATATGAGAAGGATCAGGACACGGTTTTATAAGGAGGAGGAGCAATACACACTGCCAATGCTAGAATGTAATATGAGAAGGATCAGGACACGGATTTATAAGGAGGAGGAGGAGCAATACACACTGCCAATGATAGAATGTAATATGAGATGGATCAGGACACATATTTATAAGGAGGAGGAGCAATACACACTGCCAATGATAGAATGTAATATGAGAAGGATCAGGACACGGATTTATAAAGAGGAGGAGCAATACACACTGCCAATGATAGAATGTAATATGAGAAGGATCAGGACACGGATTAATAAAGAGGAGGAGCAATACACACTGCCAATGATAGAATGTAATATGAGAAGGATCAGGAAACGGATTTATAAGGAGGAGGAGCAATACACACTGCCAATCATAGAATGTAATATGAGAAGGATCAGGACACAGATTTATAAGGAGGAGGAGCAATGCACACTGCCAATGATAAAATGTAATATGAGAAGGATCAGGGCACGGATTTATAAGGAGGAGGAGCAATACACACTGCCAATGATAGAATGTAATATAAGAAGGATCAGGACACTGATTTTTAAGGAGGAGGAGCAATACACACTGCCAATGATAAAATGTAATATGAGAAGGATCAGGACACGGATTTATAAGGAGGAGGAGGAGCAATACACACTGCCGATGATAGAATGTAATATGAGAAGGAGCAGGACACGGACTTATAAGGAAGAGGAGCAATACACACTGCCAATGATAGAATGTAATATGAGAAGGATCAGGACACGGATTTATAAGGAGGAGGAGGAGCAATACACACTGCCAATGATAGAATGTGATATGAGAAGGATCAGGACACGGATTTATAAGGAGGAGGAGGAGCAATACACACTGCCAATGATAGAATGTGATATGAGAAGAATCAGGACACGGATTTATAAGGAGGAGGAGCAATACACACTGCCAATGATAGAATGTAATATGAGAAGGATAAGGACACGGATTTATAAGTAAGAGGAGCAATATACACTGCCAATGATAGAATGTAATATGAGAAGGATCAGGACACGGATTTATAAGGAGGAGGAGGAGCAATAAACACTGCCAATGATAGAATGTAATATGAGAAGGATCAGGGCACGGATTTTTAAGGAGGAGGAGCAATACACACTGCCAATGATAGAATGTAATATGAGAAGGATCAGGACACAGATTTATAAGGAGGGATACGGGACAGCATGTTCCAATGCCTTTCAAGGAAGGGGGTAAGTACTGGTGTCAGATTAGACTTTGTTAAATGGCTTTTTCTGGTGTTTTTGGTGTTTAGTTTAACCCTTTTTTAAATCCGGTGAGGGTAAGAACCAGCGCTCTATTGAAGATCAGAAGGCTTTTGAACAATAGTTTTTATTGCAAGAATAAAGATTATACATCCAAAACTTTTTGTTCATAAAATAAGACATAGACATCGAGGTATGCCAGATGTACAAGAACGAAAATCCTCCGTGGAATAACCATGTCATACAATCACTAGGAAAAACAACCAACCGAAGGGTAGCAAGCAGAGAAAAGCAAAATAAGAAAGGAAAGAGTGAAAACAGGAGAAAAAGAGAAGAGAAAAGAAAGAAAAGGAGATGGGCACCAGACCTCCACCCAGCCAAAAAACAGCTAAATTAACACTTGAAATCGTAAGTAGGACCAGCTGTGGAGAGGGGGTCAACTCCATCCCGTTGGTCTTCTTTATAACAAAGAATTCTTTGGCCCAAATTTGTCTAACCACCCTGCACTCCCACCAAATATGGATATACGTTCCAGACAACGGACAGCCTCTAAAACACTCCGGAGGATAGGATGGGCAAAATCTATGAACCCTTTCTGGAACTAGATACCACCTGAGAAAAACCTTAGTATTGACCTGAATTAATGCCTCTAAGCCGCTCTCCAATCACCTCCCGAGAGGGTCATGTTAAGGTCAGCCTCCCATTTCATTTTGGAGGACGCTTCCCCTCCTCTACGCACAACAGCCTGTAAACCAGCGCAATCACTCCTTTCCCCAGTGGGTGCTCCCCACAGACTTGCTCAAATGCAGAGAGCTCGCTTGGTATAGCACCTGATTTCATTTTGGTTCGCCCATAATGGGAGATTTGTAGGAAGCGGAGGAACTCACTATTGGGGATGTTCCTAGAGGACCTCAGATCAGAGAAGGTAAGCATCCCCCGACGATCAAAAATCGTATATGTTTTTTCCAAAAGTGAAAGAATTAAATCCAGAATTGTATGATCCAACGCAAATAAAATATCACAAGCAAACATTTTGGGGACGTGTAGGACTCTTTATCAAGACAAAAGGCTCGATTCAGAGAGACAAAAAAATACTTCCGTTTTAGTGCTGATCTGTTTTTTTTTTTGGAAATGTTTCCACTCTCGTATGAGCGTACGAGCGATTCTACGCATGCATTGCAATCCTTCTGTAAAGTTTCCATCCGTTCGTACGGCAGAGTACGAGTACGAGGATGTCATTTTCCAGCGTGACTTTTCCGTTTCATTTTCACATGTTACAACGTAGGCTTTCGTTTTTGCCATTTTCCCATCTTATCCTCCCACGAATCCTTTACGTTTCCCGATAGATTCTGTTTCCCTTTTTCAATAAATATTCGTCCTGACGGAAATCCTTACGATCTAGCACCTGCGCACTACAAACTTAACTCATTAATGTGCTCGCCTACATATTTGCCACCCTCACTTCTACTACAATGTTTAGCTAAATCACTTAGCACTATCCTCCATCTTCCCTTTTGGACCCTTAAAGCTCACCCAAACCACTTCGCGGTTAGGTTCTTCTTCCATTTTAGCCCCCTAAAACTTACCCAAATCACTTCTCGGTCATGTGAATATTCATCTTTAAATATTTCTGGGCCCATTAGTTTTGTGTTAATGTATTTTGTAAATGAAATGACACTGTAACATTTTTTTTTTTTTTTTGGATTCTATCATAAAACATAACATTTTTAAAAATTTAGAAAATTTCTAATTTTTACAACTATAAAAAACAAAATCCATAGCAATGGCAGGCCACAGAACATTATTCTTCATCTGTGGTCCCCAACGAGTTGTGCAGCTCCTGCATCTCGCCCACCAACTGAAGGACCCTGACACTCAGTTGTGCCACTCTGGCACGTGTGGTCCCTGTTAAAAAACTTAAATTAAAATATTGGTATAACCTTGTTGGGGTCATACTGCAGTGCTCCCCCCCCCCCCCCCCCCCGTATGGTCCAAACACCTAAATCTGGACTTCAAAAGCCAGAGGGCCCTCGCCACCACGGCCCGGGTTTTGCATAGTGCCCGATTAGAGAACCCCTGGCCCACATTCTGCAGGCAAAGAACGGGCATCAGGAGCAAGGGCAGGAGTAGATATCCAGAATCCCCTGAAAGAATTTAAAAATACTAACATAAAATACACATTCTAAGCTACAATATTGTTTAACATGTCATCAAAGGTTAAAAACAGCCATAGACATGGGTCATCAACTATATTCATTGCCGTACAGTGAAAATGGATTGATGGAATGTGAGCAAACTTACCCAGGAGCCATCTACCAGATAATTCTCCAGACTCAAACTGACGAAATAAGCCGGAGCTCTGCAATATATAAGCATCATGGGACGACCCTGGATGCCCTGCAAGAACACTGAGGAATCGCATAGCTGGACCAAACACTGCTTGTATGTTGTGCGAGTGGCACATCTTGCGGTTCCTGCAACTAAATATAAAATAATTACACAAAGCAAAAAAAACAACTAAAACAAGAACTCCTTGTATATCAAAAATGGTGCACCACTAATAATCATGAATAACGGCGTACTCACTAATATATCTCACAACACTGAATAAAGTGAAACCCAAGGTATGGCTATTCCCAGGGGTCACAAACAAGGAGCACAACCAATGAACAATGTATGAAAATGTATTAAGCAAAGAGCAACAAACAGTTAAAATAACAATTTAGACACATTAAAAATAACCACCACTCGCCTAGTGCTAAATAAATGTAAATACCCTGTCCTCAACAGTAAACCCGTTTAGTGTATGACTGCTACTCCAATAAAGATTTCAATCCTCTCAAAATGGTATTTGTGTCTTGTGGAACAACCCAAAACATCCTTTTTTGTGCCGGCACAAAAAAACTCATAACATGTGAACCCCAATAATCAAAGAAAAAATATATACAAACCTAGACCTATCATTTCAAACTATCTACTATACCAGAAATATATAAAAAGAGATACTCAGCTGCGTTGGCACAGAGAGTGCAGTCACCTCTGTGCCATTACCTCCATACAAGCCCTCCACCCCAGAGCCATCACCCCTCCATACAAGCCCTCCACCCCAGAGCCATGACCTCCATACAATTCCTCCACCCCAGAGCCATGACCTCCATACAATTCCTCCACCCCAGAGCCATGACCTCCATAGAAGACCTCCACCCCAGAGCCATGACCTCCATACAATTCCTCCACCCCAGAGCCTTGACCTCCATACAAGCTCTCCACACCAGAGCCATGACCTCCATACAAGCACTCCACCCCAGAGCCATGACCTCCATACAAGCCCTCCACCCTAGAGCCATGACCTCCATACAAGTCCTTCAACCCAGAGCCATGACCTCCATACAAGCACTCCACCCCAGAGCCATGACCTCCATACAAGCCCTCCACCCTAGAGCCATGACCTCCATACAAGCCCTCCACCCTAGAGCCATGACCTCCATACAAGTCCTTCAACCCAGAGCCATGACCTCCATACAAGCACTCCACCCCAGAGCCCTGACCTCCACACAAGCCCTACACCCCAGAGCCCTGACCTCCATACAAGCCCTCCACCCCAGAGCCATGACCTCCATACAAGTCCTCCACCCCAGAGCCATGACCTCCATACAAGTCCTCCACCCCAGAGCCATGACCTTCACACAAGCCATCCACCCCAGAGCTATAACCTCCATACAAGCCCTCCACCCCAGAGCCATGACCTCCATACAATCCCTCCACCCCAGAGCCATGACCTGCATACAAGCCCTCCACCCCAGAGCCATGAACTCCATACAAGCCCTCCACCCCAGAGCCATGACCTCCATACAAGCCCTCCACCCCAGAGCCATGAACTCCATACAAGCTCTGCCGCATACAAAAGCTCCGTCCACCCCTACATTTACCAGTGCAAAGGTCATTTGTATCCCTCAGCAGACTGTAAAAAACAAAGATCTTCCTCCTGTTCTTGCATCAGACGACGTCCTCTTCTCGGGTCCACCAGGTCGGGGTTCTCTCTTGATCCGGTGGGCTTGGTGTTATGATGAGGGGGAGTGGTCTTTGCAGTCTCCAGACGGAACTTGTAGTGAAAGGCAGGCAAGGCCCCTCCCCCTCCTTCCTCGCCATCCCACAAACCTAATCCCGGGCCGGCTCCGCGTTTATGTGGGCCCTCAGGTGAAATGGTCACATTGGGCCCTTTTGCGATGGAGAGTTGTGGGTCAGGGTCTATAAATTCCATGGCCAAAACTATGAAGGTCTGCTTGACCTCCAGCCCCCTTTTGGAACTTTATTTTTAGTCTGGCCCCACAGGATTGAATGAAAAAAATGACATGGGGTCCCCCCTACCCAGCATAACCATCACAGAGATTTGCTCTGGGAACAGGGCGCAGGGGCCAGATTTGGTGGCCCCCCTGCCCTAATGCCAACAAATCCGCAAAGCCTAATGGCCCTCGGGCTCTTCTGCCCCCCCCCCAATGGCTACAAATCCGCAAAGCTTAATGGCCCTTGGGCTCTTCTGCCTCCCCCAATGGCCAAAAATCCACAAAGCCTAATGGCCCCCGGGCCCTTCTGCCCCTCCCCTAATGGATACAAATCCACAAAGCCTAATGGCCCCCGGGCTCTTCTGCCCCTCCCCTAATGGATACAAATCCACAAAGCCTAATGGCCCCCGGGCTCTTCTGCCCCTCCCGTAATGGATACAAATCCACAAAGCCTAATGGCTCCAGGCTCTTCTACCCCTCCCCTAATGGATACAAATCCACAAAGCCTAATGGCCCCGGGCTCTTCTGCCCGTCCCCTAATGGCTACAAATCTGCAAAGCCTAATGGCCTCGGGCTCTTCTGCCCCTCCCCTAAGTGCTACAAATCTGCAAAGCCTAATGGCCCCGGGCTCTTCTGCCCCTCCCCTAATGACTACAAATACACAAAGCCTAATGGCCCCGGGCTCTTCTGCCCCTCCCCTAATGGCTACAAATCTGCAAAGCCTAATGGCCTCGGGCTCTTCTGCCCCTCCCCTAATGGCTACAAATCTGCAAAGCCTAATGGCCTCGGGCTCTTCTGCCCCTCCCCTAATGGCTACAAATCTGCAAAGCCTAATGGCCCCGGGCTCTTCTGCCTCTTCCATAATGGCTACAAATCCGCAAAGCCTAATGGCCCTGGGCTCTTCTGCCCCCCCGGGCTTTGGGGAGGCAGTTAATCGGGGGTGCCAGGGTTAATGGTAAGTCACTCGCTATCTGCAGGTGACTTGCAAGCCCACCCAAGCCTTGTGATTTGGTATAGGGGTCTCATGGACCCCTTACCAGTTCACAATGGATTAAATAACAAAAAAAATGACATGGGGTCCCCCCTACCCAGCATAACCATCCCAGGGACCTGCTATGGGGACATGTAGGAACAGGGCACAAAGGCCAGCTTTGGTGTCCCCCTGTCCTAATGGCTACAAATCCACAAAGCCTAATGGCCCCAGGCTCTTCTGCTCCTCCCCTAATGGCTACAAATCCGCAAAGCCTAATGGCCCCAGGCTCTTCTGCCCCTCTCCTAATGGCTACAAATCCGCAAAGCATAATGGTCCCCGGGCTTTTCTGCCCCTCCCCTAATGGCTTCAAATCCACAAAGCCTAATGGCCCCAGGCTCTTCTGCCCCTCCCCTAATGGCTACAAATCCACAAAGCATAATGGCCCCCGGGCTCTTCTGCTCCTCCCCTAAAGGCTACAAATCTGCAAAGCATAATGGCCCCCGGGCTCTTCTGCCCCTCCCCTAATGGCTACAAATCTGCAAAGCATAATGGCCCCCGGGCTCTTCTGCCCCTCCCCTAATGGCTACAAATCCGCAAAGCATAATGGTCCCAGGCTCTTCTGCCCCTCCTCTAATGGCTACAAATCCGCAAAGCCTAATGGCCCCGGGCTCTTCTGCCCCTCCCCTAATGGCTACAAATCAGCAAAGCATAATGTTCCCCGGGCTCTTCTGCCCCTCCCCTAATGGCTACAAATCCACAAAGCATAATGGTCCCCGGGCTTTTCTGCCCCTCCCCTAATGGCTACAAATCCGCAAAACATAATGGTCCCCGGGCTTTTCTGCCCCTCCTCTAATGGCTACAAATCCGCAAAGCCTAATGGCCCCCGGGCTCTTCTGCCCCTCCTCTAATGGCTACAAATCCGCAAAGCCTAATGGCCCCCGGGCTCTTCTGCCCCTCCCCTAATGGCTACAAATCCGCAAAGCATAATGGTCCCCGGGCTCTTCTGCCCCTCCTCTAATGGCTACAAATCCGCAAAGCCTAATGACCTCATCCATCTCTCAATAAGGGTGTGTGGCTTAATCCATCCCTCAATAAGGGGGTGTGGCTTCATCCATTTCTCAACAAGGAGGCGTGGCTTCATTTACATATTGTCCCCCTTTTAGGTGTTACATGCAGATCTGCAGATGTGAATCCCCCAGGTCGCTCCAACCAACTCACCTTCCCTGCCGCCCGTCCAAAGTTCGACTGCGCTGACTCGGCCACCAGAATGCCCCGCGGGTTGAGGGCAGAGCGTTCTGGGAGAGGAGGAAGGGGAGGGGAGGGGAGGAGGGAGAAAGGGAGGGAGAGACCAGTAATCCGGTCCCACTCTGCTGAGCTGATTGGGGGATGGGAAGAAAAGGAGAATAGGCCTGATTCAGAGCCTCTTTCACATGCACTTTCACATGTGTTTGTGTAAGTTTTGTGAGTTTTTTCATGCTTTTTTCTGAATTTTCGTTACTGTTTTCATGCGTATATGCATTTACACTAATGCGAATACGCGCTTTCGATGGTCGTATATTTATCTTAAAAATTCAGTTTTTTCAGTTCGGGAAAGTTACGTTATTGGTTTAGGCTTTCGCATGATTCAGAGCCTTGATTGTCGATTAGAACACGGCCAATAAAATGGGTTTGTTTACGTTTTGCTGGTGATTTTTGCTGGTGAAAGTGTCGCCGTCGTGTTGTGAGTTGCAGTGTTATGGAGGCGGCTACATGGAGGAATATGAGCGTTTGCAGCTACGCGTCTGTCTTTCGGATTTCAGGCTGCTGAAGAGCATCTATACAGGTATTATGTTTATCTTGACATCCTTCCTTATTTTTTAAATATTATAAAATTTTTATTTTTGTTTGTTTTTTGGCACATTTATAGTAAGTTGCCTTGCATTACATATTTTAATGTAGACCTAAATCTATCGAAATATTGCCACTTATTTAGTTTTTTTAAAATGTATATTATATACAAAAAAAAAAAAAAATCATAAGAAAAGACCCTTTAAATAACTAATATTAAAAATTATACTATACCAAAAAAAAATATATATAAAAATTTAAATAAAAAATTAAAACATGTACAATGTTTATTATGTCTATCATTTATTAATTAGTTTCCAAATACTCTTATGAACATAAATCCCATAAAATCCACAAGAAATTCCTAAATATATATAGACTAAAGGAAATAAAGGTAAGCATGAAAAGAGTGGGACAGAGGAACAAATACAGTGACAAGGGAGCTCAGGTAAGCATTAAGGACGGGAGATGTTAAAAACAGGGACCGCAAGGGAGTTAAGGTAAGCATTGGAGCAGAAGTGAGTGAGAGAATAGTTGAGAGGGGGGACATGAATGAGATAAATTGTAAGGTCCTTACCTGCTCCCTGGCGTCAGTCCCGTGGCGCCTCTTCCCGGCGGCGTCTGGCTCCGGTCTTCCGGCGGCCGCGCCGGTCGGCCGCCTCCACCTCTCGCACTGAGGCTTTGGTCTCCGCCGACTCCCCTGCCTCGGCGGCGGCTGGGGTCGGCGGCGTCACAGGGGCTCTCTCCGCGTCGGCGGGCGGCTCCTCTGCCTCTTCAGCCGGCACGGCGTCTCCTCTCCTCTCGGGGAGCGCGCCCGGCCAGTCACGTGCTCGCGTGGGGTGGGGATGAACCCAGGGACTGGACAGTCTGACTGGCCAGGGCGGTCCAGTCCCTGGGGCTGCTCCTATAGGGAGCTTGATTCTAGTCGCACCAATCACCCACAGTGTACACCAAACACCACATTCCCCTTCCCATTGGTCAGTTCCCCTTTAAATATGTTCCTGTCCTTTCCACCAGTGCCCGTTATAGCCTTTAGTAGCTTGGGTGTGCTTTTGGATTGCGTTTAGTGTTTACTGATCCGGCTCTGTTTTTGACCATCCCTGTCCGCTGCCCGCACCGACCATCTGCCTGTCTGACCACGTCTTTGCCTTGCCCCTTTTGATACCGCGTTCTGGTGACCACCCGGCTTTGACCCCTGCTCATCTTGAACCATTCTTGTCTAACCTGCTGGACTCACCAATTTGGGATACCCCGCTGTTCATCCTTCTTCACCATAAGCCTGCAATCTTTGCGCCAGTAAGTCCTGGGGGCAACCGAGTCTGGAGAGGCATAACCCGTGTCTCCAGCAAGCGGGGGCTTGTCTATAGGCACAAGAGGCGGTGGAGATTGGGGATTGCTTGGCTTATGAAAGAGGGGTGTCCGGTGATCCCTTACATAAATAGCTGCGTGCATGCGTACATACTTGCAAACATAGCAGCTTCCCAACAGATTTCCGAGAGATTTCCGTCTGGACGTATATTTAGAGAAAGATGAAGCTGAATCTAACGGGACACTTAAAATTTTCGTTGGAAGTTACGTTGGAAAACGCTGAAAAACGGTCGTATACGAGGTTTACTAAGTAATGTAAACGTAAACCTCGTCCTTTTCGAGGACGCAACGAGAGCCGGAAAAGGACATTCTCGTTTGCGTACGCAGCTACGAACAGTAAACGGAAGGCTTCCTATGGAGGCTCTGAATCATGCATACACACCTAGGCATACGGAAAAAAGTGAAAAATGCACATTACGAGACAAATGCAACACTGTTTTGAGGAGGCTTTGAATCAACCCTAATGTCATTGGATGAACCTGTGAACCCCAATATCTCGGCCATTTCTGCTTCAATTTAAAAACGGAAAACAGTTTAGGAAAGAGCCAAATGTAGCCCAACACAATGGTGTAACACTAATCTTTGCCTGCAGCAGCACTTAATAGATGGGGTTTATTCATTTCTCGGTTTATTTGTTTAGCTTATTTCATACTATATATTTATTTCATATATGTTATAATTATAGGATGGCGCTCAATTTGAGTTGGGGGGAGGTTGTTTTAACTCAAACCTATTGAAATCAGCGCGGACCCAAACTTGGTGCCCAAAAGTGGCTGCAGGATGGTGGTAGTAAGGGGTAGAAGGCTGCAAAATCGGGGTAATTATAAAATAGGGTAGGGAAGGTACTTAACATAATTAGCCTTCTATTTATTCCGCCTCCGCTTTTATTGAATTAAAGGATGAAGCATGTCCCCCTATAGACAGTTCTGAATGATTTCATGTCAGCATGACCAGTCTTGGCACACAGAGCTGGAGGAGGTCACCTATAAGAAGAAAAAGACTAGAGAAGAAGATGCTGCTGTGGTGGAGCAGATGTTGGGTGGTAAGGTAAGTATATCTCCCAGATAGGAATTAATTTACTGACCCTAAAAACAGACTTTGCTCCAGGAGCATAGGTGCGCTTTATGTTTTAGGCTCACGTTTAGCCTTATCCTACATCTTTCTCTGACCTGTTCCTCACTGCAGCTACCCGTCTCACCTACCAAGCTGTAACAGTGCTGGGACACATGACCCCGCCTATAATACAGAAGGATCACATATCCCACCCGATCAATCACAGCCATGCTGTCATGAATCTCTCAACAGAGGGATTCCTTTAGTATTAATGACCGGTAATGAGGCTGAGAAACAGACTGAGATGCGGCAAACCGTGTGATCTCACACCAATCACATTGCTATAAGTATATATATATATATATATATATATATATATATATATATACATGGAACATAAATCTACTATGGTAACTATACAAGAATTGTTAAAATGGAATAACCCAAAACTTGGGCTAAATCATGGCTTACTCGACCCACCATCCTAACCAATTGGGTTCTGGTATTGCAAAATTGAAGAATGAGTCCCTTTGAAAAAAGAGAAGGGCTGGTTGGGCAGGTGCCCCCCTGTGTACAAGTAGTGTAAATTAGGCGGGGGAGTTATGGACCATCGTCCTTGCCTATATAGGTTGTTATATGTGGCCGGGTGGGCCGTAAGAGAGGAAGCACGGAAGCCTATAACATATAACAAGCGGCCGCGGGAGAAGCCGGCTGCACGGCAACGTGCTGATGCAGAGCGCCATTCTACCGCCCTAACGAGCTGACAGATTCGGCTCTTTCTGGCTCACGCCTGCCAGACTGCACCTTTAGGCACCCGCAACCGGTGATCTAAGGAACGAGATATCTACGTATATGATCCCTTCACCCAGGTATGAACTTGTTAAAGGTGCACTTTTTATTTTCTTTACTACCCTGCCTGCACCTTAGCATATACTGCAGTTTCTTGGCATTAACATCACCATGCAGTTAGATATATTATCCCACTATAGGATTGGTTTTGGGTTCCCATATTTGATGGATATAAAGAGAAAAACTGTTTTTTTTTTCTCCTTTAACAATTGACTTCCCTAGTGAAACAGGCACTCCAATATCTGCCAAGCCTATTAATTTGTACGCATTGACAATCCGAGCCACTGAGCTAGCCTATCTACAGGGATCAACTTGGACTTCCCGAACAGGAAGCAGCTGCCTTTCATATCCAGGTAACCTCTATAAGATCAAATCTGCTATTCTAGATTTGTGTATTTCCCTTGTTAAAACGATAATGTATATATTCTTTCTATTTGATGCATAGAAGACTCTCAGAGTCCCAGCAGGCACTGAGGAAGCTTGATAAAGGCGAAACTAGTCTGCCCTGCAGGACCCTGAAAACCACTGGCATACATTTTCTGGAGTTATGGCAACCTTTTAGAATGTTTCTAACCACCTTTGTGATTAGATTGATGTAAATTTTAATGATTTAAGCTACAATAAAACTTTTGATAATTTAAAGTATGTAATATTTTGTACATTAAGGCGAGGTTGGTTTTGCTGTGGTGAGCCCCATAACAACCTATCTAGGCCAGGGAGATGGTCTATAACTCTCCCGCCTAATTCACACTACCTATACAAGAATCCAGGTAATCACAGCTGTGCAGATATACAGATAAACTGGGAAAAATGAAACCATCAGATTGCTTTGAAGCCAGGAAATATACATACATAGGAATTCAAGGAAAGTCCAAAGGCTGAAAGGCTGAGACTGCGCTGAAACAGGAAAGTAAGGGCTATGGCTGGGATCCAGGTTTCAAGATTCAAAGTCCAAGGTACAGAGTTCAGGGTCCAGGTCTAGATACAGGATTCTAGGTCAGGCTTGCTTCTCATGGACCCACTCAATTTGGCTCGGCCCAGACATATATTAATACTGTGTTCGGTTGCATCCAACGCTGATTCTTTTGTGGTCAAGCTATGTTTCCCAAACAAGAGTAAAATAGGATCCGATGCAACGTTGCATCTCTCGGTTACGAAAGCTGTAGATGACGGGGTTCAGCAAAGGTGTGGCCAAAGTGTACAGCAATGAGAGGATTTTGTTCAGCCTTTCCGAGTACCGCTGAGGAGGAACCAAATAGATGACCAAGATCGTCCCGAAGTAGGTGCACACCGACGCCAGGTGGGAGCTGCAGGTCGAGAACGTTCTCTGTCTTCCCACCTTGGAAGACATTTTTAGTATGGTGCAGAAGATGGAGCTGTAGCTCAACACGATGAGCAGGAAGGGGACCAGAGCTAGAACCATCGTTATTATCAGGGCTTCAATTTTTAGAAGGTTTAAGTCCCACTCTTCTGACGTCGACAGCCGGAGGAGCGGAGTGAAGTCACAGAAGAGGTGGTCAATTGTGTTGGCATCGCAGAACCGCAGGCGGGATATCGAGAACGTTGAGATGGCCAGCACCAGGAAAGCCGAGAGCCAACACCATAAAGCCAACTGGCTGTAAGTCCTGATGTTCATGATGGAGGAGTACCTTAAAGGCTCGCAGATAGCCACGTATCTGTCATAGGCCATCGCGGTGAGAAGAAGACACTCGGCACTTCCCGACGACGCGCCTAGGTACATCTGCGCAACGCAGCCAGACATTGACATGGAGCCTCCATTTCTCCATATGATGTAGAGCATGTTTGGCATGATGATGGTGGTGAACAGGATCTCGCACGCCGACAAATTGCACAGAAAAAAGTACATTGGCGAGTGGAGTCTTGGGCAAGTTATTATCAAATACACGATCAGTAGGTTCCCCAGTAGAGCGGTGAGGTAAACAAGGAGGAAAACCATAAATACGACATCCTTCAGGTGGAGGAGATTGCCGAACCCCAGTAGAACCAACTCCACCACCATTGTTCTGTTCTGTCCACAAGCGGCCTGGCAAAGAAAAAATGGCTGTCAATCATTATTCCATAGGTACAACGGATACTGACAGTCACTGTGATACAATCAATAAGCCACCTACCTTGAATCAAGGTCCACAATTGCTGGCTGCCATGGCCCCAGTGTAACAGGGCTTCCCTACATCTAAGCCACCTACCTTGAATTCAAGCTCCAGAACTGCTGGCTACCATGGCTCCAATGTAACAGGGCTTACCTACATCTAAGCCACCTACCTTGAATCAAGCTCCAGAACTGCTGGCTGCCATGGCCCCAATGTAACAGGGCTTCCCTACATCTAAGCCACCTACCTTGAATCAAGCTCCAGAACTGCTGGCTACCATGGCCCCAATGTAAAAGGGCTTCCCTACATCTAAGCCACCTACCTTGAATCAAGCTCCCGAACTTCTGGCTGCCATGGCCCCAATGTAACAGGACTTCCCTACATCTAAGCCACCTACCTTGAATCAAGCTCCAGAACTGCTGGCTACCATGGCCCCAATGTAACAGGGCTTCCCAACATCTGCTGTCTAGGCCAGGGGTTCCCAACATTATTTCATGATAAGCCACCTACCTTGAATCAAGCTCTAGAACTGCTGGCTGCCATGGTCCCAATGTAACAGGACTTCCCTACATCTAAGCCACCTACCTTGAATCAAGTTCCACAACTGCTGGCTACCATGGCCCCAATGTAACAGGGCTTCCCTACATCTGCTGTCTAGGCCAGTGGTTCCCAACATTATTTCATAATAAGCCACCTACCTTGAATCAAGCTCTAGAACTGCTGGCTGCCATGGCCCCAATGTAACAGGGCTTCCCTGCATCTAAGCCACCTACCTTGAATCAAGCTCCAGTACTGCTGGCTACCATGGCCCCAATGTTACATGGCTGCCCTACAACTGCTGTCTAGGCCAGGGGTTCCCAACAGTATTTCATGGAGTACCACCTCCGATTTTGCCTTTATCTCAAGTACCACCACTACCACCACTAATATGGACTTCCCAGGGTGTTGGGAGGTCCTATACTCTACCAGCATGCAGTCATCCCTTCCTGCAGCTTGTTGATTGACCACTTGACACATCCTACTGGATGTCCCCTCACTTTGACCTCCAGTGGGTTAGAAGAGCCCAAGCGTGGAGTTTGAATACCACTGGTTGGAAAACCCTGTTCTAGGCCAAGGGACCCCCAGAGTGGAGTTTGAATACTACTGGTTGGGAACCCCTGTTCTAGGCCAAGGGACCCCCAGAGTGTTGTTCGAATACTACTGGTTGGGAACCCCTGTTCTAGGCCAAGGGACCCCCAGAGTGGAGTTTGAATACCACTGGTTGGGAACCCCTGTTATAGGCCAAGGGACCCTCAGAGTGGAGTTTGAATACCATTGGTTGGGAACCCCTGTTCTAGGCCAAGGGACCCTCAGAGTAGTGTTTGAACACCACTGGTTGGGAACCCCTGTTCTAGGCCAAGGGACCTCGAAAGTGGCGTTCGAATACCACTGGTTGGGAACCCTTGTTCTAGACGGGGGACCCCCAGAGTAGAGTTTGAATACTACTGGTTGGGAACCCCTGTTTAAGGCCAAGGGACCCCTAGGGTGGAGTTTGAATTCCACTGGTTTGGAAACCCCTGTTCTAGGCCAAGGGACCCCCTGAGTGGAGTTTGAATACTACTGGCTGGGAACCCTTGTTCTAGGCCAAGGGAATGGGCGGCAGAAATGTCAGCAGATATTTAGACTGGGGTCAAACTTGTAACGGAGGCCTGTACTGCTGTGCAGAAGTCAATACCACTTGGCAAAGGTTGTAGTACTTAAATGTGGCTGGGACATGGTCAGACATGGCAGGATTAGAAATGACTTGGCACAGGACTGATTGGGGATGGGGCCAAGAAGTTGTCAGTCAAGGTGGCACGATAAACTTACCTCCTCTCTCCTGCGGATGAAAAAGTCATCCAATTCATTCTGACTTGAAAAAAAAAATCCATTGAGACGACCATCAGTACGATTAAAAAACACAGCAAGTCCAGTTGCCATGACTTGATCACATTAAGGAGGCACAACTAGGGCAAGGGTGGGAATTAGGTAAGGCAGAGAGTGACGAATCTGGAATAAAAATTGGCGAATCCCCCAAAGTTCGGGTTCAGAAAGTTTGGACGAACTATGAATAAACGTCCGGATTCGGGGGCCCGAACCCAGTCCCCAATTAAATCAATGGGGACGTGAACTTTGGGGGCAGGGTGGGGGGGTGCAGAGTGTGCTGCAGAAGTGCTGATGTAACTTACCAGAGCCCCGATCCTCTTTTATCAGCAGCACTAGGAGTGTCCTCACTCATGGGAGCTGACGACCATCTTTTTGGAGCCCCAGCTGGGGCCAGTTTGAAATGCTGCTCCTGCCACTGAAATAAGAGGATTGGGGCTCAGGTAAGTTACAGCAACGCTCCTGCTGCTGGAACCTTAGCTGTAGAACCCATCAACCAGCTTGTATGTGTTCAGGCTGGATGCCGAACTCAAACACAGACTTATGGCTGAAGTCCCTGTTAGGGAACCCGAACTCGTTCGGTACGAGTCTGAACTTTGCAGTTCAGGTTCTCCCGTCTCTAATGTGGAATATTACAGCAGTACTTTAAAGTGGACCAAAACCCAGGATTTTGACTGTCCTGGGCTTTGGTCCCCGATCGGTGATGCCCCGCTGTGTGAAACTCCCCAGATCATCGTGCGCAACTCACCTCTCTGATGTCATGTCGTCTAAGCCTTCGTCGGGAGTGTGGGCTCCCTGTTAGAGGGAAGCGAGGGATGCGGCCGCCAGCGCGCTCAGAGACGCTCGCCTTAGACGAAGGCTTAGACGACATGACATCAGCAGCTCCAAACGCGACGATTGGACTAATGCGCCATAGGACCGGGTAGAAGTGAGTTGTGCTCGACGATCCGGGGGGTTTCACACAGCAGGGCATCCCCGATCGGGGGCCAAAACCCAGGATAGTCAAAATCCGGGCATTCACAACAGTGGCATAGCGGGGTGCGGCTGCAGCTCGAGTATGCGCCATTGGACCGGGACACAAGGTAAGTGTATGGGGCGACCTGGGTGGGTTTCACACAGCGGGGCATCACGATTTTGGATGCCCGGGGGAAGGGAATCGATTGTATATGTGAACCCTATAGATTCCTGGGCCGATCATGCTGGGTTTTGGTCCACTTTAAACACAAGAGAAAATCGGGTTGGCACACATCAACTTCCAGTCTACATTATAATAAAGCGGACCTTCACCCTGAATAAGTTCTTATATGTTTCCCAAACCCTGTACATACAGATTGCACACATTAAAAATCATCCTACCTGCATCTACTGCATGTTATGAGCCTTTAAACATTCAAGATGGCGGCTCATGGAGCATCAGGCAGCCTACAAACAGGAAGTGTCTTCTGACTGCGCTGCTCTTCATTCTGGGATTGTTGTCCTTTTCCTGACCCCAGCTCTGCTCTGTCTGTGCAAAGCACAGCTATAACCCGCCCCCCTGCACTTTATCTCACTCTCTTCTCCTCAGTAAGTGTGATGCTTCTGAGTCAAGATGGCGGCGCCTGTATCCTAGAGTCCTGAACAGAGTTGCAGCCCTGTGGTAAGAATAATAAGTAAGTGACTAAAAACTTGCTGGGGAATAGTTATTTAAGGGTTTGGGCTTTTCATTAAGTCATGGTGAAGGTCCAGTTTAAAGGACTTCCTGTGGTGTTTGTCACACATCTGAGGCCCACGTGGGATTCCAGCTTCTTGGTAAGTGAATGTGTGGTACAAATCCAGAACAAGGTGCCCATTATTCCTGAGAGCCTAAGCCTGGTCTCGAATACCAGCATAACGCCGGACCCAGTAAGAAACTAACGGAGATGCAAGGGCCCAGAATACAGCCATAGACGCCGCAGTAACAGCAGCAGGAAGCTCCACTTCCTTTACAGATACAGAGGAAGTGGCGCTGGCAGTAATGAAACTCGAGCTGGGAGCTTTATAACTCGCACCGCTACCTCTTTCTTCCTTACACTGTAAGCAGCAATGTATTGTGCCATGTTAGCCATTAAGAACAGGGAAAAGTGAAGAAATAAGGTAATACTTTTTGTAGACTAACTGAAAACACTTCTAGGTGAGCTTTCAATGATATAAACGGGACAAAGTTAAAGGGTCCTGAACAAGCGCCATTGAATAGCATTGGAGATTTCAAGATAACATCATTTACTTAATCCGGACCAACACCCAGAGAATAAGAACAAGCTCGGGGGGGGGGGGGCATCCAGAATGCTGGAGTCCCCCCTGAACATAATCCCCCAGAATGCTTCACCTTGGGATAGGAGTTGTCCTGCTTACTGGAACGTCAGATCTAGTCCCTTGTGCCACCCTTGTGCGGGTTCATCCTGCTAATGTAGTCGCCCGGCTGGTTCCCTGCATTGAGCTGCCAGCGGCTGTGCTTGGTGGCTCATGTGCAGTGACAGCTCTGCACCCATCACTGTAGCGTTGCTGGCGGCGGCTTTGCTGCTCTAGATTCTCCATCCTGCCTTGTGGTGACTTTGGCCCCACTGCCGCCTATAGCTTTATCTCTGGCCTGCCAGACCAAGGACTGAAAAGCCACCTGGACCAGACCATAACCCAAATGGTTGGTGGAGGCCTCTTTTGCAAGGCAAGTGGTAGAGGCCCGGGGCCAGCACCCCTCATAATCTGTCCCTCATAGTCCTGAGCTTGTCTCCATATATTATTCAGAGACAGTCAAGCGTTATAACATCCTTGTACCCTCCTCCTAATACAGCCCTGATTATTACTATCACAAAAACTTTACATCTCGTTTGTTGGTAAAACAAGTGAGTTCAATTAATAAAAAAACATCTACATTATACCATCATGTTCGATGTTTTGTCCCTTTTGTCGGGTCTTGAATCATATTTATCAGTTGACGTTGTGAGTTCAGTCAAATAAAGGTCGGCCTGAGCTTGACACCAAATATTATTCAGAGACAGTCAAGCGTTATAACATCATTGCACCCTCTTTCTAATACAGCTCTGATTATTACTATTATGTCCATAACACAACTTTGACATGTGGTTTGTTGGTAAAACAAGTGAGTTTAATGAATAAAAAAACATATTGTGGTAAAGTGTATGGAAAAGTTGTGGATGGTGTCTATATTTCCCTTGGTTTACTCGATCCATGCCGGGATAACAGAGCTCCAGTCCACATCCCGGGTCCTCTACAGGTTTTTCCCCTACTCACAGGTCTGTCCAGGTGATTAGATTAATTGAAGGAAGGAAGCCTAATAAAAGGAGCTGCTTAAGGCTTCCAGAGTGGAGAAGGAAAGACTGGGATAAGGAGCCCGTGCCTTGCTGCTCCCAAAACCTACAGTTCTGAACTGCATCCGAAGGACTATATGTGTTATATTTTTGGAGCCTGTGGATTAGCAGCCTGGGCTTGTATGTCCTGAAAGTGGACCTCTGATATCGAGGACTTGCTATACTCTGTACCTATCAGACACTGGACATTGCTAATGCTGGTGAGGAAACCACTGACTGTACTGCATTGTACCCTTATTATACTCTGAAGTTAAGAGATTTTTCTGTTGGAATTTGTCTCCAATAAACCGCTTATTATTTCAACTAAGAACTGTTTCCAGAGTCATTGCCGTTAGCACCTCAGATCCTGACTATATATATATTCGACGTTTGTCTCTTTTGTCAGGTCTTGAATTATATTTATCAGTTGACGTTGTGAGTTCAGTCAAAGTAAATGTCGGCCTGAGCTTGACTCCATATATTATTCAGAGTCAGTTACGCATTATAACATTTTATTGTCTGTCTTGCCAAAGGGAATTTAACCCCGGAACATCGAAGAGGAAACTCTGATGCCCACTATCATGCCCACAACAAATGTGGTTTGTTGGGAAAACAAGTGAGTTCAATGAATAAAACATCTATATTATACCATCGTGTTCGACGTTTGTCCCTTTTGTCGCATCTTGAATCATATTTATCAGTTGACGTTGTGAGTTCGGTCAAAGTAAAGGTCGGCCTGAGCTTGTCTCCATATATTATTCAGAGACAGTCAAGCATTATAACATCCTTGCGTCGTCCTCCTAATACAGCTCTGATTATTACTATCATGCCCATAACAAAAACTTTTACATGTGGTTTGTTGGTAAAACAAGTGATTTCAATGAATAAAACGTCGGCCTGAGCTTGTCTCCATATATTATTCAGAGACAGTTACGCACAATAACATTTTATTGTCTGTCTTGCCAAAGGGAATTAAACCCCCGAACGTCGATGAGAAAACTCTGGAGAGAATCCAGCTACTTTGAAGTCATTATCCTTAATGAAACGTCTCTCAGCCAACGTTTGGCTTTGGTTTTATTAGAAACTTTTCGTAGTAGTAAGTAAAGGTCGGCTTGTCCTTGTCTCCATATATTATTCAGAGACAGTCAAGCATTATAACATCCTTGCACTCTCCTCCTAACACAGCTCTGATTATTACTATCATGCCCATAACAAAAACTTTTACATGTGGTTTGTTGGTAAAACAAGTGATTTCAATGAATAAAACATCTATATTATACCATTGTGTTCGACGTTTGTCCCTTTTGTCGCGTCTTGAATCACATTTATCAGTTGACGTAATGAGTTAGATCACAGTAAAGGTCGGCCTGAGCTTGTCTCCATATATTAGGCTCGATTTAGAGAGACAAAAAAATACTTCCGTTTTAGTGCCGATCTGTTTTTTTTTTTTTAATGTTTCCGCTCTCGTATGAGTGAACGAGCGATTCTATGCATGCATTGCAATCCTTCTGTAAAGTTTCCGTCCGTTCGTACGGCAGATTACGAATACGAGGATGTCATTTTCCAGCGTGACTTTTCCGTTTCATTTTCACATGTTACAACATAGGCTTTCGTTTTTGCCCCTTTCCCATCGTATCCTCCAACGAATCCTTTACATTTCCCGTTCGATTCTGTTTCCCTTTTTCAATAAATATTCGTCCAGACGGAAATCCTTACCATCTTGCGCCTGCGCACTACAAACTTAACTCATTAAAGTGCTCGCCTACATATTTGCCACCCTCACTTCTACTACAATGTTTAGCTAAATCACTTAGCACTATCCTCCATCTTCCCTTTTGGACCCTTAAAGCTCACCCAAATCACTTCTCGGTCATGTGAATATTCATCTTTAAATATTTCTGGGACCATTAGTTTTGTGTTAATGTATTTTGTAAATGAAATGACACTGTAACATTTTTTTTTATTCCATCACAAAATATAAAATTTTTAAAACTTTAGAAAATATCCAATTTTTACAACTATAAAAAACAAAATACATAGCAATGGCAGCCCACCGAACATTATTCTTCATCTGTGGTCCCCAACGAGTTGCGCAGCTCCTGCATCTCGCCCACCAACTGAAGGACCCTGACACTCAGTTGTGCCACTCTGGCACGTGTGGTCCCTGTTAAAAAACGTAAATTAAATTATTGGTATAAACTTGTTGGGGTCATAGAGCAGTGCCCCCCCCTCCCCCCTGTATGGTCCAAACATCTAAATCTGGACTTCAAAAGCCAGAGGGACGATTAGAGAACCCCTGGCCCGCATTCTGCAGGCAAAGAACGGGCATCAGGAGCAAGGGCAGGAGTGGATATCCAGAATCCCCTGAAAGAATTTTAAAATACTAACATAAAATAAACATTCTAAGCTATAATATTGTTTAACATGTCATCAAGGGCTAAAAACAGCAATAGGTTAAGACATGAGTCATCAACTATATTCATTGCCATACAGTGAAAATGGATTGATGGAATGTGAGCAAACTTACCCAGGAGCCATCTACCAGATAATTCTCCTGACTCAAACTGACGAAATAAGCCGGAGCTCTGCAATATATAAGCATCATGGGACGACCCTGGATGCCCTGCAAGAACACTGAGGAATCGCATAGCTGGACCAAACACTGCTTGTATGTTGTGCGAGTGGCACATCTTGCGGTTCCTGCAACCAAATATAAAATAATTACACAAAGCAAAGGTAACCGACTAAAACAAGAACTCCTACAACAAATTAAGATTCAAGTTCAACAATCCAAATATAATTCACAAAGGACATAAGTCTAAAAAAATATAGCAATTATATGGATGTGTGGGAAAATATAGGTTTACATGCTAAGGACTAATTAAGGTCAGCATTAAAATGCATCTATAAGGCATACATGAAATGTATTGATTCAGGTATGCATTGCTATGCAAATTATGGCCTCGGCCATGCTGATACATGCAATGCCTTGGTGCTAAAGGCGCGCAGACTCCTCCACATAGCCGCAAAACATGTTCAACAATAGCAATCCGAGCCCTCAAAGGTCCCGTAAGTGGATCGGAAATGAAACGGATTTATAGGGTGGTGACCCGTCAGAAATCAGCTCTCTGATCAGACAGAAACCATCCCAACAACGGAAGTTATCTGAACGATCGAAAAATATCAGATTTTGTTTGGAAAATGATCCGAACTAACGGAAATGTTCCGATTTGCTTCCGTTCATCGAAAGCGCATTCCCGAACGTTCGTACGAATGAAAAATGAACGAAAAAAAGCAAAAAAAAGACAAACACCCACCAAAACTTTCACAGACAGCTACGGAAGTCCGGACGAATGTGTCTCTGAATCGAGCCTAATATTCAGAGACAGTTACGCATAATAACATTTTATTGTCTGTCTTGCCAAAGGGACTTAAACCCCCGAACGTCGAAGAGGAAACTCCGAAGAGAATCCAGCTCTGCTGTGTTACATTGTAAGAAGCCAGCCAGCTCTCTGCTGTGTTACATTGTAAGAAGCCAGCCAGCTCTCTGCTGTGTTACATTGTAAGAAGCCAGCCAGCTCTCTGCTGTGTTACATTGTTAGAAGCCAGCCAGCTCTCTGCTGTGTTACAATGTTAGAAGCCGGCCAGCTCTCTGCTGTGTTACATTGTAAGAAGTCAGCCTGCTCTCTGCTGTATTACATTGTAAGACGCCAGCCAGCTCTCTGCTGTGTTACAATGTAAGATGCCAGCCTGCTCTCTGCTGTGTTACATTGTTAGAAGCCAGCCAGCCCTCTGCTGTATTACATTGTAAGAAGCCAGCCAGCTCTCTGCTGTGTTACAATGTAAGAAGCCAGCCATCTCTCTGCTGTGTTACATTGTAAGAAGCCAGCCAGCTCTCTGCTGTGTTACATTGTAAGAAGCCAGCCAGCTCTCTGCTGTGTTACAATGTAAGAAGCCAGCCAGCTCTCTGTTGTGTTACATTGTAAGAAGCCAGCCAGCTCTCTGCTGTGTTACATTGTAAGAAGCCAGGCAGCTCTATGCTGTGTTACATTGTAAGAGGCCAGCCAGCTCTCTGCTGTGTTACATTGTAAGAAGCCAGCCAGCTCTCTGCTGTTACATTGTAAGAAGCCAGCCAGCTCTCTGCTGTGTTACATTGTAAGAAGCCAGCCAGCTCTCTGCTGTGTTACATTGTTAGAAGCCAGCCAGCTCTCTGCTGTGTTACATTGTAAGAAGCCAGCCAGCTCTCTGCTGTGTTACATTGTAAGAAGCCAGCCAGCTCTCTGCTGTGTTACATTGTAAGAAGCCAGCCAGCTCTCTGCTGTGTTACATTGTAAGAAGCCAGCCAGCTCTCTGCTCTGTTACATTGTAAGAAGCCAGGCAGCTCTCTGCTCTGTTACATTGTTAGAAGCCAGCCAGCTATCTGCTGTGTTACATTGTAAGAAGCCAGCCTGCTCTCTGCTGTGTTACATTGTAAGAAGCCAGGCAGCTCTCTGCTGTGTTACATTGTAAGAAGCCAGCCATCTCTCTGCTGTGTTACATTGTAAGAAGCCAGTCAGCTCTCTGCTGTGTTACATTGTAAGAAGCCAGCCAGATCTCTATTGTGTTACATTGTAAGAAGCCAGCCAGCTCTCTGCTGTGTTACATTGTAAGAAGCCAGCCAGCTCTCTGTTGTGTTACAATGTAAGAAGCCAGCCAGCTTTCTGCTGTGTTACATTGTAAGAAGCCGGCCAGCTCTCTGCTGTGTTAAATTGTAAGTAGCCAGCCTGCTCTCTGCTGTGTTACATTGTAAGAAGCCAGCCTGCTCTCTGCTGTGTTACATTGTAAGAAGCTGGCCAGCTCTCTGCTGTGATACATTGTAAGAAGCCAGCCTGCTCTCTGCTGTGTTACATTGTAAGAAGCCAGCCAGCTCTCTGCTGTGTTACATTGTAAGAAGCCAGCCAGCTCTCTGCTGTGTTACATTGTAAGAAGCCAGCCAGCTCTCTGCTCTGTTACATTGTAAGAAGCCAGGCAGCTCTCTGCTCTGTTACATTGTTAGAAGCCAGCCAGCTATCTGCTGTGTTACATTGTAAGAAGCCAGCCTGCTCTCTGCTGTGTTACATTGTAAGAAGCCAGGCAGCTCTCTGCTGTGTTACATTGTAAGAAGCCAGCCATCTCTCTGCTGTGTTACATTGTAAGAAGCCAGTCAGCTCTCTGCTGTGTTACATTGTAAGAAGCCAGCCAGCTCTCTGCTGTGTTACATTGTATGAAGCCAGCCAGCTCTCTGCTGTGTTACATTGTAAGAAGCCAGCCAGATCTCTGCTGTGTTACATTGTAAGAAGCCAGCCAACTCTCTGCTGTGTTACATTGTAAGTAGCCAGCCTGCTCTCTGCTGTGTTACATTGTAAGAAGCCAGCCTGCTCTCTGCTGTGTTACATTGTAAGAAGCTGGCCAGCTCTCTGCTGTGATACATTGTAAGAAGCCAGCCTGCTCTCTGCTGTGTTACATTGTAAGAAGCTGGCCAGCTCTCTGCTGTGATACATTGTAAGAAGCCAGCCTGCTCTCTGCTGTGTTACATTGTAAGAAGCCAGCCTGCTCTCTGCTGTGTTACATTGTAAGAAGCCAGCCAGCTCTCTGCCGTGTTACATTGTAAGAAGCCAGCCAGCTCTCTGCTGTGTTACATTGTATGAAGCCAGCCAGCTCTCTGCTGTGTTACATTGTAAGAAGCCAGCCAGCTCTCTGTTGTGTTACATTGTAAGAAGCCAGCCAGCTCTCTGCTGTGTTACATTGTATGAAGCCAGCCAGCTCTCTGCTGTGTTACATTGTAAGAAGCCAGCCAGATCTCTGCTGTGTTACATTGTAAGAAGCCAGCCAGATCTCTGCTGTGTTACATTGTAAGAAGCCAGCCAACTCTCTGCTGTGTTACATTGTAAGAAGCCAGCCAGCTCTCTGCTGTGTTACATTGTAAGAAGCCAGCCAGCTCTCTGCTGTGTTACATTGTAAGAAGCCAGACAGCTCTCTGCTGTGTTACATTGTAAGAAGCCAGCCAGCTCTCTGCTGTGTTACATTGTATGAAGCCAGCCAGCTCTCTGCTGTGTTAAATTGTAAGAAGCCAGCCAGATTTCTGCTGTGTTACATTGTAAGAAGCCAGCCAGCTCTCTGCTGTGTTACAATGTAAGAAGCCCGCCAGCTCTCTGCTGTGTTACATTGTAAGAAGCCAGCCAGCTCTTTGCTGTGTTACATTGTAAGAAGCCAGCCAGCTCTCTGCTGTGTTACATTGTAAGAAGCCAGCCAGCTCTCTGCTGTGTTACATTGTAAGAGGCCAGCCAGCTCTCTGCTGTGTTACATTGTAAGAAGCCAGCCAGATCTCTGCTGTTACATTGTAAGAAGCCAGCCAGCTCTCTGCTGTGTTACATTGTAAGAAGCCAGCCAGCTCTCTGCTGTGTTACATTGTTAGAAGCCAGCCAGCTCTCTGCTGTGTTACATTGTAAGAAGCCAGCCAGCTCTCTGCTGTGTTACATTGTAAGAAGCCAGCCAGCTCTCTGCTGTGTTACATTGTAAGAAGCCAGCCAGCTCTCTGCTGTGTTACATTGTAAGAAGCCAGCCAGCTCTCTGCTGTGTTACATTGTAAGAAGCCATCCTGCTCTCTGCTCTGTTACATTGTAAGAAGCCAGGCAGCTCTCTGCTCTGTTACATTGTTAGAAGCCAGCCAGCTATCTGCTGTGTTACATTGTAAGAAGCCAGCCTGCTCTCTGCTGTGTTACATTGTAAGAAGCCAGGCAGCTCTCTGCTGTGTTACATTGTAAGAAGCCAGCCATCTCTCTGCTGTGTTACATTGTAAGAAGCCAGTCAGCTCTCTGCTGTGTTACATTGTAAGAAGCCAGCCAGATCTCTGTTGTGTTACATTGTAAGAAGCCAGCCTGCTCTCTGCTGTGTTACATTGTAAGAAGCCAGCCAGCTCTCTGTTGTGTTACAATGTAAGAAGCCAGCCAGCTTTCTGCTGTGTTACATTGTAAGAAGCCGGCCAGCTCTCTGCTGTGTTAAATTGTAAGTAGCCAGCCTGCTCTCTGCTGTGTTACATTGTAAGAAGCCAGGCAGCTCTCTGCTGTGTTACATTGTAAGAAGCCAGCCATCTCTCTGCTGTGTTACATTGTAAGAAGCCAGTCAGCTCTCTGCTGTGTTACATTGTAAGAAGCCAGCCAGATCTCTGTTGTGTTACATTGTAAGAAGCCAGCCTGCTCTCTGCTGTGTTACATTGTAAGAAGCCAGCCAGCTCTCTGTTGTGTTACAATGTAAGAAGCCAGCCAGCTTTCTGCTGTGTTACATTGTAAGAAGCCGGCCAGCTCTCTGCTGTGTTAAATTGTAAGTAGCCAGCCTGCTCTCTGCTGTGTGACATTGTAAGAAGCCAGCCTGCTCTCTGCTGTGTTACATTGTAAGAAGCTGGCCAGCTCTCTGCTGTGATACATTGTAAGAAGCCAGCCTGCTCTCTGCTGTGTTACATTGTAAGAAGCCAGCCAGCTCTCTGCTGTGTTACATTGTAAGAGGCCAGCCAGCTCTCTGCTGTGTTACATTGTAAGAAGCCAGCCAGCTCTCTGCTGTTACATTGTAAGAAGCCAGCCAGCTCTCTGCTGTGTTACATTGTAAGAAGCCAGCCAGCTCTCTGCTGTGTTACATTGTTAGAAGCCAGCCAGCTCTCTGCTGTGTTACATTGTAAGAAGCCAGCCAGCTCTCTGCTGTGTTACATTGTAAGAAGCCAGCCAGCTCTCTGCTGTGTTACATTGTAAGAAGCCAGCCAGCTCTCTGCTGTGTTACATTGTAAGAAGCCAGCCAGCTCTCTGCTCTGTTACATTGTAAGAAGCCAGGCAGCTCTCTGCTCTGTTACATTGTTAGAAGCCAGCCAGCTATCTGCTGTGTTACATTGTAAGAAGCCAGCCTGCTCTCTGCTGTGTTACATTGTAAGAAGCCAGGCAGCTCTCTGCTGTGTTACATTGTAAGAAGCCAGCCATCTCTCTGCTGTGTTACATTGTAAGAAGCCAGTCAGCTCTCTGCTGTGTTACATTGTAAGAAGCCAGCCAGATCTCTGTTGTGTTACATTGTAAGAAGCCAGCCTGCTCTCTGCTGTGTTACATTGTAAGTAGCCAGCCTGCTCTCTGCTGTGTGACATTGTAAGAAGCCAGCCTGCTCTCTGCTGTGTTATATTGTAAGAAGCTGGCCAGCTCTCTGCTGTGATACATTGTAAGAAGCCAGCCTGCTCTCTGCTGTGTTACATTGTAAGAAGCCAGCCTGCTCTCTGCTGTGTTACATTGTAAGAAGCCAGCCAGCTCTCTGCCGTGTTACATTGTAGGAAGCCAGCCAGCTCTCTGCTGTGTTACATTGTATGAAGCCAGCCAGCTCTCTGCTGTGTTACATTGTAAGAAGCCAGCCAGCTCTCTGTTGTGTTACATTGTAAGAAGCCAGCCAGCTCTCTGCTGTGTTACATTGTATGAAGCCAGCCAGCTCTCTGCTGTGTTACATTGTAAGAAGCCAGCCAGATCTCTGCTGTGTTACATTGTAAGAAGCCAGCCATATCTCTGCTGTGTTACATTGTAAGAAGCCAGCCAACTCTCTGCTGTGTTACATTGTAAGAAGCCAGCCAGCTCTCTGCTGTGTTACATTGTAAGAAGCCAGCCAGCTCTCTGCTGTGTTACATTGTAAGAAGCCAGACAGCTCTCTGCTGTGTTACATTGTAAGAAGCCAGCCAGCTCTCTTCTGTGTTACATTGTATGAAGCCAGCCAGCTCTCTGCTGTGTTAAATTGTAAGAAGCCAGCCAGATTTCTGCTGTGTTACATTGTAAGAAGCCAGCCAGCTCTCTGCTGTGTTACAATGTAAGAAGCCCGCCAGCTCTCTGCTGTGTTACATTGTAAGAAGCCAGCCAGCTCTTTGCTGTGTTACATTGTAAGAAGCCAGCCAGCTCTCTGCTGTGTTACATTGTAAGAAGCCAGCCAGCTCTCTGCTGTGTTACATTGTAAGAGGCCAGCCAGCTCTCTGCTGTGTTACATTGTAAGAAGCCAGCCAGCTCTCTGCTGTTACATTGTAAGAAGCCAGCCAGCTCTCTGCTGTGTTACATTGTAAGAAGCCAGCCAGCTCTCTGCTGTGTTACATTGTTAGAAGCCAGCCAGCTCTCTGCTGTGTTACATTGTAAGAAGCCAGCCAGCTCTCTGCTGTGTTACATTGTAAGAAGCCAGCCAGCTCTCTGCTGTGTTACATTGTAAGAAGCCAGTCAGCTCTCTGCTGTGTTACATTGTAAGAAGGCAGCCAGATCTCTGTTGTGTTACATTGTAAGAAGCCAGCCTGCTCTCTGCTGTGTTACATTGTAAGATGCCAGCCAGCTCTCTGTTGTGTTACAATGTAAGAAGCCAGCCAGCTTTCTGCTGTGTTACATTGTAAGAAGCCGGCCAGCTCTCTGCTGTGTTAAATTGTAAGTAGCCAGCCTGCTCTCTGCTGTGTTACATTGTAAGAAGCCAGGCAGCTCTCTGCTCTGTTACATTGTTAGAAGCCAGCCAGCTATCTGCTGTGTTACATTGTAAGAAGCCAGCCTGCTCTCTGCTGTGTTACATTGTAAGAAGCCAGGCAGCTCTCTGCTGTGTTACATTGTAAGAAGCCAGCCATCTCTCTGCTGTGTTACATTGTAAGAAGCCAGTCAGCTCTCTGCTGTGTTACATTGTAAGAAGCCAGCCAGATCTCTGTTGTGTTACATTGTAAGAAGCCAGCCTGCTCTCTGCTGTGTTACATTGTAAGATGCCAGCCAGCTCTCTGTTGTGTTACAATGTAAGAAGCCAGCCAGCTTTCTGCTGTGTTACATTGTAAGAAGCCGGCCAGCTCTCTGCTGTGTTAAATTGTAAGTAGCCAGCCTGCTCTCTGCTGTGTTACATTGTAAGAAGCCAGCCTGCTCTCTGCTGTGTTACATTGTAAGAAGCTGGCCAGCTCTCTGCTGTGATACATTGTAAGAAGCCAGCCTGCTCTCTGCTGTGTTACATTGTAAGAAGCTGGCCAGCTCTCTGCTGTGATACATTGTAAGAAGCCAGCCTGCTCTCTGCTGTGTTACATTGTAAGAAGCCAGCCTGCTCTCTGCTGTGTTACATTGTAAGAAGCCAGCCAGCTCTCTGCCGTGTTACATTGTAAGAAGCCAGCCAGCTCTCTGCTGTGTTACATTGTATGAAGCCAGCCAGCTCTCTGTTGTGTTACATTGTAAGAAGCCAGCCAGCTCTCTGCTGTGTTACATTGTAAGAAGCCAGCCAACTCTCTGCTGTGTTACATTGTAAGAAGCCAGCCAGCTCTCTGCTGTGTTACATTGTAAGAAGCCAGACAGCTCTCTGCTGTGTTACATTGTAAGAAGCCAGCCAGCTCTCTGCTGTGTTACATTGTATGAAGCCAGCCAGCTCTCTGCTGTGTTAAATTGTAAGAAGCCAGCCAGATTTCTGCTGTGTTACATTGTAAGAAGCCAGCCAGCTCTCTGCTGTGTTACAATGTAAGAAGCCCGCCAGCTCTCTGCTGTGTTACATTGTAAGAAGCCAGCCAGCTCTTTGCTGTGTTACATTGTAAGAAGCCAGCCAGCTCTCTGCTGTGTTACATTGTAAGAAGCCAGCCAGCTCTCTGCTGTGTTACATTGTAGGAAGCCAGCCTGCTCTCTGCTGTGTTTCATTGTAAGAAGGCAGCCAGCTCTCTGCTGTGTTACAATGTAAGAAGCCAGCCAGCTCTCTGCTGTGTTACATTGTATGAAGCCAGCCTGCTCTCTGCTGTGTTACATTGTAAGAAGCCAGCCAGCTCTCTGCTGTGTTACATTGTATGACGCCAGCCTGCTCTCTGCTGTGTTACATTGTAAGAAGCCGGCCAGCTCTCTGCTGTGTTACATTGTTAGAAGCCAGCCAGCTCTCTGCTGTGTTACATTGTAAGAAGCCAGCCAGCTCTCTGCTGTGTTACATTGTTAGAAGCCGGCCAGCTCTCTGCTGTGTTACATTGTAAGAAGCCAGCCTGCTCTCTGCTGTGTTACATTGTAAGAAGCCAGCCAGCTCTCTGCTGTGTTACATTGTAAGAAGCCAGCCAGCTCTCTGCTGTGTTACATTGTATGAAGCCAGCCAGCTCTCTGCTGTGTTAAATTGTAAGAAGCCAGACAGATTTCTGCTGTGTTACATTGTAAGAAGCCAGCCAGCTCTCTGCTGTGTTACAATGTAAGAAGCCCGCCAGCTCTCTGCTGTGTTACATTGTAAGAAGCCAGCCAGCTCTTTGCTGTGTTACATTGTAAGAAGCCAGCCAGCTCTCTGCTGTGTTACATTGTAAGAAGCCAGCCAGCTCTCTGCTATGTTACATTGTAAGAGGCCAGCCAGCTCTCTGCTGTGTTACATTGTAAGAAGCCAGCCAGCTCTCTGCTGTTACATTGTAAGAAGCCAGCCAGCTCTCTGCTGTGTTACATTGTAAGAAGCCAGCCAGCTCTCTGCTGTGTTACATTGTTAGAAGCCAGCCAGCTCTCTGCTGTGTTACATTGTAAGAAGCCAGCCAGCCCTCTGCTGTGTTACATTGTAAGAAGCCAGCCAGCTCTCTGCTGTGTTACATTGTAAGAAGCCAGCCAGCTCTCTGCTGTGTTACATTGTAAGAAGCCAGCCAGCTCTCTGCTCTGTTACATTGTAAGAAGCCAGGCAGCTCTCTGCTCTGTTACATTGTTAGAAGCCAGCCAGCTATCTGCTGTGTTACATTGTAAGAAGCCAGCCTGCTCTCTGCTGTGTTACATTGTAAGAAGCCAGGCAGCTCTCTGCTGTGTTACATTGTAAGAAGCCAGCCATCTCTCTGCTGTGTTACATTGTAAGAAGCCAGTCAGCTCTCTGCTGTGTTACATTGTAAGAAGCCAGCCAGATCTCTGTTGTGTTACATTGTAAGAAGCCAGCCTGCTCTCTGCTGTGTTACATTGTAAGATGCCAGCCAGCTCTCTGTTGTGTTACAATGTAAGAAGCCAGCCAGCTTTCTGCTGTGTTACATTGTAAGAAGCCGGCCAGCTCTCTGCTGTGTTAAATTGTAAGTAGCCAGCCTGCTCTCTGCTGTGTTACATTGTAAGAAGCCAGCCTGCTCTCTGCTGTGTTACATTGTAAGAAGCTGGCCAGCTCTCTGCTGTGATACATTGTAAGAAGCCAGCCTGCTCTCTGCTGTGTTACATTGTAAGAAGCTGGCCAGCTCTCTGCTGTGATACATTGTAAGAAGCCAGCCTGCTCTCTGCTGTGTTACATTGTAAGAAGCCAGCCTGCTCTCTGCTGTGTTACATTGTAAGAAGCCAGCCAGCTCTCTGCCGTGTTACATTGTAAGAAGCCAGCCAGCTCTCTGCTGTGTTACATTGTATGAAGCCAGCCAGCTCTCTGCTGTGTTACATTGTAAGAAGCCAGCCAGCTCTCTGTTGTGTTACATTGTAAGAAGCCAGCCAGCTCTCTGCTGTGTTACATTGTATGAAGCCAGCCAGCTCTCTGCTGTGTTACATTGTAAGAAGCCAGCCAGATCTCTGCTGTGTTACATTGTAAGAAGCCAGCCAGATCTCTGCTGTGTTACATTGTAAGAAGCCAGCCAACTCTCTGCTGTGTTACATTGTAAGAAGCCAGCCAGCTCTCTGCTGTGTTACATTGTAAGAAGCCAGCCAGCTCTCTGCTGTGTTACATTGTAAGAAGCCAGACAGCTCTCTGCTGTGTTACATTGTAAGAAGCCAGCCAGCTCTCTGCTGTGTTACATTGTATGAAGCCAGCCAGCTCTCTGCTGTGTTAAATTGTAAGAAGCCAGCCAGATTTCTGCTGTGTTACATTGTAAGAAGCCAGCCAGCTCTCTGCTGTGTTACAATGTAAGAAGCCCGCCAGCTCTCTGCTGTGTTACATTGTAAGAAGCCAGCCAGCTCTTTGCTGTGTTACATTGTAAGAAGCCAGCCAGCTCTCTGCTGTGTTACATTGTAAGAAGCCAGCCAGCTCTCTGCTGTGTTACATTGTAAGAAGCCAGCCTGCTCTCTGCTGTGTTTCATTGTAAGAAGACAGCCAGCTCTCTGCTGTGTTACAATGTAAGAAGCCAGCCAGCTCTCTGCTGTGTTACATTGTATGAAGCCAGCCTGCTCTCTGCTGTGTTACATTGTAAGAAGCCAGCCAGCTCTCTGCTGTGTTACATTGTATGACGCCAGCCTGCTCTCTGCTGTGTTACATTGTAAGAAGCCGGCCAGCTCTCTGCTGTGTTACATTGTTAGAAGCCAGCCAGCTCTCTGCTGTGTTACATTGTAAGAAGCCAGCCAGCTCTCTGCTGTGTTACATTGTTAGAAGCCGGCCAGCTCTCTGCTGTGTTACATTGTAAGAAGCCAGCCTGCTCTCTGCTGTGTTACATTGTAAGAAGCCAGCCAGCTCTCTGCTGTGTTACATTGTAAGAAGCCAGCCTGCTCTCTGCTGTGTTACATTGTAAGAAGCCGGCCAGCTCTCTGCTGTGTTACATTGTTAGAAGCCAGTCAGCTCTCTGCTGTGTTACATTGTTAGAAGCCGGCCAGCTCTCTGCTGTGTTACATTGTAAGAAGCCAGCCAGCTATCTGCTGTGTTACATTGAAAGAAGCCAGCCAGCTCTCTACTGTGTTACATTGTAAGAAGCCAGCCTGCTCTCTGCTGTGTTACATTGTAAGAAGCCAGCCTGCTCTCTGCTGTGTTACATTGTAAGAAGCCAGCCAGCTTTCTGCTGTGTAACATTGTAAGAGGCCAGCCAGCTCTCTGCTGTGTTACATTGTAAGAGGCCAGCCAGCTCTCTGCTGTGTTACATTGTAAGAAGCCAGCCAGCTCTCTGCTGTGTTACATTGTAAGAAGCCAGCCAGCTCTCTGCTGTGTTACATTGTAAGAGGCCAGCCAGCTCTCTGCTGTGTTACATTGTAAGAAGCCAGCCAGCTCTCTGCTGTTACATTGTAAGAAGCCAGCCAGCTCTCTGCTGTGTTACATTGTAAGAAGCCAGCCAGCTCTCTGCTGTGTTACATTGTTAGAAGCCAGCCAGCTCTCTGCTGTGTTACATTGTAAGAAGCCAGCCAGCTCTCTACTGTGTTACATTGTAAGAAGCCAGCCAGCTCTCTGCTGTGTTACATTGTAAGAAGCCAGCCAGCTCTCTGCTGTGTTACATTGTAAGAAGCCAGCCAGCTCTCTGCTCTGTTACATTGTAAGAAGCCAGGCAGCTCTCTGCTCTGTTACATTGTTAGAAGCCAGCCAGCTATCTGCTGTGTTACATTGTAAGAAGCCAGCCTGCTCTCTGCTGTGTTACATTGTAAGAAGCCAGGCAGCTCTCTGCTGTGTTACATTGTAAGAAGCCAGCCATCTCTCTGCTGTGTTACATTGTAAGAAGCCAGTCAGCTCTCTGCTGTGTTACATTGTAAGAAGCCAGCCAGATCTCTGTTGTGTTACATTGTAAGAAGCCAGCCTGCTCTCTGCTGTGCTACATTGTAAGAAGCCAGCCAGCTCTCTGTTGTGTTACAATGTAAGAAGCCAGCCAGCTTTCTGCTGTGTTACATTGTAAGAAGCCGGCCCGCTCTCTGCTGTGTTAAATTGTAAGTAGCCAGCCTGCTCTCTGCTGTGTTACATTGTAAGAAGCCAGCCTGCTCTCTGCTGTGTTACATTGTAAGAAGCTGGCCAGCTCTCTGCTGTGATACATTGTAAGAAGCCAGCCTGCTCTCTGCTGTGTTACATTGTAAGAAGCTGGCCAGCTCTCTGCTGTGATACATTGTAAGAAGCCAGCCTGCTCTCTGCTGTGTTACATTGTAAGAAGCCAGCCTGCTCTCTGCTGTGTTACATTGTAAGAAGCCAGCCAGCTCTCTGCCGTGTTACATTGTAAGAAGCCAGCCAGCTCTCTGCTGTGTTACATTGTATGAAGCCAGCCTGCTCTCTGCTGTGTTACATTGTAAGAAGCCAGCCAGCTCTCTGTTGTGTTACATTGTATGAAACCAGCCTGCTCTCTGCTGTGTTACATTGTAAGAAGCCGGCCAGCTCTCTGCTGTGTTACATTGTTAGAAGCCAGCCAGCTCTCTGCTGTGTTACATTGTAAGAAGCCAGCCAGCTCTCTGCTGTGTTACATTGTTAGAAGCCAGCCAGCTCTCTGCTGTGTTACATTGTTAGAAGCCGGCCAGCTCTCTGCTGTGTTACATTGTAAGAAGCCAGCCAGCTCTCTGCTGTGTTACATTGTTAGAAGCCGGCCAGCTCTCTGCTGTGTTACATTGTAAGAAGCCAGCCTGCTCTCTGCTGTGTTACATTGTAAGAAGCCAGCCAGCTCTCTGCTGTGTTACATTGTAAGAAGCCAGCCTGCTCTCTGCTGTGTTACATTGTAAGAAGCCGGCCTGCTCTCTGCTGTGTTACATTGTTAGAAGCCAGTCAGCTCTCTGCTGTGTTACATTGTTAGAAGCCGGCCAGCTCTCTGCTGTGTTACATTGTAAGAAGCCAGCCAGCTCTCTGCTGTGTTACATTGTAAGAAGCCAGCCAGCTCTCTGCTGTGTTACATTGAAAGAAGCCAGCCATCTCTCTGCTGTGTTACATTGTAAGAAGCCAGCCAGCTCTCTGCTGTGTTACATTGTAAGAAGCCAGCCAGCTCTCTGCTGTGTTGCATTGTTAGAAGGCAGCCAGCTTTCTGCTGTGTTACATTGTAAGAAGCCAGCCAGCTCTCTGCTGTGTTACATTGTTAGAAGCCAGCTAGCTCTCTGCTGTGTTACATTGTAAGAAGCCAGCCAGCTCTCTGCTGTGTTACATTGTAAGAAGCCAGCCTGCTCATTGCTATGTTACATTGTTGGAAGCCAGCCAGCTCTCTGCTGTGTTACATTGTAAGAAGCCAGGCAGCTCATTGCTGTGTTACATTGTAAGAAGCCAGCCAGCTCTCTGCTGTGTTACAATGTAAGAAGCCAGCCAGCTCTCTGCTGTGTTACACTGTAAGAAGCCAGCCAGCTCTCTGCTGTGTTACATTGTAAGAAGCCAGCCAGCTCTCTGCTGTGTTACAATGTAAGAAGCCAGCCAGCTCCCTGCTGTGTTACATTGTAAGAAGCCAGCCTGCTCTCTGCTGTGTTACATTGTATGAATCCAGCCAGCTCATTGCTGTGTTACATTGTAAGAAGCCAGCCAGCTCTCTGCTGTGTTACATTGTAAGAAGCCAGCCAGCTCTCTGCTGTGTTACATTGCAAGAAGCCAGCCAGCTCTCTGCTGTGTTACAATGTAAGAAGCCAGCCAGCTCTCTGCTGTGTTACAATGTAAGAAGCCAGCCAGCTCTCTGCTGTGTTACATTGTATGAAGCCAGCCAGCTCTCTGCTGTGTTACATTGTATGAAGCCAGCCAGATCTCTGCTGTGTTACATTGTAAGAAGCCAGCCAGCTCATTGCTGTGTTACATTGTAAGATGCCAGCCAGCTCTCTGCTGTGTTACATTGTAAGAAGCCAGCCAGCTCCCTGCTGTGTTACATTGTAAGAAGCCAGCCAGCTCTCTGCTGTGTTACATTGTAAGAAGCCAGCCAGCTCTCTGCTGTGTTACATTGTAAGAAGCCAGCCAGCTCTCTGCTGTGTTACATTGTTAGAAGCCAGCCAGCTCTCTGCTGTGTTACATTGTTAGAAGCCAGCACGCTCTCTGCTGTGTTACATTGTAAGAAGCCAGCCAGCTCTCTGCTGTGTTACATTGTAAGAAGCCAGCCTGCTCTCTGCTGTGTTACATTGTTAGAAGCCAGCCAGCTCTCTGCTGTGTTACAATGTAAGAAGCCAGCCAGCTCTCTGCTGTGTTACATTGTAAGAAGCCAGGCAGCTCTATGCTGTGTTACATTGTTAGAAGCCAGCCTGCTCTCTGCTGTGTTACATTGTAAGAAGCCAGCCAGCTCTCTGCTGTGTTACATTGTATGAAGCCAGCCAGCTCTCTGCTGTGTTACATTGTATGAAGCCAGCCAGATCTCTGCTGTGTTACATTGTAAGAAGCCAGCCAGCTCATTGCTGTGTTACATTGTTGGAAGCCAGCCAGCTCTCTGCTGTGTTACATTGTTAGAAGCCAGCCTGCTCTCTGCTGTGTTACAATGTAAGAAGCGAGCCTGCTCTCTGCTGTGTTACATTGTAAGAAGCCAGCCAGCTCTCTGCTGTGTTACATTGTAAGAAGCCAGCCAGCTCTCTGCTGTGTTACATTGTATGAAGCCAGCCAGCTCTCTGCTTTGTTACATTGTAAGAAGCCAGCCTGCTCTCTGCTGTGTTACATTGTAAGAAGCCAGCCAGCTCTCTGCTGTGTTACATTGTAAGAAGCCAGCCTGCTCTCTGCTGTGTTACATTGTAAGAATCCAGCCAGCTCTCTGCTGTGTTACATTGTAAGAAGCCAGCCAGCTCTCTGCTGTGTTACATTGTAAGAAGCCAGCCAGCTCTCTGCTGTGTTACATTGTAAGAAGCCAGCCTGCTCTCTGCTGTGTTACATTGTAAGAAGCCAGCCAGCTCTCTGCTGTGTTACATTGTAAGAAGCCAGCCTGCTCTCTGCTGTGTTACATTGTAAGAAGCCAGCCAGCTCTCTGCTGTGTTACATTGCAAGAAGCCAGCCAGCTCTCTGCTGTGTTACAATGTAAGAAGCCAGCCAGCTCTCTGCTGTGTTACAATGTAAGAAGCCAGCCAGCTCTCTGCTGTGTTACATTGTATGAAGCCAGCCAGCTCTCTGCTGTGTTACATTGTATGAAGCCAGCCAGATCTCTGCTGTGTTACATTGTAAGAAGCCAGCCAGCTCATTGCTGTGTTACATTGTAAGATGCCAGCCAGCTCTCTGCTGTGTTACATTGTAAGAAGCCAGCCAGCTCCCTGCTGTGTTACATTGTAAGAAGCCAGCCAGCTCTCTGCTGTGTTACATTGTAAGAAGCCAGCCAGCTCTCTGCTGTGTTACATTGTAAGAAGCCAGCCAGCTCTCTGCTGTGTTACATTGTTAGAAGCCAGCCAGCTCTCTGCTGTGTTACATTGTTAGAAGCCAGCACGCTCTCTGCTGTGTTACATTGTAAGAAGCCAGCCAGCTCTCTGCTGTGTTACATTGTAAGAAGCCAGCCTGCTCTCTGCTGTGTTACATTGTTAGAAGCCAGCCAGCTCTCTGCTGTGTTACAATGTAAGAAGCCAGCCAGCTCTCTGCTGTGTTACATTGTAAGAAGCCAGGCAGCTCTATGCTGTGTTACATTGTTAGAAGCCAGCCTGCTCTCTGCTGTGTTACATTGTAAGAAGCCAGCCAGCTCTCTGCTGTGTTACATTGTATGAAGCCAGCCAGCTCTCTGCTGTGTTACATTGTATGAAGCCAGCCAGATCTCTGCTGTGTTACATTGTAAGAAGCCAGCCAGCTCATTGCTGTGTTACATTGTTGGAAGCCAGCCAGCTCTCTGCTGTGTTACATTGTTAGAAGCCAGCCTGCTCTCTGCTGTGTTACAATGTAAGAAGCGAGCCTGCTCTCTGCTGTGTTACATTGTAAGAAGCCAGCCTGCTCTCTGCTGTGTTACATTGTAAGAAGCCAGCCAGCTCTCTGCTGTGTTACATTGTATGAAGCCAGCCAGCTCTCTGCTGTGTTACATTGTAAGAAGCCAGCCTGCTCTCTGCTGTGTTACATTGTAAGAAGCCAGCCAGCTCTCTGCTGTGTTACATTGTAAGAAGCCAGCCTGCTCTCTGCTGTGTTACATTGTAAGAATCCAGCCAGCTCTCTGCTGTGTTACATTGTAAGAAGCCAGCCAGCTCTCTGCTGTGTTACATTGTAAGAAGCCAGCCTGCTCTCTACTGTGTTACATCGTTAGAAGCCAGGCAGCTCATTGCTGTGTTACATTGTAAGAAGCCAGCCAGCTCTCTGCTGTGTTACAATGTAAGAAGCCAGCCAGCTCTCTGCTGTGTTACATTGTAAGAAGCCAGCCAGCTCTCTGCTGTGTTACATTGTAAGGACCCAGCCAGCTCTCTGCTGTGTTACATTGTTGGAAGCCAGCCAGCTCTCTGCTGTGTTACATTGTATGAATCCAGCCAGCTCATTGCTGTGTTACATTGTAAGAAGCCAGCCAGCTCTCTGCTGTGTTACATTGTAAGAAGCCAGCCAGCTCTCTGCTGTGTTACATTGCAAGAAGCCAGCCAGCTCTCTGCTGTGTTACAATGTAAGAAGCCAGCCAGCTCCCTGCTGTGTTACATTGTAAGAAGCCAGCCAGCTCTCTGCTGTGTTACATTGTAAGAAGCCAGCCAGCTCTCTGCTGTGTTACATTGTAAGAAGCCAGCCAGCTCTCTGCTGTGTTACATTGTATGAAGCCAGCCAGCTCTCTGCTGTGTTACATTGTAAGAAGCCAGCCAGCTCTCTGCTGTGTTACATTGTAAGAAGCCAGCCAGATCTCTGCTGTGTTACATTGTAAGAAGCCAGCCAGCTCTCTGCTGTGTTACATTGTAAGAAGCCAGCCAGCTCTCTGCTGTGTTACATTGTATGACGCCAGCCAGCTCTCTGCTGTGTTACATTGTAAGAAGCCAGCCAGCTCTCTGCTGTGTTACATTGTATGACGCCAGCCAGCTCTCTGCTGTGTTACAATATAAGAAGCCAGCCAGCTCTCTGCTGTGTTACATTGTATGACGCCAGCCAGCTCTCTGCTGTGTTACATTGTATGAATCCAGCCAGCTCTCTGCTGTGTTACATTGTAAGAAGCCAGCCAGCTCTCTGCTGTGTTACAATGTAAGAAGCCAGCCAGCTCTCTGCTGTGTTACATTGTAAGAAGCCAGCCTGCTCTCTGCTGTGTTACATTGTAAGAAGCCAGCCTGCTCTCTGCTGTGTTACATTGTAAGAAGCCAGCCTGCTCTCTGCTGTGTTACATTGTAAGAAGCCAGCCTGCCCTCTGCTGTGTTACATTGTAAGAAGCCAGCCAGCTCTCTGCTGTGTTACAATGTAAGAAGCCAGCCAGCTCTCTGCTGTGTTACATTGTAAGAAGCCAGCCAGCTCTCTGCTGTGTTACATTGTAAGAAGCCAGCCAGCTCTCTGCTGTGTTACATTGTAAGAAGCCAGCCTGCTCTCTGCTGTGTTACATTGTAAGAAGCCAACCTGCTCTCTACTGTGTTACATTGTAAGAAGCCAGCCAGCTCTCTGCTGTGTTACATTGTAAGAAGCCCGCCAGCTCTCTGCTGTGTTACATTGTAAGAAGCCAGCCAGCTCTCTGCTGTGTTACATTGTATGAAGCCAGCCAGCTCTCTGCTGTGTTACATTGTAAGAAGCCAGCCAGCTCTCTGCTGTGTTACATTGTAAGAAGCCAGCCAGCTCTCTGCTGTGTTACATTGTAAGAAGCCAGCCTGCTCTCTGCTGTGTTACATTGTAAGAAGCCAGCCAGCTCTCTGCTGTGTTACATTGTAAGAAGCCAGCCTGCTCTCTGCTGTGTTACATTGTAAGAAGCCAGCCAGCTCTCTGCTGTGTTACATTGTAAGAAGCCAGCCAGCTCTCTGCTGTGTTACATTGTAAGAAGCCAGCCTGCTCTCTGCTGTGTTACATTGTAAGAAGCCAGCCAGCTCTCTGCTGTGTTACATTGTAAGAAGCCATCCATCTCTCTGCTGTGTTACATTGTAAGAAGCCAGCCAGCTCTCTGCTGTGTTACATTGTAAGAAGCCAGCCAGCTCTCTGCTGTGTTACATTGTAAGAAGCCAGCCATCTCTCTGCTGTGTTACATTGTAAGAAGCCAGCCAGCTCTCTGCTGTGTTACATTGTAAGAAGCCAGCCATCTCTCTGCTGTGTTACATTGTATGAAGCCAGCCAGCTCTCTGCTGTGTTACATTGTATGATGCCAGCTAGCTCTCTGCTGTGTTACATTGTAAGAGGCCAGCCAGCTATCTGCTGTGTTACATTGTAAGAAGCCAGGCAGCTCTCTGCTGTGTTACATTGTAAGAAGCCAGCCTGCTCTCTGCTGTGTTACATTGTAAGAAGCCAGCCAGCTCTCTGCTGTGTTACATTGTAAGAAGCCAGCCAGCTCTCTGCTGTGTTACATTGTAAGAAGCCAGCCTGCTCTCTGCTGTGTTACATTGTAAGAAGCCAGCCTGCCCTCTGCTGTGTTACATTGTAAGAAGCCAGCCAGCTCTCTGCTGTGTTACAATGTAAGAAGCCAGCCAGCTCTCTGCTGTGTTACATTGTAAGAAGCCAGCCTGCTCTCTGCTGTGCTACATTGTAAGAAGCCAGCCAGCTCTCTGCTGTGTTACATTGTAAGAAGCCAGCCAGCTCTCTGCTGTGTTACATTGTAAGAAGCCAGCCAGCTCTCTGCTGTGTTACATTGTAAGAAGCCAGCCTGCTCTCTGCTGTGTTACATTGTAAGAAGCCAGCCAGCTCTCTGCTCTGTTACATTGTAAGAAGCCAGCCTGCTCTCTGCTGTGTTACATTGTAAGAAGCCAGCCTGCCCTCTGCTGTGTTACATTGTAAGAAGCCAGCCAGCTCTCTGCTGTGTTACAATGTAAGAAGCCAGCCAGCTCTCTGCTGTGTTACATTGTAAGAAGCCAGCCAGCTCTCTGCTGTGTTACATTGTAAGAAGCCAGCCAGCTCTCTGCTGTGTTACATTGTAAGAAGCCAGCCTGCTCTCTGCTGTGTTACATTGTAAGAAGCCAACCTGCTCTCTACTGTGTTACATTGTAAGAAGCCAGCCAGCTCTCTGCTGTGTTACATTGTAAGAAGCCCGCCAGCTCTCTGCTGTGTTACATTGTAAGAAGCCAGCCAGCTCTCTGCTGTGTTACATTGTAAGAAGCCAGCCTGCTCTCTGCTGTGTTACATTGTAAGAAGCCAACCTGCTCTCTACTGTGTTACATTGTAAGAAGCCAGCCTGCTCTCTGCTGTGTTACATTGTAAGAAGCCAGCGCCACTCACTGGATGCCTTTATATGGACTTAAGGCCCAAATACATGAGAGCAACTTCAGAGCTTCCAAAAGTTCTGCCAAAAAAATAGCAACATAATTGTTATCATTAAACAGAAGCACAGAGCAGGGAAAAGTAAGTAATAGCGCCCAGGAGGCCCCTCTGATAACTGACTTATAATGAGGTCACTGGGGGTCAGGGCAGCTCCCAACGCCAACGCGACGCGGCATAAAAATGCTCCGAACTCACCTGAAATCATTTTATAACCCATCAGGACAGAGGTAAGTACATGACATTAATATAATAGACAGACAGTAATATTAATAGACAGAGGTAAGTACATGACATTAATATAATAGACAGACAGTAATATTAACAGACAGAGGTAAGTACATGACATTAATATAATAGACAGACAGTAATATTAACAGACAGAGGTAAGTACATGACATTAATATAATAGACAGACAGTAATATTAACAGACAGAGGTAAGTACATGACATTAATATAATAGACAGACAGTAATATTAATAGACAGAGGTAAGTACATGACATTAATATAATAGACAGACAGTAATATTAACAGACAGAGGTAAGTACATGACATTAATATAATAGACAGACAGTAATATTAACAGACAGAGGTAAGTACATGACATTAACATATTAGACAGACAGAAATATTAATAGACAGAGGTAAGTACATGACATTAATATAATAGACAGACAGTAATATTAATAGACAGAGGTAAGTACATGACATTAACATATTAGACAGACAGCAATATTAACAGACAGAGGTAAGTACATGACATTAACATATTAGACAGACAGAAATATTAATAGACAGAGGTAAGTACATGACATTAATATAATAGACAGACAGTAATATTAACAGACAGAGGTAAGTACATGACATTAACATATTAGACAGACAGTAACATTAATAGACAGAGGTAAGTACATGACATTAATATAATAAACAGACAGTAATATTAATAGACAGAGGTAAGTACATGACATTAATATAATAAACAGACAGTTACAGTGGTGAACCCTCCTTGTCTTTCTTTATTCAGCATCTTTTGCTATTTAGTTTTGTTAAAAGAAAATATAGATTTGCGAGTAAACAATTCCTATTAACACAATTTGAATAACGTCTATGCTTTTCCAAGTGCTGATTATATATAAATATATAATATTAATATATTATTACTATTATTATAATATATATATATATATATATATATATATATATATATATATATTACAATGCACATAACAGATTCCCAAGTAATATTGCTCTCATCATGCGCTTCGATTTAGCTCCTCCTTAGTGTAATTTTTTTTATGCCAATCCAGACTTACTTATCAGCATTGAGTACAATTTTTTATAAAAACAAATATAATACTTCTTTGCTTTTCCACCCAAGTGGAAGTATATAGTATATATACTATAGTATATATTATTATATTTTAATATATATATATATATATATATATATATATATATATATATATATATATATATTATATTATATTTTTATATAATTTTATATCTATACATAATAAGATTATTACAATTATAATACTTCTTTGCTTTTCAACCCAATTGCTAGTTATATTTAATAATTATAATATTATTAAATATAAATATATATATATATATATATATATATATATATATATATATATACATACTAGATTCCCCAGTAATATTGCTCTCATCACATGCACTTCGATTTAGCTTCTCCTTGCCAGTCCGGGCTTTTTAAAAACTCATCAGCATTATCATATTAATCGCAGTGTACATAACTGTTATTACTGAATTAAATTTAGCTCCTCTTCTGGGTAAAAATCAGCCTCTTCACAAGAACTTTTCAACATCAATTGTTTCCAGATTTTAAATCCCGAAAAATTGCTCAATTCGGTAAAACCCGAGAGCAAAAAAAATAAATAAATATAGAACCCAAAATAGTGTAATACTGTTAAAAACAACTGGGGGGTGCAGCCGCTTATCTTTTTCTTTTCAATAATTTTTATTGTAGCAAAGACAGTACAATATGAAAATATTGCAAGATCAGGCATAAATCGTTTTACATATACGGAGGAAATATCCTCCATTATTATAGATGTATAAAAAATACTATAATATTAATATAATAATTAATTAATATAATGAATTAATATAATAAATAATATTATAGATGTATCAAAAATAATATAGATGTTTCAAAAATACTATAATATTAATATAATAATGAATTAATATAATGAATTAATATAATAAATAATATTATAGATGTATAAAAATTAATATAGATGTATCAAAAATAACAATTTTCAGTTTGTAGAAATTGGTCAGCTACGGTAAAACACATTCAATAATATATATCAACAATATCTGTCTGACTTCCTAATTTAGCATAAACCTGCTGGGACGGGGTATAAACCCAACCCAGTCATTACAATTCCTAACTATACATCATCAGGTTTAACATAATCCGAAAGACCCAACCAAAATAATATATTGGAATAGGGAAAATAGAAATAAACAAATCTACAGATCTACCCTCCCAGGAGAGAATTTACTAAGGCAAGCAAACCAGAAAGAAAAAAAATAAAATAAATAAAAAGCGTTATCTTTTTAATTGCGCCGACCAAATGTAAAACTTAAAAAAGCATAAAACACAACTCACCTCGCTGGTTGAGCCGGGTGCTTCTTGTGATACACTTTGAGGTGCTCTTGACATCAATAGGGGATCTAACCCAAAGGTTCCCAATCAAGTACCACTTCCTTCTTTTTTCTCATTATCTCAGCTACCCCCTGGTTGGTAGATAACCAGTCACCTAAAAAAATTAGTGACAGGCTTCGGATCTGGTCCAGTTTGACCCGGGTCTTGCCAACTCGTGGTTTGCCCCATCCCGGATAGCCGGCAATATCTAGGCCAGAGTGCCACCCGCCAGTGCTGGTGGAGCATCTGCAATAACCTCACCCCCGCTGCCCAGCATGAAGAAGATGACAGCTCTTGGAGCAGGGAATAGCCCCTGACCTGTCGGACCTGCAGAGAGGAAGGACAGGAAGACACGACAAAGGTGATTTTTTTTTTATTTTAACTGTTTGTTAACTGGTCCAAGAAGGGTGGTACATAGTTCTCCTATGCAGGGTCCCTATCATGGGCCCCCTTCATAATCAGAACACCTTTCCCAAGCGGACACTCATCGATCACATCCCACACACTCTTGGAGATGCTCGAGGTGAGCAGCACTCGCACGGCAGCGTAGGAGGTGAGCGCATGGTGACGTAGACTGCCCATTCACGATGGGAGGGGAAGGCGTGCGGCCTGTGCGGCAGGGACAGAGGTGCACACGTCAGTGAGGGAGGCCGCGGAGGCAGCAGAGACACGAGTTGTGCGCCCAGCTTGGAGGAAGGAAGCGGAATGGCTCAGCAGGTAAGTATATGGCTGACATCAGGCGTACATTCTAGAGAGGTGGTGCCGGAAGCTTGCACCAGGCACCCTTCATCCACCGGGCCCGGGGGCAGGTGCCTGCACTGCCTCTATGGTATATACACTCCTGGATCCAAGCCTGCTCCTTCAGGTCCCAGTCAGCTTCCTTCATCCCCAGACAGTGACCCCTGACTATAGCCTCCAGGGAGGAATTAACTGTCTGGCTGAGTCCCGAGTTTTGATCCCTAAACTAAGAATTTCCCAACACACCTTGAATGTCCAGCGTTGTTATTTGCCAGGCAGGACACATAAGAACATGGGGTTTTCTCTAGACTGAGAAACCAGAACAACTATTTTGTGTGATGATCTCCTCCCAGGATGTGTTGTTGTAAGTGTCTTGTTTGTCTTTCTCCTCTTCACTTTTTTTTTTAGCAAAGTTACAAGTGCATGAAAACCTTCCTCAGCTTTCAGAAGATATTCCATCTCGTTCCTCCATCTAGTCCTTTGCTGAGAATGATCAAAAGCCTTGACCTTAACGTAAGGTTATACCCGCGACACTGACTGGCTTGAGCTCGGCCTACTCATTCCACACCTCGATGGGTATTGGGAACAGCACACAGGCATCAGAGTTTGAGCTTTTGGGACTAACGCGCAACCACAACCTAAGCCTGTTCTTCTTCATTCTGTTCTCTCTCGTTTACTTGGTGACCGTATCTGGAAACGTCGGCCTCATGATGCTCGTCCATTTTTTCTCCGGCCTCCACACTCCCATGTACTGCTTCTTGAGTTACCTCTCTGTGGTGGACCTCTTATACGCCTCTACGATAACACCTAAAATGTTGGACGATCTTATCTCTTTAAAGAAGACTATCTCGTTTCCCGGTTGTGCCATCCAGTTCTTCTTCTTCGCCGGTCTGGGTGGAACTGAGGTCGTTCTGCTGTCCACCATGTCATACGACCGATACGTCGCTATATGCCGCCCTCTTCACTATGTCCTCATCATGACCAAGAGGAAATGTTTGACTTTGGTGGCATTGTCCTTCTATTTTGGCTTCTTCCAGTCGGCCGTGCAGACCAGTTGCGTGTTTAGCCTCCCGTCTTGTGGGTCCAACGTCATAGACCATTACTTCTGCGATGTGCTCCCCATGCTCCGATTGGCTTGCTTCAACTCCTTCCATTGTAGAGTGATCACGATGTGCTGTGTTGGGATTTACTGCTTTTACTCAGTGTCTCTCATCCTCGTGTCCTATAGTATCATTCTCTCCAACATTCTTAGAATGAAATCTTCAGAGGGCAGGAGGAGAGCCTTCAGTACCTGCTCCTCGCATCTCACATGTTCCAACATCTTCTTTGTGACTCTTTTCTTTACTTATATGTGTTCTCCGTCCAACCTTCTTGAGAAGCAAGACAAGGTGGCCTCTGTGTTCTATGCCATAGTGACCCCGATGCTGAACCCCCTCATCTACAGCTTCAGGAACCAACAAGTGAAGAGGGTCCTTCTGCAAGTAATACAACGAGTAAAAAATGTAGCAGTGTCATCTAGCTGAAACTTATTGAGTAGTGACACCATCCACATCTGTCATCTTTCCCTACATAATCCCTGTATCCTACCCTCCCTTTTTCCCCTTTCATTTTTGTTTTTATCCCTTCTCTCTTGTTACCATATTAGTTTGCTCCTGATGGTTCCTATCCATTTCCGCTTTATAAAGTTAAATTATAGTAGTGGATCAAAAGCACACCGTACACCAGATATTGGTTTGCAATTAAAACTCGTATTAAGATATCATAAGCGTATATACAAAGAGTCATAGATGTACACTTTTCAGTGAGAAAATGATACAATATGCAGATTCTGTATATATTGGACTCAGGATGTCATGAGGAGCATTTGAACACCTCAGAAAAAAGGGTACATGGATTTAGCACTAACATGTACAGTATAAACAATGTCTGAATACTGAAGGGTAACCACGAATTACCATGAAGCTCTATGAGGTGTGAAGAAGAAAAATTGAAAGTAGAATTAATTTTATGAGCCACCTGAATGCCATCTCTCACATATCCATGGGATGGAGGGGTGTCACCCTTCCCTCCTCATAGGTTCAAACCATTGCCAAGAATGGCATGTTGTGTCTGCTTAATGAGAAACAGATGTTCTTCATGTATGAACTATATATACCATATATGTGTATCTGTATATGTTCGAAATAGCCAATCGAATGCTGACATGTGCCCAGCCATCCAATCCGAATGGTCATTTAAGCTTCTTTGTCTGAAACTGTATTTAAGCAAGGCTGAGGAAATGAATTGGGCAGAGACATATCGGCCCCCGGTTAACCGAATAAACATTGCATTTGCTGAAGACATTTTGCTTCTGAATGTTTGTTTTTTCACATCAGGTGTTGCTGTCACGATCCTGACTAGTGGCATGAGAGGCAGGCTACAGACTCAGTCGGGGAATTATCTGATATATTGTACAGTTATACACAGCATAGTACATGCTTTCTGGTCAGTGAAACATAACATCTGCCCTGCATCATGCCAGAAAGAAACCTTCCATAACACATGAAGTAGTTAACATTTCGTCATCAACGCATCATGACGCCAAACACACAGATCATAACTAGAGATGAGCGAACTTTTGAAAAATTCGATTCGACTGAATCGCCGAATTTTCCGACAAAAATCGTTTCGACCGGAATTTATTCGCGACGAATCGCTATTAAAAATGGCTATTTCGGAGCCTCCTAGAGCCTCAATAGGGTTGTAAACCATTCTGCCTTGCTGTAACACGCATAGGATGCGTGCTGGGTTAGTTAAATAATACTTTGAATAAATATCACATGCAGATCAGAGGCATCGCTAATAGAATCGCAGAGCGGCACAATTGCAGAGAGTTGAAGTGGCATCACTATGAGGGGCAGGAGCCCAAACATTGCTTTAAAGAGACACTGGAGTTGGCAGCAGCAGGAGCCCAAAAATTGGATGAATCACACCCTGGAGTTGGCAGCAGCAGCAGTCCAAACATTACTTTAAAGAGACACTGGGGTTGGCTTCAGGAGCCCAAAAATTGGATGATTCACACCCTGGTGTTGGCAGCAGCAGCAGCAGCCCAAACATTACTTTAAAGAGACACTGGGGTTGGCTTCAGGAGCCCAAAAATTGGATGATTCACACCCTGGAGTTGGCAGGAGTTGGCAGCAGCAGCAGCAGCAACAGGAGCCCAAATATTACTTTAAAGAGACATTGGGGTTGGCTTCAGGAGCCCAAAAATTGGATGAATCACACCCTGGAGTTGGCAGCAGCAGCAGCCCAAACATTACTTTAAAGAGACACTGGGGTTGGCTTCAGGAACCCAAAAATTGGATGAATCACACCCTGGAGTTGGCAGCAGCAGCAGCAGCAGCAGGAGCCCAAACATTACTTTAAAGAGACACTGGGGTTGGCTTCAGGAGCCCAAAAATTGGATGATTCACACCCTGGAGTTGGCAGCAGCAGCAGCAGGAGCCCAAATATTACTTTAAAGAGACCCTGGGGTTGGCTTCAGGAGACCAAAAATTGGATGATTCACACCCTGGAGTTGGCAGCAGCAACAGCAGGAGCCCAAATATTACTTTAAAGAGACACTGGGGTTGGCTTCAGGAGCCCAAAAATTGGATGATTCACACCCTGGAGTTGGCAGCAGCAGGAGCCCAAATATTACTTTAAAGAGACCCTGGGGTTGGCTTCAGGAGCCCAAAAATTGGATGATTCACACCCTGGAGTTGGCAGCAGCAGCAGCAGGAGCCCAAATATTACTTTAAAGAGACCCTGGGGTTGGCTTCAGGAGCCCAAAAATTGGATGAATCACACCCTGGAGTTGGCAGCAGCAGCAGGAGCCCAAACATTACTTTAAAGAGACAATGGAGTTGGCAGCAGGAGCCCAAAAATTGGATGAATCACACCCTGGAGTTGGCAGCAGCAGCCCAAACATTACTTTAAAGAGACACTGGGGTTGGCTCCAGGAGCCCAAAAATTGGATGATTCACACCCTGGAGTTGGCAGCAGCAGCAGCAGGAGCCCAAATATTACTTTAAAGAGACCCTGGGGTTGGCTTCAGGAGCCCAAAAATTGGATGAATCACACCCTGGAGTTGACAGCAGCAGCAGGAGCCCAAACATTACTTTAAAGAGACACTGGGGTTGGCGTCAGTAGCCCAAAAATTGGATGAATCACACCCTGGAGTTGGCAGCAGCAGGAGCCCAAATATTACTTTAAAGAGACCCTGGGGTTGGCTTCAGGAGCCCAAAAATTGGATGAATCACACCCTGAAGTTGGCAGCAGCAGCAGCAGCAGGAGCCAAAACATTACTTTAAAGAGACACTGGAGTTGGCTTCAGGAGCCCAAAAATTGGATGATTCACACCCTGGAGTTGGCAGCAGCAGCAGCAGGAGCCCAAATATTACTTTAAAGAGACCCTGGGGTTGGCTTCAGGAGCCCAAAAATTGGATGATTCACACCCTGGAGTTGGCAGCAGCAGGAGCCCAAAAATTGGCCTAAAGACATAAATATGTTTTGCACCATTTGGAAAGTGTAAAACGTGGCACCATGCTGAATCTAGTCGCATGCATCAGGCATTGGTGGGTGGAAATCCTGGCTGATCCATCCCTGATTCATTTTGATGAAGGTGAGTCTCTCCACATTTTTAGTTGACAGACGAGTTCTCCTCGCCGTAACTATGGCCCCCGCCGCACTAAACACCCGCTCAGATGGCACGCTACTTGCCGGGCAGGACAGCTTTTCCAGGGCAAACTCTGCTAGCTGCGGCCACAAATCAAGTTTGGCTGCCCAGAAGTCCAGCGGATCCTCAAGGTGTGTTGGCATGGTCATGTCAAAGTATGACATGACCTGCTGGTTGAGGTCCTGCTCCAGGTCTTCCTGCTGCTCATGAGTAGCCTCACTATGCGGGTGTAGAAAGCTACTCATTAGCGACTGAAGACTGAGGCTGCTGCTGAGGGAGCTGCTGCTGCTGCTCCTGCCAACCCCCCCAGCGGCCATGGCAGTGGAAGGTGAGCGCAGAGGTCCCCTCGAGTCAGACCTGCGAGAGTATGGACCATGGCGCAGATAGGCATCAGCCAACTGCCTACGTAGAATGTCTTTGTAGTAGTTCAGTTTGTCCTCCCTCTCGGTGGGTCTAAAAAATGCCCCCATTTTGTGCCGGAAGCAAGGGTCCAATAAGGTGGACAGCCAGAAGTCATCCCGCCGACAGATGGAAACAATTCTGGGGTCACTACGCAAGCACGTGAGCATGCTTCCTGCCATTTGCGCAAGTGACTCGGATGGACTACCTGTCTCCATCTCCATTGCATACTGCCACGGTGTGCCCGGGTCCTCTGTCTCGCCTTCCTCAAAAACCTCTAGCTCCTCTGGCTGCTCCTGCTCCTCCTCTCCTGTCCGCTGACTAGATAAACCAGCCATTTCGCCAAGCCTAAACTGTGTTTCGCTGGGCAACTCCTCCTCCTCTTCCTCCTCCAGTTCAGCTCCAACGAGGTTTATGTGGCCGTAAGATGTAAACGCCATGTCTCCAGTGCCCTGACCAGCCATGGTTTCCAACATGTGCTGTAGTACATGAAGCAGTGGAATCACGTCGTTCATCCCGTAATCCTGCCGACTGACAAATAAAGTGGCTTCCTCAAAGGGCCTGAGCAAACGGCAGGTGTCACGTATGAGCTGCCACTGGTTGACATTGAAGTTACACAGGGGAGTCCCCCTATCTGCTTGGATCATCAGGAAATCCGTGATGGCTTTTCTCTGTTCATATAATCGGTCCAACATGTGAAGGGTGGAATTCCAACGGGTGGAAACATCGCAAATCAGACTATGTTGGGGGATACCATTCTGACGCTGTAGCTCAAGAAGGGTGTGTTTGGCGGTGTATGAGTGGCTGAAGTGCATGCAAAGTTTCCTTGAAGTTGTTAGGATGTCTTGCAGATGGGGGGAACACTTCAGAAACCGCTTGACAACCAGATTGAAGACGTGAGCCATGCAGGGGGCATGGGTCAGGCTTCCTTGGCGCAGCGCAGACAAAATGTTCTTCCCATTGTCGGTAACCATGATTCCCATTTTAAGTTTTCTTGGAGTAAGCCATGTTTGGATTTCCTGATGAATACATTTAAGCAGTTCCTCCCCTGTGTGACTCCGTTCGCCAAGACAAACCATGTGAAGCACTGCGTGACACCTCCGTGCCCTGCACACATGGTAGACTGGAGGGGCACTGAGACTTGAGCCTACAGTGGAGGGTGAGGAGATGGCGAAGGATGAGGAGTCCGAGTCGCACGGTGTCACAGGCCCAGCGGGCAGGGAGCGCGGAGGCCGCAGCGGCGTGACCTGTCCAAGTTGCTGCTGCTGCTGCAAAGGGACCACATTCACCCAGTGGGCCGTAAACGACATGTACTGTCCCTGACCATAGTTACAGCTCCAGATGTCGGCGCTGCCATGCACTTTGCTACACACCGACAGGCTCAAGGACTGGCCCACCTTCTGTTCAACAAAAGTGTGCAGCGCTGGTACTGCCTTCTTGGCAAAGAAATGACGGCTTGGGACTCTCCACCTCGGCTCGGCACAAGCCATCAGTTCTCTGAAAGGTGCAGATTCCACCACCTGAAAAGGGAGCGACTGCAGCACCAGCAACTTGGACAGGAGCACATTCAGCTTCTGCACCGTAGGATGAGTGGGCGCATACTGCTGTCTCTTGGACATGGCTTCGCTGATGGATTGCTGGCGGGATGCATGACTTGGAGGAGGAGGAGGAGGAGCAGGAGCGACAGAGGATGGGTATGACGCACAGCTGCCTTCGGCTGAGGTGCTGGAGCCTTGGCTGGCAGAAATTGGGAGCGGCGTGCCACTTGGTGAGGAAGCAGACTGGACCACCCCTTGGGAGCCTCGGTTCTCCCAGGTCGCTTTATGGTGATGCATCATATGTTGACGCAGGGCCGTGGTGCCAACATTTGTACCCTGGCCACGCTTCACCTTTTGCCTACATATTTGCATGTGGCCATGTTACCCTCCTGCGGATGCTTCAGGAAAAACTGCCACACTGCCGAGTAGCTACTTTTCCCACCCCCTGGCCTCACTGATTCACTGCTGCTGTTGCCAACTCCAGGAACCCCTGCTCCACTACCTCCCGATAAGGTAGACTGCTGCACAGCAGGTGCTCTACCCCGGCCCCGGCCGGCTCCAGCCTTTGAAATTGTGCCCCCATGCTGACTGCTACCACCTTGCTGCCTCAGCTGCTGACTCCGGGGCAACCTGCGCCCCTCTTCTCCTGATGATGACGATGAAGCCCCTTCATCACCCGGCTCCCATCGGCTTCATCATCATCATCATTATCACCGAGTTGTGGCTGTACGTCACTGATGTTCGTGGATTCGTCAACAGTGTCTGGCGCAGGAGCTGGAACGCTCGCAGCACCCACGACACTGTCCACATCACTATTTGTCTGCCTAGCTAAAGAAGCCACCTCCATTTCTTGGCTGGGCAGTAGCTGCTGACTGTCCTCTATCTGATCGTCCTCCTCACTAAAGAGTGGAGTTGAACCCAAAGCATAGGATACGTCGCTGGGGGAGGGAACGGCGTAGGACAGAGGCAATGGGAGGACAGGGACTGCTCTCGGGGCATGACAACTCAGGGTTGTGTCAGAGGAACCTACCGACCCTAGACTGGGGGTCTCAGACATAAGTTGTGATGATGTTGTTGATGAGCGCGTCAACCAATCTACCACGGCAGATGCGTTACTGGTGGAGACCCGACCGCTAGCAGATACTGGCAGATTAGGTCTCTCAGCGTGACTCCTGCTGCTACTGGCCCCCAGTCTGCTGCGAGCTCTGCCTGCGGAATCTTGGCCTCTACCACTCCTCTTTTCACTTCCAGGCATTTGTCTGCCCGACATAGTCTAACTGGCGTGGTAGTAGGTGATATTTTAAGAACCCCCAGGCAGCGGTGGGTCTATATGAAACATAATATAATGCACACCAAAAGTGAGCAGTAACACTCAGCCTCCAACAGGCCTGCCTAGTGTAAATAAGAGAGCTGCTTAGTGTAAATAAAGAGGGGTATGCTATGTTACAGAATGGGATGCCCCAACAGCCAGCAGTGCACCTGGCAGCAGTACTACTATGCACAGCAAAAGTGTCTTTATCAGGCCTAATTTCTATTAGAATATGTGCAAATGGTTATGGTATTAAATAGAGGCTGGTGTAGTCACAGAATGGGATGCCACAAAAACCAGAGAGCACCTGGCAGCAGTAAGACTATGCACAGCAAAAGTGTCTTTATCAGGCCTAATTTCTATTAGAATAAGTGCAAATGGTTATGGTATTAAATAGAGGCTGGTGTAGTCACAGAATGGGATGCCCCAAAAATCAGAGAGCACCTGGCAGCAGTAAGACTATGCACAGCAAAAGTGTCTTTATCAGGCCTAATTTCTATTAGAATAAGTGCAAATGGTTACGGTATTAAATAGAGGCTGGTGTAGTCACAGAATGGGATGCCCCAAAAACCAGAGAGCACCTGGCAGCAGTAAGACTATGCACAGCAAAAGTGTCTTTATCAGGCCTAATTTCTATTAGAATAAGTGCAAATGGTTATGGTATTAAATTGAGGCTGGTGTAGTCACAGAATGGGATGCCCCAAAAACCAGAGAGCACCTGGCAGCAGTAAGACTATGCACAGCAAAAGTGTCTTTATCAGGCCTAATTTCTATTAGAATAAGTGCAAATGGTTATGGTATTAAATAGAGGCTGGTGTAGTCACAGAATGGGATGCCCCAAAAACCAGAGAGCACCTGGCAGCAGTAAGACTATGCACAGCAAAAGTGTCTTTATCAGGCCTAATTTCTATTAGAATAAGTGCAAATGGTTATGGTATTAAATAGAGGCTGGTGTAGTCACAGAATGGGATGCCCCAAAAACCAGAGAGCACCTGGCAGCAGTAAGACTATGCACATCAAAAGTGTCTTTATCAGGCCTAATTTCTATTAGAATAAGTGCAAATGGTTATGGTATTAAATTGAGGCTGGTGTAGTCACAGAATGGGATGCCCCAAAAACCAGAGAGCACCTGGCAGCAGTAAGACTATGCACAGCAAACGTGTCTTTATCAGGCCTAATTTCTATTAGAATAAGTGCAAATGGTTATGGTATTAAATAGAGGCTGGTGTAGTCACAGAATGGGATGCCCCAAAAACCAGAGAGCACCTGGCAGCAGTAAGACTATGCACAGCAAAAGTGTCTTTATCAGGCCTAATTTCTATTAGAATAAGTGCAAATGGTTATGGTATTAAATAGAGGCTGGTGTAGTCACAGAATGGGATGCCCCAAAAACCAGAGAGCACCTGGCAGCAGTAAGACTATGCACAGCAAAAGTGTCTGTATCAGGCCTAATTTCTATTAGAATAAGTGCAAATGGTTATGGTATTAAATAGAGGCTGATGTAGTCACAGAATGGGATGCCCCAAAAACCAGAGAGCACCTGGCAGCAGTAAGACTATGCACAGCAAAAGTGTCTTTATCAGGCCTAATTTCTATTAGAATAAGTGCAAATGGTTATGGTATTAAATAGAGGCTGGTGTAGTCACAGAATGGGATGCCCCAAAAACCAGAGAGCACCTGGCAGCAGTAAGACTATGCACAGCAAAAGTGTCTTTATCAGGCCTAATTTCTATTAGAATAAGTGCAAATGGTTATGGTATTAAATAGAGGCTGGTGTAGTCACAGAATGGGATGCCCCAAAAACCAGAGAGCACCTGGCAGCAGTAATACTATGCACAGCAAGTGTGTTTATCAGGTCAAATTTCTATTAGAATAAGTGCATATGGTTATGGTATTAAATAGAGGCTGGTGTAGTCACAGAATGGGATGCCTCACAGCAGACTTGAGATCAGTTCAGTATATATGCACAGTTAGTGTATAAGCAGCCTGAAAACGCTAACAAAGCCAGTCAGCCAGCCAGTAACACTCAGGCTGGATGAAAAAAAAAAAATCTCCCTGTGACTGCCTCCGATTTTTCCTAACTTTCCCTGCTTTTCGCTGACTTTCTGTCTGTCTCCTGCCTGTCTCCAGCCTGTCCCTGTCTGTCTAACTGTCTCTCCCTGCCTACAGCAGCGTCCTGTCTCTCACGAATGCAATAGAGAAATGAGGAAAAGCAAGATGTCCGCCGACTTAAATAGCGCTGTGACGTCACCGGGCTTGCTGGCTGCTGATAGGCTGCATGTGACTGTCCCAGCTTGCACTGGCGCGGGGTTGATGTCTGGACATGTCCCGTCCGCCATCTTAGAATGCCTGTAAATGTAAATGAATGGATGTTAAAGGAAAACTTCGAGCGATCGAAACGCGGGGAAATTCGGATTCGATCCGAATCGAATTTTTCATGAAATTCGGATCGAATCCGGGTTCGTCCGGATCGATTCGCTCATCCCTAATCATAACGAGTTGAATAGTAAGGAAAAGCATTACCAATGGCAGTTAGGTAGCATGTGATCGCAATTACAATGCCCACGTTACGGAGCTCACGGCTCTTTGGTCAAGGCTTGCGATGCCGCTTATACCTGCGTGCTGCCTATATATTTCTCCCCCCTGACCGGCCAGTGTGACGTTTCCAGGCGCGCTCGTGGAGCACAGCACAGGAACGTCACTTCCGGTTCCGAGGTCCCAACTGAGGTCACGTCTGCGGCCGGCTGGCTGATCCGAACGCTGCCAGCCAGCGACAGAAATGACATGACATCAACGCACGGGGCCGTCGTTGCCGAGAACTGCGCATTGCTGGAAAGAAGGCAAGGTAACAGTATGTTGGTTTAGTAAACTGTAAGTGTGAGCCGTGTACCGGTGTGGGCTCCCTAGGATACAGCGAAGCCACGTGCGGGAAAAGCGACACTGACACCAGCTTTTGTAAATCAAACTTTTACTACAAAAGAGTATCAAACCCACTTCAAAAAGACAAATGGGATGAACAATAAAACTTGATTACATACACTCAGCTTGGGCTGAGAACCCCGGTGCTACACAACCAGATGAACCTGATTGGATGTTACCGGAGGCCCTGGTAATTCACCTACTAGTGGGCGCACTAAAACATCCCACATTACCTATTAATACCCTATGGCTGGAACGGATGTTTGTGTGGGTGCTCACTGAGGGGTCATCGGCGGCACAGCACAGCAGCTTACAATCCTATAACAATAAAATACCAGAAAAGCAACTCCCCTCCCCAGCACTAGCTCAGAACACAAAAGAACAACGTTGCTCCCGAATGCGTGAGTGATCCACTGACCGAGGATGGAGATGTAGCGCAGTTGTCAACTCTCTCAGGAAAACGGTTCCAATAGATCAGAAATCCAGGCAGCAAACAGGGAAAAGGAAAACTCTTTGGGCCTATGTAAATCCTATCTAACTACCTAATAGGCCTAGTCTCAGTCTGTACAGTTAAGCATGCATGCTGTATGATCACTGACTAATGATGTCTCCAGGCTGGGCCGCAGCAAGTCTCTCTCACATCCCCGAAGAACATCCGGCTGGCTCCACAGCTCTCGGTAGCTAAACTCGAGGGATCCTCTGCCACAGGGAAAGATCAGGATTCAGTCCTGCTATACCACGTCTCCGCACGACACACAGGACTCCTCACACAGTCTTCTGCTCTCTTTCAAGATGGAGGTCGCTTCACTTCCATGTTCTTGTTCCACACACACACCAGCAGAGTCATTTCCTCCCTCTGATTGTAAATCAGCGTGGGGGAAACAGAGGCCCCTTATGGCAAAACAGCAACACAACAGTCTCCAAGTAATGACATTTGCTTTACTCTCTTACATAAGCGATGATGCGGTGGAGATCCTCACTTTCTATGAAAGGGGAGAGTCTTTCTATGCAGCAAAAATAAAGTGCATCATCATGCATCATCTAAAAAAATAAAGACACATCATGTTAAAATCAAAGTAAAAACATCGGTCACTGCTACCCATAATTATGGATACATATTAATTGGCAGTTGCTGTTGCGAATAGTAAAAAGTAACAAGACTGGGAAATGCTAGAAGAATGTGCTGTGTTTTGAAACTGCTTCAAGTAACTGTTCCTGTCCGTACTTTCCCAAGGATGTACCACTGATGCCGCTTCCCCGAGGGGGGGGAACAGCTACGCTCATTGTTTCTGACATGTACTTAAGGTCTACGCGCCAAAATAAACCGGGAGTCTCGTATGGTGAACGCTGTTGTGTGTGTCGTCTTGCGCGCCATATGGGCTCCCGATCTAGATCATACAAGAGGTTAAGGGGCGCCTGAGGCCGCAAACCCAGGATATATACAGGATTCGATCCTGTATAGTGAACAAATAGCGCAAAAGTAAAGTTTTTTCATATTTTCATATCACAATATCACAATATTATACCCTTATAAAATGATCTCAATGAAATTATCCTTTGTAGACGGTCCTCCCTAAATACCCGCCCACTATACAGGACCGAATGATATCAGCTGCACAATAATTGAATGCATGGGGAAGCAAGAGGAGAATAGCTTCTTTGATGTTTGTTGAGCCCGCAGAGAAAAAGGTATTGATAAAGCCGAGAGGCGAAACGTGTCTACCTGTTCCATAGGAAGGGGAACAACAGTCCCCAAAAATAAGCAAATGAGAATTATATTGAAGTGTATCATGAACATTGAATATCTTGTGTGGATAAGTACAACTGGGAGGCCGATTCATTAACAGCGGCAGGTAGCGTCAGTTGAGCGACTGTAGCGGCATTTTCAGAGCGCCCGCTAGTAGTCGCTGTGCTTGGCAGTTGTTCGGTAGTTGATAGCGACTCAGTCGGTTTGCCGTAATGTTGAATATTGGGTGAGGAGTCGCTATTTGACAGGTTCCGCGCTGTATGGGAGCGCATGATAGCGACTGGCCCTAGCGACCAGCTTCCAACATAATCATTAAAAAATCACGCTCAAAAAATTCTCGCGCTGTGAAATGCATGTTTAAACCCCAGAGCGCTGGCGGCGATGGGTTAAAAGTAGTTTTTTAACTCCCAAACAACCATATTTTTGGAAACCAAAAAAAACAAGTATTTTAAATAATTTAGTAATATGAATACATTAATATCAGACCTGTAATATCAATTCTGTACAATTTTTTTTTTTTTTTTACCTTAAAAAATCTAAAATGGCAGAAGTGGTCACAGAATTTTTCACATTAAAAAAAAAAAATTCATAACAATTAATTATGACTATTTAAAGATTGTTCCATTGAAATGCATTGGAGAGCGCCAGGTAGCGAGAGGTCATACCTGTCGCTGTTCAAGGTCGGACGCTGGCGCTGTGGGCTGAGGCTGGAATAATGATGAATGAGTCGCTATATGGCGCTATCTCAGTCGCTAAGCAGGATCGGCTTGATAAATGTGTGATTGTGGTGGGGAGCCGGCGTTCTTGTGGCGGGGCCCGTCATTACCGGCCGCTCACCAGTCGCTACCTGTCGCTATTCCTTCATAAATAAGGGCCTGTGTGTATGAAATTATTTATCAATGGACTATGCGTGTTTTAAAGTGGACCTTACAAAGTGGACCTTTTAAACAAGTTTGATGAGGTCAAATGATTGGGTCGTGGGAATGGGACCCAGCCTTAGGGCCACAGAGGTTTTGGATATATACAGGATTCCCCAACAATCATGATCTAAAAAAATAAAGACACATCATGTTAAAATCAAAGTAAAAACATCGGTCACTGCTCCCCATAGTTATGGATACATATTAATTGGCAGTTAAGCCAAGGAAAGAAGCTAGACAGTATTTGGTCATGTTGGGTATCTCGCTGTAAAGCAATCATAAATAAGACACAGGAATTTATGCTAGGATGTCAAAAGGGCATCACCCCTACGGGATACCCCATGCTTGGTGGTAATATATCTATCTATAATATATATATCACCCCTGCGGGATACCCCATGCTTGGTGGTAATATATCTATCTATAATATATATATATCACCCCTGCGGGATACCCCATGCTTGGTGGTAATATAGTAGCTTTATAAAGTTACTATAAGAGTTGCATTTTCATTCATTATAGAACCCGACTTACCTGTGGAAGGATAAAGGTGAAATGCCCTGGTCAAAGTCTAGATTCCAGACCAATGTCCACTATAATATTGTAGTAAATATATACAGATGTAGCAATCGCAGTAAATATATACAGCTGTAGCAATCATAGTAAATATATACAGATTGTCGAGATGTATAAAGCAGAGCCTTATATATATATATATATATATTAATTAATCAGTAATTAACCATCAAATGATAATCAATTATTAACCAATTAAGGCTCAGAATGAATTAAAATAACTCAGGGTTATCCTTAAACAAGTAGACATAAAAACACTTGATAAGTTTAGAAGAGATCCATGTACAGAACCAAAATGATGCAACAATAGAATCTCTAACGACTGGTTAAAATATACATAACATAAATTTATTATATACAATACAATCAACAAAGAATCATTAAGCACAATTTTGATATTTGGCCACTAGATGGCTCACTTTTAAGTAGACCATTACTTTTAGTCAGAATATTACTAATAGTGTAAAACCTATAGTATAGTATTATTTGAAATAAGGAATTATGAATCAGTATAATTATCCCAGGATTTACAAAGCTCCTAAAGTCTATAACCAATTGGAGATTGATAAGTGATCTGGCTTAATTCAAGCTATCAAAATGATATATCCACCTTCAAAAAGCGTCGCATCTGACAAAGGCCTTGGTATCAGATATGAGACTTCCAAAAGGGCATTAATACAATAGCTTAAATATATATAGCCATATAAATTTTAAAGATTTAAAAATAAAATTAATACTTTACCAAAACTATTATTGGATTGTAACCAAATAGGGCTGGATAAGATAGCCTGCAAAATGGCTGCTTTGGTGTCCTGGGTCAGGTCTGTGGATCAGGTATGCTGGTCACATGTCAGATCAGGTGTGTTCCAGATGTGATGTAAATGAGCTTCCAGCTTATATGCAGGATTCAATGCCTTCCCCCACCCATAACAAATAATAACACCCAGGGGTGTGTTTGGGGTGTGTCTGGGGAGTGTTTAAGGATATTCTTTACGGGGAGGCCGATTCATTAATAGCGCCAGGTAGCGACAGATGAGCGCCAGTAGCGTGATTTTCACAGCGCCAGCTAGTATTCGCTGTGCTTGGCCGGGGTTTGCTTGTTGACAGCGACTCAGTCGGTGTGCGGTAATGTTGAATACGGGGTTAGGGGTCGATGTTTCACAGGTTCAGCGTTGTATGGGTGCGCCTGACAGCGAATGGCCAGAGCGAACGGCTTGCTGCAGATTCATTAACAAATCACGCTCCGAATTTTTGAGCGCTGTGAATTCCTTGTTTAAACCCCAGAGCGCTGGCGGCGATGGATTTAAAATAGTTTTTAACCCCCAAACAACCATATTTTTTGATTGTAAAATTATACAAGTTTTTATAAACATTTTGTAATATGAATACATGAATATCAGACCTGTAATATCAATTCTGCACAAAATCATTTTTTTTTTTTTTTACCTTAAAAAAAAATCCTAACATTGCAGAAGTGGTCACAGAATTTTTGACATTAAAAAAAAAAAAAACATTAATAGCAAGTAATTATGATTAATTAAAGATTGCTCCATTGAAATGCATTGGACCACGCCAGGGAGCGACAGGTCATACCTGTCGCTGTGATGGGATTAGCAGCGGCGCTGTTCGTTGCAGTCGGCTACATGATGAATCCCGCGCTAGCTGACGCTCTTGCCGGCGCTAGCCTCATTTAGCGTGATAAATGCGTCATTGTGACCGCCGCCGGGCGTACTTGAGTCGGTAGCCGCCGTTTGCTGGCGGGACCTGGCGCTCGTCAGACACTACCTGGCGCTATCGCTTGATGAATAAGGGCATTAGTCACATCATATATTGACCACTAGGGGGCATCATTGGACAAGAAATTCCTTCTCAACAATTCTTGGTAAATAACGTCCAAGATATATTTTTAACCTCTGGTGGGAATTATATATAAAGATATATATATATATATATATATATATATATATATATATATATATATATACATACATACACACAAGCAACCACTTATCCCAACCTAATCTACATTACAGTCTCTACTATTATATTAATTATTTAATCATTTTCAATAATTCCTCCCTTTTTCTAAACAACTAAATATTTATAACCAATTTATTGGCATGTCCTGGGGATAATTATAACTGATCATAACTGACAAACAATTGAAAACATTACTTTCAAATTATCTTCATATGGGATATTTAAGGGGATAAACATATAAATATTCCTGCAAATCTAATAATGCAAATATGTATGGATGAATTATCCCCTATTTAAAAATACACATAGGATTATTCTTATCCTAACTCATATAGATTAAAAAATCACACTTTTTTATAATGCAACCTATAATATATATTCATTATTTTAAAGATATAAAATATTGAATGACTTTAATTTGATACCCATATATATCCTTATTTTCCCTTATATATATTTAGACATACATTCAAATAAAACCCTTAAAACTACTAATAAATCCACATGCAATAATATATATATATATATATATATATATATTAGGAAAATTATTCTACCAACCATTATTTTAATCTAATACATTAGCCATTTAACCTGTTATCTATATAAAATAAAATATTCTAAATAACTGCATTACTTTGAAAACTAATTTTAGCTGACAAGCCAGTTTTTTTGGCTAGTAAAATGGTTTCGTGTGAAACTCCATGAAACTGTGTGATTACTCAATCCCATTGTTCTGGAAAATGTAACACCATATCAGACTTAGGGCCTTATTTATCAAGGGCTAGCGCCAGGTAGTGTCTCACTAGCGCCAGGTACCGCCAGCTAACGGCGGCTACCGACTCAAGTACGCCCCGGCGGCGGTCACAATGACGCATTTATCACGCTAAATGAGGCTAGCGCCGGCAAGAGCGACAACTAGCGCGGGATTCATCATGTAGCCGACTGCAACGAACAGCGCCGCTGCTAATCCCATCACAGCGCCAGGTATGACCTGTCGCTCCCTGGCGATGTCCAATGCATTTCAATGGAGCAATCTTTAATTAATCATAATTAATTCCTATTAACGTTTATTTTTTTTTTTTTTTTAATGTCAAAAATTCTGTGACCACTTCTGCAATGTCAGGATTTTTTTTTTAAGGTAAAAAAAAAAAAAAATAAATAAATAAATTTGTGCAGAATTGATATTACAGGTCTGATATTAATGTATTCATATTACAAAATGTTTATAAAAACTTGTATAATTTTACAATCAAAAAATATGGTTGTTTGGGGGTTAAAAACTATTTTACACCCATCGCCACCAGCGCTCTGGGGTTTAAACAAGGAATTCACAGCGCGAAAAAATTCGGAGCGTGTTTTGTTAATGAATCTGCAGCAAGCCGTTCACTCTGGCCATTCGCTGTCAGGCGCACCCATACAACGCGGAACCTGTGAAACAGCAACCCCTAACCCCGTATTCAACATTACCGCACACCGACTGAGTCGCTGTCAACAAGCAAACCCCGGCCAAGCACAGCGAATACTAGCTGGCGCTGAGAAAATCACGCTACTGGCGCTCATCTGTCGCTACCTGGCGCTATTAATGAATCGGCCTCTTAAAAACACACTACGCTACCTTAAACAGTGACGGCAAGATACATCCTCCGAGGTTGTAATTAACTCTTAGTCCAACGTACGGTGTTAATTCTGGTCAAACAGAAAGCAGGAATAGACCTTGGAAATATAGACATTCACGGTCTTCTCAGCAATGGGGTTTTATCTTACAGCCGGGCTTGTGAGTTCTTCCTCAGTCAGCAAACACCTATCCTGAAACTTCATTGTCTCAACAATTCTTACCTAAATAACTCTTATTTGCTGTCCTGTTTAGCCTAGTTAAATAGATTTTATCTGAAGTTACTAGATCCTAAAAGCTTAGTGAGAAAAACACAGGCCATGTCTTCTGTTAAATTTGGGTAAAACAAAATCAGACATGAATGTATATATTGATATCTAGAAATAGCCTGACAAGATGTAGCAATCATTAACGCCCCATCACAGCTCATCCCATTGGGATATGTCACAAAGACAGCCATTGAAAAGACAGCACAATGCACCAGTGCAATAAATGGATGGGTAACGAAAGCTGTGTCTGTATACTTCCAGCTTACTGCATTTTTTCGTGCCATAAGACTCACCCATGGTTTAGAGGAGGAAAATAAGAAAAAAAAATATTCTGAACCAAATAGTAGGCTAAAATACCCACAATCACTCCACTACACGCAATGGGTCATGCCCCTTAAAGGCAGTGTGTGTCATCCCCCTTTACAGGCAGCGTGCAGGCCCCCATTACAGGCAGTGTGTAGCACTTTCCATTATATGCAGTGTGTGGAGTCCTGCATTACAGGTAATGTGCTCAATACAGGCAGTGGGCAGACCCCCTCATTAAGGGCAATAGGCAGATTCCCATTACAAGCAAATTTTCTAGTGGCTGTCGCACTCTTACTCAGTATCCCATGTCGGGTGGGTGCGCGGTCCCATTACAAGCAGTCGATAGACAGCCCAATTACAGGCAGCGGACAGGTCCCCCATTAAGGGCAGTGGGCAGACCTCTCCCATTACAGACAGTGGGCAGACCCCTCAATTACTGGCATTGGGCAGCACCCTATTACAGGCAGTGGACAGACCCCCATTACAGGCAGTGGTTGGAACTCCACATTACAGACAAAGTGCAGGATTACCCCCCTCCCCCGAGACGATGGACAATGGTGAAGCAGCGGGCAGGTCAGGTAACCAATCCATGCCTACCTTAAACACCCGACATCAGGAAATATCCAGCCAGGCTTGTTTTTTTATTTTAATGGAAGAGAGAGGAAATCACGGGTGACAGGTTCTGTCACCGCGGATAGACTAAACATGGCACCTGTAATGTCCTCTAAGTCTTCTACGTTCTGTCAGCTGGCAACCCCAATCTCCGCCACCCCTTACGCCTATAGTCAACCCCCCGTTTGCCGGGACACACGATATGCCTCGATAGACACGGTTGCCTCCAGGTCTTTAAAGGCGCAAAGGATGCCAGCTTATAGTGAAGATAGAAGGAACACGAGGGTTTACTATGGTCAAGGTCGTACACGGGTGATCAGTCAGAGGGTGCATCTACTCACAGGAGAGTAGTTAAACACTAGCCGAAGTTAAAACTGGATAGTCAGAGGTAACGCGGTATCCAAGGGGTTGGACTGCCCTGACCAGTAAGGCTGTCCAGCCCCTGAAATGGGGTCGGGATTGGTGAACAGTTCCCAGGGATTGGACTGCCCTGACCAGTAAGGCTGTCTTGCCCCTGAAATGGGTTGCGATTGGTGAACAGGACACAGGGGCTGGGCTGCCCTGACCAGTAAGGCTGTCCGGTCCCTGAAATGGGGTCGGGATTGGTGAACAGGTCCCAGGGATTGGACTGCCCTGACCAGTAAGGCTGTCCAGCCCCTGAAATGGGGTCTGGATTGGTGAACAGGTCCCAGGGGTTGGACTGTCCTGACCAGTAAGGCTGTCCAGACCCTGAAATGGGTCGGGATTGGCGAACAGGTCCCAGGGGTTGGACTGACCTAACCAGTAAGGCTTTCCAGCCCCTGAAATGAGACGGGATTGGTGATCAGGCCCCAGGGGTTGGACTGTCCTGACCAGTAAAGCTTTCCAGACCCAGAAATGGGTCGGGATTGGCAAACAGGTCCCAGGGGTTGGACTGCCCTGACCAGTAAGGCTGTCCACCCCCTGAAATAGGTGGGATTGGTGAACAGGTCCCAGGGGTAGGTTGTTCTGACCAGTAAGGCCGTCCAGCCCCTGAAATGGGTTGCAATTGGTGAACAGGTCCCAGGGGTTGGACTGACCTAACCAGTAAGGCTTTCCAGCCCCTGAAATGGGACGGGATTGGTGATCAGGCCCCAGGGGTTGGACTGTCCTGACCAGTAAAGCTTTCCAGACCCAGAAATGGGTCGGGATTGGCAAACAGGTCCCAGGGGTTGGACTGCCCTGACCAGTAAGGCTGTCCACCCCCTGAAATAGGTGGGATTGGTGAACAGGTCCCAGGGGTAGGTTGTTCTGACCAGTAAGGCCGTCCAGCCCCTGAAATGGGTTGCAATTGGTGAACAGGTCCCAGGGGTTGGACTGACCTAACCAGTAAGGCTTTCCAGCCCCTGAAATGGGACGGGATTGGTGAACAGGACCCTAAACATGTCCCCTGTAAATCCTTCTGAACGCTGGAGCTCCCTTGCACCTAACCGCACACAATGCTCGTAATATTCACCTTCATTAAGAGGTCCGAGGGTTTGGACTGCCCTGACCAGTAAGGCTGTCCAGCCCCTGAAATGGGTTGCGATTGGTGAACAGGTCCCAGGGATTGGACTGCCCTGACCAGTAAGGCTGTCTTGCCCCTAAAATGGGTTGCGATTGGTGAACAGGACCCAGGGGTTGGACTGCCCTGACCAGTAAGGCTGCCTAGTCCCTGAAATGGGGTCGGGATTGGTGAACAGGTCACAGGGATTGGACTGCCCTGACCAGTAAGGCTGCCCAGACCCTGAAATGGGTCGGGATTGGTGAACAGGTCCCAGGGGTTGGACTGCCCTGACCAGTAAGGCTGTCTAGTCCCTGAAATGGGGTCGGGATTGGTGAACAGGTCCCCGGGATTGGACTGCCCTGACCAGTAAGGCTGTCTTGCCCCTGAAATGGGTTGCGATTGGTGAACAGGACACAGGGGCTGGGCTGCCCTGACCAGTAAGGCTGTCCAGTCCCTGAAATGGGGTAGGGATTGGTGAACAGGTCCCAGGGATTGGACTGCCCTGACCAGTAAGGCTGTCCAGCCCCTGAAATGGGGTCTGGATTGGTGAACAGGTCCCAGGGGTTGGACTGTCCTGACCAGTAAGGCTGTCCAGACCCTGAAATGGGTCGGGATTGGCGAACAGGTCCCAGGGGTTGGACTGACCTAACCAGTAAGGCTTTCCAGACCCTGAAATGGGACGGGATTGGTTATCAGGCCCCAGGGGTTGGACTGTCCTGACCAGTAAAGCTTTCCAGACCCAGAAATGGGTCGGGATTGGCAAACAGGTCCCAGGGGTTGGACTGCCCTGACCAGTAAGGCTGTCCAGTCCCTGAAATAGGTGGGATTGGAGATCAGGTCCCAGGGGCAGGTTGTCCTGACCAGTAAGGCCGTCCAGCCCCTGAAATGGGTTACAATTGGTGAACAGGTCCCAGGGGTTGGACTGACCTAACCAGTAAGGCTGTCCAGCCCCTGAAATGGGGTCGGGATTGATGAACAGGTCCCAGAGGTTTGACTGTCCTGACCAGTAAGGCTGTCCAGCCCCTGAAATGGGGTCGGGATTGATGAACAGGTCCCAGAGGTTTGACTGTCCTGACCAGTAAGGCTGTCCAGCCCCTGAAATGGGGTCGGGATTGATGAACAGGTCCCAGAGGTTTGACTGTCCTGACCAGTAAGGCTGTCCAGCCCCTGAAATGGGGTTGGGATTGATGAACAGGTCCCAGAGGTTTGACTGTCCTGACCAGTAAGGCTGTCCAGCCCCTGAAATGGGGTTGGGATTGATGAACAGGTCCCAGAGGTTTGACTGTCCTGACCAGTAAGGCTGTCCAGACCCTGAAATGGGTCGGGATTGGTGAACAGGTCCCAGGGGTTGGACTGCCCTGACCAGTAAGGCTGCCCAGCCCCTGAAATGGTGAACAGGTCCCAGGGGTTTGACTGTCCTGACCAGTAAGGCTGCCCAGCCCCTGAAATGGGGTCGGGATTGGTGAACAGGTCCCAGGGGTTTGACTGCCCTGACCAGTAAGGCTGCCCAGCCCCTGAAATGGGGTCGGGATTGGTGAACAGGTCCCAGGGGTTGGACTGCCCTGACCAGTAAGGCTGTCCAGTCCCTGAAATGGGGTCGGGATTGGTGAACAGGTCCCAGGGGTTGGACTGTCCTGACCAGTAAGGCTGTCCAGCCCCTGAAATGCGTCAGGATTGGTGAACAGGCCCCAGGAATGTCGCGCTGGCCGGGAAGCGCTCACCACGAGTCACCCGAGGCAGGTAAGTTCCTTACAGCACCCCTGGATTTTATTCCTACCAGGAAAGAATAAACCACAAGCTTGCCGGGAGTTTTTTTCAGTGCAGATGTACAAGTGACCGCTCCTCTCATTAGCCGATATGTTTTTTTATTATTATTATTATTATTATTGTTTTTTTATATAGCGCCATCATCTTCCGTAGCGCTTTACAAAGTAGTAGTTACAGACAGGGTAGAAGCATACGGTACATATATCAATATATATATATATATATATATATATATATATATATATATATATATATCAGTTTATTTGAATATTTAATATTACACAATTTTGCGATTTTTAACCAACACATCACAGCTCAGCCCATTGTGATATCTCACACAGAAGCCATCGACAAACATTTAAACCGGGCCAACACCCATTTTTACTTTAACGGGTGTTGGTCCCGCTGTCCACTGATAACAGGAGGAGGAGAACAAAAAAAGAAAAGAAAGAAGAGAAAAAAAAGAGAAAAAGGGGGGAGTTGAGAAGGGAGGGTAAAACTCTGGTAAGAGGGGATAGGGAAGAGGTGAGGCCCTATGTGGTCGTGCAGTTTCCTTATGTGTCGCTCTCTTCCACTAATCAAAAAGTCACCAGGGATCTATCCATTAGTATTGCTGCCTAGTTGTTTATCCAATGAGATTAATATCTTATGAAATCTTGCCACAGTGATAGCTGCCATTTTCTCATGATACATACAGATGTAGCAATTGTCAAAGCAGCACTATCGCAAAAAATGGCCCAATGATAAAAATTCATATGCTGGATGGCGGGAGGAGGAGGGGTCACTTATACACCTGGCATCAGGAAATATCCCGCCATGCTTGTTTTTTATTTTAATGGAAGAGAGAGGAAATCATGGGCGACAGGTTCTGTCACCCCGGATAGACTAAACATGGCACCTGTAAATCCTTCTGAATGCTGGAGCTCCCTCACACCTAACCGCACACAATGCTCGTAATACTCACCTTCATTTTGAGCCAGTGTCGGGAAAGGAGTCCCACGATTGGCCGTTGGGCAGGTCCTGCCGGTGGCCAGCGCAGAGGATGCGACTACGACCCATGTGACTGCCAATCGCGTGACTCCTTTCCCGGCACTGGCTCGAAATGAAGGTGAGTTTTACGAGCATCGTGTGCAGTTAGGTGCGAGGGGGCTCCAGCGTTCTGGATGCCCCCCCACAAGCTTCTTCTTATCAGCCAACAGCGGGACCAACACCCATTAAAGTAAAATCGGGTGTTGATCCGGTTTAGGCATTCAAGACATCACAATGCACCAGTGTGATAGGTTGACAGTTAAAGTATGTGCTGCATCTGTAATATAGTCGACTCTTTGTTGCAGTTGTATGTAGGGTAAGTTAGCGGACTTCCAGTGTTTAGCTGGAAGGTGACTATGAAGCACAACAGCCCTTGTTGGTCTTTGTTGCCCCCGGGGACAGGCTTGATAGGCAAAGCTTGGCTTGCCATTTTAGGTATTGAATTATCAAGGACTGTTTATATTGTTCGATAGACTATATCTTAGGACCGACTGACTCATGTTCAACTGATGATCACATGGAACTCATCTCCACGTTGGCCTTCAAAGTTCTCGTTTGAATATTTGCTACTACCACCGAGATCTAATACTCCAATCCTGGTGCCCTATCAGTTTGCCCCCAGTTCTCTAGGTATCCATGAGCATCTTGTTTGTAGAGCTTCCTGCAACCTGCCTGTAGGACAGTTCTCAGACCCTCTTTGTGAGAGCCACAAATATGATTTTTTTATTATTACAAAAGGCTATTTCTGGCCTACAGAGAGCCTCAACACTTTGCCTTGCTGTAACATGCATAGGATGCGTGCTGGTTTAGTGAAATAATAGTGTAATGCAGTATGACATGCAGATCACTATTAGAATCATTGTCTCAGAGTGGCACAATGACAGAGCCTTGAGGTGGCATCAGCACGAGGAGCCCATATATTGCCTGAAAGACACCGTGGAGTTGGCAGCAGCATGAGGAGCCCATATATTGCCTGAAAGACACAGTGTGGAGTTGGTGGCAGCTTATAGTGGCTGAATGACACAGCGCGGAGGTGGCAGCAGCGTGAGGAGAACATATAGTGCCCAAATGGCACTCCCTGGAGTCAACAGCAGCATGAGGAGACCATATAATGCCTGAATGAGCCACCATGAAGGTGGCTGCAACATGAGGAGACCATATAATAGCTGATTCACACACCCTAGAGTTGGCAGCAGCATGAGGAGAACATATATGGCTTGATGCAGAGCCTCCCCGTTCAGCCATCCCGTACGTTTTCCCGTTGGTTTTGGGCTGTGATCGGGTCATGAAAGGGTGCTACGTTGCTTTTTGTGTGCGTTTATGCGCTCAGGTGTGTCGGCATGCGCCTTTCCGATTGACGGCTCGGAAGCGGCTGAACTCCGTGAAAACGGACGGCCCGTTGATTGGTCCGTTTTTTAATTGATTCAGAGCCTTGATTTCCGATTGAAACCAGCCCCTCGGGTGTTGACGCTTCACTTACGGCCAGTCTTAGCAGCCGTATTTGCTCTCCTGGAGTTTGAAATGCATTCTTCTGTGCGCGATCATCAAAGGCGTCAGCTCTGCGGGCTGGTTCTTTTGAGCATGGCAGAAACCAGGCTGCATCGCACACGTCTGGACATCGATGGCATGCATGACCTTGAGCTATTCGAGCTCACCCGCCTTAACCGTGTTTCTCTCCAGGACTTGCATAGGCAGCTGCGGCCATGGTTAGCCCGCACCACAAGGAAGGGGCATGCAATTGCAGGTATGACCAAATTGGTTGGCTGCCTGCAGTTTTTGGCAAACGGCTCGTTCCAGAGACTGGGTGCCTTCTCCGTGGGGATGTCCCAGTCTACGCTGAGCCGCAGCCTAGCCAAGTTTTTGGATGGCATGGCTACCCTGGCATCAAAATGTATTTTGTTCCCTGACACAGCGGAAGCCTGGAATGCGGTTAAGTTGGGCTTTTATAATATAGCCGTCATGCCAACGTATGTGTTTAAAAATAGTTTGTGCCGTCCAGCATGATTTTTCTGATTGCTCCCTGCCTGTACCCCACTAATCTGTTATAGACTCCAATGAAACAGTAGAAGTTTACACTCACTTACTTACCAATATTCTAAGTATGTCACACACCCCGCTTCAAGATATTCATTACCTGTGGGTAGTATGGTCCTGTAGAGGGCTTCTGCAGAGATGATTGGAGGAAAGAAAGCCCCTCCCAGTCCATAAGTACCTGGGACCTCCCACTCATTACCCAGTCTTCATCTCTGCAGACGGCGAGCAAGCAGCAGATAATATCTCCTCCTTGCACAGGGGGACTTTAAGGTAGCCGGGTCTACTCCCGGCCTATATATATTTTTATTTCCGTTCGGACTCTTTATTCCCTTTATTAATATATAGCTATTTAAATGCCTCCCAGTCTTGACTGCTGTCCGAGCGAGGGTATAACAGCACCTCAGGTGCTCAGGAGCTATGCTCCACCGCGAGACCCTATAAAGAGGGTAGGCGGTTATACCGGGTTGGTGACTCCGGTTTGGGATGCCCTGTCCAAGAGTTTAATTTTCCCCTTAAATGGCCTATTCCCCTTTTTTAGTTGCGTGGAGGCCTCTTACTCAGCTTCTGGTGTTTTTCTATGGGGGCGCCTGGAAAATAGATTTATTTGAAATGTTTGTTTAAAATGTTTACTTTTCTGGTATGAATAGTTATAATGTAAACTTGTTGCAATCTTTTTTGCTGACAGACACTGGATTTTTACCTCAGAGCTGAGGGGAGGATTTCTCCCCTCACGCTCTTCAGTGAGGGGGCGGGGCCGGGCCTTCGGTATGAGGCCGCAGCCCGCGCCCTTTAGGAGTTTGGAGCTGGTAGCGTGACCGAGCGGGGAGCAGCTCCGCTTGTTATGCGCCCGGTGCGCGAGTGTTAATGGAGGGGAGCTTCCCCTCACGTCTGACAGACACTGTGCTGGGTTTTTTTCCTCAGAGCTGAGACAGGTGCTGGATTTTACCTCAGAGCTGAGGGGAGGATTTCGCACCTCACGCTCTTCAATGAGGGGGCGGGGCCGGGCCTTCGGTATGAGGCCGCAGCCCGCGCCCTTTAGGAGTTTGGAGCTGCTGGGCGGAGCCTTGCAGCGCGCGATCCACGCTGGCCACGCCCCCCTGCTGCGTCTCCCGCTCTGATCTGTGTTACCTCAGGCAGAGGACACAGTGTATTGGCGCCCAAAGACTCAGTGAGTGGCCCTGCGGCCGTGCTTATCTGTACATATTTGCATATATATATGTATATATATAGGTATAATAGATATAGGTTTATATAGGGAGAACCTCTTACTGTCTTTTTCTATGTTTTTCAGGCTGAACTGCCAGGAATTTTTTCAGGTTTCTCCTGGTCCTAGAGTACCTGGGTACTTTTGCTATTTATTACAAAACCTCCCACTTGGACAATATAAGGGCATCCTGGGTTGCTTAATAGCGTAATTCCCTCACTCATAGCGACTATTCAAGTTCACCTTATGGAGGCATCCCAAGATTCCGGGCTCCCCTCGGGACAATCCCGGAAGTGTATGGGTTGTGGGGTATCCCTAACAGGGGATGATTTTTTCCTATGTATATCATGTGCACAGCAGACTATTACACGGCAGTCCGGTCCCCAGGCATCTGGGTCAGCGCAGCCGGCTTCATCCTCTCCCCCTCCCACTTTGACCCGTGCCCCGTGTGAAATTGCCACGGGGGGGCAGTCGCAGTCTGATGTGTGTGCCCGGTTGGCCAGTATTGAAAAATTCATTTCCTCCACGGTTGCCAAGAAAGCACCGGCTAAGAGGAAGCATTATTCACCGGTTAATCATTTTGAATATGATGATGACGAGGACGGCCTGGATTGGTCAGATTATTCCCCTCTAGAAGAAGGGGAATTATTTGAGGATTCAGATATTTTTGATGATCAGCAATTTGTTGGTGCTGATTCCGATCAGAGCTCAGGGACTTCTTTGGATACTCCTAATGTTCTGACTCAGATGTTTGAGGTGCTTGCTATCTCGCCTCCGGCGGAGGTTCCTCAACAGCAAGGGGAGTTTTATGACGAATCCAAGCCGCGGTTGGAATTCCCTAATCAAAAGCATTTTGATAATATTATTTCTAAGGAATGGGAAAGGCCTGCCCGGCTCCCAGGCATTCCCCAAAGTTGGGATAAGAGGTATCCTTTTCCAGTGGATACGATTAAGCGCTGGGTGTCTCCCCCCGAGGTGGACGCCCCTATTTTGGGGTTATCCAACTTAGCCGTATTGAACAACCCTGATTGTTCCTCTCTTAAGGATGGTGAGGATAAACGCATTGACCAGATGGCTTGTCATGGTTTTGCCAGTATTGGGGCAGCAATAAGGCCTGTTTGTGCCTCATCGCTGTTGGCGGTGGCTACGAGAAAGGTGGTCAGGCACTTGTTATCCTCCTCCGGTTTGAATCCGGACAGTGAGGAATTTCGTGAACTAAAACAATGTGAGGGGTTTTTGTCCTTCATGGTGGCCGCTTTGGATGATTCCTTGATGATGAGTAGTAGAGCCTCTGCTCTAATGGTTACTATCAGGCGTTCAATTTGGTTACGCCAGTGGGCGGCTGACTTTGGGTCAAAGAAGTCACTAACAGCTCTTCCCTTCGTTGGGTTACGGCTCTTTGGAGACAAGCTGGATGCCGTGGCCAAGGGGGGCAAACTACCTCAACGCAAGAAGCAACGTCGCCCCTTTCGAGGAGCGTCTTCCTTCACTCCTTCCTTTCGGGGATCTAGAGCAGGAAGAGGTTTCGCCTTCCCTTCTACAAGGGGAAATTCCTGGAATAGGGGCAGAGGACGTGCCCGTTCAGGATACAGTTGGGGCTCAAAACCCAAACCCGTGGCCAAGCCCGCTCAACAATGAGGGGGCACCCTCACCCGTGCGGGTGGGGGGACGGCTACAGCACTTCTCCCAGGTCGGGAACCGAGAGGTCTCGGACAGGTGGATCAGGGAAGTGGTGTCTTCCGGCTACAAGCTGGAGTTCGAGTCCTACCCTCCCCCGCGTTTCCTCAGGTCTCGGGTGTCCCCGGAGGCACTGGCTGCGCAGCAGCTCCGGGCGGCAGTATCGAGTCTTCTGGAAATGGCAGTCATTTGCCCAGTTCCCTCATTAGACCGGGGTCGGGGTTTTTACTCAAATCTGTTCACGGTCCCCAAAAAGGATGGCTCCGTCCGGCCCATACTGGACCTAAAGATTCTCAACAAGTTCGTCAGACTGCGAAGGTTTCGCATGGAAACGCTGCGCTCGGCTATTCATTCTCTTCGTCAGGGGGACTTCATGACGTCCATAGACATTCAGGACGCTTACCTCCATGTTCCCATTTTTCCCGCACACCAGAGGTTTCTGAGGTTCGCGGTGGAGGATCGGCACTTTCAGTTTGTAGCTCTTCCCTTCGGTCTCACCACAGCTCCAAGAGTTTTCACCAAGGTGCTTGCTGGGGTGATGGCTCTCCTCAGAGCGCAGGGGATTCGCATTGTGCCATATCTGGACGATCTCCTCATCATGGCACCGTCATTCAGCCAGGCAGAATTGGACACCAGGACGGTAATGATGGGTGATCAACTACCCCAAGTCCTCCCTACACCCGTCCAGGACAGTATCCTTTCTGGGAATGTCTCTGGATACAGATCTGGCCAGAGTTTTCCTTCCTCAGTCCAAGGTTCTTCTGATTCAGGAGTTGGTTCGGTCGCTCATGTCCATGCCTCGACCGTCCATCCGTCTAGGGATGAGACTGGTGGGTTTGATGGTGGCCTCATTCGAGGCGGTTCCCTTTGCTCAGTTTCACACAAGGACACTTCAGCTCCATCTGTTATCGGTCTGGAACAGGTCTCCTCAGTCGCTGGGTCATCTTTTTCAGATGTCTCCCCGGGTTCGCCGCTCGCTTCGGTGGTGGCTGAACTCAACCAACCTACTGAGGGGCAGATCCTTTCGGACTCCTCAGTGGGAGATAGTCACTACGGATGCCAGCCTCTCAGGATGGGGGGGCTTTTAGAAGGATCTGCAAGTTCAGGGTTTGTGGAGTCCCCTGGAAGCTCACGAGTCTATCAATGTTCTGGAATTGAGGGCCATCAGGTTGGTTCTTTGTCATTTGACTCATCAACTGCGAGACTTGCCGGTCCAGGTCAGGTCGGACAATCGGACGGCGGTGGCCTACATCAATCACCAGGGAGGAACCCGCAGCAGGAATGCCCTCAAGGAAGTGTCTCTGATCCTGGACTGGGCAGAGAGACATGTCCCGTGTATCTCAGCAGTTTACATCCCAGGTGTGGAGAACACGGAGGCGGACTCTCTGAGCAGGATGTCAGCCCGCAAGGGGGAATGGTCTCTCAATCCCAGGGTCTTTCACTCAATTTGTCTCAGGTGGGGGTCACCGGCGGTGGACCTATTTGCCTCCCGTCACAATCACAAACTTCCGGCTTTTGTGTCTCTGGCGAAGGACCCACTGGCTCTCGCGACGGACGCCATGTCCCTGAACTGGAGGGATCTGGGGTTTCTGTACCTGTTCCCTCCGTTTCCCATGGTGGCCAGAGTAGTGCGCAAGCTTGCTCTGGAGAGAGCAACAGCAATTCTGGTAGCTCCAAGGTGGCCAAGACAGGTCTGGTTCGCAGACGCGGTAATGTTGGCAGAAGATCAGTTCGTTCTGCCCCTGCTTCCAGATCTGCTCACACAGGGTCATCTTCGTTACCCCAATTTACCAACGCTGGCTTTGACGGCGTGGCTGCTGAAACCTCCATCTTGAAGGAGGAAGGTCTTTCTGACGCTGTTATTCAGACTCTCATTCGTGCTAGAAAGAAGTCTTCTTCATCCGTGTACTATAGGACTTGGAGGTCTTATATTGATTGGTGTGAGGCTAGGGCCTTCCCTTGTAGGGAATTCTCTGTTTCTAGAATTTTGGAGTTCTTGCAACATGGTCTGGACTTAGGGCTCCAACTCAGTACTCTGAAGGGGCAGGTGTCTGCCCTGGCGGTATTTTTCCAAAAGTCTTTTGCACTACATCCTTTGGTTAAGACCTTTTTCCAGGGGGTTACGCATGTGCGGCCTCCTAGGAAGCCTTTGATTCCGGTTTGGGATTTGAATTTGGTTCTTTCTGCGCTACACGGTCCCCCCTTTGAGCCCTTGCATGATAGTCCTTTGTCTTCCCTTACGCAGAAGGTGGCATTTTTGGTAGCTATCACTTCAGTTAGACGTGTTTCTGAGTTGGCGGCTCTGTCTATTCAAGCTCCATATTTTGAAAGGCATCAGGATAAAGTGGTTTTCCGTTTTAAGACGGACTTTCTTCCTAAGGTGGTTTCGTCCTTTCATTTAAATCAGGATATTGTTCTGCCCTCTCTCTGTCCTAACCCCAGCAATGACAAGGAGAGGGCCCTGCATTCTTTGGATGTGGTTCGTGTTGTGAAGTATTATTTGGTGGTAACGTCTGCCTTTCGCAAGACTGATGCATTCTTCGTGGTGCCTTTTGGGCCCAAGAAGGGTCTAGCACCCACAAAGTCTACCATCAGCAGATGGATCCGTCAGGCCATTGTAGGCGCCTATTCTGCTAAGGGGAGAGATCCTCCCTTTCGTGTTACTGCTCATTCTACTCGTGCGGTTGGGGCCTTCTGGGCTTTTCAGCACCAGGCCTCTGTTGAGCAAGTTTGCAAGGCCGCTACCTGGTCTTCTGTTCACACTTTTTCAAAGTTTTACAAGGTTGATGTGCGGGCCTCAGCGGATGCTGTTTTTGGCCGCAAAGTTCTGCAGGCTGCAGTAGTTTGAGTTGTGCTTTATACCTTGTTTTTGGATCCCCACCCTTTATGGACACTGCTATTGGATGTCCCACAGGTAATGAATATCTTGAAGCGGGGTGTGTGACATACTTAGAATAATACCATTTTGTGAATACTCACCTTGTAAAATGGGTATTATAAGTATGTCACACACCCCGCTTCAACCCGCCCTTTGGATTCTGCATCCTTCATATGGTGAACTTTGCGTTGTTATGACTGATATTTGGCTCTTCCTGGTCCTTTACCTTACTGCTTTCTTTATACTGGGTAATGAGTGGGAGGTCCCAGGTACTTATGGACTGGGAGGGGCTTTCTTTCCTCCAATCATCTCTGCAGAAGCCCTCTACAGGACCATACTACCCACAGGTAATGAATATCTTGAAGCGGGGTGTGTGACATACTTATAATACCCATTTTACAAGGTGAGTATTCACAAAATGGTATTATTTCCTCCTATGGCTTTGTTTGTGATTCACCACTATACCTTTCTGTCCTGGCCCTGGCCCTCTTAGCTATGTTTCATCCCAGAGTCATTGTACAGGAGTGTGCTGGGTGGATGTGCATGTTGCCTCATCAGAACTGTGCTTTGCACTGACACTGCACAGCTCACCTATTGTCCCTGTCCCTGGACTGCTAAACTGCACATTATTGAGCCTCTTCCCCTTAGGCCTCTGTCTGTTGTTCCCTGTTCTTAGCAGTTTAAAGTAACCTAACATGCCTTATTTGGAAGTAGCATGTAAGGTACTTGTGGCTCTTCCTTAGTAGCATGATGGTACTTGTTTAGATAGACCAAATACAAGAGACTAGAGGGACAGTGTCCCTCTTTTTCTCAACGGCAGGAGCACAAAAATGTATTAAACCACAATTAGAAAAATTCAATTTATTATATTAAAAGCAGAAGCACAGCAAATGACACAAACATACTGACAAAAATACATTAAAAACCCTGTATATCCCCTATTCCTTCCAGTGCTAATAATTTAGCCACTGATATCTGGGAAACTCCTAAATATAAATTTAATTGGACCAAGAAAGTACCTAGATTTTTTGTGCCGGCACAAAACCCTAATTCATATATATATCTCCAAACAGAATCTAAAAACACTATCTAACCCAAGTGAAGGATTGATATGTACAATATTGTGCAAACGACATATTTCCTATACATTAAGCAATATAATACTATTTAATAACAGTGAAAGATTCAATCATAAAAATACAATTATATGTGCAAACCACAAAATTATTAGTCTTCACAGTAAATAAAGTGCTTCAAAGTGCAGAGAATAACACATAAATGAATAAACCCTCAATATGAGCCAGCTGGTCATGTATACCTATCAACGAAAAATCAAATAAACCATCATGTGACAAAAGTGCAGAGCAAAATATACACCACCAAATAAAGGGAAGGCCCGGCAACCAAGTCCAATATAAAAATGCGGAGGGGGGAGTTCACAGGAGGGACACCTACGTTCGCGGCTGCCCGTGCCGCTTCTGAGGGTGATCTAACCTTGTTTAGATACACTTTAGATGGTTTTTGTTTAGGTTTCTCTGTCTCGGCTGGTTATGGGGCCTGCCACTACATATGTGGAAAATGGGCCTATTTGTTATTTGGATTATGGTGTGCTTATTTTGTGTTTTTTTTGTGGCAGGTGATTCTGGCTATCCATTGCTCCCCTGGTTACTCACCCCCATCCTCCACCCATCCTCGCAGGCCCAGGAGCGGTATAACACTGCACATAGGAGGACTAGCTCCGTGGTGGAACGGGCCTTTGGCTTGATGAAGATGCGCTTCCGCTGTCTGGACCAGACTGGGGTTGGCCTGCTGTATGAGGCCGCCCAGGTCATCAAAATAATAATTGCGTGTGGGGCCATGCACAACCTGGCCATACAAAGCCGGGTATCAAGATACAGTGACCTGCCTGAAGCCACTTTACAGATTTCGGAAGAAGTCACACCTCCCTACTCCGGATCCCAAAGTGGCACAGCACAGGCAATCCCTTTCCAACTTGTGGACAATGTTTTATCATCAATAACATTCCTTTGTTTGTTTGGTTTGGTTTAATTTTTGGGGATCCCGGCAAAATTAAGATACAAACTTTTTGGTTGTATTGTGTAAAGCTTAACGTGGGGTCAAATACATGAACTCATCCATTTAGTGGTATGAAGAGTATGAGGTGGCAGTTGATGGCTGGTGTGGGTGAATGTTTGCAGCAATATGTGCAAGGCTCTGATTAATGAGCTGCCATTGGTGGACCATTTCACCCATATGCCTGGTTAGCTGTCTGGTTTCTTGCAGCAGCCCAGAGACATTTTGGTTTAAAACCTCTAATTGGGTAGACATTCAACATTCTCCTGGTGCCAGGCTTCCTCCATGATCTGCAGCTGTCTCCTCTGGCTGATATGTCGCCTTGGATGTGTTCTGCCACTGGCACGGGTGGGTAGTTCTGCTCCAGATCGAGTGGTTGCTGGTGGCTGGCTTGGCGCAGAGTCTGTTGTGCGGACGGCAGAAGAGGTTGGTGCCACAGAGTTTGGGTTAGTGGACACCAGGGGCTGAAGTTGCTGGGCCTGTTGGGTCTGATGTTCGCACACTGGTTTGGTTGCCCTTGGCTGCATCTGAATTATGTCCTCCTCCTCCAAATCACGAATGTCTTCTATAATTGGTGGACTGGGTAGGTTCTGCCAAGAAATGTAGCAGGTATTGAGTCCACTATTTAACATTAAATGGATGCAAGTGCAATTTCATAAGTCTACACAGTGGACCATTGACTTACCTCATCCAAACACTCAGGTTGGTTTGTGTGGACTGAAGGCAGTTGTTGCATGGTCCTCCGGGACAAGCCAGGGGTAGTTTGGCCTAGTGGCGTGTCTTGAGTTGGTTCTGGGACGAGAGAATGTACTTTTAGTGTTTCAGAAAAGGCCAGTGTATATTAAGGAGTATAAAACTGTTTGGGTAGCCATTTTAAAGGCTCAATGTAAAAACATGTAAAAACATACTCACCTTCGGTCCTGACATTCCTGTCTGTGTCTTGGCCCCCTGGCAGGCCCTGAAGGGTTGCCGGGTGAATATATGTAGGAACACATGTTCTTCTGCTGGTGTTAGGATGATTTTAGTTGGGATCCCACCACCTGTCTGCAGGCTGGGGAAGATTAAAGCACACCTAATAAGTGTTACATCCTGTTACAAAGCAGCCTATACATGCATTTACACTCTAAATGGACTTTACCTCTGCTGGCGGCGCATGTCCATTTTTTTTTTAACATAATATTTCAGGTCACCAAATTTTCGCTAAATTTGCTCAACATCCCTCCTCACAGAACCAACACTATTAACTTGCCGGCAAATCTTATCCCAAATCTCCTGCTTGGCCTGCTTTGTGGTGGATTTAGAATAACGCCCAAATAGGGCATCATAGTGCTCACAAACAGCAGTGGCTACAGCCATGCTTTGGACATCACAAAAACGGGCTGTAAGTGAGCCACGGCGCAGCTGGCACCCACATGGGTGTGTTGTGTCCCCGGCAGCAGACGACATTGATGGCTGGCTGTCTGGGGAGTAGTTTAGGTTTCTTGGGCTGATGGGTGAGTGTGATGGAGTGTGGGTGGTGGTATGTGATAATGGCTGGCTGCCTGTTGAGCTGTCACCTGTGGAGCTCTCTATTGATTCTATGGTTGTGGTACTTGGGGACACAGAGTGTTGCGGAGGAGTGGTTGGCCTGGGTGGGCTAGTGGTTTTGGACCTACGCTTCCCCTTGGTGGTGTGCCTGGTTTTGGCCGCATGCTTTGTGTGTGGAGGAGTTGGAGGCTGCAGGTTTGGAAGAGATTTGTGTCTCTTGTGAGGCCTGGCTGATTTAGCAGATGGTGGCGAATGTGGCAAGGGCTCCTTGCTCCTGCGTTTTTTGAGAGCAGCCTGTGTGTCTGGCTTCTCCACCCTTTGAGTGTGTGCATGTCCCTCCCGGCTCTTGTGCCTGCTGTTGTGTGGTTTTGGGTGAGGTCTATCTGTGCGGCTAGTATGTGCCTCTGGGCTTTTGGGGGTCTTACGGCTCCCTTTTGGTCTGCCCATAGTGATATGGTAAGCAACACAGAGCTGAGTGCATTGACCTTTAAATAGTTTTCCCGTGAGGAAGGGAAGACCCGGAAGGAAGAGCAAGATGTCGCCAGCCATCTATACTGAGCAGCAGGACAAAATAATCATGGATGTGAGTAGGCGAGCGTGCATTTATGTGCGCGCACAAGGCGCTAAGCAAAAAATAGCAATGGCAGGCTTAGATTAGTGAGGACCAACTGACTTGTTTAAGTAAACTACTAGACCAGTGCACTATTGTTATTTTTAGATGATGACATCACAGGACTTATCAAAAGGATAGTGGAGGAAGCAGGCCAACCTCAAGAGGTGCCTGATGAAGGTGAGTGATTTGATGCATAGAAGCCTAACCTAATCTGACATTCAGGAGGCACAATCAGTCAATAATATCCTTGTGTTTGTGTTAGGGCGAGCGCTGCACGCCCATCTAGCAGCACTTCACTTACCTCCATGGCTGCATCCAGCCGCCATCCATTTTGCAGCACTTTCCTCATGGCTGTTTCCAGCTCTCTCCCTTCCCCCCATGCTTCCTTCTCACATGCTCAGGTGCGCGCACGTCTCCGTCCACTAGAGGGCGAGCACACTAGATTCCTGAGATTTAAAGGGCCTGTACAGCACTGATTGGTGCCTGGTCATCCAATCCTGCATCCACTTCTCCTATTTAAAGAGGCACTTCCTTTCCATCAGTGCCGGATCTTGGTCTCTCCATGCTTGTTGAAAGTCAGACATTCTTGGATTGCTCACCCGTGTATCGACCTCTGCCTGTCCCCGATTCTGAACCTTTGCTGCCTGCCCCGATCTCGGCTACTCACCTTTACCGCTAACCTATGCTGCCAGCCCCGATGTCTGCCTGTACTTACTACGCCTTTTGCCTGCCACTTGTGTACCTCGCTGAACCTCGGCTGACTGTGGGACTGGGCCGCTGTTGGGGGGTAGCGACCTGGGGGTCACTCGCCACACAAGACCAACCTGCCTTGCGGTGGGCTCTGGTGAATACCGGTGGCCTCTTAGACTCCGCTCCCCTGACATGGTACCCGCCATTGGTCCCATGGTTAAAGCGGATCCACTCCACCCGGTCCGTGACAGTAAGATCCGGCCATGGATCCCGCTGAGGTGCCGCTGCCTGATGCCACTGAATTGCCTGCTATTGTGGCTATGCAGTCCCGCCAAATTAATCAGCTCTCGGCTATGATGCAGCAGTTACTATCGATTCAGCAACAGCAAGTGCCACCACCGGCCTCAGCTTTGCCGCCACAGACTCCTGTAGCATCTACAGCTAGAATACGTCTCTCCTTGCCGGCTAAATATGACGGAGATGCCAAGTTATGCCGAGGCTTCCTTGCCCAGTGCTCTCTACATTTAGAGTTGTTGGCGGATCAATTCCCCACTGAACGAGCTAAGGTGGCCTTTGTCATTAGTTTGCTTTCTGGAAAGGCCTTGGCCTGGGCCACTGCTTTGTGGGATCGCAACGACCCTGTCACTTCTAGTATTCACACCTTTGTTTCAGAATTTCGCCAGGTCTTTGAGGAGCCTGCCCGGGCTTCATCTACTGAATCGGCTCTATTGAACTTGGTCCAGGGTGAATTGTCCATTGGTGAATACGCCATCCGGTTCCGTACCTTAGCATCCGAACTGTCTTGGAATAATGAGGCCTTGTGTGCCTGCTTCAAGAAAGGACTTTCTAGTAAAATTAAAGATGCTCTAGCTGCACGTGACTTGCCTTCATCTCTCACTGATCTCATCCATCTGGCCACACGCATTGATGTGCGTTTTATTGAAAGGCGTGAGGAATTCCGCCAAGAAAGAGATACTCAGCGCCCTGACCCAGTTGGAGAAAACTCGTAGAAGGAACGAGAATCTTTGTTTGTACTGTGCTGGCTCTGAGCATTTTTTGAAAGACTGTCATATTCGCCCTCCTCGTCAGGGAAACGGGCGCACCTAGTGGATGTGGGAGAGGCGTCCCTGGGTGTATGTGCTTCCTCTCCACGTCTCACGGTTTCTGTGCAACTTACCATGGCACCTACCACCTCTTTGAATTTGTCCGCCTTTTTGGATTTGGGCTCTGCAGCAAACTTTATAGAGGCCTCCTTGATTAATAAATATAATATCTCTGTGAACCGCCTCGCAAAGCCCTTATTTATCGCCTCAGTCAATGGTGACAGGCTAGACTGTACCGTGCGTTATCGCACCATTCCCCTTCTTCTAAAGGTTGGACTTTTCCATCAAGAGAGTATTGAGTTCTACATCCTCCCTAATTGTACATCTCAGATTCTTCTCGGCTTACCTTGGCTTCGACGTCATGATCCCACGCTTGATTGGAACACCGGCGACATCAAGACTTGGGGTGCGGCATGCTTTAAGAGGTGTTTGAGGTCCGTTCCTGTTCGACCTATTCCTGCTTCTGCTCCATTACATGGCCTGCCTGAGGTCTACCGGTACTTTTCCGATGTATTCTGCAAAAAACAAGTGGAGGTACTTCCGCCTCATCGCCCTTACGATTGCCCTATAGACCTCTTGCCGGGTACCATTCCACCTCATGGTCGTATTTACCCCCTCTTGGCTCCAGAGACACAAGCTATGTCGGAGTATATTCAAGAAAATCTGCAAAGAGGGTTTATACGGAAGTCTTCCTCTCCAGCAGGCACGGGTTTCTTCTTCGTGGCAAAAAAAGATGGCTCTCTAAGCCCCTGTATTGATTACCGTGGCCTCAATAAGATTACCGTCAAAAATCGTTACCCTTTGCCTTTGATTGCTGAATTATTTGACCGTCTGCGTGGGGCCAAGGTTTTCACCAAACTTGATCTGCGAGGGGCCTATAATTTGATACGTATACGTGAGGGAGATAAATGCAAGACAGCCTTCAATACCCGCGATGGCCACTTCGAATATTTAGTGATGCCCTTTGGGCTCTGCAATGCACCCGCTGTATTCCAGGAATACGTAAATGACATTTTTCGGGACTTGCTTTACTTCTGTGTAGCTGTATATTTGGATGATATACTCATCTTTTCATCTAATCTGGAAGAACATCACCGTCACGTCCGGCAAGTTCTGTCTCGCCTCCCTCAACACCACCTTTACGCCAAGTTGGAGAAGTGTCTTTTTGATCAAACCACCTTACCCTTTCTTGGATATATTGTCTCTGCTCGTGGTCTCCAGATGGACCCCAGCAAATTGAAAGCAGTTTTGAACTGGCCACGTCCTATTGGCCTACGGGCTATTCATCGCTTCCTGGGCTTCGCCAATTACTATCGACAGTTTATTCCCCACTTTTCTACTGTAGTGGCGCCCATTGTGGCTCTCACGAAGAAGAACGCCAATTCTAAGTCTTGGCCTCCTCAGGCGGAAGAGGCCTTCATTGCCTTAAAAAAAGCCTTCTCCTCTGCTCCGGTGCTGTCTAGGCCAGATCCATCTAGGCCTTTTGCCCTTGAAGTAGATGCCTCCTCCATTGGAGCCGGAGCTGTGCTCACTCAAAAATCTTCTACAGGCAAAATTCTCACCTGGGGGTTCTTTTCGAAGACCTTTTCTCCGGCTGAAATAAATTACTCCATTGGAGATCGGGAATTACTTGCCATCAAGTTGGCATTGGAGGAGTGGAGACATCTCTTAGAAGGTTCCGCACATCAGGTGTCCATCTATACTGACCATAAAATCTGTCTTATTTATAAACTGCTCAGTGACTGAACCCACGACTAGCTCGTTGGTCGTTGTTTTTCGCCCGTTTCAACTTTCAAATCCACTTCCGGCCAGCCGCCAAGAACATCAGGGCGGAAGCCCTTTCTCGCTCCTCAGACATCTCTGGTGTTGAATCCACTCCACAACATATTATCTCGCCTGAATGCCTTTGTACAGGCACCGCCGGGAAAGACTTTAGTGCCAGCTCGCCAACGTCGCAAAATATTAAGATGGGGCCATTCTTCACATGTAGCCGTCAGAAAAGCCTGTGTTATCATTTCTAGATACTATTGGTGGCCTTCCTTAGAAAAGGATGTGACGGAATTCATTCAGACCTGTACCATATGTGCACGTGACAAGACTCCTCGCCAAAGACCTGCTGGCCTACTACTCCCTCTGCCTATTCCAGATACCCCATGGACACACATTGCTATGGACTTTATTACTGACCTCCCTTCTTCGCATGGCAATACTGTTATTTGGGTGGTAGTGGATAGGTTTTCTAAGATGGCGCACTTTGTTCCTTTGCCTGGCCTCCCGTCGGCTCCTCAGTTGGCGAAATACTTCCTGATGCATATCTTTCGGCTTCATGGGCTTCCTACACACATTGTGTCTGACAGAGGTGTGCAGTTTGTTTCCAAGTTCTGGAGAGCCCTTTGTAAACAAATGAAAATTAAACTGGACTTTTCCTCTGCTTATCACCCCCAGTCAAACGGCCAGGTGGAAATAGTTAATCAGATTCTTGGGCATTATCTTCGCCATTTTGTTTCTGCCCGTCAAGACGATTGGGTCGATCTTCTGCCCTGGGCGGAATTCTCGTATAATTTCAAGGATTCTGAGTCTACGAGGAAGTCCCCGTTCTTGGTAGTATACGGTCGGCATCTTCTTCCGCCTCTGCCCTTGTCCACGTCCTCTGGAGTACCCGCCGTGGATGACATCACACAGGATTTCTCTACCATCTGGCAAGAGACCCAACGTGCCCTTTGTTAAGCTTCCGCCCGTATGAAAATTAGCGCTGATAAGAGGAGAAGAGCTCCGCCTGTCGGCAAAATATATCCGCTTCAAAATTCCTAGCTACAAATTGGGCCCCCGTTACCTGGGTCCTTATAAGATCAAACAACAGATCAGTCTAGTTTGTTATAAGCTACACCTACCAACATCACTGCGAATTCCCAATTCTTTCCACTTTTCCCTGTTGAAGCCAGTTATTGTCAATCGATTCTCTCCTAAAACCTTGGTGCCTGCCCCAATCTCTGGTACTGAGGATGCCTTTACGGTGAAAGAGATCCTGGCCTCTAAGATCTCCAGGGGTAAAAGATATTTTTTAGTCGACTGGGAAGGCTGTGGACCTGAAGAAAGATCTTGGGAGCCCGAAGAGAATATTCTAGACCGTAGTCTCATCTCGGACTTTCTGGGTCCCAAGAAGAGGGGGAGACCCAAGGGGGGTGGTACTGTTAGGGCGAGCGCTGCACGCCCGTCCCACAGCAAGTCACTTACCTCCATGGCTGCATGCAGCCGTCATCCATCTTGCAGCACTTCCCTCATGGCTGCATCCAGCTGCCGCCCTTCCCCCCCATGCTTCCTCCTCACATGCTCAGGTGCGCGCACGTCTCCGTCCACTAGAGGGCGAGCGCACAGGCTTCCTGAGATTTAAAGGGCCTGTACAGCACTGATTGGTGTTGGTCATCCAATCCTGCATCCTCTTCCCCTATTTAAAGAGGCACTTTCTTCCTTCAGTGCCGGATCTTGGTCTCTCCATGCTTGTTGAAAGTCAGACATTCTTGGATTGCTCACCCGTGTACCGACCTCTGCCTGACCACGATTCTGAACCTTTTACTGCCTGCCCCGACCTCGGCTACTCACCTTTACTGCGAACCTGTGCTGCCAGCCCTGACCTCTGCCTGTACTTACTACGCCTTTTGCCTGCCACTTGTGTACCTCGCTGAACCTCGGCTGACTGTGGGACTGGTCCGCTGCTGGGGGGTAGCGACCTGGGGGTCACTCGCCGCACAAGACCAACCTGCCTTGCGGTCGGCTCTGGTGAATACCTGTGGCCCCTTAGACTCCGCTCCCCTGACACGGTACCCGCCACTCGGTCCGTGACAACTTGCTAAAGTCGGGGCTCTGCAGGGGACCACTTTAACCTCCCTTTGTAGAATAGCTGCCAACTCATGGTCTGCTTTAAGAATAGGTAGATTGCTCCTTATGATGTTGTTGACCTTACCAAACTGTATATGATATGGAGTTATCAGTATCAGCGGTTAAGCACCTGTCGGTTCTCTTTCTTTTTTATTATCACACAAAATACTATGACGTGTTTTTCGACTTTCTTAGCCGATCGTTCCAGCAATTGGCCATTCAATTTGGCCATGTTGGCTCGCTCATCCCTATTTATAATCTGTAGACAGCAACGTGATCTCACAGTGAGTGACGGGGGAGTAAAGAGCTTTCCCAGCTGCCTCACTCCTATCAATAGCTCCTCCTTGTGGTGTGGTGGACAGGGAAAGATGAGTCCAGTATGAAAGCTCCCTCCCTACTACAAATATATAGCTATCAAAATATAGGTTCACATTCAAGACAAAATCGCGTCGAAGGAAAACACCAAACCCTGAGGAGGACGGGAGGAGGACCAGACGTGACGTGACTAGTTACCTACTGCACCTGTGTGGAATGTGCTGCCCAGATAAGGATGGACCAATCAGTACGCTTGATTAGAGACATTGACTTTGATAGTATTACTGTATTATGTTAATAGCCGGTGAGGTGGCTGTTATACATTGCTTGGGTTGATTACATAAGTTCCTGTTTTCTATGTTGATATAAATAAATCTCTCCTAGGTATATGAAGTTAACTACCACTGCGTATATTGACTCCATACTTCGTACACATTGTCTAATTGGGAGCCGGCCAAGAAGAGGGACGGCTCAGGGTCCATAACAGTGGCAGGAATAGAGGTGGGGGGAGCCCAATGCGGTTGCAGAACTTTTGCCATATGTCAATGTAAAGGGACACGGGGCAGTGGCGGTTTGCGCCTGCACATGATATGGAGTTAACAGTATCAGCGGTTGAGCACCTTTATCTTTCCTTTTTATTATGACACAAAATACCATGACGTGTTTTCTTAGCCGATCGTTGCAGTTAGGGATGAGCGAATCGATCCGGACGAACCCGGATTCGATCCGAATTTCATGAAAAATTCGATTCGGATCGAATCCGAATTTCCCCGCGATTCGATCGCTCGACGTTTTCCTTTAACATCCATTCATTTACATTACAGGCATTCTAAGATGGCGGACGGGACATGTCCAGACATGGCAGTGTATGCTGGGACAGTCACATGCAGCCTATCAGCAGCCAGCAAGCCCGGTGACGTCACAACGCTATTTAAGTCGGCGGACATCTTGCTTTTCCTCATTTCTCTATTGCATTCGTGAGAGACAGGACGCTGCTGTAGGCAGGGAGAGACAGTTAGACAGACAGGGACAGACAGGGACAGGCTGGAGACAGGCAGGAGACAGGCAGGAGACAGACAGAAAGTCAGCGAAAAGCAGGGAAAGTTAGGAAAAATCGGAGGCAGTCACAGGGAGATTTTTTTTTTTTTCATCCAGCCTGAGTGTTACTGGCTGGCTGACTGGCTTTGTTAGCGTTTTCAGGCTGCTTATACACTAACTGTGCATATATACTGAACTGATCTCAAGTCTGCTGTGAGGCATCCCATTCTGTGACTACACCAGCCTCTATTTAATACTATAACCATTTGCACTTATTCTAATAGAAATTTGGCCTGATAAACACACTTGCTGTGCATAGTAGTACTGCTGTCAGGTGCTCTCTGGTTTTTGGGGCATCCCATTCTGTGACTACACCAGCCTCTATTTAATACCATAACCATTTGCACTTATTCTAATAGAAATTTGGCCTGATAAAGACACTTTTGCTGTGCATAGTAGTACTGCTGCCAGGTGCTCTCTGGTTTTTGGGGCATCCCATTCTGTGACTACACCAGCCTCTATTTAATACCATAACCATTTGCACTTATTCTAATAGAAATTTGGCCTGATAAACACACTTGCTGTGCATAGTAGTACTGCTGCCAGGTGCTCTCTGGTTTTTGGGGCATCCCATTCTGTGACTACACCAGCCTCTATTTAATACCATAACCATTTGTACTTATTCTAATAGAAATTATGCCTGATAAAGACACTTTTGCTGTGCATAGTAGTACTGCTGCCAGGTGCTCTCTGGTTTTTGGGGCATCCCATTCTGTGACTACACCAGCCTCTATTTAATACCATAACCATTTGCACTTATTCTAATAGAAATTAGGCCTGATAAAGACACTTTTGCTGTGCATAGTAGTACTGCTGCCAGGTGCTCTCTGGTTTTTGGGGCATCCCATTCTGTGACTACACCAGCCTCTATTTAATACCATAACCATTTGCACTTATTCTAATAGAAATTAGGCCTGATAAAGACACTTTTGCTGTGCATAGTAGTACTGCTGCCAGGTGCTCTCTGGTTTTTGGGGCATCCCATTCTGTGACTACACCAGCCTCTATTTAATACCATAACCATTTGCACTTATTCTAATAGAAATTAGGCCTGATAAAGACACTTTTGCTGTGCATAGTAGTACTGCTGCCAGGTGCTCTCTGGTTTTTGGGGCATCCCATTCTGTGACTACACCAGCCTCTATTTAATACCATAACCATTTGCACTTATTCTAATAGAAATTAGGCCTGATAAAGACACTTTTGCTGTGCATAGTAGTACTGCTGCCAGGTGCTCTCTGGTTTTTGGGGCATCCCATTCTGTGACTACACCAGCCTCTATTTAATACCATAACCATTTGCACTTATTCTAATAGAAATTAGGCCTGATAAATACACTTTTGCTGTGCATAGTAGTACTGCTGCCAGGTGCTCTCTGGTTTTTGGGGCATCCCATTCTGTGACTACACCAGCCTCTATTTAATACCATAACCATTTGCACTTATTCTAATAGAAATTTGGCCTGATAAAGACACCTTTGCTGTGCATAGTAGTACTGCTGCCAGGTGCTCTCTGGTTTTTGGGGCATCCCATTCTGTGACTACCCCAGCCTCTATTTAATACTATAACCCTTTGCACTTATTCTAATAGAAATTTGGCCTGATAAAGACACTTTTGCTGTGCATAGTAGTACTGATGCCAGGTGCACTGCTGGCTGTTGGGGCATCCCATTCTGTAACATAGCATACCCCTCTTTATTTACACTAAGCAGGCCTGTTGGAGGCTGAGTGTTACTGCTCACTTTTGGTGTGCATTATATTCTGTTTCATATAGACCCACCGCTGCCTGGGGGTTCTTAAAATATCACCTACTACCAAGCCAGTTAGACTATGTCGGGCAGACAAGTGTCTGGAAGTGAAAAGAGGAGTGGCAGAGGCCAAGATTCCGCAGGCAGAGCTCGCAGCAGACTGGGGGCCAGTAGCAGCAGGAGTCACGCTGAGAGACCTAATCTGCCAGTATCTGCTAGCGGTCGGGTCTCCACCAGTAACGCATCTGCCGTGGTAGATTGGTTGACGCGCTCATCAACAACATCATCACTAGACCCCCAGTCTAGGGTCGGTAGGTTCCTCTGACACAACCCTGAGTTGGCATGCCCCGAGAGCAGTCCCTGTCCTCCCATTGCCTCTGTCCTACGCCGTTCCCTCCCCCAGCGACGTATCCTATGCTTTGGGTTCAGCTCCACTCTTTAGTGAGGAGGACGATCAGATAGAGGACAGTCAGCAGCTACTGCCCAGCCAAGAAATGGAGGTGGCTTCTCTAGCTAGGCAGACAAATAGTGATGTGGACAGTGTCGTGGGTGCTGCGAGCGTTCCAGCTCCTGCGCCAGACACTGTTGACGAATCCACGAACATCAGCGACGTACAGCCACAACTCGGTGATAATGATGATGACGATGAAGCCAATCGCACTTGGGAGCCGGGTGATGAAGGGGCTTCATCGTCATCATCAGGAGAAGAGGGGCGCAGGTTGCCCCGGAGTCAGCAGCTCAGGCAGCAAGGTGTTAGCAGCATGGTTGGCAGGCAGCATGGGGGCACAATTGTAAAGCCTGGAGCCAAACGGGGCCGGGGTAGAGCACCTGCTGCGCGGCAGGCTACCTTATCGGGAGGTAGTGGGGCAGGGGTTCCTGGAGTTGGCAACAGCAGCAGCGAATCAGTGAGGCCTGTTGGTGGGAAAAGTAGCTACTCGGCAGTTTTTCCTGAAGCATCCGCAGGAGGGTAACATGGCCACATGCAAGATATGTAGGCAGAAGGTGAAGCGTGGCCAGGGTCCAAATGTTGGCACCACGGCCCTGCGTCAACATATGCAGCGTCACCATAAAGCGGCCTGGGAGAACCTAGGCTCCGGAGAGGTGGGCCAGACTGCTTCCTCACCGAGTGCCACGCCGCTCCCAATTTCTGCCAGCCAAGGCTCCAGCACCTCAGCCGAAGGCAGCTGTGCATCATACCCATCCTCTGTCGCTCCTGCTCCTCCTCCTCCAAGTCATGCATCCCGCCAGCAATCCATCAGCGAAGCCATGTCCAAGAGACAGCAGTATGCGCCCACTCATCCTACTGCGCAGAAGCTGAATGTGCTCCTGTCCAAGTTGCTGGTGCTGCAGTCGCTCCCTTTTCAGGTGGTGGAATCTGCAGAGAACAGATGGCTTGTGCCGAGCCAAGGTGGAGAGTCCCAAGCCGTCATTTCTTTGCCAAGAAGGCAGTACCAGCGCTGCACACGTTTGTTGAACAGAAGGTGGGCCAGTCCTTGAGCCTGTCGGTGTGTAGCAAAGTACATGGCAGCGCCGACATCTGGAGCTGTAACTACGGTCAGGGACAGTACATGTCGTTTACGGCCCACTGGGTGAATGTGGTCCCTTTGCAGCAGCAGCAGCAGCAACTTGGACAGGTCACGCCGCTTCGGCCTCCGCGCTCCCTGCCCGTTGGGCCTGTGACACCGTGCAACTCGGCCTCCTCATCCTCCGCCATCTCCTCACCCTCCACTGTAGGCTCAAGTCTCAGTGCCCCTCCAGTCTACCATGTGTGCAGGGCACGGAGGTGTCACGCAGTGCTTCACATGGTTTGTCTTGGCGAACACACAGGGGAGGAACTGCTTAAATGTATTCATCAGGAAATCCAAACATGGCTTACTCCAAGAAAACTTAAAATGGGAATCATGGTTACCGACAATGGGAAGAACATTTTGTCCGCGCTGCGCCAAGGAAGCCTGACCCATGCCCCCTGCATGGCTCACGTCTTCAATCTGGTTGTCAAGCGGTTTCTGAAGTGTTCCCCCCATCTGCAAGACATCCTAACAACTTCAAGGAAACTTTGCATGCACTTCAGCCACTCATACACCGCCAAACACACCCTTCTTGAGCTACAGCGTCAGAATGGTATCCCCCAACATAGTCTGATTTGCGATGTTTCCACCCGTTGGAATTCCACCCTTCACATGTTGGACCGATTATATGAACAGAGAAAAGCCATCACGGATTTCCTGATGATCCAAGCAGATAGGGGGACTCCCCTGTGTAACTTCAATGTCAACCAGTGGCAGCTCATACGTGACACCTGCCGTTTGCTCAGGCCCTTTGAGGAAGCCACTTTATTTGTCAGTCGGCAGGATTACGGGATGAACGACGTGATTCCACTGCTTCATGTACTACAGCACATGTTGGAAACCATGGCTGGTCAGGGCACTGGAGACATGGCGTCTACATCTTATGGCCACATGAACCCCGTTGGAGCTGAACTGGAGGAGGAGGAAGAGGAGGAGGAGGGGCACAGTGAAGCACAGTTTAGGCTTGGCGAAATGGCTGGTTTATCTAGTCAGCGGACAGGAGAGGAGGAGCAGGAGCAGCCAGAGGAGCTAGAGGTTTTTGAGGAAGGCGAGACAGAGGACCCGGGCACACCGTGGCAGTATGCAGTGGAGATGGAGACAGGTAGTCCATCCGAGTCACTTGCGCAAATGGCAGGAAGCATGCTCACGTGCTTGCGTAGTGACCCCAGAATTGTTTCCATCTGTCGGTGGGATGACTTCTGGCTGTCCACCTTATTGGACCCTCGCTTCCGGCACAAAACCCACCGAGAGGGAGGACAAACTGAACTACTACAAAGACATTCTACGTAGGCAGTTGGCCGATGCCTATCTGCGCCATGGTCCATACTCTCGCAGGTCTGACTCGAGGGGACCTCTGCGCTCACCTTCCACTGCCATGGCCGCTGGGGGGGTTGGCAGGAGCAGCAGCAGCAGCTCCATCAGCAGCAGCCTCAGTCTTCAGTCGCTAATGAGTAGCTTTCTACACCCGCATAGTGAGGCTACTCATGAGCAGCAGGAAGACCTGGAGCAGGACCTGAACCAGCAGGTCATGTCATACTTTGACATGACCATGCCAACACACCTTGAGGATCCGCTGGACTTCTGGGCAGCCAAACTTGATTTGTGGCCGCAACTAGCAGAGTTTGCCCTGGAAAAGCTGTCCTGCCCGGCAAGTAGCGTGCCATCTGAGCGGGTGTTTAGTGCGGCGGGGGCCATAGTTACAGCGAGGAGAACTCGTCTGTCAACTAAAAATGTGGAGAGACTCACCTTCATCAAAATGAATCAGGGATGGATCAGCCAGGATTTCCACCCACCAATGCCTGATGCATGCGACTAGATTCAGCATGGTGCCACGTTTTACACTTTCCAAATGGTGCAAAACATATTTATGTCTTTAGGCCATTTTTTGGGCTCCTGCTGATGCCAACTCCAGGGTGTGAATCATCCAATTTTTGGGCTCCTGAAGCCAACTCCAGTGTCTCTTTAAAGTAATATTTGGGCTCCTGCTGCTGCTGCTGCCAACTCCAGGGTGTGATTCATCCAATTTTTGGGCTCCTGAAGCCAACTCCAGTGTCTCTTTAAAGTAATGTTTTGGCTCCTGCTGCTGCTGCTGCCAACTCCAGGGTGTGATTCATCCCATTTTTGGGCTCCTGAAGCCAACCCCAGTGTCTCTTTAAAGTAATGTTTGGGCTCCTGTTGCTGCTGCTGCTGCTGCTGCCAACTCCTGCCAACTCCAGGGTGTGAATCATCCAATTTTTGGGCTCCTGAAGCCAACCCCAGTGTCTCTTTAAAGTAATGTTTGGGCTACTGCTGCTGCTGCTGCTGCTGCCAACTCCAGGGTGTGATTCATCCAATCTTTGGGCTCCTGCTGCCAACCCCAGTGTCTCTTTAAAGTAATGTTTGGGCTCCTGCTGCTGCTGCTGCTGCCAACTCCAGGGTGTGATTCATCCAATTTTTGGGCTCCTGAAGCCAACCCCAGTGTCTCTTTAAAGTAATGTTTGGGCTCCTGCTGCTCCTGCTGCTGCCAACTCCAGGGTGTGATTCATCCAATTTTTGGGCTCCTGAAGCCAACCCCAGTGTCTCTTTAAAGTAATATTTGGGCTCCTGCTGCTGCTGCTGCCAACTCCAGGGTGTGATTCATCCAATTTTTGGGCTACTGAAGCCAACCCCAGTGTCTCTTTAAAGTAATGTTTGGGCTGCTGCTGCTGCCAAATCCAGGGTGTGATTCATCCAATTTTTGGGCTCCTGAAGCCAACCCCAGGGTCTCTTTAAAGTAATATTTGGGCTCCTGCTGCTGCTGCTGCTGCTGCCAACTCCAGGGTGTGATTCATCCAATTTTTGGGCTCCTGAAGCCAACCCCAGTGTCTCTTTAAAGTAATGTTTGGGCTCCTGTTGCTGCTGCTGCCAACTCCTGCCAACTCCAGGGTGTGATTCATCCAATTTTTGGGCTCCTGATGCCTACTCCAGTGTCTCTTTAATGTAATATTTGGGCTCCTGCTGCTGCTGCCACCTCCAGGGTGTGATTCATCCAATTTTTGGGCTCCTGAAGCCAACTCCAGTGTCTCTTTAAAGTAATGTTTGGGCTGCTGCTGCTGCTGCTGCTGCTGCTGCTTGAAACTCCAGGGTGTGTCAGTCAATTGTTGGGCTCCTGAAGTCAACCCCAGTGTCTCTTTAAAGTAATATTTGGGCTCCTGCTGCTGCCAACTCCAGGGTGTGATTCATCCAATTTTTGGGCTACTGAAGCCAACCCCAGTGTCTCTTTAAAGTAATGTTTGGGCTGCTGCTGCTGCCAACTCCAGGGTGTGATTCATCCAATTTTTGGGCTCCTGAAGCCAACCCCAGGGTCTCTTTAAAGTAATATTTGGGCTCCTGCTGCTGCCAACTCCAGGGTGTGAATCATCTAATTTTTGGGCTCCTGAAGCCAACCCCAGTGTCTCTTTAAAGTAATGTTTGGGCTCCTGTTGCTGCTGCTGCTGCTGCCAACTCCTGCCAACTCCAGGGTGTGATTCATCCAATTTTTGGGCGCCTGAAGCCAACCCCAGTGTCTCTTTAAAGTAATATTTGGTCTCCTGATGCTGCTGCTGCCAATTCCAGGGTGTGATTCATCCGATTTTTGGGCTCCTGAAGCCAACTCCAGTGTCTTTTTAAAGTAATGTTTGGGCTCCTGCTGCTGCTGCTGCTGCTGCTTGAAACTCCAGGGTGTGTCAGTCAATTTTTGGGCTCCTGAAGCCAACCCCAGGGTCTCTTTAAAGTAATGTTTGGGCTCCTGCTGCTGCTGCTGCCAACTCCAGGGTGTGATTCATCCAATTTTTGGGCTCCTGAAGCCAACCCCAGTGTCTCTTTAAAGTAATGTTTGGGCTCCTGTTGCTGCTGCTGCTGCCAACTCCTGCCAACTCCAGGGTGTGATTCATCCAATTTGTGGGCTCCTGCTGCTGCTGCTGCTTGAAACTCCAGGGTGTGTCAGTCAATTTTTGGGCTCCTGAAGCCAACCCCAGTGTCTCTTTAAAGTAATGTTTGGGCTCCTGCTGCTACTGCCAACTCCAGGGTGTGATTCATCCAATTTTTGGGCTCCTGAAGCCAACCCCAGGGTCTCTTTAAAGTAATATTTGGGCTCCTGCTGCTGCTGCTGCCAACTCCAGGGTGTGAATCATCCAATTTTTGGGCTCCTGAAGCCAACCCCAGGGTCTCTTTAAAGTAATATTTGGGCTCCTGCTGCTGCCAACTCCAGGGTGTGATTCATCCAATTTTTGGGCTCCTGAAGCCAACCCCAGTGTCTCTTTAAAGTAATGTTTGGGCTCCTGTTGCTGCTGCTGCTGCCAACTCCTGCCAACTCCAGGGTGTGATTCATCCAATTTGTGGGCTCCTGCTGCTGCTGCTGCTTGAAACTCCAGGGTGTGTCAGTCAATTTTTGGGCTCCTGAAGCCAACCCCAGTGTCTCTTTAAAGTAATGTTTGGGCTCCTGCTGCTACTGCAAACTCCAGGGTGTGATTCATCCAATTTTTGGGCTCCTGAAGCCAACCCCAGGGCCTCTTTAAAGTAATATTTGGGCTCCTGCTGCTGCTGCTGCTGCCAACTCCAGGGTGTGATTCATCCAATTTTTGGGCTCCTGAAGCCAACCCCAGGGTCTCTTTAAAGTAATATTTGGGCACCTGCTGCTGCTGCTGCCACCAACTCCAGGGTTTGATTCATCCAATTTTTGGGCTCCTGAAGCCAACCCCAGGGTCTCTTTAAAGTAATATTTGGGCTCCTGCTGCTGCTGCTGCCAACTCCAGGGTGTGATTCATCCAATTTTTGGGCTCCTGAAGCCAACCCCAGGGTCTCTTTAAAGTAATATTTGGGCTCCTGCTGCTGCCAACTCCAGGGTGTGATTCATCCAATTTGTGGGCTCCTGAAGCCAACCCCAGGGTCTCTTTAAAGTAATATTTGGGCTCCTGCTGCTGCTGCTGCCAACTCCAGGGTGTGAATCATCCAATTTTTGGGCTCCTGAAGCCAACTCCAGTGTCTCTTTAAAGTAATGTTTGGGCTGCTGCTGCTGCCAACTCCAGGGTGTGATTCATCCAATTTTGGGCTCCTGAAGCCAACTCCAGTGTCTCTTTAAAGTAATATTTGGGCTCCTGCTGCTGCTGCTGCCAACTCCAGGGTGTGATTCATCCAATTTTTGGGCTCCTGAAGCCAACCCCAGTGTCTCTTTAAAGTAATGTTTGGGCTGCTGCTGCTGCTGTCAACTCCAGGGTGTGATTCATCCAATTTTTGGGCTCCTGCTGCTGCCAACTCCAGTGTCTCTTTAAAGCAATGTTTGGGCTCCTGCCCCTCATAGTGATGCCACTTCAACTCTCTGCAATTGTGCCGCTCTGCGATTCTATTAGCGATGCCTCTGATCTGCATGTGATATTTATTCAAAGTATTATTTAACTAACCCAGCACGCATCCTATGCGTGTTACAGCAAGGCAGAATGGTTTACAACCCTATTGAGGCTCTAGGAGGCTCAGAAATAGCCGTTTTTAATAGCGATTCGTCGCGAATAAATTCGGGTCGAAACGATTTTTGTCGGAAAATTCGGCGAATCAGTCGAATCGAATTTTTCAAAGGTTCGCTCATCTCTAGTTGCAGTGATACTCACCTCCATTTGCCTGTATATGCTCAATATCTCTATGATTATCCTAAATGAACTATTGGAAATTTAGTTAACCGTAGTAAATTGTTGTAAATAGTTAAATGAGTTGAATTCATTAATATTAAGTTCAGCTTGGAAACTTGGTGACAATAAACTAATTCATGTCTAACACCGTATGTGTATCGCTTGCAGAAGGAGCCTCTTCACCTGCTGGTTCCTGAAGCTGTAAATGAGGGGGTTCAGCAGCGGGGTCACTATGGAATAGAAGACAGAGGCCACCCTGTCTTCCTTCTCCAGAAGATTGGAAGGAGAGCACATATAGGTAAAGAAAAGAGTCATGTAGAAGACGGTGGAGCACATGAGATGTGAGGAGCAGGTGCTGAAAGCTCTCCGCCGGCCCTCCGACGACTTTATGTGAAAAATGGTATAAAGAATATAACCATAGGACACAAAGATTGCGGACACTGAAAACAGGCAATAGCTGATGACACAACACACTGTGACCATGCTACAAGGTAGGGTGTTACTGCAAGATAAGCGGAGCATGGAAGGGACGTCACACAGGAAGTGGTCTATAATGTTGGCACCACAGTACCGGAGACTAAAAACACAGATAGTCTGTGCTGCTGACTGAAGAAAGCCAAAATATAACGACAATGCGATCAAAGTCAGGCACTTCTTCTTGGTCATGATGAGGGTATAATGGAGAGGGTGGCAGATAGCGACGTATCGATCGTACGACATAGTGGACAGCAGAACAGAGTCAGTTCCAGCTAGGCCAATGAAGAAAAAAAATTGGGCGGCACAGCCATGAAACGAAATGGTCTTCTTCTGAGAGATAAAGTCAGTCAACAATTTAGGTGTTACAGTAGATGAGTATAAGAGGTCCACTGCAGCGAGGAAACTCAGGAATAGGTACATAGGGGTATGGAGGCTAGGGGAGACATGGACAAGTATCATGAGGCCAACATTGCCCAAAATTGTCAGCAAGTAAACTACAAAAAACAAAGGAAAGAGCAACAGACTTAGGTTGTTGTCCTGAGTTATTCCCAAAAACACCAACACCGATGGCCGCGTGCCGTTCCCAGTCTCCATTGAAGTGCTAATCTTATAACAAGAAGATATGAGTGATGCAATGACAATGTCTAAACGTACGTAACATTGGTCGGTCAGTGTTGGGGACAGATCCTGGGCTGGTCAATTTGCTGCATATTTCGATGCAGTGTGACAAATGACTTTGTACACGTCACAATTACAATTACAGTGGAGGTGCTGGGAGTAATGAAACTTGGGTTAGGAATTTCAATGAAACACATTTGGGGTGCTGGTGAGATCAGTCCATTGTGGGAGACCTCTTATCTGAATTCTGAGCCTGGAAATAAAAAACATATAAAATAAAATGAAAGAAAACACACCAACGACTGCTATAATGGATTAACTTTACAAATACTGTATTTTTCACCATATAAGACGCATTTCCCCAAAAATAAGGGGGGGGGGGGTGTCAGCGCATCTTATGGGGCGAATGTAATAAAAAAAATTACATTCCCAGCTCTCAAACGCAGCAGCTGTCTCCCAGCAACTGAAACAGAGAGACAGACACACACATACATTACCAGCATCCACCGTCTTTCCATTGCTGCCCACAGGCCGCCACCTCTGCTGTTTTCACTGTCGCCATCACTATAGCTGCCACCTCAAGTTTCTGAGGGAGCCGGTTCTGGCAACTGAGTGGGAAGTGGCCTGTGACTCATGCCACCATCCAATGACGCTGGCAAGATTTACAGGTCATGCCCACTCAGGTCATGCCCACCTTGAAACTCGAGGCTACGAAGTCGGCAGAAGCAACAGCTAGAGCAATGGCAACAGTGAAGGCAGCAGAGGTGACTGCCAAAATATTTAATAATATTTTTTCATCGTATTATTCTTCTCCAAATCCACGCAAGACATGTGCGTCTTTTCGGGCAAGAAAATACTGGTATAATATAGTGCAACCTGCGAAATTTTCATTTGCCAACACTGAAAAGTTTACTATTCCGAAATCCTTACCAGGACATTTCTGGACCAAATTTGGTAAAGATGCTCCTCACCGTCACATCACAAGGAGCGTGAAACGGTTTGAGGAGACGAGCCGCTTAAGCAAGGGAAAAATCACTTTGTCAACGACGAAATAGTGGAAAGTAGAAATGAGCAATTTGCATAAAAATTAAATGGAGCTGAAGATTGAGTCCTTCCTGTGCTGTCTGCCTTCCCCAGTGATGTCATAGGGGGCTGTGCAGAGGGGCAGGCCAGGTCACTTTTCTCATGACCCCCCCCCCTCGTGGCTCTATTCTGGCACCTCTTTTGATCTGTCCTGTTTTGGTGCCGTGCCTTGGGGGTGATGATCCGGCTTCTCATCGGGGAGTCCGTCCTTCCTTCCCTTTCAGAAAAGGTTGTGTTTTGTTTTCATTTTGCAGCGGTAGCTTGGCTCTGTGCATCGGGATGCCAGCCAATCAGCATGGAGACAGGAAGGCCATAAATCACACCTCCACCAGCCGCATTACACTGTCGGAGCCACCCCCAGAACCAGACTACAGGGGCCAGTGTGGACATCCAAGGACACGGACCAGCGAACATCAACTCAAGGAGTGAGGGCAAGTATAAAGGGTGATCAGTCTTGTAAGTGGGTTGCAGGTTCTATTCCTGGCTAGGACATGACGGAAGAACTCTTGAGCAAGGCACCTAACCCGCCAACTGCTCCATCGGCACCATGGCCAGCCCACTGCACTTGTGTTTGTCTCACTTTGAATGTATTAAATACAAAGGGATACGTTCATGTGTGTGCAAGCAGACAATGGCCATCTATGCACCAAAAAAATAGGTGAGTTTTTGTTTTCTTTTCTTTAAGGCTTTCATGGAAAAAATTTGGAGAAAAGAAATTTAGATCTGCTGGTGTTTTTGTCCCAAAACGATTTTCATCGAAATTCAGAGCGAATTCTGATTCAAACAAATCAGTTCGCTCATGTGTGTTGCACAAGTGTCCGCAGTTCTAAAGGTACAAACTACTGACAAACCAAAACTGAGAAAGTTCTGCAGGGATTCGGGGGTGGAAGGTCTCATGGACAGACTTGTGTTCAACATGTTGTGTAGATGCCTGGCGCGTCACAAATGTTGCCCACATCCATCGACTGTGAATGTCCTTTAAAACTCAAGGGGTTAACCCTTTAAGTGCTAGGCAACTTAGAGTTTTTATCACCCTCTGTTGCCAGACCATGTTTCACTATTTTGCGCTATACATGTTCGCCTGTGATTTTTTAAGGGATTTCCAGGGACTTCCCAGAAAAATGATATACTGTTTCTTTTAGCACAGTCTGGGTTTTAACATGAAATGTCTTGTTTGCCCTTTGTGTATTCTCAATACTTTTGGGTGAAATATGTGCACAAAAATTATTTTTTTGTTTTTTTTGTAATAAAAAACAGCAGTTAGACTTACCGGTAACTTTTTTTTAGGAATCCTTCAGCTTGACCATGTGGAGATATTATGCTTCACCCCCTGGGAGGAAACACAAAACATAAACAGAGGTTAAAAGCCCCACCCCTTCCTCCCCTCCTCAGTAATAGCAAAGTAACAGACACCTACCCTTGGATTATGGGTTATAAGTGGTCAAGCTAAAAGGATTCCTAAAAAAAACATTACCGGTAAGTCTAACAGTGGTTTTTCCAAGTCATCTGTAGCGATAACCCTTATCGCCGGAGGGCTTCCCCGCCAGAGACGTCCTTTTCCCAATGGTGAGAGTTAGAGATGAGCGAACTTTTGAAAAGTTCGATTCGGCCGATTCGCCGAATTTCACAAAGAAATTCGGGTTCGGCTGAATCGAACTTTTACGAAGTTCCCCATCAAAAATGCCGGCATGGTGGGAGCGGGCCGGCCGGTTCCGCTGACAGCGGAGCCGGACGGCCCGCTCCCACCATGCCGGCATTTAAAAAAAAAAAAGCATTTTTGCCGGCATGGTGGGAGCGGGCCGGCCGCTGTCAGCGGAACCGGCCGGCTCCGCTCCCACCATGCCGGCATTTAAAAAAAAAGCAAACACTTACCTGCAGGTCCGGAGCGTGGAGGCCGGCGCCGCTTTCAGCTGTCATCTGAGGGCGCGTCATCAGAGGGCGCCTGCCGGCATGGTGCGAGCGGGCCGGCCGGTTCCGCTGACAGCGGAGCGGGCCGGCCGGTTCCGCTGACAGCGGAGCTGGCCGGCCCGCTCCCACCATGCCGGCAAAAATGCTTTTTTTTTTTGTTTGTTTTTTAAATGCCGGCATGGTGGGAGCCGGAACCGGGAACCGGCCGGCCCGCTCCCACCATGCCGGCTTATTTTTTTTTTTAATTTCAGGAAAAATTCGATCGGCACGAACCACAAAATATTCGGGTTCGTGCCGAATCGAATATTTCCTGAAATTCGGAGCGAATTCCGGTTCGTCCGAACCGGTTCGCTCATCTCTAGTGAGAGTTGCTGCAGGAATTCCAGAGTCATCCGTGAGGGAAGCAGGAACAGCCCTTACAAGGGCTAGTGAATTGTAATATAGCGTTTCCCCCAATAAGAGACAGAACTCAGTATTGAGGGTGAAGATGAACTACCTTTATTAGTGCCACCCTGTGCCTTATATGCAAGTCTCCATGCAAGGGGACCTCCCCCATGGACCTGATGGAGAACTGCATGACAAACGCACAGACCAATGGGAGCAGGCCACACAATCCCTCAACTCTTCCGGTAACACAATCAGAAGAACAATAGCAGTCTGTAACACAATCTACAATACAGTGACAGTCTGTAACGTAATCAATAGCACAATGACATTGTCTGTGACATGCTCAAGAAAATGAAAGTAATGAGTCTATGCAAAAACAGTGCCTTTAAAATCCAAAGGCAGAGTCTGTCACAACATCTTTCAGCTTGACCACGTGGAGAGGATTAGGCATTAGGTAAGTAATTATGTAATCTAAGTAATTATATCTTAGGGGTGGGGTGCTGCAAGTAGTACCCTTCTTCCAAAGGCCTGATGCTTTGCAGACAATAAATCAAGTCTATAGTGTTTTAGGAATGTGTGGGGCGATGACCACATAGCTGCTTTGCAGATTTCATCTATTGAAGCACCTGTCCTTTCTGCCCATGATGTGGCCATTGCCCTCGTAGAGTGAGCAGGAACTTCAGAGGAAGAAACTCCCCTAGTAGAGTAAGTTTTTGCAACAGTCTGTTTGATCCTTCTAGCAATTGTAGATTTGGATGTTGCTGAGCCCTTTATTATCCCACTAAATGTTAACAGTCTCTGGATTTTTCCAAGTAAATGAGAAGTCTTCTTCCTTTTCTGCTCCATTCAGCAGCATTGGAATAACTATCTCTTGCGACCTGCTACGCAAAGTCACCATTTTTGGGAAAATAATAGATTGGCTCTAAGTATGACCTTGTCTGGGAGTTTTGCACAGTATGGTTCCTTGACTGAAATGGCTTGAAGTTCGCTCACCCTTCTGGCAGAAGTAATAGTTAGCTGGAAACAACATTTCAAAGACAGCCATTTTTCTGCAACTTCATCTAGCAGCTCAAATGGAGGTTCCATTAACCCTTTTAATACATTTGTTAAGGCCCAGGTAGGAAAAGCCATGAAGGGCATCGGTCTCTTACGTAAGATTGATTTGAAAAAATGATTAACCAGTTCATTTTGTCTTCATTTCATTTCCAGAAACACATATAAAGTGTAGGATTGAGTTTTCAGGGCACTTACAGGCAATCCCTTGTCAAATCCTTCCTGCAAAAACTCTACTACTGTGGCAATTTCTTTCTTCATCAACTTGTTAACTTCACAAAAAGAAGAAAAACATTTCCATATCTTTCCGTAGACTTTTCTTGTCATTAAGTAGTAGTTTCTAGTAGTGTTTCAGTCACTTTCAGGGACCAACTTCTTTTCCTTAATAAGGACCTTTCAGGATGCAGGCTGTCAACATTAGACTTTTCGCATTTGTATGCAGAAATATTTCCTGGTGGATGAGGTCTGGAAAGTCCGGGAATCTCCACTGCCCTTTTATCGCCATCTTGATTATCTCTGCAAACCACGTTATTTTTGGCCAGAAGGGTGCAATGAGGATCACCGTCACTTCTTCTTAAGTGATCTTCCAGACAACTTAAGGCAGAATTCTGAAAGGGGGGATGCATAAGCAAGGTGAAATTTCCAATTTTGAGCATCAATTGCTACCGCACCTTCCTCTCTGACAATCGAAAATAATTTTCGCCATTTTGTAATTTTTTTGTTGGCAAACAGATCTATCTGAGGGTGACCCCAGGTGCTTCTGATCAGTCGAAAAACCGACTGATTCAAACCCCGCCGGTCTGTCGGACCTTTACGCGACTTAGCAGGTCTGCCAGTGTGTTTAGGGTCCCCCTCATATGGGTTGCTGTCAAGGACTGGACTTGATCCTGTAGCAGTATTAGGATGTTCTGTGCTAGTGTTTAACTTTCAGGACCTGTTTCCCCCTTGGTGGTTTAGTCTACTGCTGTCGCATTGTCTGATCTCATTTTAAGAATCCTCATGTGTAATTGTGTCCAATGAACGTCCGGGATGACTGAGGTCATTAACCCCAGTATTTTCATGATCAGTCTTAGGGATACTCTGGGGCTTTTTGCTAGCGCCATAACTTCTACCAGTAGCTTCTCCCTTTTTTCTTTCGGGAGAAGTAACTTTTTCTGGGTGTTGTCTATGATGAACCCCAGGAACTTGCATTGTTGAGAGGGTATCAAACTTGACTTTTCTAGGTTTATGACCCACCCCAGACTTTAGCATTGTCAATGTTCTTTCTAGGTCTGCTAACAACGCTGTTCTGGACTTGTTTAGGATCAATAGATCATCTAGATAAGGAATCACAATGATTCCTTGTTGTCTGAGAAAGGCCATGGGTTTCGCTAGAATTTTTGTCAATATTTTTGGTGAAGCGCCCTGTACTGTAGGTCTTCTGATCAAGGCGTCTTCTGATCAAGCTGTACTGCAAATCTTAAATACTTGTGGTGAGCTGTCAAAATTGGTACATGGAGATATGCATCCTGTAAATCTAGATTAACCATCAGGGCCTCTTCCATCAGTATTCTCCTTACAGAGTAAATTGATTCCATATTGAACTTTTTGTACCGGATGAATCTGTTCAGTCTTTTTAAATTCAGTACCATCCTCTACTTTCCTGACGTTTCTGTACCAGAAACACATGGGAGTAAAACCCTTCCAAAACCGAGGTTGGAGGTACTGCTTCTATAACATTTTTCTGTAGAAGTTCCTGCAAGACTAATGGGGAAGCCTCCCTCTCTTTTGGATACTTTGGCAATTTCGTTATCAAAAAGGATGCCCGGGATAGAGAGGCAAATTCTAATTGATACCCCTTTTCTAGATTTTGTAGCACAAACTGATTTGCGTTAATTTCTTTTCAAGTGTGTACAAAATTGGAAAGCCCTCCTCCCACTGGTAATTGTTTGTCAGGATTGCTGCTCGGGTGCCTCGGAAGACTTACTAACAAGGGAGCACCTTCTTTGGGGTCTAGGCTGATTTCAGGGTTTCTTCATATCTACCTGTCTAGATTGAGCCAGACTGGTTCCTGCTCTCCCCTTACTAACAGGGCGAGAATAATAGGGCCTCTTTTTAGCAGGGAATTTCTTTCTCAATTCGCTAGATCTAGACAATATCTCGTCTAGGTCATCTCTTGGAGGTAACATAGGACTTGGGGGTAACATAGGACTTGGAGGTAACATAGGACTTGGTGGTAACATAGGAGTTGGTGGTAACATAGGACTTGGGGGTAACATAGGACTTGGGGGTAACATAGGACTTGGAGGTAACATATGACTTGGAGGTAACATATGACTTGGTGGTAACATAGGACTTGGTGGTAACATAGGACTTGGAGGTAACATATGACTTGGAGGTAACATATGACTTGGCGGTAACATAGGACTTGGAGGTAACATAGGACTTGGAGGTAACATAGGACTTGGTGATAACATAGGACTTGGCAGTAACATATGACTTGGAGGTAACATATGACTTGGAGGTAACATATGACTTGGAGGTAACATAGGACTTGGAGGTAACATAGGACTTGGGGGTAACATATGACTTGGAGGTAACATATGACTTGGAGGTAACATATGACTTGGAGGTGACATAGGACTTGGAGGAAACATAGGACTTGGGGGTAACATAGGACTTGGAGGTAACATATGACTTGGAGGTAACATATAACTTTGAGGTGACATAGGACTTGGAGGTAACATATGACTTGGAGGTAACATATGACTTGGTGGTAACATAGGACTTGGAGGTAACATAGGACTTGGCGGTAACATAGGACTTGGAGGTAACATATGACTTGGAGGTAACATATGACTTGGCGGTAACATAGGACTTGGAGGTAACATAGGACTTGGGGGTAACATAGGACTTGGAGGTAACATATGACTTGGCGGTAACATAGGACTTGGAGGTAACATAGGACTTGGGGGTAACATAGGACTTAAAAGTAACATAGGACTTTAAGGTAACATTAAATTGGGATCAGGAAAAGGGATTTAAGGATCATCCATAGAAATGTATGGGAGACGCCAGGTAGCTAGATGTAAGACGTGGCGCCCTGCAAGGCTGAACGCCGGCGCTGTACGCTGAGCCTGGGATAATGATGAATCAGACGCTACATGACGCTGTTCTGGTCGCTACATGGCGCTAGTTCACCAGATTCGGCTTCATAAATGTGTAATTGCTGCCGTGGCCGGCGTTCAACTGCCGCTACCTGGAGCTACCTGCCGCTGTACAGGCACTACCTACTGCTACCTGGTGCTATCCCTTCATGAATTAGGCCCTTAGCTTACCTAACACTCACCAGCTGCCTTCCCGTAACATAGGACTTGCAGGTAACAAAGGACTTGGAAGTAACATAGGACTTGCAAGTGACATAGAACTTGGAGGTAATATAGGATTTGTGATTAACATAGGACTTTGAGATAACATAGGACTTGGAAGTACCATAGGACTTGGAAGTGACATAGGACTTGGTGGTAACATAGGACTTGGAGGTAACATAGGATTTGGTGGTAATATAGGACTTGGAAGTAACATACAACTGGTATGTAATATAGGACTTTGAGATAACATAGGACTTGGAAGTAACATAGGACATGGAAGTAACATAGGACTTGGAAGTGACATAGGACTTGGTGGTAACATAGGACTTGGAGGTAACATAGGACTTGCATGTAACATTGGAATTGGATGTAACATAGGACATGGTGGTAACATAGGACTTTGAGATAACATAGAACTGGGGGTAACATAGGACTTGGAGGTAACAAAGGAAGTGGGGATTTACAAAGCAATTAGAGGTAACATAGGACTTGGGATTAACATATGACTTGGAGGTGACATAGGGCTTGGAGGACTTGATGGTAACATAGAACTTGGAGGTAACATAGTACTTGGATGTAACATAGGACTTGGGTATTAACATAGGACTTGGAGGTAACATAGTGCTTGGATGTAACATAGGACTTGGGTATTAACATAGGGCTTGGAGGTAACATAGGACTTGGGATTAACATAGGACTTGGAGGTAACAAAGACTTGGAGGTAACATAGGACTTGGAGGTAACAAAGCACTTGGAAGTAACATAGAGCTTGGAAGTAACATAGGACTTGCAAGTGACATAGGACTTGGAGGTAACATAGGAGTCAGAAGTAACATAGGACTTGGAGGTAACATAGGACTTGGTGGTAATATAGGACTTGGAAGTAACATACAACTTGTATGTAATATAGGACTTGGAAGTAACATAGGACTTGGAAGTGACATAGGACTTAGAGGTAACATACAACTTGTATGTAATATAGGACTTGGAAGTAACTTAAGACTTGGAGGTAACATAGGACTTGGAGATATCATAGGACTTGGGTATTAACATAGGACTTGGAGATATCATAGGACTTGGGTATTAACATAGGACTTGGAAGTAACATATGACTTGTATGTAATATAGGAATTGGAGGTAACATAGGACTTGTGATTAACATAGGACTTGGGATTAACAAAGGGTTTGAAGCTAACATAGGACTTGGGACTAACATAGGGTTGAAGCTAACATAGGACTTGGTGGTAACATAGGACTTGGGATTAACATTGGACTTGCATGTAACCTTGGAATTGGATGTAACATAGGACTTGGAGGTAACACAGGACTTGCAGGTAACAAAGGACGTGGGGATTTACAAAGGATTTAGAGGTAACATAGGACTTGGTATTAACACAGGACTTGGAGGTGACATAGGACTTGGAGGTAACATAGGACTTGGAGGTAACATAGAACATGGGGGTAACATAGGATATGGAGGTAACATAGGACTTGGGTATTGACATAAGACTTGGAGGTAACATAGGACTTGGAGGTAACATAGGGCTTGGAGGTAACATAGGACTTGGAGGTAACATAGGACTTGGAGGTAACATAGGACTTGGAGGTAACGTATAACTTGGAGGTAACATAGTATTTTCCTATATACATTTCTATACATACATCTCTGTCATTTACTATGTTGTGTATTAGCGTTGCAGACAGTATCATTTCCTGGGTAGTCTGTTCAAACTGCAATAACGAATGTTCCGGTAGAAGCCGTCTATGCGGGTAGAAATCTGTACATGAATAATAGGACAAGCAATGGCAGCGTAAAGTGTTGACTTGTCTGTTTAGTGATCAATATGTTTCTGAATCAGAAGCTGTGTCCCAGTGATGTGAGCGGGAATTCCTCTCGGATCCTTTGTTTATACAGGAAATCGGGAGCCGGAAGCTCTTCTCATCTACCCCAGAGGGGGTAATTATTATCATTGTCACTAAATAAACAACCAATTAGTAGAGGGGTCTCCTGGGGCTTTTTTTTCTTATTTGTGACATAAACAATAGACGAGTAGGATTTATGATTCTATTGCTACTTTTAAATATACAATTAAAATGTGGCCCCCAGCCCAGGACTGGACCTGATGTCTAAACAGATACCCCTCACCATATAGTGGCTGAATGACACACCCGGGAGTTGGCAGCAGCATGAGGAGACTATATAGTGGCTGAATGACACAGCCTGGATGTGGCAGCAGCATGAGGAGATCATATAGTGGCTGAATGACACAGCCTGGAGCTAGCATCAGCATAAGGAGACCATATATTGCCTGAATGACACACCCTGGAGTTGGCAGCAGCATAAGGAGACCATATATTGCCTAAAAGACACACTGGAGTTGGCAGCAGCATAAGGAGCACCCTGGAGCTGCGTGCAGCATGAGTAGAACATATAGTGCCTGAATGACACACCCTGGAGGTGGCGGCAGCATGAGGAGTCCTTATAGTGCCTGAATGACACACCCTGGAGTTTGCAGCAGCATGAGGAGACCCTATATTGCCTGAATGACAGAGCCTAGAGGTGGCAGCAACATAAGGAGACCATATAGTGGATGAATTACACAGCCTGGAGTTATCAGCAGCATGAGAAGACCATATAATGCCCGAATGACCCAGCCTGGAGTTGGCATCAACATGAGGAGACCATATTTTGGCTGAATGACACAGCCTGGAGTTGGCAGCAGCGTGAGGAGAACATATAGTGACTGAAAGACACGCCCTGGAGTTGGTGGCAACATGAGGAGACCATATAGTGCCTGAATGACACACCCTGGAGTTGGTGGCAGCATATAGAGAACATATAGTGGCTGAATTACACAGTGTGGCATATAGTGGCTAAATGACAAAGCCTGGAGTTGGCAACAGCATGAGGAGACCATATAGTGCCTGAATGACACACCCTGGAGTTGGCAGGAGCATGAGGAGACCATATAGTGCTTGAATGACGTACCCTGGAGGTGGCAGAAGCATGAGGAGAACATAAAGTGCCTGAATGGCACACCCTGGAGTTGGTGGCAGCATGAGGAGAACATATAGTGCCTGAATGACACACCCTGGAGTTGGCAGGAGCATGAGGAGACCATATAGTGCTTGAATGACGCACCCTGGAGGTGGCAGAAGCATGAGGAGAACATAAAGTGCCTGAATGGCACACCCTGGAGTTGGCGGCAGCATGAGGAGAACATATAGTGCCTGAATGACACACCCTGGAGGTGGCGGCAGCCTGAGGAGTCCATATAGAGGCTGAATGACACACCCTGGAGTTTGCAGCAGCATGAGGAGACCATATATAGCCTGAATGACAGAGCCTGGAGTTGGCGGTAGGGATGAGCGAATCGATCCGGACGAACCCGGATTCGTTCCGAACTTCATGAAAAATTAGATTCTGAACGAATCCGAATTTCCCGGCGATTCGATCGATCGAAGTTTTCCTTTAAACTCAATGACAGGCATTCTAAGATGGTGGATGGACATGTTCAGACATGTCCCCAGGGGCAAGTGACAATGGGACAGTCACATGCAGCCTATCAGCAGCCAGGAAGCCTGGTGACGTCACCGTGCTATATAAAGCGGCGGCCATTTTCCTTTTGCGCAGTTCAGACTTGCATTGCAGAGAAAACTGAGCTAGCTGCAGACACGGACAGACAGTTAGTCATAGTTAGGTGAGAGTTAGCGATAGCTAGAGACAGTTACAGTAAAGAGAGAGAGACAGATAGTTAGGGAGATTTAGAGTGGTAGACAGAGCTAGGGAAAGATAGATTTAAAACCGGAACAATCCAGCAGCATACAAGTCACAGTGACAGGGTGCCTAGTGCTGCCTATGATTCATATTTCATAATTATTGGGTTACTGTTAATATATTTGGTTTGGTTTAAATACAGCTGCAGCCTGTGCATGCCATGCACATGCCATTTAACCCTTTCTGCTATTTAGCCCTGAACGCTATTTTTACCCTATCTGTTAAACAAAAGCATTTCTCATAATTGGATTAGTGCTAATATTTTCTGTTCAGCTTAAAATACACCAGGCCACATGGGCATCCCAAGGCACATGCTAATTTAACCCTATCTGTTATACAACATAAGCGTTGATCAGCATCAGCTTTATTAGGCTACTTCAGTTTGCACTTCCTTTTTGACTGCTTTCAATAAACCAGGCCGCAGGGCACCCCAAAGCTGCACCTTGCACCCTATCTGTTATACAACATAAGCGTTGATCAGCATCAGCTTTATTAAGCTACTTCAGTTTGCCTCCTGCTGATGCCAACTTCAGGGTGTGCCTTTCAGCCAATTTTGGCCTCCTGCTGCTGCTGCTGCCAACTCCGGGGTGTCTTTCAAGCAATGTTTGGGCTCCTGCTTATGCTGCTGCCAACTCCAGGGTGTGCCTTCCAGCTAATGTATGTGCTCCTGCTGCCGCCAACTTCAGGGTGCCTTCCAGCCAATTTCTAGGTTCCTGCTGCTGCCAACTCCAGGGTGTGTCAGTCAATGTTTGGGCTCCTGCTGCTGCCAACTCCAGTGTCTCTTTAAAGCAATGTTTCCGGCTCCTGCTGCTGCTGCTGCTGCTTGCAACTCGAGGGTGTGATTCATCCAACTTTTGGGCTCCTGCTGCTGCTTGCAACTCCAGGGTGTGATTCATCCAATTTTTGGGCTCCTGCTGCCAACTCCAGTGTTTCTTTCAGCCAATGTTTGGGCTCCTGCTGCTGCTTGCAACTCCAGGGTGTGATTCATCCAATTTTTGGGCTCCTGCTGTCAAATCCAGTGTCTCTTTAAAGCAAAGTTTGGGCTCCTGCTGCTGCTGCTTGCAACTCCAGGGTGTGATTCATCCAATTTTTGGGCTCCTGCTGCCAACTCCAGTGTCTCTTTCAAGCTATGTTTGGGCTCCTGCTGCTGCTTGCAACTCCAGGGTGTGATTCATCCAATTTTTGGGCTCCTGCTGCCAACTTCAGTGTCTCTTTCAAGCTATGTTGGGCTGCTGCTGCTGCTGCTGTTTGCGACTCCAGGGTGTCATTCAGCCAATTTTTGGGCTTCTGCAGCCAACTCCAGTGTCTCTTTCAGCCAATGTTTGGGCTCCTGCTGCTGTTTGCAACTCCAGGGTGTGATTCATCCAATTTGTGGGCTCCTGAAGCCAACTCCAGTGTCTCTTTCAAGCTATATTTGGGCTGCTGCTGCTTGCGACTCCAGGGTCTCATTCAGCCAATTTTTGGGCTCCTGCTGCCAACTCCAGTGTCTCTTTCAATCTATGTTTGGGCTGCTGCTGCTGCTGCTTGCAACTCCAGGGTGTGATTCATCCAATTTTTGGGCTCCTGAAGCCAACTCCATTGTCTCTTTCAAGCTATGTTTGGGCTCCTGCTGCTGCTGCTTGCATCTCAAGGGTGTGATTCATCTAATTTTTTTGGGGGGCTCCTGCTGCCAACTCCAGTGTCTCTTTCAGCCAATGTTTGGGCTCCTGCTGCTGCTTGCCACTCCAGGGTGTGATTCATCCAATTTTTGGCCTCCTGCTGTCAACTCCAGTGTCTCTTTCAAGCTATGTTTGGGCTCCTGCTGCTTGCGACTCCAGGGTGTCATTCAGCCAATTTTTGGGCTCCTGCTGCCAACTCCAGTGTCTCTTACAAGCTATATTTGGGCTCCTGCTGCTGCTTGCAACTCCAGGGTGTCATTCAGCCAATTTTTGGGCTCCTGCAGCCAACTCCAGTGTCTCTTTCAAGCTATGTTTGTGCTCCTGCTGCTGCTTGCAACTCCAGGGTGGGATTCATCCAATTTTTGGGCTCCTGCTGCCAACTCCAATGTCTCTATCAAGCTATGTTTGGGCTCCTGCTGCTGCTGCTGCTTGCAACTCCAGGGTGTGATTCATCCAAATTTTGGCCTCCTGCAGCCAACTCCAGTGTGTCTTTCAAGGTATGTTTGGGCTCATGCTACTGCTTGCCACTCCAGGGTGTCATTCATCCACTTTTTGGGCTCCTGCTGCCAACTCCAGTGTCTCTTTCAATCCATGTTTGGGCTCCTGCTGCTGCTGCTTGCAACGCCAGGGTGTGATTCATCCAATTTTTGGGCTCCTGCTGCCAACTCCAGTGTCTCTTTCAAGCCATGTTTGGGCTCCTGCTGCTGCTGCTTGCAACTCCAGGGTGTGATTCATCCAATTTTTGGGCTCCTGCTGCCAACTCCAGTGTCTCTATCAAGCTATGTTTGGGCTGCTGCTGCTGCTGCTTGCAACTCCAGGGTGTGATTCATCCAAATGTTGGCCTCCTGCAGCCAACTCCAGTGTGTCTTTCAAGGTATATTTGGGCTCCTGCTGCTGATTGCAACTCCAGGGTGTCATTCATCCACTTTTTGGGCTCCTGCTGCCAACTCCAGTGTCTCTTTCAAGCCATATTTGGGCTCCTGCTGCTGCTTGCAACTCCAGGGTGTGATTTATCCAATTTTTGGGCTCCTGCTGCCAACTCCAGTGTCTCTTTCAAGCTATGTTTGGGCTCCTGCTGCTGCTGCTTGCAACTCCAGGGTGTGATTCATCCAATTTTTGGGCTCCTGCTGCCAACTCCAGTGTCTCTTTCAAGCTATGTTTGGGCTCCTGCTGCTGCTGCTTGCAACGCCAGGGTGTCATTCAGCCAATTTTTGGGCTCCTGCTGCTCCTGCTGCAAACTCCAGGATGCCTTTCAGCCAATATTTGGGCTTCTGCTGCTGCCAGCTCCAGGGTGTGTTTTTCAGGCAATATAGGGGCCCCTCATAGTAATGCCACCTCAACTTTCTGTAATCGTGCCGCTCTGCGATTCTATTAGCGATGCCTCTGATCTGCATGTCCCAATTATTTACAGTATTACTTCACTAACCCAGCACGCATCCTATGCGTGTTACAGCAAGGCAGAATGGTTTACAACCCTATTGAGGCTCTAGGAAGCTCAGAAATAGCCGTTTTTAATAGCGATTCACCGCGAATAAATTCGGGTCGAACTATTTTTGTCGGAAAATTTGGCGAATCAATCAAATCGAATTTTTCAAAAGTTCACTCATCTCTAATTCTATTGCTTCTTTTACATATACAAATATAATGGCAATAATCCATGTGCGGCCCCCGGCCCAGAACTGGACCCGATGTGTAGACAGATACCCCCGATACTACTAAAAAATACCTCCATTATTTGCAGGGGCCAGATTAAGTGTGGTGGGGGCCGCTGGGCATGAAATCTGGTGGAGGCCTCAGATACAGCATTTGTTTGTCCAGCCAAGTAACTGTGAACATGTATCCAGCTCACCAATGCCCTTTTTAAACATAACTTTTACTAATGCATTTAGAAAGATTGTATACACAGTGCAAGATATATGTGAAAGGCTACTTGCCTCTGGCTGAGTTGGATGGCGCGTGTCGTGGTTGTGGCCCCTTAATCTTACCCAAGCTGGTATATATTTTTTTGAAGTACAGCCAAGTAACTGATTGGTGATTGTCAGGCACCAATGTAACCGAATGAATCCAATGAATCCAATGTAACCCAATGAATCCAATGTAACCCAATGAATCCAATATAACCCAATTAATCCAATATAACCTAATGTAACCTAATTAATCCAATGTAACCCAATTAATCCAATATAACCGAATGAATCCAATATAACTCAATGAATCCATTGTAACCCAATGAATCCAATATAACTCAATGAATCCTATGAAACCCAATGAATCCTATGAAACCCAATGAATCCAATGTAACCCAATGAACCCAATGAATTCAATGTAACCCAATGAATCCAATGTAACCCAATGAATCCAATGTAACCCAATGAATCTAATATAACCCAATGAATCCAATGTAACCCAATGAACCCAATGAATCCAATGTAACCCAATGAATCCAATGTAACCTAATGAATCCAATATAACCCAATGAATCCAATATAACCCAATGAATCCAATATAACCCAACGAATATAATGTAACCCAATGAACCCAATATAACCCGATGAATCCAATGTAACCCAATGAATCCAATGTAACACAATAAATCCAATATAACCCAATATCCAATATAACGCCTACTTATTGGAACGTCAGATCGAGTCCCTTGTGCGGGTGCGTGCTGCTCGGGGACTCCTGCTTTGCCATTCTGTGGTGGAGGACAGTGTAGTTGCCCCCAGCAGGTCCAGCAGAAAACAGTTCCCTGCATTGAGCTGCGGCTGTGTTAGGTGGCTTATGTATAGTGAGCATCCGCCAATTGATAGCTCTGTCCCCACTGATCACTGTAGCGTTGCTGTTGGCGGCTTTGTGGCTCTATATGTGCCATCCTGCCCTTTGGTGGCTTTGGCTGCAGGCTTCCCCGGTGTGCAGGGGGCCACCATTGCTGCCGATAGCTTTGTTGCTGGCCCTGCGGCCCGTCAGGCCAAACGCTGAAAAGTGAGTCTTATAGTGCGAAAAACATGGAAATACATCGAGTGTGAAGTTCATATAACTTATTACTGTAGTATTGGCTTCCCAAACAACCCTGACATTCCAGAGTCACCACACATACATTCTGAGACCCCTCCCATGTTGCCATAAGCCGTGACAGTGGGGTAATTTTGCTCGCTGTCAAGAGAAGAATATTTGCTAGTGAGGGCAGCACATTTCGACTGACGAGCTTCAGCAAAAACACAGCAAACTGCCAGCACATAGTCATTTGTAGATTCCAGGGCCTGCAGAGTCTGGGTGTTTAGTGCCTCCGCCCATTGGGCTCTATTGGCTAACGCTACCCGACAGTTCCTGTGTAGAACCTGTTATTTAGACTTTTGATGGAAGCTTCTTCTCCTGGAACCCTTTGCTGTGTTTACATCCTTCACCAATGGGCTGTGATTGACTTCAATGCACCACCCTATCCCCAGGGGTGTGCAGGCTCCTGCCCCAGCCTATCTTAATGGCTTGTGGAATACGCCTCCAGTTTGCCCAGTGAAACTTATCTCTCCTTGGTCTAACAGCACAAGCGTGGGCTATTATCCTATCAGAGCCCTTTGCCATTTCTCGTCCTATCAGAGCCCTTTGCCGTGTTTACATCCTTCTCCAAAGGGCTGTGATTGGCTTCAATGCACCTCCCCCATCCCCAGGGGTGTTCCCACTCTTGCCCCAGCTTATCTAAAAAGCTTATGAAACCTACCTCCAGTTCGCCCAGTAAAACTCATCTCTTCTTGGTCCAGCAGCACATGTGTGGGCTCTCATCCAATCAGAGCCCTTTGCTGTATTTACCTCCTTCACCAAAGCACTCTGATTAACTTCAATGCATCTCCCCATCCCCGGGGGTGTTCACGCTCCTGCCCCAGCCTATCTAAATGGCTTATGAAACCTACTTCCAGTTCGCCCAGTAAAACTCATCTCTCCTTGGTCCAACAGCGCATGCGTGGGCTCTCATCCAACTAGAGCCCTTTGCCAGCTCTCGTCCTCTCAGATCCCTTTGCCACCTTTCATCCAATCGGAGCCCTTTCCCGTCTCTCGTGCTATTAAAACCTTTTGCTGGCTCTTGTCCTATCAGAGCCCTTTTCTGTGTTTACATCCTTTGCCACAGATTGACTTCAATTGATGCCCCCATCCCCAGGGGTGTGCATGCTCCTGCCCCAGCCTCTGTAAATGGCCTGTAAAACACAGCCTGAGGAAGTTAGGTGTTCTGACGTCACGCAACGCGTAGACGGGCGGGGCAGTGGGCAGGTGGTCGTTCATACACGTGAGTTTATTGTCTCTGTACTTTGGGGACCGTTTTCCTTTGTCCTCCCTGGCTGTGTCCTTATTATTTATTTCATTAGAGTAGGTAGTGTTATTTAGTTGTCAGGTTAGTATCACATATGGTTATTTTTGCAGATATATGCACTGCACGTGATTTGAGATTCACATGATATTTTTTGGTATTGAGGTAGATTATTTGTTTTTGGCACTTATGCACTTTCCAGTCCAGCCAGGTTTTACTCATTTATACGGATGGTGATTAGTTTTTATTAGATTCCTCTTCCCACTGCCCCCACCAGATGTCTCCCTTCCTTCTTGTCTATTGTCTTCAGTGTTTTTTAAACTTGTCCAATGTATGTTACATTTTCTATCAAATATAAATAAAAATTATTAATTTTTAAATAGCAATAGCGGTGGTGCTATGCTTTAATGGGTGGTTTGGCATGCAGTGGGACTTGCCTTAATAAATTTGCTTTGCCACAGATTGACTTCAATTGATGCCCCCATCCCCAGGGGTGTGCATGCTCCTGCCCCAGCCTCTGTAAATGGCCTGTAAAACACAGTAAAACTCACATGCATGGGCTATCGTCGAATCAGAGCCCTTTTATAACAGCCCTTTTCCGGCTATCGTCCTATCAGAGCCCTTTTCCGCGTTTACATCCTTCACCAAAGGACTGACATCAATGCATTCCCTGCATCCCGCTGGAGGTTAGGGGAGGCAGGTAATGAGGGGACTTGGGGTTAATGGCAAGTCACCCACTAGCCACAGGTGACTTGCCAGCCCTCTAAGCCTTATGGACTGGTATAGGGGTCTCATGGATCCCTTACCAGTTCGCAAAGAGTTAACAGTAAAAAAAAGACACCACACATGGTAAAAATGTAGTTTATTAAAAAATGTACTCACCTCCGATTGTCAGCTCCTGTGTCCCTCGCCGATCCAATGACAAATGTGGTGATCGCTAGAGGGGGGGGAGGCAGGGGATTAGAGGATTCTATGCTCCTCTCCTCCTCTGGCCGGCAATCACTGCATCTGACAGCTGAACCACCGGGAGCCGGGATGACGCCCCCCCACATGGTAATCCAAAAGGGCGGGGCTAGTCGTGAAAATGGCGGTGCCCATCCAGAAAGCAGGGGGAGAGGTGCCTGTCAGACTCTCTCCTGAAGACTGAAGAGCCCGGGGGGGATAGGAGGCCCCCAGTGAAGAGGAGACCCAGCAGGAGTGAGCATGCATGAAGGTGAGTAATTGTAAGGACTTGCCGGCACCGGCTGAAACGGGGGGCACCCTATTCCGGGAACTCTCCTGCAGCTGGAGGAGCCCCGGCAGGATCGAACGAGGGGTCAGGTGAGTGTTTTTTTTTACTTTTCTATTACTGTAGCAGGGGGGTTAGTCAGAATGGATACTAGTATTGGCTAATGATTTATTTTTGAATATTTGACAGAATCCCCTAATAATCATCTGTAACGTGCGGCATAAAGAATCTCAATTAGTGGAGTCTGTGGAAAGAGACCGGAGAATATTTGGGCCCCATGATTCCCTGCCTGGCTCTTTGGGGTAAGTCATGTGTCATCCTGGTGCCCGCAGAGCCAGTAGAAGGTCTATGTGACTCACCTTGGCATCAGATAGCAATACTGACGATGTACTGAAGAGGTGGTTTCCCTGGAATATGGGGATATCTGGGTGGGGTAAAATGACAGCACCGAAAGGTGATGAATCTGAAGCAGATGCAAATGTTACAGAGGGTGACGATGGCTCTACTTCCAGATTTTTCATGTGGCTCTGAATCTCTTATGAGTAAAGGCCGAGGGAGTTGCTCTATCACTGCTATTTATACAACTTACCTGGGAACCAGGTAACAGTGCCATGTAACCCTCTCGTTACTATATAACATTCAGCAAATTGGCTGAGGAATCACGGTAAACTTACCTCGGGTTCGGTCCCATGCTGTCTCCGGGCGACTGGCCGGGGCTCTTCCTGCCCGGAGGCCGGCACGAGAGGTAGCTCGGGCAGTGTTGGCTCCTGCTAAGGTACGGTAAGTCCTGGTTACAGAGTTCAGGTTACAGAGTTCCAGGGTTTAGGTACAAAAGACAGAATTAATGGTGATCCGCTGAGGCCATGTGTAGATCAGCTTATATAGGCCAGGAAGTTCCACAGGTGATTAACACACCTCAGCAGGACAGAGCCATCTGCCGGTGAAGCAGCATAATGCAGGGGAAATCAGGCTGTGGAGGAACTCCAGACCTGACATTTATATGATCATAAGATTGTATTATGTAACAAGATTTTATCCTCCTGGACTGCAGGAGAGTAACTGTACCCCCCCCCCCCCCCCATTTCTTAAAATAATAATATATTGAAACGAAATGTTTGGCCAGCATAAAGCCCGGTGGGTGGCTGTGGCGGACTAGGTCCAAAGATCAGCCCTGGATTGTACCAGCCCCTGTCTGCATCAGACAACCCACCAGAGGCCCCCTCCCAACCATGATACTGAGGATATAGCAATTGGGCTGGGGTTCCTTGGTTTGTGGGTACAGTGTGTCTGAGTACAGAGGGAGACTAAGGGGGCCGGGATTAAATGTGGCTGTTAAAAGCAGCAGCTATCTCCCTATAGCCAGTCCACTGCTGGTGTGTGACATGCCAATACCTCCCACCCTGTTACCTACACCTTCTTCAGGAAGAGTACTGAACCTGTACTGAAGAGCATAGGGACCTGCAAGCCACCATTCAGCCTCTGAGCCCTGGTGGACTGGGGCCAAAAATCAGCCCTGGTTTTTACCAGCCCCTGTCTGCCCGAGACATCCTTGCTGAGGCCTCTAACCATGATACCAAGGATATAGCAATGGTTGCTTGGCTTGTGGGTACAGGGGGCTTACAGCGAGACTAAGAGGGCCGGGATTAAATGTGGATGTTAAAAGCAGGAGGCCAACTGGCCCAAAAGCAGTCCAGCCAAACGGGCTTTGCCCCCCTATGGCCAGTCCAGCCCTGGTGGGTGACATGCCAATACCTCCCACCTTGTTACCTGCACCTTCTTCAGGAAGAGCACTGAACCTGTACTGAAGAGCATAGGGACCTGCAAGCCACTGTTCAGCCTCTGAGCCCTGGCGAACTAGGGCCAAAGGTCAGCCCTGGATTTTACCAGCCCCTGGCCTGCTGAGGCCCCCAACCATGATACCAAGGATATAACAATGGGGGCTTGGCTTGTGGGTACAGTGGGTCTGGGTACAGGGGGCTTAGAGGGAGACTAAGGGGGCAGGAATTAAATGTGGCTGTTAAAAGCAGCAGCCCAACTGGCCCCAAAGCAGTTCTGCCGAATGGGCTTTGCCCCCTTATGGCCAGTCCAGCCCTGATGGGTGACAGGCCAATACCACCCACCCTTTTACCTGCACCTTCTCCAGGAAGAGCACTGGAACTGTACCGAGGAGCATAGGGATCTGCAAGCCACCATTCAGCCTCTGAGCCCTGGCGGACTGGGGCTAAAGAGCTGCCCTGGATTGCACCAGCCCCTGTCTGCCTGAGAGATCCCTGCTGAAGCCCTCCCAACCATGATACTGAGGATATAGCAATGGGTTCCTTGGCTTGTGGATACAGTGGGTCTGGGTAAAGGGGACTTAGAGGGAGACTAAGGGGGCAGGGATTAAATGTGGCTGTTAAAAGCAGCAGCCCAACATGCTCCAAAGCAGTTCAGCAGAATGGGCTTCATCCCCCTATGGCCGGTCCACCCCTGGTGGGTCACATGCCAATACCTCCCACCCTATTACTTGCACCTTCTCCAGGAAGAGCAGTGGACCTGTACCGAAGAGCATAGGGACCTGCAAGCCACCGTTCAGCTTCTGAGTCCTGGCGGACTGGGGCCAAAGATCAGCCCTGCTGTCAGTCTCCTCGCCTTTCTTGATGTTATATGAGACTTAGCTGTGCTCCATTGATCTCTGCACGCAGCCGCAGAAGTGCTTTGGATGTTTGTACTTGACTTTGCTATTCATCTGTTGCACTGCTCAACAGCTCCACCTGGTGTTCGGCTCACTCCAACTGAACGAAGCTCCTTGTCCTGTGTACAGGAAGTGACCTCACTCAGACTCTGACACATCCCCCCTGCTCTAATTGACAGCCCTATTTAAATGGACAGCTGGCCTGTATTCATTGCTGTGTTGTCAGCTCAGTTCCTGGAAGCTGTAATTCCTGTTACTTGCAACTCCTGACTGTTATACTGGATTGACCTGGACTGCTTCCCGATCAGCTACTGGATTAACCCTCGCATGGATTACATGGTTAGAACTTCAGGTTGTTTATTGGACTTTGCTTGTTTGCTGCCAGCCTATGATCTCGGATTGTTTACTGGACTTTGCCTATTTACCGCCAGCCCCTGAACACGTATTGTTTAAATAGACTTTGCCTGCTTGTCGCCAGCCTCTGAACACGGATTGTTTAAAAGACTTTGCCTGTCTGCCGCTAGCCCTGGAATTTGTATTTGTTATCGGACTTTATTAAACCCCTGAACTCTGTTTTGTCTTATTGAACTTTATTTACATGCTTCGCCCCACATCTGGAGCTCTACCCAGCCCTCACTTCTTGCTGGAAGTCTACCTTTTCCTTGGTTGTTACCGGGAAGCCTGACACCTGGATTGTACCAGCCCCTGTCTGCACCAGACATTCCTGCTGAGGCCCTCCCCAATCATGATACTGAGGATATAGCAATGGGGGCTTGGCTTGTGGGTAGAGTGGGTCTAGGTTCAGGGGGCTTAGAGGAAGACTAAGGGGGCAGGGATTAAATGTGGCTGTTAAAAGCAGCAGCCCAACTGGCCCCAAAGCAGTTCAGCCGACCGGACATTGTCTCCCTATGGCCAGTCTACCCCTGGTGGGTAGCATGCCGATACCTCCCACACTGTTACCTGCACCTTCTCCAGGAAGAGCACTGGACTGGTACTGAAGAGCATAGGGACCTACAAGCCACTGTTCGGCCTCTGAGCCCTGGGTTGCCAGCCCCTATGCCTTGTGCACCAGACAATTAGCTCATAGGGAGAGGCTGCTAAAAGAGAAAATCAGCCAGTAATTGTGGCCTAATTTTTTCCTTCCATAGACATAAATTGTATTCACCATTCCGGAGTACCGAATAGCAGATACTGAGGACTATGTGGCCAAAGGGTTTCTGAGTCACATAATCTCCCGTCCGACTTATCACTGCTTGCCAGACTAGTTGTTTCCCCAGCTATAGCTAATGAGGCTCATCATGTCTAACTCTGTACAGTTGTTAAACTAGTTTCATTAATTCATTTATTTGAAGTTCTGCTGACAATAAACCCATCGATTCATCATTTACACTGTTTAGCACCGTATGTGTATCACTTGCAGAAGAACCGTCTTCACCTGCTGGTTCCTGATGCTGTAGATAAAAGGGTTCACCATCGGAGCCACTATGGAATAGAAGACAGCGGCCATCTTGTCTTCCTTCTCCAGAAGATTGGAAGGAGAGCACATATACGTGATGAAAAGAGTCATAAAGAAGAGGGTAGAGCAGGTGAGATGTGAGGAGCAGGTGCTGAAAGCTCTCCGCCGGCCCTCCGAGGACTTTATGTGAAAAATGTTAAAAAGAATGAAACCATAGGACACAAAGATAGCGGACAATGTAATCAGGCAATAGCCCACAACACAACTCACTGTGACCATGCTACAGTGAAGGGTATTACTGCAAGATAAGCGGAGCATGGAAGGGACGTCACACAGGAAATGGTCTATAACGTAGGCCCCACAGTAGCTGAGACTAAACACGCAGCTGGTCTGTGCTGCTGACTGAAGGAAGCCAAAATAGAATGACAATGCTACCAAAGTCAGACACCTCTTCTTGGTCATGATGAGGGTATAATGGAGAGGGTGGCAGATAGCAACATATCGGTCATATGACATAGTGGACAGCAGGACAGAGTCGGTTCCAGCTAGGCCAATGAAGAAAAAAAGCTGGGCGGCACAGCCATGAAAAGAAATGGTCTTCTCCTGAGAGATAAGATCAGTCAACAATTTAGGTGTTACAGTAGATGAGTATAAGAGGTCAACCGCAGCCAGGAAACTCAGGAATAGGTACATAGGGGTATAGAGGCTGGGGGAGACATAGACAAGTATCATGAGGCCGGCATTGCCCAAAATTGTCACCAAGTAAACTACAAAAAACAAAGCAAAGAGGTACAGGCTTAGGTTCTTATTCTGCGTTAGTCCCCAAAACACAAACACAGATGACCATGTGCCGTTCCCAGTCTCCATTGAAGTGTTATCCCTGTAACAAAAAGAATATTAATGATACAATGACTATTGGCACTAGCTACAGTGAGAAAAACATAGGTTACATAAGTCAGTCAGTGTTATGGAGAGATCGCAATCAGGATAATTTTTGGCATAGCTTGATGCGGATTGACAGAAGGTTTTGTGCACTTTACAATTACAGTTACAGATGAGGAGTAATTAATATTCAGACTGTGAGTGATTAAACTCGGACTGGGATTGATGAAACTCGGGCTGGGAGTGTTGAAACTCGGGCTAGGAGTAACGAAACTCAGACTGTGAGTAATGAAACTCAGACTGGGAGTGATGAAACTGGGGCTGGGAGTAATGAAACTCGGACTGGGAATGATGAAACTCAGACTGGTAGTGATGAAACTGGGGCTGGGAGTAATGAAACTCGCGCTGGGCATGATGAAACTCGGGCTGGGAGTAATGAAACTCAGACTGGGAGTAATGAAACTCAGACTGGGAGTGATGAAACTCAGACTGGGAATGATGAAACTGGGGTTGGGAGTAATGAAACTCGGGCTGGGAATGATGAAACTGGGGCTGGTAGTGATGAAACTGGGGCTGGGAGTAATGAAACTCGGGCTGGGAATGATGAATCTGGGGCTGGGAGTGATGAAACTGGGGCTGGGAGTAATGAAACTCGGGCTGGGAATGATGAATCTGGGGCTGGGAGTAATGAAACTCGGGCTGGGAATAATGAAACTTGGGCTGTGAGTGATGAAACTTAGGTTGGGAGTGATAAAACTCGGGCTGGGCGTTTTATTCATGATTACAGTCAGGTGAGGCAAAATAAGTCATCTTTTAGGAATTGAAATAAAACAAATAAAACCCATTTGAGGCGCTGATGAGAACAGTTCATAGTGGGAGATTTCCGTTCTGAATTCTGAGCCGAGGAGAAACCTTATAAAGGGCAAATCAAACATCCCAATGACTGTTATAACATTTAGTTGATGAAATGATACAGTATAAAGTAATGTAACCTTCCATTTGTTGAAGCTGGAAAGTTCCTGAAATGCTAATTCGCCCCATTTGCACTTGCACCAGCGTTTATTCAGCTACATTGATTTGCGATAAGATATTTGTGGCATATATTTGATTGCTTATTGCTTTTTGTAGATTGTTTGACGTTTGCTATTTATTAGGATAATGATCACCAGTTTAAGATTTGGACTGTTGATCTTTAGTGATATTATTTCATCTGCTGTTTTGGTGCGATGGGTTGAAATGTTTTTATCTGCGGAGCATTTAAATTGACTGTTTGCACTTCGCCATTTGGCCTTAATGATTGCATTGGTGTACGGTCTTATAGGCGTTTTATTCATTTCTTGGCTCATGTGTTTAACCTATTACATAGCACATGTTTGGGATTAGATATGTTTTCATTTAGAGCAGCGACAATCAACTGGCCAACCGGGGTCCGAATGTAGAACTCAGTGCCAGGTTTTACTGACCCCTGCCCCGACGGTCCTGCACTTTGCTTTTATGTTGCTGTGCTCAGAGCTGCCCACTTGATTGGCGATGTAGTGCTTATCTCCCTGCCAGTGTCATGGCTCCCTGGCACCTAGCATTGCTATATGAAGTATTGGTATATGATGATATAAGTTCCTGTCCCCCCAGCTCTGCCTCATCCATCCCTGTCCCCCCAGCTCTGCCTCATCCATCCCTGTCCCCTCAGCTCTGCCCCATCCATCCCTAAGCGCTGGAGGCACTCTAATGGCCAACGCTCCCTCGGAGTAGACTGACCCATTTGAATCGTGGCCGAGTGAGGCTGAGCTTAAGGCAGACACATAGCATGTGTAGGCTAGTATCCCCTGATCCGACCTTGGTTACCCCCCTTCCCTTTCCCTTCCCACCCCCTCTTAATGTACTCTCCCTCTTGTTTTCGGCCCTAGTGATGGGCCGCACCCCTGGTGTTACAGAAGTGCTGGGTACATTTTACATTGGCTGGGGAGGGCGGCTCTATGCAGAGCTGTTGGTACCCTGGCATTAGTGGAGGCAGGAAAGGAGGGCAGGATTACCCGCACTACCCCATTGCCGTTGGTCAGCAGTTGCCTGGATAAACGGACCTCCCAGGTCTGTGAGGTGTCACTGTAACTGCTGGTGAGGTTTTAGATGTGCTTTAGATTACTATGCAGCTTTGTAGCCACGTCTTGGCTCGTGCCTTTGCTACGCTGTATTTTTTATTTATGAAGCAAAAATAAGGAATAAAAAAAAACGTAAAGCGGACCAACAGTCGAACATGAATAAACAACAAACGGTGCCCATATACCTCCCTCTCCAGGGCAATTTAGATTGCTGAACATATAAGATAATTTACCTTTTTCTAACGTCTACTGGGATACATTTTGAAAACAAGATGGCCGCTCATGGGCTTGCAGGCCACCCGCAAACAGCAAGTCGTGCTGAGCTTCCTGTTACCGTGCATTTTATGTTATGTCAGTTGGTAGAGGAAGCTCCAAAATGGCCGCCGCCATTCTTTTCCAACTGTGCCGGTCTGTTGGTATTTGCCTTGTTCCCGTGCCTCAATGGACATAGCATCATGATACCGTAACTAAATCTCTAAAAGGCTTTGTGGACCTAACAATCGCCAGCAAGCCTCCTGTAGAGTTACAATAGAGAACAAGACAGTATCACAATAACACGTCATAAGAGCTATTCATCTTTTGTTTGTTTTGTCCTATGAAGTAAAAATAAAAAATAAAAAACAATTGTACTTAAAGCGGATCAACTGTTGGTCCGGTTTAAATAAAAATTGTTAGTGTAAGATGTTCGGTGACTGATTTTTATCTAAATGATGAATTACGAAATGCGTGTCTCAGTGATGTGAATGTCTCGTTGTATCATTAGATGTTAGGAATGTAGTCAATCTTTAGCCTTTTTATGGTAAGTCATGTGGCCTTGGGAGATGGCATCAATTACCCCCCAGAGGAGACTTATCGTCTTCACTAACAAAAACAACCAATTGAGGGGGCCCCTGGGGGCGTCTTTTTATTAGGGCCAAAAACAATTCATTAGTCTATCACTACATACAAACATGCAATGATCATAATAATAATATACAAGAGAAAGATGTTTTTATATGAATCAGTTCACCTCTAGTAGGTGCCTCCACAAACTGATTCATATAATTATCTTATAGCAAGCTGAGGAATGCTCTCCCCCTTGTAGAGGAAGCAGAACCATGTCTCTAGTAGATTTCTGAGAAGTTGGAGTCCACCATCACCACCAATGTGCTAACCTGTGACGCCCGCTCTGTCTGTTTATGCAGCTGACCCTCTATTTCCTCAGTTATATTTGGGGGCCTATAGATTGCACCAAATAGTATTTTAACATTGTTTACATTGCCCCCCACTTCTACCCACAAGGATTCTACATCCTCACAATCTTCTGCTCGTATCCCCTCATTAATATATGCTTTGAATTCTTGCTTTACATAAAGGCACATGCCGCCCCCTTTCCTTTTTGCTCTTTCTTTCCTAAAAAGAGCAAAACCTTGTAGATTGACAGTCCAGTCATGTGTGGAATCCAGCCATGTCTCAGCCACACCAACAACATCAGTATTCTCTTCCAGCACCAGAGCCTCAAGCTCCCCCACTTTACTTTACATTTATGAACATACACTTTAAGTTCATATCTAGTTTGACACATTGAGCTTTAGTATTAGCTTCTGCAGCAATGCATCCGCCTAATTTTTCACTGCTAGTTTGCAACACATGGATCTCCTTATCCTTCATAGCAGTCCTCCCCCCTTCTAATTCTCAACCTGCCGTCATATGCTGTCCCCTAAGTAAACTGTCTTCCCCTTTGTTTTCTCTCTTGCCCTCCCCCCTCATCTCTAGTTTAAATAACTCTCCACCCCCTCTAGTATCCTCTTACCTAGCAGAGCAGCCCCCTTCCATTCAAGTGCAAATTATCTGTAGAATACAGTTTGTACCCCAATGAAAAAGTCAGCCCAGTGCTCTAGGAACCCAAATCCCTCTGCCCTGCACCAGGACTTGAGTCATCCGTTTAACTCTCTAAGCTCCCGCTGTCTTTCATGTGTAGCGCATGGCTCAGACCTTGGAGGTCCTTCTCTTCAACTTGGTGGTAATTCCTTAAATGTATTCTTAAGGATCCTCCATCTCCCATTAATTCTGCCAATGGTCCCCACGTGGATATGGACGTGGACCATGACAGCTGGGTTACCCTCAGCCCCAACCAGTAATTTATCCACCCTTTCCACCCTTTCCACCACATGCCGATCTCTGGCACCAAGGAGACAGCAAATGATTTGGTGGAGTTGGCCTTGGTGACAAATTATTACCGTATTTTTTGCCCTAAAATACGCACCTTGGAGAACGAAATTTGCCTAGCATCGGATCAGAAATACAGACAGGTTTTAGAAGAAGGTCTAGAAATAATTAAAAAAATGAAACTCTGACGTGGTTGGATGAGGTTCAGTTCATGCACGTAGAAAAACAGAAAAATAAAAATGTCAGTAATGTAGCTATGTGGGTATATGAATATACTGATATATATGTATATCCATATTAGTTTTGGAGGAGGGGGGGTCCTCTAGGGAGGTAGGGGGTTTAGGTAGGGTTTTGGTGGGTAGGAGGGGCGGGTGGGGGAGGATTGAGCATGCCTTAACTTAAGCTGTATAGGCTATAGATAAACTTGATATATTTAACACTTCACAAACTATGATGCAAGTATACTGTAAACACCATACAGTACCATTGTGATGATGGAACGCTTTGGTGAGGTGGAGTAACCCTATTGCTGATTGTTTGTAAAAAAAATAAATAAATAAATAAATAAATAAAATACGCACCTGCCCATAAGACCCACCTAGGATTTGGAGAAGGAAAACTAGAAAATAATATTCTAAGCCAAATGTGCCAATTACAGACAGTGTGACGTTCCCCCATCCCATTCCCATAGGCAGTGTGGGATGCCCCATCCCATTCCCATATAGGTAGTGTGGCATCCCATTCCCCATTCCCATATAGGAAGTGTGGCATCCCATTCCACATTCCCATATAGGAAGTGTGGCATCCCATTCCACATTCCCATATAGGAAGTGTGGCATCCCATTCTCCATTCCCATATAGGAAGTGTGGCATCCCATTCTCCATTCCCATATAGGAAGTGTGGCATCCCATTCCCCATTCCCATATATGTAGTGTGGCATCCAATTCCCCATTCCCATATAGGTTGTGTGGCATCCCATTCCCCATTCCCATATAGGTAGTGTGGCATCCAATTCCCCATTCCCATATAGGTTGTGTGGCATCCCATTCCCCATTCCCATATAGGTAGTGTGGCATCCAATTCCCCATTCCCATATAGGTTGTGTGGCATCCCATTCCCCATTCCCATATAGGTTGTGTGGCATCCCATTCCCCATTCCCATATAGGTAGTGTGGCATCCCATTCCCATATAGGTTGTGTGGCATCCCATTCCCCATTCCCATATAGGTAGTGTGGCATCCCATCCCCCATTCTCATATAGGTAGTGTGGCATCCCATTCCCCATTCCATATATAGGAAGTGTGGCATCCCATTCCCCATTCCCATATAGGAAGTGTGGCATCCCATTCCCATATAGGAAGTGTGACATCCCATTCCCCATTCCCATATAGGAAGTGTGGCATCCCATTCCCCATTCCCATATAGGTAGTGTGGCATCCCATTCCCCATTCCCATATAGGAAGTGTGGCATCCCATTCCCCATAACCATATAGGTAGTGTGGCATCCCATTCCCCATTCCCATATAGGAAGTGTGGCATCCCATTCCCCATTCCCATATATGTAGTGTGGCATCCCATTCCCATATAGGTAGTGTGGCATCCCATTCCCCATTCCCATATAGGAAGTGTGGCATCCCATTCCCCATTCCCATATAGGAAGTGTGGCATCCCATTCCCCATTCCCATATAGGAAGTGTGGCATCCCATTCCCCATTCCCATATAGGTAGTGTGGCATCCCATTGCCCATTCCCATATAGGAAGTGTGGCATCCCATTCCCCATTCCCATATAGTAAGTGTGGCATCCCATTCCCCATTCCCATATAGTAAGTGTGGCATCCCGTTCCCCATTCCCATATAGGTAGTGTGGCATCCCATTCCCCATTCCCATATAGTAAGTGTGGCATCCCATTCCCCATTCCCATATAGGTAGTGTGGCATCCCATTGCCCATTCCCATATAGGAAGTGTGGCATCCCATTCCCCATTCCCATATAGTAAGTGTGGCATCCCATTCCCCATTCCCATATAGTAAGTGTGGCATCCCATTCCCCATTCCCATATAGTAAGCGTGGCATCCCATTCCCCATTCCCATATAGTAAGTGTGGCATCCCATTCCCCATTCCCATATAGTAAGTGTGGCATCCCATTCCCCATTCCCATATAGGTAGTGTGGCATCCCATTCCTCATTCCCATAAGGAAGTGTGGCATCCCATTCCCCATTCCCATATAGTAAGTGTGGCATCCCATTCCCCATTCCCATATAGGTAGTGTGGCATCCCATTCCTCATTCCCATAAGGAAGTGTGGCATCCCATTCCCCATTCCCATATAGGTAGTGTGGCATCCCATCCCCCATTCAAATATAGGTAGTGTGGCATCCCATTCCTCATTCCCATATAGGAAGTGTGGCATCCCATTTCTCATTCCCATATAGGAAGTGCGGCATCTTATTCCTCATTCCCATATAGGAAGTGTGGCATCCCATTCCCCATTCCCATATATGTAGTGTGGCATCCAATTCCCCATTCCCATATAGGTTGTGTGGCATCCCATTCCCCATTCCCATATAGGTAGTGTGGCATCCAATTCCCCATTCCCATATAGGTTGTGTGGCATCCCATTCCCCATTCCCATATAGTTAGTGTGGCATCCAATTCCCCATTCCCATATAGGTTGTGAGGCATCCCATTCCCCATTCCCATATAGGTAGTGTGGCATCCAATTCCCCATTCCCATATAGGTTGTGTGGCATCCCATTCCCCATTCCCATATAGGTAGTGTGGCATCCCATCCCCCATTCAAATATAGGTAGTGTGGCATCCCATTCCTCATTCCCATATAGGAAGTGTGGCATCTTATTCCTCATTCCCATATAGGAAGTGTGGCATCCCATTCCCCATTCCCATATATGTAGTGTGGCATCCAATTCCCCATTCCCATATAGGTTGTGTGGCATCCCATTCCCCATTCCCATATAGGTAGTGTGGCATCCAATTCCCCATTCCCATATAGGTAGTGTGGCATCCAATTCCCCATTCCCATATAGGTAGTGTGGCATCCAATTCCCCATTCCCATATAGGTTGTGTGGCATCCCATTCCCCATTCCCATATAGGTTGTGTGGCATCCCATTCCCCATTCCCATATAGGTAGTGTGGCATCCAATTCCCCATTCCCATATAGGTTGTGTGGCATCCCATTCCCCATTCCCATATAGGTAGTGTGGCATCCAATTCCCCATTCCCATATAGGTTGTGAGGCATCCCATTCCCCAATCTCATATAGGTAGTGTGGCATCCCATTCCCCATTCCCATATAGGAAGTGTGGCATTCCATTCCCCATTCCCATATAGGAAGTGTGGCATCCCATTCCCCATAGGCAAAAGTAAAGAAAAAAGAAAATTAAACACATCTTTTAATCCTCCCTGTCGTCTTCACACACAGACAAACGGCCTTATACAGCGGTGGGCGTGGCCAACGATAAGACGCACTGACATTTCCTCCCACCTTTGTTGTGTTTGGTGCGTCTTATAGGGTGAAAAATACGGTATATCATTCCGTCTGATAATAGAATCCCCTATGACCAGTAACTGTCCGGACATTATCCTCCAATATTGCCGGCCATTATCCTCTAATACTGCCGGCCATTATCCTCCAATATTGTCGGCCATTATCCTCCAATATTGCCGGCCATTATCCTCCAATATTGCCGGCCATTATCCTCCAATATTGCCGGCCATTATCCTCCAATATTGCCGGCCATTATCCTCCAATATTTCCGGCCATTATCCTCCAATATTGCCGGCCATTATCCTCCAATATTGCCGGCCATTATCCTCCAATATTGCCGGCCATTATCCTCCAATATTGCCGGCCATTATCCTCCAATATTGCCGGCCATTATCCTCCAATATTGCCGGCCATTATCCTCCAATACTGTCAGCCATCATCCTCCAATATTGCCGGCCATTATCCTCCAATATTGCCGGCCATTATCCTCCAATATTGCCGGCCATTATCCTCCAATATTACCGGCCATTATCCTCCAATATTTCCGGCCATTATCCTCCAATATTGCCGGGCAGGATCCTCCAATATTACCGGCCATTATCCTCCAATATTGCCGGCCTCAATCCTCCAATATTGCCGGGCAGGATCCTCCAATATTACCGGCCATTATCCTCCAATATTGCCGGCCATTATCCTCCAATATTGCCAGGCAGGATCCTCCAATATTGCCGGGCAGGATCCTCCAATATTGCCAGCCATTATCCTCCAATATTGCCGCCCATTATCCTCCAATATTGCCAGCCATTATCCTCTAATGTTACCGGCCATTATCCTCTAATATTGCCGGCTATTATCCTCCAATATTGCCGGCCATTATTCTCCAATATTGCCGGCCAGGATCCTCCAATATTGCCGGCCATTATTCTCCAATATTGCCGACCATTATCCTCCAATATTGCCAGCCATTACCCTCCAATATTGCCGGCCATTATCCTCTAATATTGCCGGCCATTATCCTCCAATATTGCCGGCCATTATCCTCCAATATTGCCGGCCATTATCCTCCAATATTGCCTGGCCATTATCCTCTAATATTGCCGGCCATTATCCTCCAATATTTCCGGCCACTATCCTCCAATATTGCCGGCCATTATCCTCCAATATTACCGGCCATTATCCTCTAATATTGTCGGCCATTATCCTCTAATATTGCCGGCCATTATCCTCCAATATTGCCGGGCAATATCCTCCAATATTACCGGCCATTATCCTTTAACCCTTTCGCTGCCAGCCTACCTGCAGCATTTGCCACTCCCTGTTGCCAGACTGAGTTTGACTGTTTCGCGCTACACATGTTCAACTGTCATTTTTGAAAGGATTTCCAGGGATTTCCCAGGAAAATTATATATTGTTTTTTTCAACAGAGTCTGGGCTTTAACATGAAATGTCTTGTTTGTATTTTTTAGGTGTATTCTCAACATTTTTGGGTGAAATGTGTGAAAAAAATTAAAAAAAATATATTTTTTTACAATTTGTCGAGTTTTTTGTAATAAAAAATGTAAGTTTGTCAATAAAATCTTATTGCGTGAGAAACCCCAATTTCTCCCGGTTACAGCGATACCACATATGTATAGGTAGACACCCTTTCCTGCCCAGAAGCCTTTTATAGCTGCTGGATGACAAATGGTTAATTCAAAAAAAAAAATGACATAGGGTCCCCCTTCCCGGGGAGGGAGACCCCATTTTTTTTTGGATTTTTAAGGGTTAAAAACCCTTAAAAATCCAAAAAAAAAAATGACGTGGGGTCCCCCTTACCCAAAGTAACCAGCCCGGGACCAGCTATGGGGGCTTGTAGGCACAGAGTGGGGGGGCCAGCTTTGGTGGCCCCCCCACCCTGCAGCCTACGAGCCCACATAGCCTATGTGGGCCCGGGCTCTTCTGCCCCCCCCTGGCCTTTGGGGAGGCAGGTAATGGGGGTGCGGGGGTTAATGGCAAGCCACCCGCTAGGGCAGGTGACTTGCCACCCCCCCAGCCTTGTGAACTGGTATAAGGGGTCTCATGGACCCCTTACCAGCTCACAAAGGGTTAATGTGAAAAAAAAACACCACACAATAATAAAAAGTATTTTATTAGAAAAAAAAAAAATTTTTTTTTACTGTACTTACCTTCGATTGCAAGCTCTTGTCCCTCGCCGCTCAGCTGACAGATGCCGGTGATCGGCATCCAGAGAAGGAGAAGGCAGGAGATCAGAGGATCTCCTGTCACCTCCTTCCAGGGCACCGATCACCGGCATCTGAGAAGCTGAGAAAGCTGAAGCCGGTGATCGGGACCGGGATGACGTCATAAGCCCCGCCCCCAAGGGGGCGGGGCTTAGAGGCATGATGGCGGCCGCCATCTTGAAGAAGAGAGGAGAGAGCCTCCCAGGCTCTCTCCTGAAGAACGGTAAGTCCTGGGGGGGGATCGGAGGCCCCCCAGGTGAAGAGGAGGGACAGCGGGAGCCAGCGCACACACAGGTAAGTGAATGTCATTTTTTTTTTTTTTTTTTTTTTTACAGTTAGCAGCTGCTGCTGCAGAAGCGGGGGGGGGGGGGCGGCCTATTCCGGGGGCTCTCCTGGAGCCATCCGACCCCCCACGGGGGATCGGATGGCACCAAATTAAAGAGGAGACCCGGCCGGATCCAACAAGGGGTCAGGTGAGTATTTTTGATTTTTATTTTTTAAACTAGAAGCGAGGAAAGTCAAGCACGTAACACCTACGGGCTTGGCACTTAAGGCCCAGCCAAGCCAGCACGTAGGTGTTACGTGCTTGGCACCAAAAGGGTTAATATTGCCGGCCATTATCCTCCAATATTGCCAGCCATTATCCTCCAATATTACCGGCCATGATCCTCCAATATTGCCGGCCATTATCCTCTAATATTGCCGGCCATTATCCTCCAATATTGCCGGCCATTATCCTCCAATATTACCTGCCTTTAACCTCCAATATTTCCGGACATCATCCTCCAATATTTCCGTCCATTATCCTCCAATATTTCCGTCTATTATCCCCCAATATTGCCGGCCTTTATCCTCCAATATTGCCGCCCATTATCCTCCAATATTGCCAGCCATTATCCTCCAATATTGCCGGTCATTATCCTCCAATATTGCCGGCCATTATCCTCCAATATTGCCGGCCATTATCCTCCAATACTGTCAGCCATCATCCTCCAATATTGCCGGCCATTATCCTCCAATATTGCCGGCCATTATCCTCCAATATTGCCGGCCATTATCCTCCAATATTGCCGGCCATTATCCTCCAATATTGCCGGCCATTATCCTCCAATATTGCCGGCCATTATCCTCCAATACTGTCAGCCATCATCCTCCAATATTACCGGCCATTATCCTCCAATATTGCCGGCCATTATCCTCCAATATTACCGGCCATTATCCTCCAATATTTCCGGCCATTATCCTCCAATATTGCCGGGTAGGATCCTCCAATATTACCGGCCATTATCCTCCAATATTGCCGGCCTCTATCCTCCAATATTGCCGGGCAGGATCCTCCAATATTACCGGCCAATATCCTCCAATATTGCCGGCCATTATCCTCCAATATTGCCGGCCATTATCCTCCAATATTGCCTGGCAGGATCCTCCAATATTGCCGGGCAGGATCCTCCAATATTGCCATCCATTATCCTCCAATATTGCCAGCCATTATCCTCTAATGTTACCGGCCATTATCCTCTAATATTGCCGGCTATTATCCTCCAATATTGCCGGCCATTATTCTCCAATATTGCCGGCCAGGATCCTCCAATATTGCCGGCCATTATTCTCCAATATTGCCGACCATTATCCTCCAATATTGCCAGTAGGGATGAGCGAATCGATCCGGACGAACCCGGATTCGATCCGAATTTCAGGAAATTTACAGGCATTCTAAGATGGCGGACGGGACATGTCCAGACATCAACCCCGCGCCAGTGCAAGCTGGGACAGTCACATGCAGCCTATCAGCAGCCAGCAAGCCCGGTGACGTCACAGCGGTATTTAAGGCCGGCCATCTTGCTTTCCAGCCTCATTTCTCTATTGCATTCGTGAGAGACAGAACGCTGTGTAGCTGAGGGAGAGACAGACAGTTAGACAGGCAGGGACAGACAGGGACAGGCTGGAGACAGGCAGGAGACAGACAGGAGACAGACAGAAAGTAAGCGAAAAACAGGGAAAGGAAGGGAAAATCGGAGGCTGTCAGTTTTTTTTTTTTTTTTTCATCCAGCCTGACAGGCTTTGTTTGCGTTTTCAGGCTGCTTATACTAACTAACTGTGCATATATACTGAACTGATCTTAAGTCTGCTGTGAGGCATCCCATTTTGTGACTACACCAGCCTCTATTTAATAGCATAATAACCATTTGCACTTATTCTCATAGAAATCAGGCCTGATAAAGACACTTTTGCTGTGCATGCTCTCTGGTTTTTGTGGCATCCCATTCTGTGACTACACCAGCCTCTATTTAATAGCATAATAACCATTTGCACTTATTCTCATAGAAATTAGGCCTGATAAAGACACTTTTGCTGTGCATGCTCTCTGGTTTTTGTGGCATCCCATTCTGTGACAACACCAGCCTCTATTTAATAGCATAATAACCATTTGCACTTATTCTCATAGAAATTAGGCCTGATAAAGACACTTTTGCTGTGCATGCTCTCTGGTTTTTGTGGCATCCCATTCTGTGACAACACCAGCCTCTATTTAATAGCATAATAACCATTTGCACTTATTCTCATAGAAATTAGGCCTGATAAAGACACTTTTGCTGTGCATGCTCTCTGGTTTTTGTGGCATCCCATTCTGTGACAACACCAGCCTCTATTTAATAGCATAATAACCATTTGCACTTATTCTCATAGAAATTAGGCCTGATAAAGACACTTTTGCTGTGCATGCTCTCTGGTTTTTGTGGCATCCCATTCTGTGACAACACCAGCCTCTATTTAATAGCATAATAACCATTTGCACTTATTCTCATAGAAATTAGGCCTGATAAAGACACTTTTGCTGTGCATGCTCTCTGGTTTTTGTGGCATCCCATTCTGTGACAACACCAGCCTCTATTTAATAGCATAATAACCATTTGCACTTATTCTCATAGAAATTAGGCCTGATAAAGACACTTTTGCTGTGCATGCTCTCTGGTTTTTGTGGCATCCCATTCTGTGACAACACCAGCCTCTATTTAATAGCATAATAACCATTTGCACTTATTCTCATAGAAATTAGGCCTGATAAAGACACTTTTGCTGTGCATGCTCTCTGGTTTTTGTGGCATCCCATTCTGTGACAACACCAGCCTCTATTTAATACCATAATAACCATTTGCACTTATTCTCATAGAAATTAGGCCTGATAAAGACACTTTTGCTGTGCATGCTCTCTGGTTTTTGTGGCATCCCATTCTGTGACAACACCAGCCTCTATTTAATACCATAATAACCATTTGCACTTATTCTCATAGAAATCAGGCCTGATAAAGACACTTTTGCTGTGCATGCTCTCTGGTTTTTGTGGCATCCCATTCTGTGACTACACCAGCCTCTATTTAATAGCATAATAACCATTTGCACTTATTCTCATAGAAATCAGGCCTGATAAAGACACTTTTGCTGTGCATGCTCTCTGGTTTTTGTGGCATCCCATTCTGTGACAACACCAGCCTCTATTTAATAGCATAATAACCATTTGCACTTATTCTCATAGAAATTAGGCCTGATAAAGACACTTTTGCTGTGCATGCTCTCTGGTTTTTGTGGCATCCCATTCTGTGACAACACCAGCCTCTATTTAATAGCATAATAACCATTTGCACTTATTCTCATAGAAATTAGGCCTGATAAAGACACTTTTGCTGTGCATGCTCTCTGGTTTTTGTGGCATCCCATTCTGTGACTACACCGCCTCTATTTAATACCCTAATAACCATTTGCACTTATTCTCATAGAAATTAGGCCTGATAAAGACACTTTTGCTGTGCATGCTCTCTGGTTTTTGTGGCATCCCATTCTGTGACTACACCAGCCTCTATTTAATAGCATAATAACCATTTGCACTTATTCTCATAGAAATTAGGCCTGATAAAGACACTTTTGCTGTGCATGCTCTCTGGTTTTTGTGGCATCCCATTCTGTGACTACACCGCCTCTATTTAATACCCTAATAACCATTTGCACTTATTCTCATAGAAATTAGGCCTGATAAAGACACTTTTGCTGTGCATGCTCTCTGGTTTTTGTGGCATCCCATTCTGTGACAACACCAGCCTCTATTTAATAGCATAATAACCATTTGCACTTATTCTCATAGAAATTAGGCCTGATAAAGACACTTTTGCTGTGCATGCTCTCTGGTTTTTGTGGCATCCCATTCTGTGACTACACCAGCCTCTATTTAATAGCATAATAACCATTTGCACTTATTCTCATAGAAATCAGGCCTGATAAAGACACTTTTGCTGTGCATGCTCTCTGGTTTTTGTGGCATCCCATTCTGTGACTACACCAGCCTCTATTTAATAGCATAATAACCATTTGCACTTATTCTCATAGAAATCAGGCCTGATAAAGACACTTTTGCTGTGCATGCTCTCTGGTTTTTGTGGCATCCCATTCTGTGACAACACCAGCCTCTATTTAATAGCATAATAACCATTTGCACTTATTCTCATAGAAATCAGGCCTGATAAAGACACTTTTGCTGTGCATGCTCTCTGGTTTTTGTGGCATCCCATTCTGTGACTACACCAGCCTCTATTTAATAGCATAATAACCATTTGCACTTATTCTCATAGAAATCAGGCCTGATAAAGACACTTTTGCTGTGCATGCTCTCTGGTTTTTGTGGCATCCCATTCTGTGACTACACCAGCCTCTATTTAATAGCATAATAACCATTTGCACTTATTCTCATAGAAATTAGGCCTGATAAAGACACTTTTGCTGTGCATGCTCTCTGGTTTTTGTGGCATCCCATTCTGTGACTACACCAGCCTCTATTTAATAGCATAATAACCATTTGCACTTATTCTCATAGAAATCAGGCCTGATAAAGACACTTTTGCTGTGCATGCTCTCTGGTTTTTGTGGCATCCCATTCTGTGACAACACCAGCCTCTATTTAATAGCATAATAACCATTTGCACTTATTCTCATAGAAATCAGGCCTGATAAAGACACTTTTGCTGTGCATGCTCTCTGGTTTTTGTGGCATCCCATTCTGTGACTACACCAGCCTCTATTTAATAGCATAATAACCATTTGCACTTATTCTCATAGAAATCAGGCCTGATAAAGACACTTTTGCTGTGCATGCTCTCTGGTTTTTGTGGCATCCCATTCTGTGACAACACCAGCCTCTATTTAATAGCATAATAACCATTTGCACTTATTCTCATAGAAATCAGGCCTGATAAAGACACTTTTGCTGTGCATGCTCTCTGGTTTTTGTGGCATCCCATTCTGTGACTACACCAGCCTCTATTTAATAGCATAATAACCATTTGCACTTATTCTCATAGAAATCAGGCCTGATAAAGACACTTTTGCTGTGCATGCTCTCTGGTTTTTGTGGCATCCCATTCTGTGACAACACCAGCCTCTATTTAATAGCATAATAACCATTTGCACTTATTCTCATAGAAATTAGGCCTGATAAAGACACTTTTGCTGTGCATGCTCTCTGGTTTTTGTGGCATCCCATTCTGTGACAACACCAGCCTCTATTTAATAGCATAATAACCATTTGCACTTATTCTCATAGAAATTAGGCCTGATAAAGACACTTTTGCTGTGCATGCTCTCTGGTTTTTGTGGCATCCCATTCTGTGACAACACCAGCCTCTATTTAATAGCATAATAACCATTTGCACTTATTCTCATAGAAATTAGGCCTGATAAAGACACTTTTGCTGTGCATGCTCTCTGGTTTTTGTGGCATCCCATTCTGTGACAACACCAGCCTCTATTTAATAGCATAATAACCATTTGCACTTATTCTCATAGAAATTAGGCCTGATAAAGACACTTTTGCTGTGCATGCTCTCTGGTTTTTGTGGCATCCCATTCTGTGACAACACCAGCCTCTATTTAATAGCATAATAACCATTTGCACTTATTCTCATAGAAATTAGGCCTGATAAAGACACTTTTGCTGTGCATGCTCTCTGGTTTTTGTGGCATCCCATTCTGTGACAACACCAGCCTCTATTTAATAGCATAATAACCATTTGCACTTATTCTCATAGAAATTAGGCCTGATAAAGACACTTTTGCTGTGCATGCTCTCTGGTTTTTGTGGCATCCCATTCTGTGACAACACCAGCCTCTATTTAATAGCATAATAACCATTTGCACTTATTCTCATAGAAATCAGGCCTGATAAAGACACTTTTGCTGTGCATGCTCTCTGGTTTTTGTGGCATCCCATTCTGTGACTACACCAGCGTCTATTTAATAGCATAATAACCATTTGCACTTATTCTCATAGAAATCAGGCCTGATAAAGACACTTTTGCTGTGCATGCTCTCTGGTTTTTGTGGCATCCCATTCTGTGACTACACCAGCCTCTATTTAATAGCATAATAACCATTTGCACTTATTCTCATAGAAATTAGGCCTGATAAAAACACTTTTGCTGTGCATGCTCTCTGGTTTTTGTGGCATCCCATTCTGTGACTACACCAGCCTCTATTTAATAGCATAATAACCATTTGCACTTATTCTCATAGAAATCAGGCCTGATAAAGACACTTTTGCTGTGCATGCTCTCTGGTTTTTGTGGCATCCCATTCTGTGACTACACCAGCCTCTATTTAATAGCATAATAACCATTTGCACTTATTCTCATAGAAATCAGGCCTGATAAAGACACTTTTGCTGTGCATGCTCTCTGGTTTTTGTGGCATCCCATTCTGTGACTACACCAGCCTCTATTTAATAGCATAATAACCATTTGCACTTATTCTCATAGAAATCAGGCCTGATAAAGACACTTTTGCTGTGCATGCTCTCTGGTTTTTGTGGCATCCCATTCTGTGACTACACCAGCCTCTATTTAATACCATAATAACCATTTGCACTTATTCTCATAGAAATTAGGCCTGATAAAGACACTTTTGCTGGGCATAGCACTACTGGACCCTGCAAGGGCATCCCATTCTGTGACTATAGCAGCCTCTGTTTAAGACCATATAACCATTTGCTCTTATTATAATTGAAATTAGCCTGATAAAGACACTTTTGCTCGGCATAGTACTTCTGGACCCTGCAAGGGCATCCCATTCTGTGACTATAGCAGCCTCTGTTTAAGACCATATAACCATTTGCTCTTATTATATTTGAAATTAGCCTGATAAAGACACTTTTGCTGGGCATAGCACTACTGGATCTTTTTTTGGGGCATCCCATTCTGTGACTACAGCAGCCTCTGTTTAAGACCATATAACCATTTGCACTTATTCTCATAGAAATTAGGCCTGATAAAGACACTTTTGCTGGGCATAGCACTACTGGATCTTTTTTGGGGGCATCCCATTCTGTGACTACAGCAGCCTCTGTTTAAGACCATATAACCATTTGCACTTATTATAATTGAAATTAGCCCTGATAAAGACACTTTTGCTGGGCATAGGCTTACTGCTGCCTGCCAGGTGCACTTCTGTTGAGGCATCCCATTCTGTAACATAGCATACCCCTCTTTATTTACACTAAGCAGCTCTCTTATTTACACTAAGCAGGCCTGTTGGAGGCTGAGTGTTACTGCTCACTTTTGGTGTGCATTATATTCTGTTTCATATAGACCCACCGCTGCCCGGGGTTTTTTTAAATATCACCTACTACCACGCCAGTTAGACTATGTCGGGCAGACAAGTGCCTGGAAGTGAAAAGAGGAGTGGCAGAGGCCAAGATTCCGCAGGCAGAGCTCGCATCAGACTGGGGGCCAGTAGCAGCAGGAGTCACGCTGAGAGACCTAATCTGCCAGTATCTGCTAGCGGTCGGGTCTCCACCAGTAACGCATCTGCCGTGGTAGATTGGCTGACGCGCTCATCAACAACATCATCACAACTTACATCTGAGACCCCCAGTCTAGGGTCGGTAGGTTCCTCTGACACAACCCTGAGTTGGCATGCCCCGAGAGCAGTCCCTGTCCTCCCATTGCCTCTGTCCTACGCCGTTCCCTCCCCTAGCGACGTATCCTATGCTTTGGGTTCAGCTCCACTCTTTAGTGAGGAGGACGATCAGATACAGGAGGACAGTCAGCAGCTACTGCCCAGCCAAGAAATGGAGGTGGCTTCTTTAGCTAGGCAGACAAATAGTGATGTGGACAGTGTCGTGGGTGCTGCGAGCGTTCCAGCTCCTGCGCCAGACACTGTTGACGAATCCACGAACATCAGTGACGTACAGCCACAACTCGGTGATGATGATGATGACGATGAAGCCGATCGCACTTGGGAGCCGGGTGAGGAAGGGGCTTCATCGTCATCATCAGGAGAAGAGGGGCGCAGGTTGCCCCGGAGTCAGCAGCTGAGGCAGCAAGGTGGTAGCAGTCAGCATGGGGGCACAATTCCAAAGGCTGGAGCCGGCCGGGGCCTGGGTCGGGGTAGAGCACCTGCTGTGCGGCAGTCTACCTTATCAGGAGGTAGTGGAGCAGGGGTTCCTGGAGTTGGCAACAGCAGCAGTGAATCAGTGAGGCCAGGGGGTGGGAAAAGTAGCTACTCGGCAGTGTGGCAGTTTTTCCTGAGGCATCCGCAGGAGGGTAACATGGCCACATGCAAGATATGTAGGCAAAAGGTGAAGTGTGGCCAGGGTCCAAATGTTGGCACCACGGCCCTGCGTCAACATATGATGCGTCACCATAAAACGACCTGGGAGAACCGAGGCTCCCAAGGGGTGGTCCAGTCTGCTTCCTCACCAAGTGAGCTCCCAATTTCTGCCAGCCAAGGCTCCAGCACCTCAGCCGAAGGCAGCTGTGCGTCATACCCATCCTCTGTCGCTCCTGCTCCTCCTCCTCCAAGTCATGCATCCCGCCAGCAATCCATCAGCGAAGCCATGTCCAAGAGACAGCAGTATGCGCCCACTCATCCTACGGCGCAGAAGCTGAATGTGCTCCTGTCCAAGTTGCTGGTGCTGCAGTCGCTCCCTTTTCAGGTGGTGGAATCTGCACCTTTCAGAGAACTGATGGCTTGTGCCGAGCCGAGGTGGAGAGTCCCAAGCCGTCATTTCTTTGCCAAGAAGGCAGTACCAGCGCTGCACACTTTTGTTGAACAGAAGGTGGGCCAGTCCTTGAGCCTGTCGGTGTGTAGCAAAATACATGGCAGCGCCGACATCTGGAGCTGTAACTACGGTCAGGGGCAGTACATGTCGTTTACGGCCCACTGGGTGAATGTGGTCCCTTTGCAGCAGCAGCAGCAACTTGGACAGGTCACGCCGCTTCGGCCTCCGCGCTCTCTGCCCATTGGGCCTGTGACACCGTGCGACTCGGCCTCCTCATCCTCCGCCATCTCCTCACCCTCCACTGTAGGCTCAAGTCTCAGTGCCCCTCCAGTCTACCATGTGTGCAGGGCACGGAGGTGTCACGCAGTGCTTCACATGGTTTGTCTTGGCGAACGGAGTCACACAGGGGAGGAACTGCTTAAATGTATTCATCAGGAAATCCAAACATGGCTTACTCCGAGAAAACTTAAAATGGCAATCATGGTTACCGACAATGGGAAGAACATTTTGTCTGCGCTGCGCCAAGGAAGCCTGACCCATGCCCCCTGCATGGCTCACGTCTTCAATCTGGTTGTCAAGCGGTTTCTGAAGTGTTCCCCCCATCTGCAAGACAACAACTTCAAGGAAACTTTGCATGCACTTCAGCCACTCCTACACCGCCAAACACACCCTTCTTGAGCTACAGCGTCAGAATGGTATCCCCCAACATAGTCTGATTTGCGATGTTTCCACCCGTTGGAATTCCACCCTTCACATGTTGGACCGATTATATGAACAGAGAAAAGCCATCACGGATTTCCTGATGATCCAAGCAGATAGGGGGACTCCCCTGTGTAACTTCAATGTCAACCAGTGGCAGCTCATACGTGACACCTGCCGTTTGCTCAGGCCCTTTGAGGATGCCACTTTATTTGTCAGTCGGCAGGATTACGGGATGAACGACGTGATTCCACTGCTTCATGTACTACAGCACATGTTGGAAACCATGGCTGGTCAGGGCACTGGAGACATGGCGTTTACATCTTACGGCCACATGAACCCCGCTGGAGCTGAACTGGAGGAGGAGGAAGAGGAGGAGGAGGAGTTGCCCAGCGAAACACAGTTTAGGCTTGGCGAAATGGCTGGTTTATCTAGTCAGCGGACAGGAGAGGAGGAGCAGGAGCAGCCAGAGGAGCTAGAGGTTTTTGAGGAAGGCGAGACAGAGGACCCGGGCACACCGTGGCAGTATGCAGTGGAGATGGAGACAGGTAGTCCATCCGAGTCACTTGCGCAAATGGCACGAAGCATGCTCACGTGCTTGCGTAGTGACCCCAGAATTGTTTCCATCTGTCGGCGGGATGACTTCTGGCTGTCCACCTTATTGGACCCTCGCTTCCGGCACAAAATGGGGGCATTTTTTAAACCCACCGAGAGGGAGGACAAACTCAACTACTACAAAGACATTCTACGTAGGCAGTTGGCCGATGCCTATCTGCGCCATGGTCCATACTCTCGCAGGTCTGACTCGAGGGGACCTCTGCGCTCACCTTCCACTGCCATGGCCGCTGGGGGGGTTGGCAGCAGCAGCAGCAGAAGCTCCATCAGCAGCAGCAGCCTCAGTCTTCAGTCGCTAATGAGTAGCTTTCTACACCCGCATAGTGAGGCTACTCATGAGCAGCAGGAAGACCTGGAGCAGGACCTGAACCAGCAGGTCATGTCATACTTTGACATGACCATGCCAACACACCTTGAGGATCCGCTGGACTTCTGGGCAGCCAAACTTGATTTGTGGCCGCAACTAGCAGAGTTTGCCCTGGAAAAGCTGTCCTGCCCGGCAAGTAGCGTGCCATCTGAGCGGGTGTTTAGTGCGGCGGGGGCCATAGTTACGGCGAGGAGAACTCGTCTGTCAACTAAAAATGTGGAGAGACTCACCTTTGTCAAAATGAATCAGGGATGGATCAGCCAGGATTTCCACCCACCAATGCCTGATGCATGCGACTAGATTCAGCATGGTGCCACGTTTTACACTTTCCAAATGGTGCAAAACATATTTATGTCTTTAGGCCATTTTTTGGGCTCCTGCTGCTGCCAACTTCTGCCAACTCCAGGGTGTGATTCATCCAATTTTTGGGCTCCTGAAGCCAACCCCAGGGTCTCTTTAAAGTAATATTTGGGCTCCTGCTGCTGCTACTGCCAACTTCTGCCAACTCCAGGGTGTGATTCATCCAATTTTTGGGCTCCTGAAGCCAACCCCAGTGTCTCTTTAAAGTAATATTTGGGCTCCTGCTGCTGCTGCTGCTGCCAACTCCAGGGTGTGATTCATCCAATTTTTGGGCTCCTGAAGCCAACCCCAGGGTCTCTTTAAAGTAATATTTGGGCTCCTGTTGCTGCTGCTGCCAACTCCTGCCAACTCCAGGGTGTGATTCATCCAATTTTTGGGCTCCTGAAGCCAACCCCAGGGTCTCTTTAAAGTAATATTTGGGCTCCTGCTGCTGCTGCTGTCAACTCCTGCCAACTCCAGGGTGTGATTCATCCAATTTTTGGGCTCCTGAAGCCAACCCCAGGGTCTCTTTAAAGTAATATTTGGGCTCCTGCTGCTGCTACTGCCAACTTCTGCCAACTCCAGGGTGTGATTCATCCAATTTTTGGGCTCCTGAGGCCAACCCCAGGGTCTCTTTAAAGTAATATTTGGGCTCCTGCTGCTGCTGCTGCCAACTTCTGCCAACTCCAGGGTGTGATTCATCCAATTTTTGGGCTCCTGAAGCCAACTCCAGTGTCTCTTTAAAGTAATATTTGGGCTCCTGCTGCTGCTACTGCCAACTTCTGCCAACTCCAGGGTGTGATTCATCCAATTTTTGGGCTCCTGAAGCCAACCCCAGTGTCTCTTTAAAGTAATATTTGGGCTCCTGCTGCTGCTGCTGCTGCCAACTCCAGGGTGTGATTCATCCAATTTTTGGGCTCCTGAAGCCAACCCCAGGGTCTCTTTAAAGTAATATTTGGGCTCCTGTTGCTGCTGCTGCCAACTCCTGCCAACTCCAGGGTGTGATTCATCCAATTTTTGGGCTCCTGAAGCCAACCCCAGGGTCTCTTTAAAGTAATATTTGGGCTCCTGCTGCTGCTGCTGTCAACTCCTGCCAACTCCAGGGTGTGATTCATCCAATTTTTGGGCTCCTGAGGCCAACCCCAGGGTCTCTTTAAAGTAATATTTGGGCTCCTGCTGCTGCTACTGCCAACTTCTGCCAACTCCAGGGTGTGATTCATCCAATTTTTGGGCTCCTGAGGCCAACCCCAGGGTCTCTTTAAAGTAATATTTGGGCTCCTGCTGCTGCTGCTGCCAACTTCTGCCAACTCCAGGGTGTGATTCATCCAATTTTTGGCTCCTGAAGCCAACTCCAGTGTCTCTTTAAAGTAATATTTGGGCTCCTGTTGCTGCTGCTGCCAACTCCTGCCAACTCCAGGGTGTGATTCATTCAATTTTTGGGCTCCTGAAGCCAACCCCAGGGTCTGTTTAAAGTAATATTTGGGCTCCTCCTGCTGCTGCTGTCAACTCCTGCCAACTCCAGGGTGTGATTCATCCAATTTATGGGCTCCTGAAGCCAACCCCAGGGTCTCTTTAAAGTAATATTTGGGCTCCTGTTGCTGCTGCTGCCAACTCCTGCCAACTCCAGGGTGTGATTCATCCAATTTTTGGGCTCCTGAAGCCAACCCCAGGGTCTCTTTAAAGTAATATTTGGGCTCCTGCTGCTGCTACTGCCAACTTCTGCCAACTCCAGGGTGTGATTCATCCAATTTTTGGGCTCCTGAAGCCAACCCCAGGGTCTCTTTAAAGTAATGTTTGGGCTCCTGCTGCTGCTGCTGCCAACTCCAGGGTGTGATTCATCCAATTTTTGGGCTCCTGAAGCCAACCCCAGGGTCTCTTTAAAGTAATGTTTGGGCTCCTGTTGCTGCTGCTGCCAACTCCTGCCAAATCCAGGGTGTGATTCATCCAATTGTTGGGCTCCTGAAGCCAACCCCAGGGTCTCTTTAAAGTAATGTTTGGGCTCCTGTTGCTGCTGCTGCCAACTCCAGGGTGTGATTCATCCAATTTTTGGGCTCCTGAAGCCAACCCCAGTGTCTCTTTAAAGTAATATTTGGGCTCCTGCTGCTGCTGCTGCCAACTCCAGGGTGTGAATCATCCAATTTTTGGGCTCCTGAAGCCAACTACAGTGTCTCTTTAAAGTAATATTTGGGCTCCTGCTGCTGCTGCTGCCAACTTCTGCCAACTCCAGGGTGTGATTCATCCAATTTTTGGGCTCCTGAGGCCAACCCCAGGGTCTGTTTAAAGTAATGTTTGGGCTCCTGCTGCTGCTGCTGCCAACTCCAGGGTGTGAATAATCCAATTTTTGGGCTCCTGAAGCCAACTCCAGTGTCTCTTTAAAGTAATATTTGGGCTCCTGCTGCTGCTGCTGCCAACTTCTGCCAACTCCAGGGTGTGATTCATCCAATTTTTGGGCTCCTGAAGCCAACCCCAGGGTCTCTTTAAAGTAATGTTTGGGCTCCTGCTGCTGCTGCTGCCAACTCCAGGGTGTGAATCATCCAATTTTTGGGCTCCTGAAGCCAACCCCAGTGTCTCTTTAAAGTAATGTTTGGGCTCCTGCTGCTGCTGCCAACTCCAGGGCGTGATTCATACAATTTTTGGGCTACTGAAGCCAACCCCAGTGTCTCTTTAAAGTAATGTTTTGGCTCCTGCTGCTGCTGCTGCCAACTCCAGGGTGTGATTCATCCAATTTTTGGGCTACTGAAGCCAACTCCAGTGTCTCTTTAAAGTAATATTTGGGCTCCTGCTGCTGCCAACTCCAGGGTGTGATTCATCCAATTTTTGGGCTCCTGAAGCCAACCCCAGTGTCTCTTTAAAGTAATATTTGGGCTCCTGCTGCTGCTGCTGCCAACTCCAGGGTGTGAATCATCCAATTTTTGGGCTCCTGAAGCCAACTCCAGTGTCTCTTTAAAGTAATATTTGGGCTCCTGCTGCTGCTGCTGCCAACTTCTGCCAACTCCAGGGTGTGATTCATCCAATTTTTGGGCTCCTGAAGCCAACCCCAGGGTCTGTTTAAAGTAATGTTTGGGCTCCTGCTGCTGCTGCTGCCAACTCCAGGGTGTGAATAATCCAATTTTTGGGCTCCTGAAGCCAACCCCAGGGTCTCTTTAAAGTAATATTTGGGCTCCTGTTGCTGCTGCTGCCAACTCCTGCCAACTCCAGGGTGTGATTCATCCAATTTTTGGGCTCCTGAAGCCAACCCCAGGGTCTCTTTAAAGTAATATTTGGGCTCCTGCTGCTGCTACTGCCAACTTCTGCCAACTCCAGGGTGTGATTCATCCAATTTTTGGGCTCCTGAAGCCAACCCCAGGGTCTCTTTAAAGTAATGTTTGGGCTCCTGCTGCTGCTGCTGCCAACTCCAGGGTGTGATTCATCCAATTTTTGGGCTCCTGAAGCCAACCCCAGGGTCTCTTTAAAGTAATGTTTGGGCTCCTGTTGCTGCTGCTGCCAACTCCAGGGTGTGATTCATCCAATTTTTGGGCTCCTGAAGCCAACCCCAGGGTCTCTTTAAAGTAATGTTTGGGCTCCTGTTGCTGCTGCTGCCAACTCCTGCCAAATCCAGGGTGTGATTCATCCAATTGTTGGGCTCCTGAAGCCAACCCCAGGGTCTCTTTAAAGTAATGTTTGGGCTCCTGTTGCTGCTGCTGCCAACTCCAGGGTGTGATTCATCCAATTTTTGGGCTCCTGAAGCCAACCCCAGTGTCTCTTTAAAGTAATATTTGGGCTCCTGCTGCTGCTACTGCCAACTTCTGCCAACTCCAGGGTGTGATTCATCCAATTTTTGGGCTCCTGAGGCCAACCCCAGGGTCTCTTTAAAGTAATATTTGGGCTCCTGCTGCTGCTGCTGCCAACTTCTGCCAACTCCAGGGTGTGATTCATCCAATTTTTGGGCTCCTGAAGCCAACCCCAGGGTCTCTTTAAAGTAATGTTTGGGCTCCTGCTGCTGCTGCTGCCAACTCCAGGGTGTGAATCATCCAATTTTTGGGCTCCTGAAGCCAACCCCAGTGTCTCTTTAAAGTAATGTTTGGGCTCCTGCTGCTGCTGCCAACTCCAGGGCGTGATTCATACAATTTTTGGGCTACTGAAGCCAACCCCAGTGTCTCTTTAAAGTAATGTTTTGGCTCCTGCTGCTGTTGCTGCCAACTCCAGGGTGTGATTCATCCAATTTTTGGGCTACTGAAGCCAACTCCAGTGTCTCTTTAAAGTAATATTTGGGCTCCTGCTGCTGCCAACTCCAGGGTGTGATTCATCCAATTTTTGGGCTCCTGAAGCCAACCCCAGTGTCTCTTTAAAGTAATATTTGGGCTCCTGCTGCTGCTGCTGCCAACTCCAGGGTGTTATTCATCCAATTTTTGGGCTCCTGAAGCCAACTCCAGTGTCTCTTTAAAGTAATATTTGGGCTCCTGCTGCTGCTGCTGCCAACTTCTGCCAACTCCAGGGTGTGATTCATCCAATTTTTGGGCTCCTGAAGCCAACCCCAGGGTCTGTTTAAAGTAATGTTTGGGCTCCTGCTGCTGCTGCTGCCAACTCCAGGGTGTGAATAATCCAATTTTTGGGCTCCTGAAGCCAACTCCAGTGTCTCTTTAAAGTAATATTTGGGCTCCTGCTGCTGCTGCTGCCAACTTCTGCCAACTCCAGGGTGTGATTCATCCAATTTTTGGGCTCCTGAAGCCAACCCCAGGGTCTCTTTAAAGTAATGTTTGGGCTCCTGCTGCTGCTGCTGCCAACTCCAGGGTGTGAATCATCCAATTTTTGGGCTCCTGAAGCCAACCCCAGTGTCTCTTTAAAGTAATGTTTGGGCTCCTGCTGCTGCTGCCAACTCCAGGGCGTGATTCATACAATTTTTGGGCTACTGAAGCCAACCCCAGTGTCTCTTTAAAGTAATGTTTTGGCTCCTGCTGCTGCTGCTGCCAACTCCAGGGTGTGATTCATCCAATTTTTGGGCTACTGAAGCCAACTCCAGTGTCTCTTTAAAGTAATATTTGGGCTCCTGCTGCTGCTGCTGCCAACTCCAGGGTGTGATTCATCCAATTTTTGGGCTCCTGCTGCTGCCAACTCCAGTGTCTCTTTAACGCAATGTTTGGGCTCCTGCCCCTCATAGTGATGCCACTTCAACTCTCTTGAATTCAATTGTGCCGCTCTGCGATTCTATTAGCGATGCCTCTGATCTGCATGTGATATTTCTTCAAAGTATTATTTAACTAACCCAGCACGCATCCTGTGCGTGTTACAGCAAGGCAGAATGGTTTACAACCCTATTGAGGCTCTAGGAGGCTCAGAAATAGCCGTTTTTAATAGCGATTCGTCGCGAATTTATTCGGGTCGAAACGATTTTTGTCGGAAAATTCGGCGAATCAGTCGAATCGAATTTTTCAAAAGTTCGCTCATCTCTAATTGCCAGCCATTATCCTCCAATATTGCCGGCCATTATCCTCCAATATTGCCGGCCAGGATCTTCCAATAATGCCGGCCATTATCCTCCAATATTGCCGGCCATTATCCTCCAATATTGCCGGCCATTATCCTCCAATATTGCCGGCCAGGATCTTCCAATATTACCGGCCATTATCCTCCAATATTGCCAGCCAATATCCTCCAATATTGCCAGCCATTATCCTCCAATATTGCCGGCCATTATCCTCCAATATTGCCGGGCAGGATCCTCCAATATTACCGGCCATTATCCTCCAATATTGCCGGCCATTATCCTCCAATATTGCCGGGCAGGATTCTCCAATATTACCGGCCATTATCCTCCAATATTGCAGGCCATTATCCTCCAATATTGCCGGGCAGGATCCTCCAATATTACTGGCCATTATCCTCCAATATTGCCGGCCATTATCCTCCAATATTGCCGCCCACTATCCTCCAATATTGCCGGCCATTATCCTCCAATATTGCCGGCCATCATCCTCCAATATTGCCAGCCATTATCCTCCAATATTGCCAGCCATTATCCTCCAATATTGCCAGCCATTATCCTCCAATATTGCCGGCCATTATCCTCCAATATTGCCGGCCATTATCCTCCAATATTACCGGCCATCATCCTCCAATATTGCCAGCCATTATCCTCCAATATTACCGGCCATTATCCTCCAATATTTCCGGCCATTATCCTCCAATATTGCCGGGCATTATCCTCCAATATTGCCGGCCATTATCCTCCAATATTGCCGGCAATTATCCTCCAATATTGCCAGCCATTATCCTCCAATATTACCGGCCATTATCCTCTAATATTGCCGGCCATTATCCTCCAATATTGCCGGCCATTATCCTCCAATATTACCGGCCATTATCATCCAATATTGCCGGCTATTATCCTCCAATATTACCGGCCATTATCCTCCAATATTACCGGCCATTATCCTCCAATATTGCCGGCCATTATCCTCCAATATTGCCGGGCAGGATCCTCCAATATTGCCGGCCATTATCCTCCAATATTGCCAGCCATTATCTTCTAATGTTACCGGCCATTATCCTCTAATATTGCCGGCTATTATCCTCCAATATTGCCGGCCAGGATCCTCCAATATTGCCGGCCATTATTCTCCAATATTGCCAGCCATTATCCTCCAATATTGCCGGCCATTATCCTCCAATATTGCCGGCCATTATCCTCCAATATTACCGGCCATTATCCTCCAATATTACCGGCCATTATCCTCCAATATTGCCGGCCATTATCCTCCAATATTACCGGCCATTATCCTCCAATATTGCCGGCCATTATCCTCCAATATTGCCGGCCATTATCCTCCAATATTACCGGCCATTATCCTCCAATATTACAGGCCATTATCCTCCAATATTGCCGGCCATTATCCTCCAATATTGCCAGCCATTATCCTCCAATATTGCCGGCCATTATCCTCCAATATTGCCGGCCATTATCCTCCAATATTGCCGCCCACTATCCTCCAATATTACCGGCCATTATCCTCCAATATTGCCGGCCATTATCCTCCAATACTGCCGGCCATTATCCTCCAATATTGCCGGCCATTATCCTCCAATATTGCCGGCCATTATCCTCCAATATTGACGGCCATTATCCTCCAATATTGCCGCCCACTATCCTCCAATATTGCCGGCCATTATCCTCCAATATTGCCGGCCATTATCCTCCAATATTGCCGGCCATTATCCTCCAATATTGCCGGCCATTATCCTCCAATATTGCCGGCCATTATCCTCCAATATTGCCGGCCATTATCCTCCAATATTGCCGGCCATTATCCTCCAATATTGCCGGCCACTATCCTCCAATATTGCCGGCCATTATCCTCAAATATTGCCGGCCATTATCCTCCAATATTGCCGGCAATTATCCTCCAATATTGCCAGCCATTATCCTCCAATATTACCGGCCATTATCCTCTAATATTGCCGGCCATTATCCTCCAATATTGCCGGCCATTATCCTCCAATATTACCGGCCATTATCATCCAATATTGCCGGCTATTATCCTCCAATATTACCGGCCATTATCCTCCAATATTACCGGCCATTATCCTCCAATATTGCCGGCCATTATCCTCCAATATTGCCGGGCAGGATCCTCCAATATTGCCGGCCATTATCCTCCAATATTGCCAGCCATTATCTTCTAATGTTACCGGCCATTATCCTCTAATATTGCCGGCTATTATCCTCCAATATTGCCGGCCAGGATCCTCCAATATTGCCGGCCATTATTCTCCAATATTGCCAGCCAATATCCTCCAATATTGCCAGCCATTATCCTCCAATATTGCCGGCCATTATCCTCCAATATTGCCGGGCAGGATCCTCCAATATTACCGGCCATTATCCTCCAATATTGCCGGCCATTATCCTCCAATATTGCCGGGCAGGATTCTCCAATATTACCGGCCATTATCCTCCAATATTGCAGGCCATTATCCTCCAATATTGCCGGGCAGGATCCTCCAATATTACTGGCCATTATCCTCCAATATTGCCGGCCATTATCCTCCAATATTGCCGCCCACTATCCTCCAATATTGCCGGCCATTATCCTCCAATATTGCCGGCCATCATCCTCCAATATTGCCAGCCATTATCCTCCAATATTGCCAGCCATTATCCTCCAATATTGCCAGCCATTATCCTCCAATATTGCCGGCCATTATCCTCCAATATTGCCGGCCATTATCCTCCAATATTACCGGCCATCATCCTCCAATATTGCCAGCCATTATCCTCCAATATTACCGGCCATTATCCTCCAATATTGCCGGCCATTATCCTCCAATATTTCCGGCCATTATCCTCCAATATTGCCGGGCATTATCCTCCAATATTGCCGGCCATTATCCTCCAATATTGCCGGCCATTATCCTCCAATATTTCCGGCCATTATCCTCCAATATTACCGGCCATTATCCTCCAATATTGCTCGCAAATTATCCTCCAATACTGCCGGGCAGGATCCTCCAATATTACCGGCCATTATCCTCCAATATTGCCGGCCATTATCCTCCAATATTGCCGGCCATTATCCTCCAATATTGCCGGGCAGGATCCTCCAATATTGCCGGCCATTATCCTCCAATATTGCCAGCCATTATCCTCTAATGTTACCGGCCATTATCCTCTAATATTGCCGGCTATTATCCTCCAATATTGCCGGCAAGGATCCTCCAATATTGCCGGCCATTATTCTCCAATATTGCCGGCCATTATCCTCCAATATTTCCGGGCAGGATCCTCCAATATTGCCGGCCATTATCCTCCAATATTGCCAGCCATTATCCTCCAATATTGCCAGCCATTATCCTCCAATATTACCGGCCATTATCCTCCAATATTGCCGGCCATTATCCTCCAATATTGCCGGGCAGGATCCTCCAATATTACCGGCCATTATCTTCCAATATTGCCGGCCATTATCCTCCAATATTGCCGGGCAGGATCCTCCAATATTACCGGCCATTATCCTCCAATATTGCCGGCCATTATCCTCCAATATTGTCGCCCACTATCCTCCAATATTGCCGGCCAGGATCCTCCAATATTACCGGCCATTATCCTCCAATATTGCCGGCCATTATCCTCCAATATTGCCGCCCACTATCCTCCAATATTACCGGCCATTATCCTCCAATATTGCCGGCCATTATCCTCCAATACTGCCGGCCATTATCCTCCAATATTGCCGGCCATTATCCTCCAATATTGCCGGCCATTATCCTCCAATATTGACGGCCATTATCCTCCAATATTGCCGCCCACTATCCTCCAATATTGCCGGCCATTATCCTCCAATATTGCCGGCCATTATCCTCCAATATTGCCGGCCATTATCCTCCAATATTGCCGGCCATTATCCTCCAATATTGCCGGCCATTATCCTCCAATATTGCCGGCCATTATCCTCCAATATTGCCGGCCATTATCCTCCAATATTGCCGGCCACTATCCTCCAATATTGCCGGCCATTATCCTCAAATATTGCCGGCCATTATCCTCCAATATTGCCGGCAATTATCCTCCAATATTGCCAGCCATTATCCTCCAATATTACCGGCCATTATCCTCTAATATTGCCGGCCATTATCCTCCAATATTGCCGGCCATTATCCTCCAATATTACCGGCCATTATCATCCAATATTGCCGGCTATTATCCTCCAATATTACCGGCCATTATCCTCCAATATTACCGGCCATTATCCTCCAATATTGCCGGCCATTATCCTCCAATATTGCCGGGCAGGATCCTCCAATATTGCCGGCCATTATCCTCCAATATTGCCAGCCATTATCTTCTAATGTTACCGGCCATTATCCTCTAATATTGCCGGCTATTATCCTCCAATATTGCCGGCCAAGATCCTCCAATATTGCCGGCCATTATTCTCCAATATTGCCAGCCATTATCCTCCAATATTGCCGGCCATTATCCTCCAATATTGCCGGCCATTATCCTCCAATATTACCGGCCATTATCCTCCAATATTACCGGCCATTATCCTCCAATATTGCCGGCCATTATCCTCCAATATTACCGGCCATTATCCTCCAATATTGCCGGCCATTATCCTCCAATATTGCCGGCCATTATCCTCCAATATTACCGGCCATTATCCTCCAATATTACAGGCCATTATCCTCCAATATTGCCGGCCATTATCCTCCAATATTGCCAGCCATTATCCTCCAATATTGCCGGCCATTATCCTCCAATATTGCCGGCCATTATCCTCCAATATTACCGGCCATTATCCTCCAATATTACCGGCTATTATCCTCCAATATTGCCGGCCAGGATCCTCCAATTTTGCTGGCCATTATCCTCCAATATTGCCAGCCAATATCCTCCAATATTGCCAGCCATTATCCTCCAATATTGCCTGCCATTATCCTCCAATATTGCCGGCCATTATCCTCTAATATTGCCGGCCATTATCCTCCAATATTGCCGGCCATTATCCTCCAATATTGCCGGCCATTATCCTCCAATATTGCCGGCCATTATCCTCCAATATTGCCGGCCATTATCCTCCAATATTGCCGGCCATTATCCTCCAATATTGCCGGACATTATCCTCCAATATTGCCGGCCATTATCCTCCAATATTACCGGCCATTATCCTCCAATATTACCGGCCATCATCCTCTAATATTGCCGGCCATCATCCTCCAATATTGCCGGCCATTATCCTCCAATATTGCCGGCCATTATCCTCTAATATTACCGGCCATTATCCTCCAATATTGCCGGCCATTATCCTCCAATATTGCCGGCCATTATCCTCCAATATTGCCGGCCATTATCCTCCAATTTTGCCAGACATTATCCTCCAATATTGCCGGCCATTATCCTCCAATATTACCGGCCATTATCCTCCAATATTACCGGCCATTATCCTCCAATATTGCCGGCCATTATCCTCCAATATTGCCGGCCATTATCCTCCAATATTACCGGCCATTATCCTCTAATATTACCAGCCATTATCCTCCAATATTGCCAGCCAATATCCTCCAATATTGCCAGCCAATATCCTCCAATATTGCCGGCCATTATCCTCCAATATTGGCGGCCATTATCCTCCAATATTGCCGGCCATTATCCTCCAATATTGCCGGCCATTATCCTCCAATATTGCCGGCCATTATCCTCCAATATTGCCGGCCATTATCCTCCAATATTGCCGGCCATTATCCTCCAATATTGCCGGCCATTATCCTCCAATATTGCCGGCCATTATCCTCCAATATTGCCGGCCATTATCCTCCAATATTGCCTGCCATTATCCTCCAATATTACCGGCCATTATCCTCTAATATTACCGGCCATCATCCTCCAATATTACCGGCCATTGTCCTCCAATATTGCCGGCCATTATCCTCCAATATTGCCGGCCATTATCCTCCAATATTGCCAGCCATTATCCTGCAATATTGCCGGCCATTATCCTCCAATATTGCCAGCCATTATCCTGCAATATTGCCGGCCATTATCCTCCAATATTGCCGCCCACTATCCTCCAATATTACCGGCCATTATCCTCCAATATTGCCGGCCATTATCCTCCAATACTGCCGGCCATTATCCTCCAATATTGCCGGCCATTATCCTCCAATATTGCCGGCCATTATCCTCCAATATTGACGGCCATTATCCTCCAATATTGCCGCCCACTATCCTCCAATATTGCCGGCCATTATCCTCCAATATTGCCGGCCATTATCCTCCAATATTGCCGGCCATTATCCTCCAATATTGCCGGCCATTATCCTCCAATATTGCCGGCCATTATCCTCCAATATTGCCGGCCATTATCCTCCAATATTGCCGGCCATTATCCTCCAATATTGCCGGCCACTATCCTCCAATATTGCCGGCCATTATCCTCAAATATTGCCGGCCATTATCCTCCAATATTGCCGGCAATTATCCTCCAATATTGCCAGCCATTATCCTCCAATATTACCGGCCATTATCCTCTAATATTGCCGGCCATTATCCTCCAATATTGCCGGCCATTATCCTCCAATATTACCGGCCATTATCATCCAATATTGCCGGCTATTATCCTCCAATATTACCGGCCATTATCCTCCAATATTACCGGCCATTATCCTCCAATATTGCCGGCCATTATCCTCCAATATTGCCGGGCAGGATCCTCCAATATTGCCGGCCATTATCCTCCAATATTGCCAGCCATTATCTTCTAATGTTACCGGCCATTATCCTCTAATATTGCCGGCTATTATCCTCCAATATTGCCGGCCAGGATCCTCCAATATTGCCGGCCATTATTCTCCAATATTGCCAGCCATTATCCTCCAATATTGCCGGCCATTATCCTCCAATATTGCCGGCCATTATCCTCCAATATTGCCGGCCATTATCCTCCAATATTACCGGCCATCATCCTCCAATATTGCCGGCCATTATCCTCCAATATTGCCGGCCATTATCCTCCAATATTGCCAGCCATTATCCTCCAATATTGCCGGCCATTATCCTCCAAGTACACACAGCTTATCCTAATACTCCACGCTCAATATTTTCACCCGCGTATAATAAAAATAGATGACGTATGAAAAGGAAAAAGTAGGAAAAAGAAAAAGAGAGAAAAAAGAAAAAAAAAAAAAAGAAACAAAGCAAAATGAAACAAAAATAAAGTCTTTTAGGGATTTAGTTACAATATCATGATAACAGGTCCATCTACAATAGAGTCATAAAACCTGCTCCTCTATTGTTATTGTCCCCAATAAGAAAATAAACCCCCTCAGAGACCCCTCTGCTAATTGGTTCAGTGCCAATGATAATAATTGCCCCCCTCTGGGGTAAATGAAAAGAGCTGCCAGCTCCCGATTTACTATATAAATAAAGGACCCAAATCCAGTTCCCATCACATCACTGAGACTCTATTTATATAAGTCCATTTATATGGCCGGTTATGCAGGTAAGTCCTCCGTTACCTCCAATGTATCTCCTGCTGGTAACATTTATATGGCAGGTTATGCAGGTAAGTCCTCCGTTACCTCCAATGTATCTCCTGCTGGTAACATTTATATGGCAGGTTATGCAGGTAAGTCCTCCGTTACCTCCAATGTATCTCCTGCTGGTAACATTTATATGGCAGGTTATGCAGGTAAGTCCTCCGTTACCTTCAATGTATCTCCTGCTGGTAACATTTATATGGCAGGTTATGCAGGTAAGTCCTCCGTTACCTCCAATGTATCTCCTGCCGGTAACATTTATATGGCAGGTTATGCAGGTAAGTCCTCCGTTACCTCCAATGTATCTCCTGCTGGTAACATTTATATGGCAGGTTATGCAGGTAAGTCCTCTGTTACCTCCAATGTATCTCCTGCTGGTAACATTTATATGGCAGGTTATGCAGGTAAGTCCTCCGTTACCTCCAATGTATCTCCTGCTGGTAACATTTATATGGCAGGTTATGCAGGTAAGTCCTCCGTTACCTCCAATGTATCTCCTGCTGGTAACATTTATATGGCAGGTTAGTCCTCCGTTACCTCCAATGTATCTCCTGCTGGTAACATTTATATGGCAGGTTATGCAGGTAAGTCCTCCGTTACCTCCAATGTATCTCCTGCTGGTAACATTTATATGGCAGGTTATGCAGGTAAGTCCTCTGTTACCTCCAATGTATCTCCTGCTGGTAACATTTATATGGCAGGTTATGCAGGTAAGTCCTCCGTTACCTCCAATGTATCTCCTGCTGGTAACATTTATATGGCGGGTTATGCAGGTAAGTCCTCCGTTACCTCCAATGTATCTCCTGCTTAGAGATGAGCGAACTTTTGAAAAATTCGATTCGACTGATTCGCCGAATTTTCCGACAAAAATCGTTTCGACCCGAATAAATTCGCAACGAATCGCTATTAAAAACGGCTATTTCTGAGCCTCCTGGAGCCTCAATAGGGATGTAAACCATTCTGCCTTGCTGTAACACGCACAGGATGCGTGCTGGGTTAGTTAAATAATACTTTGAAGAAATATCACATGCAGATCAGAGGCATCGCTAATAGAATCGCAGAGCGGCACAATTGCAGAGAGTTGAAGTGGCATCACTATGAGGGGCAGGAGCCCAAACATTGCTTTAAAGAGACACTGGAGTTGGCAGCAGCAGGAGCCCAAAAATTGGATGAATCACACCCTGGAGTTGGCAGCAGCAGCAGGAGCCCAAACATTACTTTAAAGAGACACTGGGGTTGGCTTCAGGAGCCCAAAAATTGGATGAATCACACCCTGGAGTTGGCAGGAGTTGACAGCAGCAGCAGCAGGAGCCCAAATATTACTTTAAAGAGACACTGGGGTTGGCTTCAGGAGCCCAAAAATTGGATGATTCACACCCTGGAGTTGGCAGCAGCAGCAGCAGGAGCCCAAATATACACTGGAGTTGGGTTCAGGAGCCCAAAAATTGGATGAATCACACCCTGGAGTTGGCAGAAGTTGGCAGCAGCAGCAGCAGGAGCCCAAACATTACTTTAAAGAGACCCTGGGGTTGGCTTCAGGAGCCCAACAATTGGATGATTCACACCCTGGAGTTGGCAGCAGCAGCAGCAGGAGCCCAAATATACACTGGAGTTGGCTTCAGGAGCCCAAAAGTTGGATGAATCACACCCTGGAGTTGGTAGCAGCAGCAGCAGGAGCCCAAATATTACTTTAAAGAGACGCTGGGGTTGGCTTCAGGAGCCCAAAAATTGGATGATTCACACCCTGGAGTTGGCAGCAGCAGCAGCAGGAGCCCAAATATACACTGGAGTTGGCTTCAGGAGCCCAAAAATTGGATGAATCACACCCTGGAGTTGGCAGAAGTTGGCAGAAGCAGCAGCAGGAGCCCAAACATTACTTCAAAGAGACCCTGGGGTTGGCTTCAGGAGCCCAAAAATTGGATGAATCACACCCTGGAGTTGGCAGAAGTTGGCAGCAGCAGCAGCAGGAGCCCAAACATTACTTTAAAGAGACCCTGGGGTTGGCTTCAGGAGCCCAACAATTGGATGATTCACACCCTGGAGTTGGCAGCAGCAGCAGCAGGAGCCCAAATATACACTGGAGTTGGCTTCAGGAGCCCAAAAATTGGATGAATCACACCCTGGAGTTGGCAGAAGTTGGCAGCAGCAGCAGCAGCAGGAGCCCAAATATTACTTTAAAGAGACCCTGGGGTTGGCTTCAGGAGCCCAAAAATTGGATGAATCACACCCTGGAGTTGGCAGCAACAGCAGCAGGAGCCCAAATATTACTTTAAAGAGACACTGGGGTTGGCTTCAGGAGCCCAAAAATTGGATGAATCACACCCTGGAGTTGGCAGAAGTTGGCATCAGCAGCAGCAGGAGCCCAAATATTACTTTAAAGAGACCCTGGGGTTGGCTTCAGGAGCCCAAAAATTGGATGATTCACACCCTGGAGTTGGCAGCAGCAGCAGCAGGAGCCCAAATATACACTGGAGTTGGCTTCAGGAGCCCAAAAATTGGATGAATCACACCCTGGAGTTGGCAGAAGTTGGCAGCAGCAGCAGCAGGAGCCCAAATATTACTTTAAAGAGACCCTGGGGTTGGCTTCAGGAGCCCAAAAATTGGATGATTCACACCCTGGAGTTGGCAGCAGCAGGAGCCCAAATATACACTGGAGTTGGCTTCAGGAGCCCAAAAATTGGATGAATCACACCCTGGAGTTGGCAGAAGTTGGCAGCAGCAGGAGCCCAAACATTACTTCAAAGAGACCCTGGGGTTGGCTTCAGGAGCCCAACAATTGGATGAATCACACCCTGGAGTTGGCAGAAGTTGGCAGCAGCAGCAGCAGGAGCCCAAACATTACTTTAAAGAGACCCTGGGGTTGGCTTCAGGAGCCCAACAATTGGATGATTCACACCCTGGAGTTGGCAGCAGCAGCAGCAGGAGCCCAAATATACACTGGAGTTGGCTTCAGGAGCCCAAAAGTTGGATGAATCACACCCTGGAGTTGGTAGCAGCAGCAGCAGGAGCCCAAATATTACTTTAAAGAGACCCTGGGGTTGGCTTCAGGAGCCCAAAAATTGGATGATTCACACCCTGGAGTTGGCAGCAGCAGCAGCAGGAGCCCAAATATACACTGGAGTTGGCTTCAGGAGCCCAAAAATTGGATGAATCACACCCTGGAGTTGGCAGAAGTTGGCAGAAGCAGCAGCAGGAGCCCAAACATTACTTCAAAGAGACCCTGGGGTTGGCTTCAGGAGCCCAAAAATTGGATGAATCACACCCTGGAGTTGGCAGAAGTTGGCAGCAGCAGCAGCAGGAGCCCAAACATTACTTTAAAGAGACCCTGGGGTTGGCTTCAGGAGCCCAACAATTGGATGATTCACACCCTGGAGTTGGCAGCAGCAGCAGCAGGAGCCCAAATATACACTGAAGTTGGCTTCAGGAGCCCAAAAATTGGATGAATCACACCCTGGAGTTGGCAGAAGTTGGCAGCAGCAGCAGCAGGAGCCCAAATATTACTTTAAAGAGACCCTGGGGTTGACTTCAGGAGCCCAAAAATTGGATGAATCACACCCTGGAGTTGGCAGCAACAGCAGCAGGAGCCCAAATATTACTTTAAAGAGACACTGGGGTTGGCTTCAGGAGCCCAAAAATTGGATGAATCACACCCTGGAGTTGGCAGAAGTTGGCAGCAGCAGCAGCAGGAGCCCAAATATTACTTTAAAGAGACCCTGGGGTTGGCTTCAGGAGCCCAAAAATTGGATGATTCACACCCTGGAGTTGGCAGCAGCAGCAGCAGGAGCCCAAATATACACTGGAGTTGGCTTCAGGAGCCCAAAAATTGGATGAATCACACCCTGGAGTTGGCAGAAGTTGGCAGCAGCAGCAGGAGCCCAAATATTACTTTAAAGAGATCCTGGGGTTGGCTTCAGGAGCCCAAAAATTGGATGATTCACACCCTGGAGTTGGCAGCAGCAGCAGCAGGAGCCCAAATATACACTGGAGTTGGCTTCAGGAGCCCAAAAATTGGATGAATCACACCCTGGAGTTGGCAGAAGTTGGCAGCAGCAGCAGCAGTAGCCCAAACATTACTTCAAAGAGACCCTGGGGTTGGCTTCAGGAGCCCAACAATTGGATGAATCACACCCTGGAGTTGGCAGAAGTTGGCAGCAGCAGCAGCAGGAGCCCAAACATTACTTTAAAGAGACCCTGGGGTTGGCTTCAGGAGCCCAACAATTGGATGATTCACACCCTGGAGTTGGCAGCAGCAGCAGCAGGAGCCCAAATATACACTGGAGTTGGCTTCAGGAGCCCAAAAATTGGATGAATCACATCCTGGAGTTGGTAGCAGCAGCAGCAGGAGCCCAAATATTACTTTAAAGAGACCCTGGGGTTGGCTTCAGGAGCCCAAAAATTGGATGATTCACACCCTGGAGTTGGCAGCAGCAGCAGCAGGAGCCCAAATATACACTGGAGTTGGCTTCAGGAGCCCAAAAATTGGATGAATCACACCCTGGAGTTGGCAGAAGTTGGCAGAAGCAGCAGCAGGAGCCCAAACATTACTTCAAAGAGACCCTGGGGTTGGCTTCAGGAGCCCAAAAATTGGATGAATCACACCCTGGAGTTGGCAGAAGTTGGCAGCAGCAGCAGCAGGAGCCCAAACATTACTTTAAAGAGACCCTGGGGTTGGCTTCAGGAGCCCAACAATTGGATGAATCACACCCTGGAGTTGGCAGGAGTTGACAGCAGCAGCAGCAGGAGCCCAAATATTACTTTAAAGAGACCCTGGGGTTGGCTTCAGGAGCCCAACAATTGGATGAATCACACCCTGGAGTTGGCAGGAGTTGACAGCAGCAGCAGCAGGAGCCCAAATATTACTTTAAAGAGACCCTGGGGTTGGCTTCAGGAGCCCAAAAATTGGATGATTCACACCCTGGAGTTGGCAGCAGCAGCAGCAGGAGCCCAAATATACACTGGAGTTGGCTTCAGGAGCCCAAAAATTGGATGAATCACACCCTGGAGTTGGCAGAAGTTGGCAGCAGCAGCAGCAGGAGCCCAAATATTACTTTAAAGAGACCCTGGGGTTGGCTTCAGGAGCCCAAAAATTGGATGAATCACACCCTGGAGTTGGCAGCAACAGCAGCAGGAGCCCAAATATTACTTTAAAGAGACACTGGGGTTGGCTTCAGGAGCCCAAAAATTGGATGAATCACACCCTGGAGTTGGCAGCAGCAGCAGCAGGAGCCCAAATATACACTGGAGTTGGCTTCAGGAGCCCAAAAATTGGATGAATCACACCCTGGAGTTGGCAGAAGTTGGCAGAAGCAGCAGCAGGAGCCCAAATATTACTTTAAAGAGACCCTGGGGTTGGCTTCAGGAGCCCAAAAATGGGATGATTCACACCCTGGAGTTGGTAGCAGCAGCAGCAGGAGCCCAAATATTACTTTAAAGAGACACTGGGGTTGGCTTCAGGAGCCCAAAAATTGGATGAATCACACCCTGGAGTTGGCAGAAGTTGGCAGCAGCAGCAGCAGGAGCCCAAATATTACTTTAAAGAGACCCTGGGGTTGGCTTCAGGAGCCCAAAAATTGGATGAATCACACCCTGGAGTTGGCAGCAACAGCAGCAGGAGCCCAAATATTACTTTAAAGAGACACTGGGGTTGGCTTCAGGAGCCCAAAAATTGGATGAATCACACCCTGGAGTTGGCAGAAGTTGGCAGCAGCAACAGCAGGAGCCCAAATATTACTTTAAAGAGACCCTGGGGTTGGCTTCAGGAGCCCAACAATTGGATGATTCACACCCTGGAGTTGGCAGCAGCAGCAGCAGGAGCCCAAATATACACTGGAGTTTGCTTCAGGAGCCCAAAAATTGGATGAATCACACCCTGGAGTTGGCAGAAGTTGGCAGCAGCAGCAGGAGCCCAAATATTACTTTAAAGAGACCCTGGGGTTGGCTTCAGGAGCCCAAAAATTGGATGAATCACACCCTGGAGTTGGCAGCAACAGCAGCAGGAGCCCAAATATTACTTTAAAGAGACACTGGGGTTGGCTTCAGGAGCCCAAAAATTGGATGAATCACACCCTAGAGTTGGCAGCAGCAGCAGCAGGAGCCCAAATATACACTGGAGTTGGCTTCAGGAGCCCAAAAATTGGATGAATCACACCCTGGAGTTGGCAGAAGTTGGCAGAAGCAGCAGCAGGAGCCCAAATATTACTTTAAAGAGACCCTGGGGTTGGCTTCAGGAGCCCAAAAATTGGATGAATCACACCCTGGAGTTGGCAGCAACAGCAGCAGGAGCCCAAATATTACTTTAAAGAGACACTGGGGTTGGCTTCAGGAGCCCAAAAATTGGATGAATCACACCCTGGAGTTGGCAGAAGTTGGCAGCAGCAGCAGCAGGAGCCCAAATATTACTTTAAAGAGACCCTGGGGTTGGCTTCAGGAGCCCAAAAATTGGATGATTCACACCCTGGAGTTGGCAGCAGCAGCAGCAGGAGCCCAAATATACACTGGAGTTGGCTTCAGGAGCCCAAAAATTGGATGAATCACACCCTGGAGTTGGCAGAAGTTGGCAGCAGCAGCAGCAGGAGCCCAAACATTACTTTAAAGAGACCCTGGGGTTGGCTTCAGGAGCCCAACAATTGGATGATTCACACCCTGGAGTTGGCAGCAGCAGGAGCCCAAATATACACTGGAGTTGGCTTCAGGAGCCCAAAAATTGGATGAATCACACCCTAGAGTTGGCAGAAGTTGGCAGCAGCAGCAGCAGGAGCCCAAATATTACTTTAAAGAGACCCTGGGGTTGGCTTCAGGAGCCCAAAAATTGGATGAATCACACCCTGGAGTTGGCAGCAACAGCAGCAGGAGCCCAAATATTACTTTAAAGAGACACTGGGGTTGGCTTCAGGAGCCCAAAAATTGGATGAATCACACCCTGGAGTTGGCAGAAGTTGGCAGCAGCAGCAGCAGGAGCCCAAACATTACTTTAAAGAGACCCTGGGGTTGGCTTCAGGAGCCCAACAATTGGATGAATCACACCCTGGAGTTGGCAGGAGTTGACAGCAGCAGCAGCAGGAGCCCAAATATTACTTTAAAGAGACCCTGGGGTTCGCTTCAGGAGCCCAAAAATTGGATGATTCACACCCTGGAGTTGGTAGCAGCAGCAGCAGGAGCCCAAATATTACTTTAAAGAGACACTGGGGTTGGCTTCAGGAGCCCAAAAATTGGATGAATCACACCCTGGAGTTTGCAGCAGCAGCAGCAGCAGGAGCCCAAATATTACTTTAAAGAGACACTGGAGTTGGCTTCAGGAGCCCAAAAATTGGATGAATCACACCCTGGATTTGGCAGAAGTTGGCAGCAGCAGCAGCAGGAGCCCAAAAAATGGCCTAAAGACATAAATATGTTTTGCACCATTTGGAAAGTGTAAAACGTGGCACCATGCTGAATCTAGTCGCATGCATCAGGCATTGGTGGGTGGAAATCCTGGCTGATCCATCCCTGATTCATTTTGACAAAGGTGAGTCTCTCCACATTTTTAGTTGACAGACGAGTTCTCCTCGCCGTAACTATGGCCCCCGCCGCACTAAACACCCGCTCAGATGGCACGCTACTTGCCGGGCAGGACAGCTTTTCCAGGGCAAACTCTGCTAGTTGCGGCCACAAATCAAGTTTGGCTGCCCAGAAGTCCAGCGGATCCTCAAGGTGTGTTGGCATGGTCATGTCAAAGTATGACATGACCTGCTGGTTGAGGTCCTGCTCCAGGTCTTCCTGCTGCTCCTGAGTAGCCTCACTATGCGGGTGTAGAAAGCTACTCATTAGCGACTGAAGACTGAGGCTGCTGCTGCTGATGGAGCTGCTGCTGCTGCTCCTGCCAACCCCCCCAGCGGCCATGGCAGTGGAAGGTGAGCGCAGAGGTCCCCTCGAGTCAGACCTGCGAGAGTATGGACCATGGCGCAGATAGGCATCGGCCAACTGCCTACGTAGAATGTCTTTGTAGTAGTTGAGTTTGTCCTCCCTCTCGGTGGGTTTAAAAAATGCCCCCATTTTGTGCCGGAAGCGAGGGTCCAATAAGGTGGACAGCCAGAAGTCATCCCGCCGACAGATGGAAACAATTCTGGGGTCACTACGCGAGCACGTGAGCATGCTTCGTGCCATTTGCGCAAGTGACTCGGATGGACTACCTGTCTCCATCTCCACTGCATACTGCCACGGTGTGCCCGGGTCCTCTGTCTCGCCTTCCTCAAAAACCTCTAGCTCCTCTGGCTGCTCCTGCTCCTCCTCTCCTGTCCGCTGACTAGATAAACCAGCCATTTCGCCAAGCCTAAACTGTGTTTCGCTGGGCAACTCCTCCTCCTCCTCCAGTTCAGCTCCAACGGGGTTCATGTGGCCGTAAGATGTAAACACCATGTCTCCAGTGCCCTGACCAGCCATGGTTTCCAACATGTGCTGTAGTACATGAAGCAGTGGAATCACATCGTTCATCCCGTAATCCTGCCGACTGACAAATAAAGTGGCTTCCTCAAAGGGCCTGAGCAAACGGCAGGTGTCACGTATGAGCTGCCACTGGTTGACATTGAAGTTACACAGGGGAGTCCCCCTATCTGCTTGGATCATCAGGAAATCCGTGATGGCTTTTCTCTGTTCATATAATCGGTCCAACATGTGAAGGGTGGAATTCCAACGGGTGGAAACATCGCAAATCAGACTATGTTGGGGGATACCATTCTGACGCTGTAGGATGTCTTGCAGATGGGGGGAACACTTCAGAAACCGCTTGACAACCAGATTGAAGACGTGAGCCATGCAGGGGGCATGGGTCACGCTTCCTTGGCGCAGCGCAGACAAAATGTTCTTCCCATTGTCGGTAACCATGATTCCCATTTTAAGTTTTCTCGGAGTAAGCCATGTTTGGATTTCCTGATGAATACATTTAAGCAGTTCCTCCCCTGTGTGACTCCGTTCGGCAAGACAAACCATGTGAAGCACTGCGTGACACCTCCGTGCCCTGCACACATGGTAGACTGGAGGGGCACTGAGACTTGAGCCTACAGTGGAGGGTGAGGAGATGGCGGAGGATGAGGAGGCCGAGTCGCACGGTGTCACAGGTCCAATGGGCAGAGAGCGCGGAGGCCGAAGCGGCGTGACCTGTCCAAGTTGCTGCTGCTGCTGCAAAGGGACCACATTCACCCAGTGGGCCGTAAACGACATGTACTGCCCCTGACCGTAGTTACAGCTCCAGATGTCGGCGCTGCCATGTATTTTGCTACACACCGACAGGCTCAAGGACTGGCCCACCTTCTGTTCAACAAAAGTGTGCAGCGCTGGTACTGCCTTCTTGGCAAAGAAATGACGGCTTGGGACTCTCCACCTCGGCTCGGCACAAGCCATCAGTTCTCTGAAAGGTGCAGATTCCACCACCTGAAAAGGGAGCGACTGCAGCACCAGCAACTTGGACAGGAGCACATTCAGCTTCTGCGCCGTAGGATGAGTGGGCGCATACTGCTGTCTCTTGGACATGGCTTCGCTGATGGATTGCTGGCGGGATGCATGACTTGGAGGAGGAGGAGGAGCAGGAGCGACAGAGGATGGGTATGACGCACAGCTGCCTTCGGCTGAGGTGCTGGAGCCTTGGCTGGCAGAAATTGGGAGCTCACTTGGTGAGGAAGCAGACTGGACCACCCCTTGGGAGCCTCGGTTCTCCCAGGTCGTTTTATGGTGACGCATCATATGTTGACGCAGGGCCGTGGTGCCAACATTTGGACCCTGGCCACGCTTCACCTTTTGCCTACATATCTTGCATGTGGCCATGTTACCCTCCTGCGGATGCCTCAGGAAAAACTGCCACACTGCCGAGTAGCTACTTTTCCCACCCCCTGGCCTCACTGATTCACTGCTGCTGTTGCCAACTCCAGGAACCCCTGCTCCACTACCTCCCGATAAGGTAGACTGCCGCACAGCAGGTGCTCTACCCCGGCCCCGGCCGGCTCCAGCCTTTGGAATTGTGCCCCCATGCTGACTGCTACCACCTTGCTGCCTCAGCTGCTGACTCCGGGGCAACCTGCGCCCCTCTTATCCTGATGATGACGATGAAGCCCCTTCATCACCCGGCTCCCAAGTGCGATCGGCTTCATCGTCATCATCATCATCACCGAGTTGTGGCTGTACGTCACTGATGTTCGTGGATTCGTCAACAGTGTCTGGCGCAGGAGCTGGAACGCTCGCAGCACCCACGACACTGTCCACATCACTATTTGTCTGCCTAGCTAAAGAAGCCACCTCCATTTCTTGGCTGGGCAGTAGCTGCTGACTGTCCTCCTGTATCTGATCGTCCTCCTCACTAAAGAGTGGAGCTGAACCCAAAGCATAGGATACGTCGCTGGGGGAGGGAACGGCGTAGGACAGAGGCAATGGGAGGACAGGGACTGCTCTCGGGGCATGCCAACTCAGGGTTGTGTCAGAGGAACCTACCGACCCTAGACTGGGGGTCTCAGACGTAAGTTGTGATGATGTTGTTGATGAGCGCGTCAACCAATCTACCATGGCAGATGCGTTACTGGTGGAGACCCGACCGCTAGCAGATACTGGCAGATTAGGTCTCTCAGCGTGACTCCTGCTGCTACTGGCCCCCAGTCTGATGCGAGCTCTGCCTGCGGAATCTTGGCCTCTGCCACTCCTCTTTTCACTTCCAGGCACTTGTCTGCCCGACATAGTCTAACTGGCGTGGTAGTAGGTGATATTTAAAGAACCCCCGGGCAGCGGTGGGTCTATATGAAACAGAATATAATGCACACCAAAAGTGAGCAGTAACACTCAGCCTCCAACAGGCCTGCTTAGTGTAAATAAGAGAGCTGCTTAGTGTAAATAAAGAGGGGTATGCTATGTTACAGAATGGGATGCCCCAACAGAAGTGCACCTGGCAGGCAGCAGTAAGTCTATGCCCAGCAAAAGTGTCTTTATCAGGCTAATTTCAATTATAATAAGAGCAAATGGTTATATGGTCTTAAACAGAGGCTGCTGTAGTCACAGAATGGGATGCCACAACAGAAGTGGACCTGGCAGGGTCCAGAAGTACTATGCCCAGCAAAAGTGTCTTTATCAGGCTAATTTCAATTATAATAAGAGCAAATGGTTATATGGTCTTAAACAGAGGCTGCTGTAGTCACAGAATGGGATGCCACAACAGAAGTGGACCTGGCAGGGTCCAGAAGTACTATGCCCAGCAAAAGTGTCTTTATCAGGCTAATTTCAATTATAATAAGAGCAAATGGTTATATGGTCTTAAACAGAGGCTGCTGTAGTCACAGAATGGGATGCCACAACAGAAGTGGACCTGGCAGGGTCCAGAAGTACTATGCCCAGCAAGTGTCTTTATCAGGCTAATTTCAATTATAATAAGATCAAATGGTTATATGGTCTTAAACAGAGGCTGCTGTAGTCACAGAATGGGATGCCACAACAGAAGTGGACCTGGCAAGGTCCAGAAGTACTATGCCCAGCAAAAGTGTCTTTATCAGGCTAATTTCAATTATAATAAGAGCAAATGGTTATATGGTCTTAAACAGAGGCTGCTGTAGTCACAGAATGGGATGCCACAACAGAAGTGGACCTGGCAGGGTCCAGAAGTACTATGCCCAGCAAAAGTGTCTTTATCAGGCTAATTTCAATTATAATAAGAGCAAATGGTTATATGGTCTTAAACAGAGGCTGCTGTAGTCACAGAATGGGATGCCACAACAGAAGTGGACCTGGCAGGGTCCAGAAGTACTATGCCCAGCAAAAGTGTGTTTATCAGGCTAATTTCAATTATAATAAGAGCAAATGGTTATATGGTCTTAAACAGAGGCTTCTGTAGTCACAGAATGGGATGCCACAACAGAAGTGGACCTGGCAGGGTCCAGAAGTACTATGCCCAGCAAAAGTGTGTTTATCAGGCTAATTTCAATTATAATAAGATCAAATGGTTATATGGTCTTAAACAGAGGCTGCTGTAGTCACAGAATGGGATGCCACAACAGAAGTGGACCTGGCAGGGTCCAGAAGTACTATGCCCAGCAAGTGTCTTTATCAGGCTAATTTCAATTATAATAAGAGCAAATGGTTATATGGTCTTAAACAGAGGCTGCTGTAGTCACAGAATGGGATGCCTCACAGCAGACTTAAGATCAGTTCAGTATATATGCACAGTTAGTTAGTATAAGCAGCCTGAAAACGCTAACAAAGCCTGTCAGGCTGGATGAAAAAAAAAAAAAAAACTCCCTGTGACAGCCTCCGATTTTTCCTTCCTTTCCCTGTTTTTCGCTGACTTTCTGTCTGTCTCCTGTCTGTCTCCTGCCTGTCTCCAGCCTGTCCCTGTCTGTCCCGGCCTGTCTAACTGCCTCTCTCCCTCAGCTACACAGCGTTCTGTCTCTCACGAATGCAATAGAGAAATGAGGCAGGAAAGCAAGATGGCCGGCCTTAAATACCGCTGTGACGTCACCGGGCTTGCTGGCTGCTGATAGGCTGCATGTGACTGTCCCAGCATACACTGCCCCAGCTTACATGTCTGGACATGTCCCGTCCGCCATCTTAGAATGCCTGTAATGTAAATGAATGGATGTTAAAGGAAAACTTCGAGCGATCGAATTGCGGGGAAATTCGGATTCGATCCGAATCGAATTTTTCCTGAAATTCGGATCGAATCCGGGTTCGTCCGGATCGATTCGCTCATCCCTACTCCTGCTGGTAACATTTATATGGCAGGTTATGCAGGTAAGTCCTCCGTTACCTCCAATGTATCTCCTGCTGGTAACATTTATATGGCAGGTTATGCAGGTAAGTCCTCCGTTACCTCCAATGTATCTCCTGCTGGTAACATTTATATGGCAGGTTATGCAGGTAAGTCCTCTGTTACCTCCAATGTATCTCCTGCTGGTAACATTTATATGGCAGGTTATGCAGGTAAGTCCTCCGTTACCTCCAATGTATCTCCTGTTAGTAACATTTATATGGCAGGTTATGCAGGTAAGTCCTCCGTTACCTCCAATGCATCTCCTGCTGGTAATAGTTATATGGCAGGTTATGCAGGTAAGTCCTCCGTTACCTCCAATGTATCTCCTGCTGGTAACATTTATATGGCAGGGTATGCAGGTAAGTCCTCCGTTACCTCCAATGTATCTCCTGCTGGTAACATTTATATGGCAGGTTATGCAGGTAAGTCCTCCGTTACCTCCAATGCATCTCCTGCTGGTAATAGTTATATGGCAGGTTATGCAGGTAAGTCCTCCGTTACCTCCAATGTATCTCCTGCTGGTAACATTTATATGGCAGGGTATGCAGGTAAGTCCTCCGTTACCTCCAATGTATCTCCTGCTGGTAACATTTATATGGCAGGTTATGCAGGTAAGTCCTCCATTACCTCCAATGTATCTCCTGCTAGTAACATTTATATGGCAGGTTATGCAGGTAAGTCCTCCGTTACCTCCAATGTATCTCCTGCTGGTAACATTTATGTGGCGGGTTATGCAGGTAAGTCCTCTGTTACCTCCAATGTATCTCCTGCTGGTAACATTTATATGGCAAGTTATGCAGGTAAGTCCTCCGTTACCTCCAATGTATCTCCTGCTGGTAACATTTATATGGCAGGTTATGCAGGTAAGTCCTTCGTTACCTCCAATGTATCTCCTGCTGGTAACATTTATATGGCAGGTTATGCAGGTAAGTCCTCCGTTACCTCCAATGTGTTATTGTGATTCTGTTATCTGCTCTATTGTAACTCTAATGGAAGGCAGTTCGTTATTGTTGAGTGAACTTCCATATTTTTCGCTCTATAAGACTCACCCAGGATTTGGTGGAGAAAAGTTAGAAAAAAATATTCTGAACCAAATAATGTGCTAAAATACACTGCTCCGAAATGTACCCACAATCACATTACAGACCCCACATTACAGGCAGTGTGTGGTATCCCAATTACAGGCAGTGAGTGGTATCCCAATTACAGGCAGTGAGTGGTATCCCAATTACAGGCAGTGAGTGGCATCCCAATTACAGGCAGTGAGTGGCATCCCAATTACAGGCAGTGAGTGGCATCCCGATTACAGGCAGTGAGTGGTATCCCAATTACAGGCAGTGAGTGGTATCCCAATTACAGGCAGTGAGTGGTATCCCAATTACAGGCAGTGAGTAGTATCCCAATTACAGGCAGTGAGTGGTATCCCTATTACAGGCAGTGAGTGGTATCCCATTTACAGGCAGTGAGTGGTATCCCTATTACAGGCAGTGAGTGGTATCCCATTTACAGGCAGTGAGTGGTATCCCTATTACAGGCAGTGAGTGGTATCCCATTTACAGGCAGTGAGTGGTATCCCTATTACAGGCAGTATACAGGCATCCCAATTACAGGCAGTGAGTGGTATCCCAATTACAGGCAGTGAGTGGTATCCCATTTACAGGCAGTGAGTGGCATCCCATTTACAGGCAGTGAGTGGTATCCCAATTACAGGCAGTGAGTGGTATCTCAATTACAGGCAGTGAGTGGCATCCCAATTACAGGCAGTGAGTGGTATCCCAATTACAGGCAGTGAGTGGTATCCCAATTACAGGAATTGAGTGGTATCCCAATTACAGGCAGTATACAGGAATCCCAATTACAGGCAGTGAGTGGCATCCCAATTTTAGGCAGTGAGTGGCATCCCAATTACAGGCAGTGTGTAGGCATCCCAATTACAGACAGTGTGCAGGCATCCCAATTACAGGCAGTGAGTGGCATCCCAATTACAGGCAGTGAGTGGTATCCCAATTACAGGCAGTGAGTGGCATCCCAATTACAGGCAGTGAGTGGTATCCCAATTACAGGCAGTGAGTGGTATACCAATTACAGGCAGTGAGTGGTATCCCAATTACAGGCAGTGAGTGGCATCCCAGTTACAGGCAGTGAGTGGTATCCCAATTACAGGCAGTGAGTGGTATCCCAATTACAGGCAGTGAGTGGCATCCCAATTACAGGCAGTATACCGGAATCCCAATTACAGGCAGTGAGTGGTATCCCAATTACAGGCAGTGAGTGGTATCCCAATTACAGGCAGTGAGTGGTATACCAATTACAGGCAGTGAGTGGTATCCCAATTACAGGCAGTGAGTGGCATCCCAGTTACAGGCAGTGAGTGGTATCCCAATTACAGGCAGTGAGTGGTATCCCAATTACAGGCAGTGAGTGGCATCCCAATTACAGGCAGTATACCAGAATCCCAATTACAGGCAGTGAGTGGTATCCCAATTACAGGCAGTGAGTGGTATCCCAATTACAGGCAGTGAGTGGTATCCCAATTACAGGCAGTGAGTGGTATACCAATTACAGGCAGTGAGTGGTATCCCAATTACAGGCAGTGAGTGGCATCCCAGTTACAGGCAGTGAGTGGTATCCCAATTACAGGCAGTGAGTGGTATCCCAATTACAGGCAGTGAGTGGCATCCCAATTACAGGCAGTATACCAGAATCCCAATTACAGGCAGTGAGTGGTATCCCAATTACAGGCAGTGAGTGGCATCTCATTTACAGGCAGTGAGTGGCATCCCAGTTACAGGCAGTGAGTGATATCCCATTTACAGGCAGTGAGTGGTATCCCATTTACAGGCAGTGAGTGGTATCCCAATTACAGGCAGTGTACGGCTCCCACACACCCTTCTCACACACGTTACTGGAATCCACTGCCTCCACAATTGCCACTGCTACCCTGTAGCCACCGCTGCCCGCTGCCTCAAGCTTCCAGAATAATGGTTCCGACTTCCGGGTGGGCGTGACCTCTTGCTCCTGCCAGCATCATTGAACGTTGGCAAAAGTCAAAGGCCACGCACCACCTGGTTGCCTGAATGGGGTCTCTGGGAACTTGGGACAGTGGGCAGCTATTCGGACAACTGCTATGGTGGCGGTGGAGGCCAGCGGAGGCAGCGGAGGCCAGTAATTTATATCTGTGTGTTTTTATGTTGGAGGGAGACGGCTGCTGAGATGTGGGGGCTGGAAATGTAAGTTTGTTTGTTTGTTTTTTTACATTTACCTGATAAGACTCAATTTCCTCCCTGCTTTTGGGGGAGACATAAGTGAGTCTTATAGAGCGAAAAATACGGTAAGGTTTTTTAGGGATTTATGTTTCAATATTTTTATTCGATATTTAATTTACATAGATGTGAAAAATGGGAGAAATACGTGACTTTTATACAAATCATTCAAGCGTATATGTTATTACGTCATATACACCAATACCGGTAACATACATTCTATTGTCTATTTCCCCATCCTCTCCCAATACACACAGCTTATCCTAATACTCCATACTCATTATTTATAACTTTTATTTATTATAATAAAAATAGACGACGTATGAAAATGAAAAAGTAGAAAAAAAATAAAGAGAGAGACAAAAAAAAAAAAAAAAGCAAAATGAAACAAAAATAAAGTTTTATAGGGATTTATGTTTCAATATTTTTATTCGATATTTAATTTACATAGATGTGAAAGAAGGGAGAAATACATGACTTTTATACATATCATTCAAGCATATATGTTATTACGTCATATACACCAATGCTGGTAAAATACATTCTATTGTCTATTTCCCCGTTCTGTCTCACACAGCTAATCCTAATACTCCATACTCATTATTTATTACTTTTTTTTATTATAATAAAAATAGACGACGTATGAAAATGAAAAAGTAGAAAAAAGAAAAAGAGAGAAAAAAAAAAAAAAAAAGCAAAATGAAACAAAAATAAAGCTTTTTAGGGATTTATGTTTCAAATTTTTTATTCGATATTTAATTTACATAGATATGAAAGAAGGGAGAAATACATGACTTTTATACATATCATTCAAGCAAATATGTTATTACGTCATATACACCAATGCCGGTAACATACATTCTATTGTCCTATCTCAATACTCACAGCTTATCCTAATACTCCATACTCATTACTTTCACCTGAGTATAATAAAAATAGACGACGTATGAAAAGAAAAAAGTAGAAAAAAGAAAAAGAGAGAAAAGAAAAAAAAAAAATAAAACAATACAAAGCAAAATTAAACAAAAATAAAGTTTTTTTTTAAGGATTTATGTTTCAATATTTCAATTCAATATTTAATGTACATAGATATTAAATAAGGGAGAAATACATGACTTTTATACATATCACCCAAGCATATATGTTATCACATCATATTACACCAATGCCGGTAACATACATTCTATTGTCTATTTCCCCATCCTATCTCTATACACACAGCTTATCCTAATACTCCATACCCATTATTTTCACCCGACTATAATAAAAATAAAAGACGTATGAAAAGGAAGAAGTAGAAAAAAAAATAGAAAAAAAAAAAAAAAAACAAAGCAAAATGAAACAAAAATAACGTTTTTTAGGGATTTATGTTTCAATATTTTTATTCGATATTTAATTTACATAGATGTGAAAGAAGGGAGAAATACATGACTTTTATACATATCATTCAAGCACATATGTTATTACATCATATACACCAAATGCTGGTAAAATACATTCTATTGTCTATTTCCCCGTCCTATCGCAATACACACAGCTTATCCTAATACACCACAATCATTATTTTCACCCGAGTATAATAAAAAAAAGACGACGTATGAAAAGAAAAAAGTAGAAAAAAGAAAAAGAGAAAAAAAAAAAAAAAGCAAAATGAAACAAAAATAAAGTCTTTTAGGGATTTCGTTACAATATAATGATAATAGGTCCATCTACTCACCAAGGCTCGGGAACGGAGGAGGAAATCTTTGTTGCTTATTTCTCTCAGATATATTATTAAACTACTGTGCTGGATGGATTCTTGTCGTCGGAACGAGGTTAAGGTGAGATTTACGGGCGTTCCTGGGGGGTTATGTCCGGGAGGAGGCTCCAGCATTCTAGATGGGGACCAACACCCACTCTGGTTTGGCACAAATCCACGTTTCTTGGGATTTCTTTCAATTTTTTTCAATGAAATCCTTAAAAAATAATAAAAAAAAAACTCACCTAACTTTATTTATGCTTAGATGATCATTGCCTGCTTGCGCACGCATAGGATTTTATCTCTTTGTTTTCAACCCATCCATACAGTGAGACAAACACAACCAATTCTAACAGTTGGTTGGCCATGGTGCTGATGGAGCAGTTGGTTGGCCATGGTGCTGATGGAGCAGTTGGTTGGCCATGGTGCTGATGGAGCAGTTGGTTGGCCATGGTGCTGATGGAGCAGTTGGTTGGCCATGGTGCTGATGGAGCAGTTGGTTGGCCATGGTGCTGATGGAGCAGTTGGTTGGCCATGGTGCTGATGGAGCAGTTGGTTGGCCATGGTGCTGATGGAGCAGTTGGTTGGCCATGGTGCTGATGGAGCAGTTGGTTGGTTAGGTTTCTTGCTGAACAGTCTTTCAGTTATATCCTGGCCGGGAATAGAACCTGCAACCCTTCGCTAACAAAACTGATGGCCTCTTATATCTGTCCTCAGTCCTTGGGTTGATGTTCGCTGGTCCATGTCCTTGGATGTCCACTCTGGCCCCTGTAGTCTATCTGGCTTTGGGGGTGGCTCCAGCAGTGTCATTCGGCTGGTGGAGGTGCGATTTCAGTCCTTCCAGTGTTGTCTCCATGTTGATTGGCCAACAAAAACAACACGGGGATGGATATGCACAGCTAAGAAATAGCAAATATAAATCAGGTGCAAGCCCATAGTAATTGTATACAGCAATCAATAAAGTGATGGGGCCTCACCAGCAACCCATAGAAATGGCCGCACAAACTGACACATATGATACACGTTAAAACAACGATGAAGACAATTATGGGTTAAAATACATATAAGAACTGGGGAAGTATACCAGGAAAGGGGGTGGCCATGGGCTACTGGGATGAATATCAGTAAGATAAACCAGGTGCAATATACTGCACTCAAGATCCTCCCATCCGCCCATCCTCCCGCCCGTCCCCCCGCCCATCCTCCCGCCCATCCCCCCGGCCGTCCTCTCGCCCGTCCCCCTGCCCGTCCCCCCGCCCATCCTCCCGCCCGTCCCCCCGCCCGGCCCCCCGCCCATCCTCCCACCCATCCCCCCGGCCGTCCTCTCGCCCGTCCCCCCGCCCGTCCCCCCGCCCATCCTCCCGCCAGTCCCCCCGCCCGTCCCCCTCCCGTCCTCCTGCCCGTCCTCCCGCCCGTCCCCCCGCCCGTCCTCCCACCCGTCCTCCCGCCCGTCCCCCCGCCCGTCCTCCCTCCCATTTTAGTTTTACTGTTCTTGATTTAGTTTGTTATGGGGATTCTGTATCGTAATTTGGAGACGATTTAATAGTTCAGCATATTTAGCACATGTTGACAGTGCCAGTTCATTTTTAAGTTTTGTTGTTAAAGTCTTGTACCAAAGTTTTTTATCGGGTTGCATGGGCTTGGCCCATCTTAGTAAAGTTACCTTTTTTGTTGCCCAGATGAGCAGTGATGCCACTTTTTTCGTGTCTGGAGGCCAATTATTTGAAAGGAGGTTCAGTAAGCCCTGTATAGGGGTTAGGGATATCGTATCTTTTACTAAGGAAACTAAAAGGAAAAAAAAAAAAAAACTAAATATATTAAAAACCACTGTGTTGATATTAATACACTTAAGAGCAAGTAATATATAGAAAGGTATAAGGGTGTATATTTATCTATACGAAGAGATTTATAAGCAAAGTTTACATCCCACAATGATGAAAAAAGTACCTCCACCGGATAGTGTCATGATCTTTTCACCCTCCGAAGCGGCACGGGCGGCCGCGTACGTAGGTGTCCCTCCTGTTAGTTCCCGGCTCCATATTTGGTAGTTGGACTTGGTTGCCAGGTGTACCCTTTTTCTGATATTATGTTCCATGCTGGTATGCTTTTTGCTCATAGATGTCCATGATCAGTGGGTTTAATTAGACTGTTTTGCGCGTTTCTTTAATGAATGTTATTTTTACACTTGTATGCACTTTCCATTTATTAGCAATGGTTCACATTTCCTCATATATGTTGTTATTGATAAATTTATATTCGCAATTGTTATACATTTTGTATATATGAGTGTTGTTTAGTACACGTTTTAGTGTTTGCACTGTCACTTTATTTAGGCTTGATATGTTGATAAGGCTATTTGTGTCACGCTCTGGTAACTCCAGCCCTCTAGGTAAGCCCTCAACCCCCAATCCCCGCAGCCAGCTTCACCTGTAGGAGCCCCCGCTTGCCGGGACGCAGAATACGCCTGCCCGGGATCGGTTGCCCCCAGGACTTCAATGGCTCAAAGGATGAGAGCTTACAGGTATAGAGGTCTGAAGAACCAATGGCTAAGAGCGAGTGTAGCGGAAGTCCAGAGACAGGCCAGAGGTTAACACGGGGAGTCAGAGTTCGCAGCGGTACAGAGGGGTGAGACAGCTCGAGGTCTAGGTACAAGGCAGAGGTCGGCAACAGAGATCAGATCGAGATTGGTCGGTTCAGGCAGAGGTCGGCAACGGAGATCAGAATAGTCGGGTTCAGGCAGGGGTCGGCAACGGAGATCAGATCAATGAATAACACGAGTCAAAGCAAGGTACAAGGCGCTATAATAGGCACTGACACACTGCAGTGGCAATCCCTTTATAGGGGTAGACCCAGCTGGATTGGACAGGGAGGCAGTGGCTGTGATTGGTGCACTTTGGATCTGTGAGCTGATTTGTGCATTTCGGCCCTGTGGTCTGATTGGTGCACTCAGAGAGCTCTGGGCTGAGTGCCCCAGCTGAACTCCACAGGCATACTGCTCAGAGCTGCACCTCCTAGGTTTCGCTCTTTTAAACAGCCTCCAGTGGCCATTCTGTATATTTCACCACCGGAAGACATGAGCTGACTGGACACACGTGCAAGCATGAGTTGAATGACAGTGGGCAAGGGAGGAGGGCTTGCTTGGAGACACATGCGCCACTGGGGATGGCATCCGAGGCAGAAGCGGCTGCCGGGCAGGAGGATCCCCAGCCAGTTGCCTAGGGACACCACGGGCACAGGCTGAAGGCAAGTCATTCATGACAATTTGTATATACTGCATACCATGGGTTTTGTGCCGGCACAAAAAATTAGGGATTTCTCTTAGTCCAACCAGATCATAGTTAAGGAGCCTTTCCCAGGTATTGAATGCTTGTTCTTAGCACTGGAAGTATTAGGGGATACGCAGGGTTTTTAACCTGTATGTTTTGTCATAATTGTTGTGTGTTTTTATGTTCCTAATAAAATGCTGTATTAATTTTCTACTTAATTGTGGTTTAATATATTTATTTTTTTTTGTGTGCTCCTGCCGTTAAGGTATAGATGGACTAATGTCCCCTTAGCCTTTTGTTTGTTGGGTCACGATCTGACACAAAGACGATATCCGAAATCAACAAGGTGTGCAAGGAGACACAATATCTGAATGGGAAAAAAACAAGAAAAAAAAAAAGAAAAACCCCTAATAAGGTTGAAAGTGAAAGGTACTTGTATGTGTGTGAGGCAGTGAGCCTCAAGAAGTGTGCGAAAAAGATGTGGCGTCAGCGCCAACAAACTATTATTTATTTAATTGAAAGAACATAAACACAGAAGGTGCCAAAAGTGCTCATGCAAGTCAAAATAAAGCCTGGATAATACAGCAGCTGCCTGGGCTAAAGTGCAGTAACAGTGCAAAACATATGTAGAGACTGTTAGAACGCTGGAATGTATGAAATGACAACAAAAAAAGGTCAATACATCACCGAATCATAGAATCAATCCCAGGCTGACCAGCCCCCCCCCCCCCCACGACATCATCTATGTTGATTGGCCAGCATCTCCATGCACAGAGCAACCCTAAATCCATACAGTGAGGCAATCACAACCAATCAGAGCAGTAGGCTGGCCATGGTGCCGATGGAGCAGTTGGGGGTTAGCTCAAGAGTCCTTTAGTCATGTCCTGGGATAGAACCTACAACCCTCCGCTCACATGACTGATCGCCCCGTATACCTGTCCTCAGTCCTTGAGTTGATGTTCGCTGGTTCATGTCCTTGGATGTACACACTGGCCACCGTAGTCTGTCTGGTTCCAGGGGTGGCTCCGGTAGTGTTATGTGGCTGGTGGAGGTGCGATTTCAGTCCTTCCAGCGCTGTCTCCATGTTGGTTGGCCGGCATCCCTATGCACAGAGCCACCCTAAATCCATACAGTGAAGCAAACACAACCAATTGGTGCACACGTGCCCAGAGCAGTGGGCTGGCCATGGTAGGAGGTTAGGTGCCTGGCTCAAGAGTCCTTCAGTCATCTCCTGGCTGGGAATAGAACCTGCAACCCTCCGTTCACATGACTGATTTCCCCTTATACCTGTCCTCACTGCTTGAGTTGATGTCCGCTGGTTCATGTCCTTGGATGTCCACACTGGTCCCTGTAGTCTGTCTAATTCCCGGGGGTGGCTCCGGCAGTGTTATGCAGCTGGTGGAGGTGCGGTTTCAGTCCTTCCAGCACTGCTGATTGGCCGGTATCCCCACGCACAGAGCCACCCTAAATCCATACAGTGAGGCAAACACAACCAATTAGCACAGTGGGCTGGCCATGGTGCAGATGGATCAGTTGGGGGTTAGCTCAAGAGTCCTTCAGTCATGTCCTGGCCAGGAATAGAACCACACTGACCCCTGTAGTCTGTCTGGTTCCAGGGGTGGCCCCGGGAGTGTTATGCGGCTGGTGGAGGTGCGATTTCAGTCCTTCCAGCGCTGTCTCCATACTGATTGGCCGGCATCCTGATGCACAAAGCCACCCTAAATCCATACAGTGAGGCAAACACAACCACTTAGAGCAGTGGGCTGGTAATGGTGCCGATGGAGCAGTTGGTGGGTTAGGTGCCTTGCTCAAGAGTCCTGGTCCTGGTCAGGAATAGAACCTGCAACCCTCCATTCACAGGACAGATTGCCCCGTATACCTCTCCTCACTCTTTGAGTTGATGTTCGCTGGTCCATGTCCTTGGATGTCCACACTGGCCCCTGTAGTCTGTCTGGTTCCAGGGGTGGCTCTGGCGGTGTTATGCAGCTGGAGGAGGTGCGATTTCAGTCCTCCCAGCACTTTCTCCATGTTGATTGGCCGGCGTCCCGATGCACAGAGCCAAGCTACCACTGCAAAAAGAAAGACACCCGGCTTTTTCCAAAAATCTCCCCAATGAGAAGCCACCCCCAAAGTACATCACCAAAACAGGACAGAGCTTCCAGAACAGAGCCATGAGGGGGCGTGAGATAAGTGACCTGCCCCGACCCTCTGCACAGCCCCCGATGACATCACTTGGGAAGGCCGACAATGTGGGAAGGATCCAAACCGCGGCTCCATTGAAGGCACTGAGGTCTTATTGCAGCTCCATTGAAGGATAAAAATTGCTCATTTTCACCATTTTGTCATTGACAAAGTGCATCTTCCCCTTGCTTAACCATCTCGTCTCCTCACACCACTTCACCCTCCTGGTGATGTTGTGACGGTGAGGAGCAGCTTTACCAGATTTGGTTGGGAAAATGTCCCAGTGAGGATTTCGGAAAGAGAAGATCTAAAATAATTATGTAAATTTAATCCTGTAACTGTATAAGGATACAACAAATAATAGGTAAGAGTAACTACAAAATTGCCCCCAAATTTTCATTTTTTGGGGCAACGCCTCTTTGGTGTATAGCGCACAATACAGCGTGCGTGTCAGCGACAGCAGACTTCAACAAAATGGCGGTTTTCGAGGACACACTTACATAGCCATCTCCGGACCAGAGCGACGGAACGTCACTTCCGGCGTAAGGCATAAATGCCGCTCTGACGTGGTGGTGGAGAGATATGCCCTGCATCCCGCCACATGCACCGAATATCAGGGGAGCAATGCCCGGCCGGTCCAGTCCCAGAGCGAGCCCTACCGACAATATCCCGCGTAACGAAGTAATTACAAGCACATGCGGGATTTAATCCCCACCACCGCGGTCGCTATTAACCCATACAGGAAGATGATGGAGCTATATAAATAAACAATATTCATTTATAATAATAATAAAGGTTACCACACTCTTGGGCACCGTTCTTATGAATCAGAAACCTATACAAAATAGTGGGCACAACTTTTAATATTGATAACTGAGCGCGCTGCCCGAACCCGTCAAGCTTCATAAGAAAGGGGCACAAGTCCACAAATACCATAAAATAATAATATTTTATTAATGCCCCTATTCATCAAGCGATAGCGCCAGGTAGTGTCTGACGAGCGCCAGGTAGCGGCAGCTAACGGCGACTACCGACTCAAGTACGCCCGGCGGCGGTCACAATGACGCATTTATCAAGCAAAATGAGGCTAGCGCCGGCGAGAGCGACGGCTAGCGCGGCATTCATCATGAAGCCGCCTGGACCGAACAGCGCCGCTGCAAATTCCCTCACAGCACCAGGTATGAGCTGTCGCTCCCTGGCGATGTCCAATGCATTTCAATGGAGCAATCTATAATTATTCATAATTAATTGGTATTAATTTTTTTTTTTTTTTTTTTTTAATGTCAAAAAATCGGAGACCACTTCTGCAATGTTAGGATTTATTTTTAAGTAAAAAAAAAAAATAAAAAAAATATGTGCAGAATTGATCTAACAGGTCTGAGATTAATGTATTCATATTACAAAATGATTCTAAAAACATGTATAATGTTACATTCAAAAAATATGGTTGTTTAGGGGTTAAAAACTAGTTAACACCCATCGCCGCCAGCACTCTGGGGTTTAAACAAGGAATGGACAGCGACAGCACATTCGGAGCGTGATTTGTTGATGAATATGAAGCTAGCCGTTCGCTCTGGCCATTCGTTGTCAGGCGCTCACATACAACGCTGGACCTGTGAAACAGCGACCCCCCAGCCCGTATTCAACATTACCGCACACCGACTGAGTCGCTGTCATCAAGCTAACGCCGGCCAAGCACAGCGAATACTGGCTGGCGCTGAAAAAATCACGCTACAGTCGCTCATCTGTCGCTACCTGGCGCTATTAATGAATCGGCCTCCCCGTGTTACACTATAGCAAAAATATAGAAACACATTACAACACAAAGACACTGTTAAAATCAATTCATCCACTATTCCTGTGATGCTAAAATACTTAACAATCCATATTATAGAAGAGCACAAGGTATCAAAAGGTGCAAATAGAAATCAATATTGGAAACCTCCACAAATAGCTCCACTCCATTATTTTCACCCGAGTATAATAAAAATAGACGACGTAACAAAAAGAAAAAAGTAGAAAAAAGAAAAAGGGAGACAAAAGAAAAAAAAAAAACAAAGCAAAATGAAACAAAAAGTCTTTAGTGTTTAGTTAGGGATTTAGTTACAATATCATGATAATAGTTCAATCTACCCACCAAGGTATCAAAAAGTACAAATAGAAATCTGTATTGGATAGCTCCACAAATAGCTCCAATCCATTATTTTCACCTGAGTATAATAAAAATAGACGACGTACTGTATAAAAAAGAAAAAGTAGAAAAAAGATAAAGAGAGAAAAAAAAATACAGCAAAATGAAACAAAAATTAAGTCTTTTAAGGATTTAGTTACAATATCATGATAATAGTTCCATCTTCTTACAAAGGTATAAAAAGGTAAATATCAAATAAAAATCAGTATTGGATAACTCCACAAATAGCCCCCCCTCAAAAAAAAGGTAATATATATATATAATTGCTCAAGTGAGTGTTCAATTCAACTCCACTTTGTGCAAAAAACACCTATACAAAGAAGAAATTACTACAAATAATGAATTCATCAAAACCATTTCCAACTATAAATCTGTGCAATCAATCAAGTCTAAGTTCTAAATGAATCAGAAACCATTTAAAGGTAATATACCATGTGTATACAGTATATATACAAATAATTACCCTTATTTAAATAGATTCTTAAAGGGCCGGAGAATTATCAGCGCACAATAGAGGAGAAACCACCGCTTCCTCTCTGAAACCATCAATAAATGTATTTACCATTGAGGAACAGCCATTAAGGTATTAGTACGATATGCGCCTACATATTACCGTAATCATGAGTTTATATACATGCAGAGATTGTCTAATTTGAGATATATTTTTTTAAAGGTTCGTTGAGAAAGTATGAGAGGGCGAAACATGTCTGCTCGTTTTTAAGCTCTTATTAAAGAAAGAGGAAACAATGAAATATGATGGTGTAATGTATTAAGCTACTAGGCTCTATGTGCAATAATGAATATATATATATATATATATATATATATATATATATATATATATTCTATCTAAGAGGTTAAAATAAATAAGAAACTGAATTTTATATATTGAACTCAGGGTGTGGTCATATTTAGAGGCTATGGAAAAGTACCTGGGAAGTGCCTAGTCCTGGGAAAAAGTATGGGAGGATTTCAGAATGGTAAAGTTTTCAGTGTTGGCAAATGAAAATTTCGCAGGTTACATTATATTACATTACATTAAATTATATTATATCACATTATATTACATTATATTACATTACATTATATTACATTACATTATATTATATTACATTATATAACATTATATTATATTACATTATATTACATTATGTTATATTACGTTATATTATATTATGTTATATTATATTACATTATATTATATTGGTCATTGGTGTGTTTTCTTTTCCTTTTTTTGATTTTCCCTGTATATGTTTTATTTTCTAGGCTCAGAATTCAGACCACAGATCTCCCACAATGCACTGATCTCACCAACAATTCGAATGTGTTTTATTGAAATTCCTAACCCGCGTTTCATTACTCCCAGCTCCTCCGCTGTCATTGTAATTGTGACGCGTACAAAGTCGTTCTTCGCTTTGCATCAAACTGTTCAGCAAATTGACCGAGCACTGACTGACCAACGTCACCTACGTTTACTCACTCTACCTAGTGCTGAAAGTCCTTGAATCATTCACATCTTCTTGTTACTGACTGACCAATGTCACCTACGTTTACACTCTGTAGCTGGTGCCGAAAGTCATTGTATCATTCATCTCTTCCTGTTATAAGGATAACGCTTCAATGGAGCCTGGGAACGGCACATGGCCATCGGTGTTGGTGTTTTTGGGGCTAACTCGGAACAACAACCTAAATCTGTTGCTCTTTGCTTTGTTTTTTGTGGTTTACTTGGCGACCATTTTGGGCAATGTTGGCCTCATGATACTTGTCCATGTCTCCCCCAGCCTCCATACCCCTATGTACCTATTCCTGAGTTTCCTGGCTGCGGTGGACCTCTTATACTCATCTACTGTAACACCTAAATTGCTGACTGATCTTCTCTCTCAGGAGAAGACCATCTCGTTACACGGCTGTGCCGCCCAGCTTTTCTTCTTCATTACCTTAGCTGCCACCGACTCCGTCCTGCTGTCCATTATGGCGTACGACCGGTACGTCGCTATCTGCCACCCTCTCCATTATACCCTCATCATGACCAAGAAGAAGTGTCTGCTTTTGATGGCGTTGACGTTCTATTTGACCTCCCTTCAGTCGGCGGCACAGACCATCTGCGTGTTTAGTCTCAGCCACTGTGGGGCCAACGTTATAGACCACTTCCTGTGCGACGTCCCTTCCATGCTCCGCTTATCTTGCAGTAACACCCTCCGTTGTAGCCTGGTCACAGTGTGTTGCGTTGTGGGCTTCTCCCTGTTTTCAGTGTCCGCCATCTTTGTTTCCTATGGTTTCATCTTCTTTAACATCTTTCACATCAAGTCGTCGGAGGGTCGGCGGAGAGCTTTCAGCACCTGCTCCTCACATCTCATGTGCTCCACCGTCTTCTACATGACTCTTTTCTTTACCTATATGTGCTCTCCTTCCAATCTTCTGGAGAAGGAAGACAGGGTGGCCTCTGTCTTCTATTCCATAGTGACCCCGCTGCTGAACCCCCTCATCTACAGCTTCAGGAACCAGCAGGTGAAGAGGCTCCTTCTGCAAGCGATACACGTACGGGGTTAGACAGTGTCATGGATGAGGTTATTAGCCTCGATTCAGAGACACATTCGTCCGGACTTCCGTAGCTGTCTGTGAAAGTTTTGGTGGGTGTTTGTCATTTTATTGCTTTTTTTCGTTCATTTTTCATTCGTACGAACGTTCGGGAATGCGCTTTCGATGAACGGAAGCAAATCGGAACATTTCCGTTAGTTCGGATCATTTTCCAAACAAAATCGGAAATTTTCCGTTCGTTCAGATAACTTCCGTTGTTGGGATGGGTTTCCGTCTGATTCAGAGAGCTGATTTCCGACGGATCACCACCCTATAAACCCGTTTCATTTCCGAACCACTTACGGGACCTTTGAGGACTCGGATTGCTATTGTTGAACATGTTTTGCGGCTATGTGGAAGAGTCTGCGCGCCTTTAGCACCAAGGCATTGCATGTATCAGCATGGCCGAGGCCATAAATTGTATAGCAATGCATACCTGAATCAATACATTTCATGTATGCCTTATAGATGCATTTTAATGCTGACCTTAATTAGTCCTTAGCATGTAAACATTTATTTTTCCACACATCCATATAATTGCTATATTTTTTAGACTTATGTCCTTTGTGAATTATATTTGGATTGTTGAACTTGAATCTGTTGTAGGAGTTATTGTTTTAGTTGGTTACCTTTGCTTTGTGTAATTATTTTATATTTGGTTGCAGGAACTGCAAGATGTGCCACTCGCCCTTGCTCCTGATGCCCGTTCTTTGCCTGCAGAATGCGGGCCAGGGGTTCTCTAATTGGGCACTATGCAAAACCCGGCCCGTGGTGGCGAGGGCCCTCTGGCTTTTGAAGTCCAGATTTAGGTGTTTGGACCATACGGGGGGGGGGCGGGGGGTGCACTGCAGTATGACCCCAACAAGGTTATACCAATATTTTAATTTACGTTTTTTAACAGGGACCACACGTGCCAGAGTGGCACAACTGAGTGTCAGGGTCCTTCAGTTGGTGGGCGAGATGCAGGAGCAGCGCAACTCGTTGGGGACCACAGATGAAGAATAATGTTCTGTGGCCTGCCATTGCTATGTATTTTGTTTTTTATAGTTGTAAAAATTTGAAATTTTCAAATTTTTTTAAAAATTTATATTTTATGATGGTATAAAATCAGTCATTTCATTTACAAAATACATTAACACAAAACTAATGGGCCCAGAAATATTTAAAGATGAATATTCACATGACCGAGAAGTGATTTGGGTAAGTTTTAGGGGGCTAAAATGGAAGAAGAACCTAACCGAGAAGTGGTTTGGGTGAGCTTTAAGGGTCCAAAAGGGAAGATGGAGGACAGTGCTAAGTGATTTAGCTAAACATTGTAGTAGAAGTGAGGGTGGCAAATATGTAGGCGAGCACTTTAATGAGTTAAGTTTGTAGTGCGCAGGCGCAAGATCGTAAGGATTTCCGTCTGGACGATTATTTATTGAAAAAGGGAAACAGAAACTAACGGGAAACGTAAAGGATTCGTGGGAGGAGACGATGGGAAAAGGGCAAAAACTAAAGCCTACGTTGTAACATGTGAAAATGAAACGGAAAAGTCTGGATGGAAAATGACATCCTCGTAATTCGTAATCTGCCGTACGAACAGACGGAAACTTTACAGAAGGTTTTCAATGCATGCACAGAATCGCTCGTACGCTCATACGAGAGCGGAAACATTTCCAAAAAAAAACGGATCGGAACTAGAGATGAGCGAACTTTTGAAAAATTCGATTCGACTGATTCGCCGAATTTTCCGACAAAAATCGTTTCGACCCGAATAAATTCGCGACGAATCGCTATTAAAAACGGCTATTTCTGAGCCTCCTAGAGCCTCAATAGGGTTGTAAACCATTCAGCCTTGCTGTAACACGCACAGGATGCGTGCTGGGTTAGTTAAATAATACTTTGAAGAAATATCACATGCAGATCAGAGGCATCGCTAATAGAATCGCAGAGCGGCACAATTGCAGAGAGTTGAAGTGGCATCACTATGAGAGGCAGAAGGAGCCCAAATATACACTGGAGTTGGCCTCAGGAGCCCAAAAATTGGATGAATCACACCCTGGAGTTGGCAGAAGTTGGCAGCAGCAGCAGCAGGAGCCCAAATATACACTGGAGTTGGCTTCAGGAGCCCAAAAATTGGATGAATCACACCCTGGAGTTGGCAGGAGTTGACAGTAGCAGCAGCAGGAGCCCAAATATACACTGGAGTTGGCTTCAGGAGCCCAAAAATTGGATGAATCACACCCTGGAGTTGGCAGGAGTTGACAGTAGCAGCAGCAGGAGCCCAAATATACACTGGAGTTGGCTTCAGGAGCCCAAAAGTTGGATGAATCACACCCTGGAGTTGGCAGGAGTTGACAGTAGCAGCAGCAGGAGCCCAAATATACACTGGAGTTGGCTTCAGGAGCCCAAAAATTGGATGAATCACACCCTGGAGTTGGCAGGAGTTGACAGCAGCAGCAGCAGGAGCCCAAATATACACTAGAGTTGGCCTCAGGAGCCCAAAAATTGGATGAATCACACCCTGGAGTTGGCAGAAGTTGGCAGCAGCAGCAGCAGGAGCCCAAATATACACTGGAGTTGGCTTCAGGAGCCCAAAAATTGGATGAATCACACCCTGGAGTTGGCAGGAGTTGACAGTAGCAGCAGCAGGAGCCCAAATATACACTGGAGTTGGCTTCAGGAGCCCAAAAATTGGATGAATCACACCCTGGAGTTGGCAGGAGTTGACAGTAGCAGCAGCGGGAGCCCAAATATACACTGGAGTTGGCTTCAGGAGCCCAAAAATTGGATGAATCACACCCTGGAGTTGGCAGGAGTTGACAGTAGCAGCAGCAGGAGCCCAAATATACACTGGAGTTGGCTTCAGGAGCCCAAAAATTGGATGAATCACACCCTGGAGTTGGCAGGAGTTGACAGCAGCAGCAGCAGGAGCCCAAATATACACTGGAGTTGGCCTCAGGAGCCCAAAAATTGGATGAATCACACCCTGGAGTTGGCAGAAGTTGGCAGCAGCAGCAGCAGGAGCCCAAATATACACTGGAGTTGGCTTCAGGAGCCCAAAAATTGGATGAATCACACCCTGGAGTTGGCAGGAGTTGACAGTAGCAGCAGCAGGAGCCCAAATATACACTGGAGTTGGCTTCAGGAGCCCAAAAATTGGATGAATCACACCCTGGAGTTGGCAGAAGTTGGCAGCAGCAGCAGCAGGAGCCCAAATATACACTGGAGTTGGCTTCAGGAGCCCAAAAATTGGATGAATCACACCCTGGAGTTGGCAGAAGTTGGCAGCAGCAGCAGCAGGAGCCCAAATATACACTGGAGTTGGCCTCAGGAGCCCAAAAATTGGATGAATCACACCCTGGAGTTGGCAGCAGCAGCAGGAGCCCAAACATTACTTTAAAGAGACCCTGGGGTTGGCTTCAGGAGCCCAAAAATTGGATGAATCACACCCTGGAGTTGGCAGAAGTTGGCAGCAGCAGCAGCAGGAGCCCAAATATACACTGGAGTTGGCTTCAGGAGCCCAAAAATTGGATGAATCACACCCTGGAGTTGGCAGAAGTTGGCAGCAGCAGCAGCAGGAGCCCAAATATACACTGGAGTTGGCCTCAGGAGCCCAAAAATTGGATGAATCACACCCTGGAGTTGGCAGAAGTTGGCAGCAGCAGCAGGAGCCCAAATATACACTGGAGTTAGCTTCAGGAGCCCAAAAATTGGATGAATCACACCCTGGAGTTGGCAGGAGTTGACAGTAGCAGCAGCAGGAGCCCAAATATACACTGGAGTTGGCTTCAGGAGCCCAAAAATTGGATGAATCACACCCTGGAGTTGGCAGGAGTTGACAGCAGCAGCAGCAGGAGCCCAAATATACACTGGAGTTGGCTTCAGGAGCCCAAAAATTGGATGAATCACACCCTGGAGTTGGCAGGAGTTGACAGTAGCAGCAGCAGGAGCCCAAAAAATGGCCTAAAGACATAAATATGTTTTGCACCATTTGGAAAGTGTAAAACGTGGCACCATGCTGAATCTAGTCGCATGCATCAGGCATTGGTGGGTGGAAATCCTGGCTGATCCATCCCTGATTCATTTTGACAAAGGTGAGTCTCTCCACATTTTTAGTTGACAGACGAGTTCTCCTCGCCGTAACTATGGCCCCCGCCGCACTAAACACCCGCTCAGATGGCACGCTACTTGCCGGGCAGGACAGCTTTTCCAGGGCAAACTTCTGCCACAAATCAAGTTTGGCTGCCCAGAAGTCCAGCGGATCCTCAAGGTGTGTTGGCATGGTCATGTCAAAGTATGACATGACCTGCTGGTTCAGGTCCTGCTCCAGGTCTTCCTGCTGCTCATGAGTAGCCTCACTATGCGGGTGTAGAAAGCTACTCATTAGCGACTGAAGACTGAGGCTGCTGCTGCTGATGGAGCTTCTGCTGCTGCTGCTGCCAACCCCCCCAGCGGCCATGGCAGTGGAAGGTGAGCGCAGAGGTCCCCTCGAGTCAGACCTGCGAGAGTATGGACCATGGCGCAGATAGGCATCGGCCAACTGCCTACGTAGAATGTCTTTGTAGTAGTTGAGTTTGTCCTCCCTCTCGGTGGGTTTAAAAAATGCCCCCATTTTGTGCCGGAAGCGAGGGTCCAATAAGGTGGACAGCCAGAAGTCATCCCGCCGACAGATGGAAACAATTCTGGGGTCACTACGCAAGCACGTGAGCATGCTTCGTGCCATTTGCGCAAGTGACTCGGATGGACTACCTGTCTCCATCTCCACTGCATACTGCCACGGTGTGCCCAGGTCCTCTGTCTCTCCTTCCTCAAAAACCTCTAGCTCCTCTGGCTGCTCCTGCTCCTCCTCTCCTGTCCGCTGACTAGATAAACCAGCCATTTCGCCAAGCCTAAACTGTGTTTCGCTGGGCAACTCCTCCTCCTCCTCTTCCTCCTCCTCCTCCTCCAGTTCAGCTCCAACGGGGTTCATGTGGCCGTAAGATGTAAACGCCATGTCTCCAGTGCCCTGACCAGCCATGGTTTCCAACATGTGCTGTAGTACATGAAGCAGTGGAATCACGTCGTTCATCCCGTAATCCTGCCGACTGACAAATAAAGTGGCTTCCTCAAAGGGCCTGAGCAAACGGCAGGTGTCACGTATGAGCTGCCACTGGTTGACATTGAAGTTACACAGGGGAGTCCCCCTATCTGCTTGGATCATCAGGAAATCCGTGATGGCTTTTCTCTGTTCATATAATCGGTCCAACATGTGAAGGGTGGAATTCCAACGGGTGGAAACATCGCAAATCAGACTATGTTGGGGGATACCATTCTGACGCTGTAGCTCAAGAAGGGTGTGTTTGGCGGTGTAGGAGTGGCTGAAGTGCATGCAAAGTTTCCGTGAAGTTGTTAGGATGTCCTGCAGATGGGGGGAACACTTCAGAAACCGCTTGACAACCAGATTGAAGACGTGAGCCATGCAGGGGGCATGGGTCAGGCTTCCTTGGCGCAGCGCAGACAAAATGTTCTTCCCATTGTCGGTAACCATGATTCCCATTTTAAGTTTTCTCGGAGTAAGCCATGTTTGGATTTCCTGATGAATACATTTAAGCAGTTCCTCCCCTGTGTGACTCCGTTCGCCAAGACAAACCATGTGAAGCACTGCGTGACACCTCCGTGCCCTGCACACATGGTAGACTGGAGGGGCACTGAGACTTGAGCCTACAGTGGAGGGTGAGGAGATGGCGGAGGATGAGGAGGCCGAGTCGCACGGTGTCACAGGCCCAATGGGCAGAGAGCGCGGAGGCCGAAGCGGCGTGACCTGTCCAAGTTGCTGCTGCAAAGGGACCACATTCACCCAGTGGGCCGTAAACGACATGTACTGCCCCTGACCGTAGTTACAGCTCCAGATGTCGGCGCTGCCATGTATTTTGCTACACACCGACAGGCTCAAGGACTGGCCCACCTTCTGTTCAACAAAAGTGTGCAGCGCTGGTACTGCCTTCTTGGCAAAGAAATGACGGCTTGGGACTCTCCACCTCGGCTCGGCACAAGCCATCAGTTCTCTGAAAGGTGCAGATTCCACCACCTGAAAAGGGAGCGACTGCAGCACCAGCAACTTGGACAGGAGCACATTCAGCTTCTGCGCCGTAGGATGAGTGGGCGCATACTGCTGTCTCTTGGACATGGCTTCGCTGATGGATTGCTGGCGGGATGCATGACTTGGAGGAGGAGGAGGAGGAGCAGGAGCGACAGAGGATGGGTATGACGCACAGCTGCCTTCGGCTGAGGTGCTGGAGCCTTGGCTGGCAGAAATTGGGAGCTCACTTGGTGAGGAAGCAGACTGGACCACCCCTTGGGAGCCTCGGTTCTCCCAGGTCGTTTTATGGTGACGCATCATATGTTGACGCAGGGCCGTGGTGCCAACATTTGGACCCTGGCCACGCTTCACCTTTTGCCTACATATCTTGCATGTGGCCATGTTACCCTCCTGCGGATGCCTCAGGAAAAACTGCCACACTGCCGAGTAGCTACTTTTCCCACCCCCTGGCCTCACTGATTCACTGCTGCTGTTGCCAACTCCAGGAACCCCTGCTCCACTACCTCCCGATAAGGTAGACTGCCGCACAGCAGGTGCTCTACCCCGGCCCCGGCCCCGGCCGGCTCCAGCCTTTGGAATTGTGCCCCCATGCTGACTGCTACCACCTTGCTGCCTCAGCTGCTGACTCCGGGGCAACCTGCGCCCCTCTTCTCCTGATGATGACGATGAAGCCCCTTCATCACCCGGCTCCCAAGTGCGATCGGCTTCATCGTCATCATCATCATCATCACCGAGTTGTGGCTGTACGTCACTGATGTTCGTGGATTCGTCAACAGTGTCTGGCGCAGGAGCTGGAACGCTCGCAGCACCCACGACACTGTCCACATCACTATTTGTCTGCCTAGCTAAAGAAGCCACCTCCATTTCTTGGCTGGGCAGTAGCTGCTGACTGTCCTCCTGTATCTGATCGTCCTCCTCACTAAAGAGTGGAGCTGAACCCAAAGCATAGGATACGTCGCAGGGGGAGGGAACGGCGTAGGACAGAGGCAATGGGAGGACAGGGACTGCTCTCGGGGCATGCCAACTCAGGGTTGTGTCAGAGGAACCTACCGACCCTAGACTGGGGGTCTCAGACGTAAGTTGTGATGATGTTGTTGATGAGCGCGTCAACCAATCTACCACGGCAGATGCGTTACTGGTGGAGACCCGACCGCTAGCAGATACTGGCAGATTAGGTCTCTCAGCGTGACTCCTGCTGCTACTGGCCCCCAGTCTGATGCGAGCTCTGCCTGCGGAATCTTGGCCTCTGCCACTCCTCTTTTCACTTCCAGGCACTTGTCTGCCCGACATAGTCTAACTGGCGTGGTAGTAGGTGATATTTTAAGATCCCCCGGGCAGCGGTGGGTCTATATGAAACAGAATATAATGCACACCAAAAGTGAGCAGTAACAATCAGCCTCCAACAGGCCTGCTTAGTGTAAATAAGAGAGCTGCTTAGTGTAAATAAAGAGGGGTATGCTATGTTACAGAATGGGATGCCTCAACAGAAGTGCACCTGGCAGGCAGCAGTAAGCCTATGCCCAGCAAAAGTGTCTTATAATATAAATATGATAAGAGCAAATGCTTATATGGTCTTAAACAGAGGCTGCTTTAGTCACAGAATGGGATGCCCCCCAAAAAAGATCCAGTAGTACTATGCCCAGCAAAAGTGTCTTTATCAGGCTAATTTCAAATATGATAAGAGCAAATGCTTATATGGTCTTAAACAGAGGCTGCTTTAGTCACAGAATGGGATGCCCCAACAGAAGTGGACCTGGCAGGGTCCAGTAGTGCTATGCCCAGCAAAAGTGTCTTTATCAGGCCTAATTTCAAATATGATAAGAGCAAATGCTTATATGGTCTTAAACAGAGGCTGCTTTAGTCACAGAATGGGATGCCCCAACAGGAATGGACCTGGCAGGGTCCAGTAGTGCTTTGCCCAGCAAAAGTGTCTTTATCAGGCCTAATTTCAAATATGATAAGTGAAAATGGTTATACGGTCTTAAACAGAGGCTGCTGTAGTCACAGAATGGGATGCCCCAACAGAAGTGGACCTGGCAGGGTCCAGTAGTGCTATGCCCAGCAAAAGTGTCTTTATCAGGCCTAATTTCAAATATGATAAGAGCAAATGCTTATATGGTCTTAAACAGAGGCTGCTTTAGTCACAGAATGGGATGCCCCAACAGGAATGGACCTGGCAGGGTCCAGTAGTGCTTTGCCCAGCAAAAGTGTCTTTATCAGGCCTAATTTCAAATATGATAAGTGAAAATGGTTATACGGTCTTAAACAGAGGCTGCTGTAGTCACAGAATGGGATGCCCCAACAGAAGTGGACCTGGCAGGGTCCAGTAGTGCTATGCCCAGCAAAAGTGTCTTTATCAGGCCTAATTTCAAATATGATAAGAGCAAATGCTTATATGGTCTTAAACAGAGGCTGCTTTAGTCACAGAATGGGATGCCCCAACAGGAATGGACCTGGCAGGGTCCAGTAGTGCTTTGCCCAGCAAAAGTGTCTTTATCAGGCCTAATTTCAAATATGATAAGTGAAAATGGTTATACGGTCTTAAACAGAGGCTGCTGTAGTCACAGAATGGGATGCCCCAACAGAAGTGGACCTGGCAGGGTCCAGTAGTGCTATGCCCAGCAAAAGTGTCTTTATCAGGCCTAATTTCAAATATGATAAGAGCAAATGCTTATATGGTCTTAAACAGAGGCTGCTTTAGTCACAGAATGGGATGCCCCAACAGGAATGGACCTGGCAGGGTCCAGTAGTGCTTTGCCCAGCAAAAGTGTCTTTATCAGGCCTAATTTCAAATATGATAAGTGAAAATGGTTATACGGTCTTAAACAGAGGCTGCTGTAGTCACAGAATGGGATGCCCCAACAGAAGTGGACCTGGCAGGGTCCAGTAGTGCTATGCCCAGCAAAAGTGTCTTTATCAGGCCTAATTTCAAATATGATAAGAGCAAATGGTTATATGGTCTTAAACAGAGGCTGCTTTAGTCACAGAATGGGATGCCCCAACAGAAGTGGACCTGGCAGGGTCCAGTAGTGCTATGCCCAGCAAAAGTGTCTTTATCAGGCCTAATTTCAAATATGATAAGAGCAAATGCTTATATGGTCTTAAACAGAGGCTGCTTTAGTCACAGAATGGGATGCCCCAACAGGAATGGACCTGGCAGGGTCCAGTAGTGCTTTGCCCAGCAAAAGTGTCTTTATCAGGCCTAATTTCAAATATGATAAGTGAAAATGGTTATACGGTCTTAAACAGAGGCTGCTGTAGTCACAGAATGGGATGCCCCAACAGAAGTGGACCTGGCAGGGTCCAGTAGTGCTATGCCCAGCAAAAGTGTCTTTATCAGGCCTAATTTCAAATATGATAAGAGCAAATGCTTATATGGTCTTAAACAGAGGCTGCTTTAGTCACAGAATGGGATGCCCCAACAGGAATGGACCTGGCAGGGTCCAGTAGTGCTTTGCCCAGCAAAAGTGTCTTTATCAGGCCTAATTTCAAATATGATAAGTGAAAATGGTTATACGGTCTTAAACAGAGGCTGCTGTAGTCACAGAATGGGATGCCCCAACAGAAGTGGACCTGGCAGGGTCCAGTAGTGCTATGCCCAGCAAAAGTGTCTTTATCAGGCCTAATTTCAAATATGATAAGAGCAAATGCTTATATGGTCTTAAACAGAGGCTGCTTTAGTCACAGAATGGGATGCCCCAACAGGAATGGACCTGGCAGGGTCCAGTAGTGCTTTGCCCAGCAAAAGTGTCTTTATCAGGCCTAATTTCAAATATGATAAGTGAAAATGGTTATACGGTCTTAAACAGAGGCTGCTGTAGTCACAGAATGGGATGCCCCAACAGAAGTGGACCTGGCAGGGTCCAGTAGTGCTATGCCCAGCAAAAGTGTCTTTATCAGGCCTAATTTCAAATATGATAAGAGCAAATGCTTATATGGTCTTAAACAGAGGCTGCTTTAGTCACAGAATGGGATGCCCCAACAGGAATGGACCTGGCAGGGTCCAGTAGTGCTTTGCCCAGCAAAAGTGTCTTTATCAGGCCTAATTTCAAATATGATAAGTGAAAATGGTTATACGGTCTTAAACAGAGGCTGCTGTAGTCACAGAATGGGATGCCCCAACAGAAGTGGACCTGGCAGGGTCCAGTAGTGCTATGCCCAGCAAAAGTGTCTTTATCAGGCCTAATTTCAAATATGATAAGAGCAAATGCTTATATGGTCTTAAACAGAGGCTGCTTTAGTCACAGAATGGGATGCCCCAACAGAAGTGGACCTGGCAGGGTCCAGTAGTGCTATGCCCAGCAAAAGTGTCTTTATCAGGCCTAATTTCAAATATGATAAGTGAAAATGGTTATACGGTCTTAAACAGAGGCTGCTGTAGTCACAGAATGGGATGCCCCAACAGAAGTGGACCTGGCAGGGTCCAGTAGTGCTATGCCCAGCAAAAGTGTCTTTATCAGGCCTAATTTCAAATATGATAAGAGCAAATGCTTATATGGTCTTAAACAGAGGCTGCTTTAGTCACAGAATGGGATGCCCCAACAGGAATGGACCTGGCAGGGTCCAGTAGTGCTTTGCCCAGCAAAAGTGTCTTTATCAGGCCTAATTTCAAATATGATAAGAGCAAATGGTTATATGGTCTTAAACAGAGGCTGCTTTAGTCACAGAATGGGATGCCCCAACAGAAGTGGACCTGGCAGGGTCCAGTAGTGCTATGCCCAGCAAAAGTGTCTTTATCAGGCCTAATTTCAAATATGATAAGAGCAAATGCTTATATGGTCTTAAACAGAGGCTGCTTTAGTCACAGAATAGGATGCCCCAACAGGAATGGACCTGGCAGGGTCCAGTAGTGCTTTGCCCAGCAAAAGTGTCTTTATCAGGCCTAATTTCAAATATGATAAGTGAAAATGGTTATACGGTCTTAAACAGAGGCTGCTGTAGTCACAGAATGGGATGCCCCAACAGAAGTGGACCTGGCAGGGTCCAGTAGTGCTATGCCCAGCAAAAGTGTCTTTATCTGGCCTAATTTCAAATATGATAAGAGCAAATGCTTATATGGTCTTAAACAGAGGCTGCTTTAGTCACAGAATGGGATGCCCCAACAGGAATGGACCTGGCAGGGTCCAGTAGTGCTTTGCCCAGCAAAAGTGTCTTTATCAGGCCTAATTTCAAATATGATAAGTGAAAATGGTTATACGGTCTTAAACAGAGGCTGCTGTAGTCACAGAATGGGATGCCCCAACAGAAGTGGACCTGGCAGGGTCCAGTAGTGCTATGCCCAGCAAAAGTGTCTTTATCAGGCCTAATTTCAAATATGATAAGAGCAAATGCTTATATGGTCTTAAACAGAGGCTGCTTTAGTCACAGAATGGGATGCCCCAACAGGAATGGACCTGGCAGGGTCCAGTAGTGCTTTGCCCAGCAAAAGTGTCTTTATCAGGCCTAATTTCAAATATGATAAGAGCAAATGGTTATATGGTCTTAAACAGAGGCTGCTTTAGTCACAGAATGGGATGCCCCCCAAAAAAGATCCAGTAGTACTATGCCCAGCAAAAGTGTCTTTATCAGGCTAATTTCAAATATGATAAGAGCAAATGCTTATATGGTCTTAAACAGAGGCTGCTTTAGTCACAGAATGGGATGCCCCCAAAAAAAGATCCAGTAGTACTATGCCCAGCAAAAGTGTCTTTATCAGGCTAATTTCAAATATGATAAGAGCAAATGCTTATATGGTCTTAAACAGAGGCTGCTTTAGTCACAGAATGGGATGCCCCCCAAAAAAGATCCAGTAGTACTATGCCCAGCAAAAGTGTCTTTATCAGGCTAATTTCAAATATGATAAGAGCAAATGCTTATACGGTCTTAAACAGAGGCTGCTTTAGTCACAGAATGGGATGCCCCAACAGGAATGGACCTGGCAGGGTCCAGTAGTGCTTTGCCCAGCAAAAGTGTCTTTATCAGGCCTAATTTCAAATATGATAAGAGCAAATGGTTATATGGTCTTAAACAGAGGCTGCTTTAGTCACAGAATGGGATGCCCCAACAGAAGTGGACCTGGCAGGGTCCAGTAGTGCTATGCCCAGCAAAAGTGTCTTTATCAGGCCTAATTTCAAATATGATAAGTGAAAATGGTTATACGGTCTTAAACAGAGGCTGCTGTAGTCACAGAATGGGATGCCCCAACAGAAGTGGACCTGGCAGGGTCCAGTAGTGCTATGCCCAGCAAAAGTGTCTTTATCAGGCCTAATTTCAAATATGATAAGAGCAAATGGTTATATGGTCTTAAACAGAGGCTGCTTTAGTCACAGAATGGGATGCCCCAACAGAAGTGGACCTGGCAGGGTCCAGTAGTGCTATGCCCAGCAAAAGTGTCTTTATCAGGCCTAATTTCAAATATGATAAGAGCAAATGCTTATATGGTCTTAAACAGAGGCTGCTTTAGTCACAGAATGGGATGCCCCAACAGGAATGGACCTGGCAGGGTCCAGTAGTGCTTTGCCCAGCAAAAGTGTCTTTATCAGGCCTAATTTCAAATATGATAAGTGAAAATGGTTATACGGTCTTAAACAGAGGCTGCTGTAGTCACAGAATGGGATGCCCCAACAGAAGTGGACCTGGCAGGGTCCAGTAGTGCTATGCCCAGCAAAAGTGTCTTTATCAGGCCTAATTTCAAATATGATAAGAGCAAATGCTTATATGGTCTTAAACAGAGGCTGCTTTAGTCACAGAATGGGATGCCCCAACAGGAATGGACCTGGCAGGGTCCAGTAGTGCTATGCCCAGCAAAAGTGTCTTTATCAGGCCTAATTTCAAATATGATAAGAGCAAATGGTTATATGGTCTTAAACAGAGGCTGCTTTAGTCACAGAATGGGATGCCCCAACAGAAGTGGACCTGGCAGGGTCCAGTAGTGCTATGCCCAGCAAAAGTGTCTTTATCAGGCCTAATTTCAAATATGATAAGAGCAAATGGTTATATGGTCTTAAACAGAGGCTGCTTTAGTCACAGAATGGGATGCCCCAACAGAAGTGGACCTGGCAGGGTCCAGTAGTGCTATGCCCAGCAAAAGTGTCTTTATCAGGCCTAATTTCAAATATGATAAGAGCAAATGCTTATATGGTCTTAAACAGAGGCTGCTTTAGTCACAGAATGGGATGCCCCAACAGGAATGGACCTGGCAGGGTCCAGTAGTGCTTTGCCCAGCAAAAGTGTCTTTATCAGGCCTAATTTCAAATATGATAAGTGAAAATGGTTATACGGTCTTAAACAGAGGCTGCTGTAGTCACAGAATGGGATGCCCCAACAGAAGTGGACCTGGCAGGGTCCAGTAGTGCTATGCCCAGCAAAAGTGTCTTTATCAGGCCTAATTTCAAATATGATAAGAGCAAATGCTTATATGGTCTTAAACAGAGGCTGCTTTAGTCACAGAATGGGATGCCCCAACAGGAATGGACCTGGCAGGGTCCAGTAGTGCTATGCCCAGCAAAAGTGTCTTTATCAGGCCTAATTTCAAATATGATAAGAGCAAATGGTTATATGGTCTTAAACAGAGGCTGCTTTAGTCACAGAATGGGATGCCCCAACAGGAATGGACCTGGCAGGGTCCAGTAGTGCTATGCCCAGCAAAAGTGTCTTTATCAGGCCTAATTTCAAATATGATAAGAGCAAATGCTTATATGGTCTTAAACAGAGGCTGCTGTAGTCACAGAATGGGATGCCTCACAGCAGACTTAAGATCAGTTCAGTATATATGCACAGTTAGTTACTATAAGCAGCCTGAAAACGCTAACAAAGCCTGTCAGCCAGCTAGTAACACTCAGGCTGGATGAAAAAAAAAAAAAATCTCCCTGTGACAGCCTCCGTTTTTCCTACCTTTCCCTTGCTTTCTGTCTGTCTCCTGTCTGTCTCCTGCCTGTCTCCAGCCTGTCCCTGTCTGTCCCTGTCTGTCCCTGCCTGTCTAACTGCCTCAGCTACACAGCGTCCTGTCTCTCACGAATGCAATAGAGAAATGAGGAAAAGCAAGATGGCCGCCGTTAAATACCGCTGTGACGTCACCGGGCTTGCTGGCTGCTGATAGGCTGCATGTGACTGCCCCAGCTTGCACTGGCGCGGGATACATGTCCAGACATGTCCCGTCCGCCATCTTAGAATGCCTGTAAATGTAAATGAATGGATGTTAAAGGAAAACTTCGAGTGATCGAATCGCGGGGAAATTCGGATTCGATCCGAATCGAATTTTTCCTGAAATTCGGATCGAATCCGGGTTCGTCCGGATCGATTCGCTCATCCCTAATCGGAACTAAAACGGAAGTTTTTTTTTTGTCTCTCTGAATCGAGCCTATTGTCAAGAATGAAATAAATTAAGCTGCGCACTCCAGGAAAATTTCAATGAGTGAATCAATTTTTATTACTTCTAAGCAAAAAATTCAATATATACAGCGTTATAATTTACTGACCAATGTAATGTATCATACATGTATCACAATGTAATACAATTCCTACACCAACCGGTTAATCTCAATAGGTAGTGCAATAAATTAAGCCATGTGAAGAGCAAAATATCTACAATAACCACCTTGCTCCAAAAGCAAACAAATAATGGTCCAATCAATACATCATCTTATAAAGCTTACACATAATGGTCCAATCAATACATCATCTTATAAAGCTTACACATAATGGTCTAATCAATACATCATCTTATAAAGCTTACACATAATGGTCCAATCAATACATCATGTTATAAAGCTTACAAATAATGGTCCAATCAATACATCATCTTATAAAGCTTACATATAATGGTCCAATCAATACATCATCTTATAAAGCTTACAAATAATGGTCCAATCAATACATCATCTTATAACGCTTACACATAATGATCCAATCAATACATCATCTTATAAAGCTTACAAATAATGGTCCAATCAATACATCATCTTATAAAGCTTACACATAATGGTCCAATCAATACATCATCTTATAAAGCTTACACATAATGGTCCAATCAATACATCATCTTATAAAGCTTACACATAATGGTCCAATCAATACATCATCTTATAAAGCTTAGAAATAATGGTCCAATCAATACATCAACTTATAAAGCTTACACATAATGGTCCAATCAATACATCATCTTATAAAGCTTACACATAATGGTCCAATCAATACATCATCTTATAAAGCTTACACATAATGGTCCAATCAATACATCATCTTATAAAGCTTACAAATAATGGTCCAATCAATACATCATCTTATAAAGCTTACACATAATGGTCCAATCAATACATCATCTTATAAAGCTTACACATAATGGTCCAATCAATACATCATCTTATAAAGCTTACACATAATGGTCCAATCAATACATCATCTTATAAAGCTTACACATAATGGTCCAATCAATACATCATCTTATAAAGCTTACACATAATGGTCCAATCAATACATCATCTTATAAAGCTTACACATAATGGTCCAATCAATACATCATCTTATAAAGCTTACACATAATGGTCCAATCAATACATCATCTTATAAAGCTTACACATAATGGTCTAATCAATACATCATCTTATAAAGCTTACACATAATGGTCCAATCAATACATCATCTTATAAAGCTTACACATAATGGTCCAATCAATACATCATCTTATAAAGCTTACATATAATGGTCCAATCAATACATCATGTTATAAAGCTTACAAATAATGGTCCAATCAATACATCATCTTATAAAGCTTACATATAATGGTCCAATCAATACATCATCTTATAAAGCTTACAAATAATGGTCCAATCAATACATCATCTTATAAAGCTTACAAATAATGGTCCAATCAATACATCATCTTATAAAGCTTACAGATAATGGTCCAATCAATACATCATCTTATAAAGCTTACACATAATGGTCCAATCAATACATCATCTTATAAAGCTTACACATAATGGTCCAATCAATACATCATCTTATAAAGCTTACACATAATGGTCCAATCAATACATCATCTTATAAAGCTTACACATAATGGTCCAATCAATACATCATCTTATAAAGCTTACACATAATGGTCCAATCAATACATCATCTTATAAAGCTTACACATAATGATCCAATCAATACATCATCTTATAAAGCTTACACATAATGGTCCAATCAATACATCATCTTATAAAGCTTACACATAATGATCCAATCAATACATCATCTTATAAAGCTTACAAATAATGGTCCAATCAATACATCATCTTATAACGCTTACACATAATGATCCAATCAATACATCATCTTATAAAGCTTACAAATAATGGTCCAATCAATACATCATCTTATAAAGCTTACACATAATGGTCCAATCAATACATCATCTTATAAAGCTTACACATAATGGTCCAATCAATACATCATCTTATAAAGCTTACACATAATGGTCCAATCAATACATCATCTTATAAAGCTTAGAAATAATGGTCCAATCAATACATCAACTTATAAAGCTTACACATAATGGTCCAATCAATACATCATCTTATAAAGCTTACACATAATGGTCCAATCAATACATCATCTTATAAAGCTTAGAAATAATGGTCCAATCAATACATCAACTTATAAAGCTTACACATAATGGTCCAATCAATACATCATCTTATAAAGCTTACACATAATGGTCCAATCAATACATCATCTTATAAAGCTTACACATAATGGTCCAATCAATACATCATCTTATAAAGCTTACACATAATGGTCCAATCAATACATCATCTTATAAAGCTTACACATAATGGTCCAATCAATACATCATCTTATAAAGCTTACACATAATGGTCCAATCAATACATCATCTTATAAAGCTTACACATAATGGTCCAATCAATACATCATCTTATAAAGCTTACAAATAATGGTCCAATCAATACATCATCTTATAAAGCTTACACATAATGATCCAATCAATACATCATCTTATAAAGCTTACATATAATGGTCCAATCAATACATCATCTTATAAAGCTTACACATAATGATCCAATCAATACATCATCTTATAACGCTTACACATAATGGTCCAATCAATACATCATCTTATAAAGCTTACACATAATGGTCCAATCAATACATCATCTTATAAAGCTTACACATAATGGTTCAATCAATACATCATCTTATAAAGCTTACAAATAATAGTCCAATCAATACATCATCTTATAAAGCTTACAGATAATGGTCCAATCAATACATCATCTTATAAAGCTTACAGATAATGGTCCAATCAATACATCATCTTATAAAGCTTACACATAATGGTCCAATCAATACATCATCTTATAAAGCTTACACATAATGATCCAATCAATACATCATCTTATAAAGCTTACACATAATGGTCCAATCAATACATCATCTTATAAAGCTTACACATAATGGTCCAATCAATACATCATCTTATAAAGCTTACACATAATGGTCCAATCAATACATCATCTTATAAAGCTTACACATAATGGTCCAATCAATACATCATCTTATAAAGCTTACAGATAATGGTCCAATCAATACATCATCTTATAAAGCTTACACATAATGGTCCAATCAATACATCATCTTATAAAGCTTACAAATAATGGTCCAATCAATACATCATCTTATAAAGCTTACAAATAATGGTCCAATCAATACATCATCTTATAAAGCTTACAAATAATGGGCCAATCAATACATCATCTTATAAAGCTTACAAATAATGGGCCAATCAATACATCATCTTATAAAGCTTACACATAATGGTCCAATCAATACATCATCTTATAAAGTGCATTTAAATCATGATTTAACTTAACTTATTGCACTACCTATTGAGATGAACCGGTCGGTGTAGGGATTGTATTACATTTTGATACATTAAATTGGTCAGTAAATTATAACGCTGTATATATAGAATTTTTTGCTTAGAAGTAATAACAATTGATTCATTCATTGAATTTTTTCTGGAGTGCGCAGCTTAATTTATTTCATTCTGGATGGTAGATGGGACTGAAGATGAAGGTCCCTGTTGAGGACGCAGCACCCGATCTCTTTATATCACTGCGGTTTTAATAGTTTTTCAGTGCTGGACTAACAAATTCTTATTGAGGTTATTGTCTCCCAGATCCTGATATCAATGAATTAAACTCATTAAACTATTTACAATTGTACATCATTATTTCAATGACAACAGTCAACTGAATTTCCATTAGTTCATTTAGAATAATCATAGAGATAGTGAGTATAGAGGGAAAGGGAGGTGAGTATATAGGCAAAGGGAGGTGAGTATATAGGCAAAGGGAGGTGAGTATATAGGCAAAGGGAGGTGAGTATACAGGCAAAGGGAGGTGAGTATACAGGCAAAGGGAGGTGAGTATATAGGCAAAGGGAGGTGAGTATACAGGCAAAGGGAGGTGAGTATACAGGCAAAGGGAGGTGAGTATACAGGCAAATAGAGGTGAGTATACAGGCAAAGGGAGGTGAGTATACAGGCAAAGGGAGGTGAGTATACAGGCAAAGGGAGGTGAGTATACAGGCAAAGGGAGGTGAGTATACAGGCAAAGGGAGGTGAGTATACAGGCAAATAGAGGTGAGTATACAGGCAATGGGAGGTGAGTATACAGGCAATGGGAGGTGAGTATACAGGCAAAGGGAGGTGAGTATACAGGCAAAGGGAGGTGAGTATACAGGCAAAGGGAGGTGACTAAAGTCCAGGTCAGGTCCCCGTATGCAACTCGAACTTGAGCCCCAATGAAGTCAATGGGGACCCAAATTTGGATATAAAATGGGTGTAGCAAGGGCCTGAGGGCTGCAAATCGAGGGGAGCACCAGGGTGATTGCCCGGCACAACATGGGCCAAAGAAAGTACACAAAATATTAACAGAAAACAAAATCATTTAATTTAAAAAATTAGTTTTTTTCAGGGGGGTTGGAGGTCAAATCAGGGGGCAACAGGCGATGGGCAAAATGGGCTGAGGAAGGTATTGAAAATAATAACATAACTAATAAATTAGGGAAATACATACATACATTAATAAATTCATCAATCAATATATATATACAGTGAGTAAATAAATAGATGATTAATAAAAACAATTAAAAAAAAAAAAAATATATATATATATATATATATATATATATATATATATATATATATATTTATTTATTTATATAGTTAAATAAATAAATATTAACATCAATAAATAATATATAAATAAATAAATAAATATTAACATCAATAAATACATATATACATCAATAAATATATACTTATATAGATAAATAAATAAATATTAACATCAATAAATAATAAATAAATATGAATATCAATAAATACATATAGGCCCTTATTCATCAAGCGATAGCGCCAGGTAGTGTCTGACGAGCGCCAGGTCCCGCCAGCTAACGGCGGCTACCAACTCAAGTACGCCCGGCGTCGGCCACAATGACGCATTTATCAAGCTAAATGAGGCTAGCGCCGGCGAGAGCGTCAGCTAGCGCGGGATTCATCATGTAGCCGACTGCAACGAACAGCGCCGCTGCTAATCCCATCACAGCGACAGGTATGACCTGGCGCTACCTGCCGCTCTCCCATACATTTCAATGGTTGTTTTAAGTGGTTTTTGTGTTCTTGTCTTTGGCACAAAATTCAACACATGTTTATTGGGATATGTTTTATTAATCTGTCTTGTTATTTTTCTTTTTTAGATGAAAGTTGTAATTTTTACACTGTAATGTTGTGAGTGACATCTAAAATGCATCTCCTCCCACAAAACTCATTGGGCTCAAAATCGCTTGTTTTCACAACACACGGGGCTTGTAAAGCTACTTTTTAGGCAGTCATGTTTGGCGCTCACGTTCGCTCATCGAAATTGTCAGCGCCCAAGCTATTCGGCAGCCCTGTCCTTGATGAATCTGTGTTGGTCAGAGTTTGTGCAGTCGCTGTTTTGATTCGCTATGTGGCGGCGCGAGCGGCGCTGTGCTGCGCTGTGCTGCGCTGTGCTGCGCTGTGCTGCGCTGTGCTGTTCATACATGTGCCCTTCTGCCATTTTCCCGGAATTCACTTGCCGCGACCCCAGTCGTTCTTAATGAATACACTGTAGTTGTGAGCGTGCATGTCCACATTCTGCAGGATTTATTCAGGCGTACAAGCTCATAACCACCCGTTATGCATTCTCCTGTGTGCCACATTATCATGTAGTTGGATAGTTTTATTGTGTGATTATTTTATGAAGGAATAAGATTTTTATTTTTAAGCACCAAGCTTTTTGGTTTTCAAGGACCTATGCATTACAGGATCTTGAACCCCCAGCTAAATCAAGCTAATAATTAATGGCGTCTTTGCCAATAGCTTGTTGTAATGCGTCAATTTACTTTTTCCCCCCACTTAGCTTGCACATAGCTGATATTAGCTTGTTCCTGGTGCGCGGAGGTTTTTTTTTGGGGGGAATTTTTGGCACAGTTGCTTTGGTCATATCCGGTTCCTGTTTCCTCCTTTGCGTTTCAAAGCCGCATAAAGCTTTAACTTTCTTGCGCTTTGTCCAGTAGCTTGTGTTAATGTGTAAATTGTGTTTTTCTGCCACTTAGCTTGCACATAGCTGATATTAGCTTGCTCCTGGTGCGCGGAGCGTTTGTTTTTTTTGTTTTTTTTCCCCAGTTGCTTTGGTCATATCCGGTTCCTGTTTCCTCCTTTGCGTTTCAAAGCCCCATAAAGCTTTAACTTTCTTGCGCTTTGTCCAATAGCTTGTGTTAATGTGTAAATTGTGTTTTTCCGCCACTTAGCTTGCACATAGCTGATATTAGCTTGCTCCTGGTGCGCGGAGCGTTTGTTTTTTTTGTTTTTTTTCCCCAGTTGCTTTGGTCATATCCGTTTCCTGTTTCCTCCTTTGCGTTTCAAAGCCACCTAAAGTTAAAAATTACTAGCGCTTAGTCCAATAGCTTTTTGGAATGCGTAAATCGACTAGTTCTGCCACTTAGCTTACACATAGCGGATATTAGCTGGTTCCTTTTGCGAGGAGCGTTTTTTTTTTTGGCCCCTGTCGCTTTGGTCATATCCGGTTCCTGTTTCCTCCTTTGCGTTTCCACCATGCTGCCCAGGAGACGGATTCTGCGCCTCCCCAGCTCCTCCTCTGATTCTGACCCCACCACCCCTCCCCCACCTCCCCCACCTACCTCACCTCCCCCACCTAACCCCCCTCCCACCCCTTCCCCTCCTGGGCAAGCAAAATGCAAGAGACAGAGGGTGGATAGCCGCGTAAACGGCCAGGTGGTCAAAGTGAGTATGTTTCTCTTGGATTTTCTGTTTAAAGTGGACCAACACACAGGGGGTATTGGCCCTGAAATCTCTTAGTTTTCAGGACCAATCTGATCACTCCCCGCGGGGCATCCCAAATCTGGATGTCCTGCGGGGATGAACCCCCCTGGAGGCCAAAAACCTTACCTCTGCACCGTCCCATCTCTGCATGCATGATCCGCGGATGCATCTTGCGCTTCCCTCTAGCAGGGTGGGCCCCTGCGCCAGGCATTTGTTAATGGCCTGCACAGGCGCCCTCCCTGTTAGAGTGAAACGCCACACGCGTCCTACAGCGCTCAGAGGCAGCTGAGCTGGTATGCACGTCCAAGCGGGCTTGGACGCGCATACCACAGCGGCGCAGAGCGCTGTGCTAGCCTGGCGCAGTCACGTGGGAGCGTGGTCAGTGGTGTATTTCTGGCCTTCCCAGGGGGTTTCAGACACACGGCCCACCCCCGATTGGTGTGCCCCACCAAAGTGGACCCAAACCCAGAATAGTCAAAATCCAGGGTGTTGGTCCACTTTAATCTGTTCTCAGTATAACTGTTTATGCCATTGTTCTGATGTCATGTATTGATTTGTGTTTGTTTTTCATTGCTCATAGGATTTCTGCATCCACCAATATGACTATGCCCGTGGGGGCAAAAAGCGAATAGCCATGGAGGTGAAGGCCACAGTGTCCCGGCGCTTCAACACCCAGCTATCAGTCCGAGCTATCCAGCAGAAGTGGTCTGACTTCAAGCGCCGGGACCCTGAAGGCGTGTACCGCCTATATGATGCCTACGCATCAGGTAAGTTTAAGCTTATGCTATGTTTATACTTTTGTTTAACTAATCTGCTAAGCTGTGTCCATTTGGGGTATTAATATTAATTATTTTCATTCTCCCCCTCAACACAGATAAGCGTCCTCCCCTGGGGAAACGTGGGAAGGGATTCCTCCCCCGAACCAGGCAGGAGTCGGGGGAGTCATCGGGGGAGGGTCCCTCTCGCGGCTCCTATTTAGAGGACCCAGGGGAGGAAGGGGATGATGCCCCAGAGGAGTGTGCTGCTGGGGGGCTGGCAGGATCAAGCCTCAGCTCCTCACACTCTGACTCTGTGGAGTCTCACCAGCCAAGGGGCCACTCTCAAGTGGGGAGTCCAAGTGGGGTGGAAGATGTGGACTCTCCCACACTCCCTGAAGGAGCAGGGAGTGAGAGGGAGGAGGGTGGCCCTTTGGCTGGGGGATCTTCGGAGCAGAGTGTGAGGAGCCGAGGCTCCCCGCCTCCTCCTCAGAGCCCTCCCTGGGCTTCAAGTGGCGGATCATCCCCTGGTGAGTGCACATTTAGTCAGTGTTAGTCTGTGACAGGTTTCATCTGGCCATTTGTACTTAGCCCTTGCCATTCCTCTCTAATTTGCAGGGCATCATATAGGCGGCACCTCCATGGCCTTTTGGCAACGCCTTCTCCACGGGCATAGTCGTGGTAAGTGTTTGTTGTTATCCCTCACATTCCATATGTTATGACATTCCTTAAAGTGGACCAACACCCATTGTTGATTGTGCTTGGAATCTCTAAGCTTCCATGCCCAATCACCTCCCTCACCCAGGGCCCCCCCCAAAAAGCCCACAAACTCCTTACCTCATTGGGGGTGGCAGAAGCCACCGCCGCAGCCTCCTGCGTGCCCCTCTAGATGTGTGTGCGCCTGCGCTCTCCGTTTCATAATGGCCTGCGCGTGCGCACACACTGGAGGAGTGATGCGCGGAAGGCAGCAGTGGCGGACGGTGTCTCACTCAAATTGTTGTGCTCTGCCAAAGCGGACCAAAACACAGAATAGTTGCAATCCTGGGTATTGGCCCACTTTCAACAGACACATGTTTCCTGGTCCATAGTACAAGCTGGTTGGATAATGTACATTAACATCAAAAACCCCACTACCGTGCAATCCAAATGGCAACCACCCCTATGTTTCTGCCCACACCATGATGGGGGCTAGCAAATGTGTTATTTGGTTAAGTTGTTCCGGCTAACACATGTTGCACACTAGTAACATTCTACAATCAACTGCAAATTATTCCTTAGCATTGCACTGTCAAGGTTATTGGCACATTATCTTTATGTGTCCATGTTGCAACCATAAATAATTTAAAGGAACTCATGGACCAGGAAATATGCTAATGTTGGACAACATGTGTGTAACCATGCAAGCATTTGTTTTTGCAGACTCCCTAACCAGATGGATGACAAATAGTCATGTGTCATTGGCCCACTAATTTTGCTTTTCTCTTTTGCTTTCTCATGACAGATGTTGCCACGCAGACGGAGCCGGTGTACATCACCACCACACCTCCCGGGACGGCCAGCAGCATGGGCCCCCGCCACAGCTGCGATGGTGAGTACATCCCACTTCATATGCCTAAAGACTTGTGAACCCTATGTGTTATAGTCAATTCTGCAGACATTTACAATGTACCTATGTGTTTAAGCAACACACATCTAGGTTACATGTGTTTGGCCAACAATCCTACATGCATGTCTGCATGCTTGATTGTTGCCTCACATTCTTGAGTTTGCCACATAGAGACAATTTGTGGTTTGTACCCAACCAAATGGGCCTGCTTAGGTCATGACCTCTAAGATTCTTGGCCAAACTAGTTTACTCATTAGGACTTAGGCCCTGATGTTTGGCTGTGACTAAACACATAAATGTCCACACTGGGACTTATACCTTCTTTGATTACCAAGAGTTAAGAGTAAATGTATGCTTGGGATGTGGTGGCCACATTTAAGCCAGCCACTAGTACTCATATAATGGTAACACCTAAGGGCACAGTGGGCAACAATGTTAATGTGAGCGTCAGCTAATTGGACCCCCTGACATTACATTGCTACATCTGTGTCTGTTGAGGTCACATTCCATTTATTAAATCTGTTTTTTTTTTACTCTCTCCAGCTTGTGAAAACCAGCATCGCAGACTGTGGCGGTCGATCCGGCGTCTTCGCCTTATGCTGCTGGCCAAGAAGAGGCGTTGGCGTTAAAGTAGGGTGATGACTGGCCCCTTGTTTTAGCCCCTTTGGGGGCAAATGTTGGGCCTGTTGCCCACCTTTAAAATTAAAAATTTTCTATTTTTCTAATTACAGTGTGTTGTGCCTTGCCAAGCATAGTTTAAGTGTCTACAAACCCATTTGTGTGTAAATTTTGCCATACCTTTGTAGCCATTTAATGTGTAAACCATAGTAAGCTATGGTCACAAATGTGTGGCATAAATTTTGGCCTACATTTACATATGTAGATCAAGATACTCATCCCTGACTGTGTTCTTAGCTATGTCTTAGGAAAAACGCAATTTAGAGGTGGGTTAATCAAATCTATTTACACAAAAAAATTAGAACCACAAACAAATTAATATTCTTGGCTGGGTTGCCGGGGAGGTTGGGAGTCATTGCTAGGGGCGGTGTTGGGGGCCAACAGTGCAGTAAAAAAAATAGACTGCTGTTGTATGAGCTGTTGTGTCAACAACAAACTTTGTTCCTGCCGCTGGAGACATTCTTCCTGGCGCTGGAGACATTCTTCCTGGCGCTGGATAGATTGCTCCATTAGATTGCCGAGGCGACCAAGTTCCTGGTTATGTTGTTGGTTTTGGAGCAACTGGTCTATCTGGCGCTGCTGGGCCACATCAGCACCTGATGTTCCAACGCCGCAATGCGCTCATTAGTTCCATCACGCGGCTGTTGGCGACTGTAGTCCTCCAGCATCCGGACCCCTAGCTCATAAAAATCATGACTGGTTGGTGCCACACCTCCTCTTGCTCTGGTTTGAGGCTAACAAAATAGAAAACAACATTTTAGTCAAACAGAACCAATGCAGCTATGCCCCTCAAAATCATTTGCCCAAACTGTAACAATACAACTTACCCTTGTTTAAGCCTCTGAAGCTTGGCCGCATGGCACTTGGGAAGAGGTCCCAGCTTGGGGTTCTGGTCCCGCCTCCTGCAAAAACAACCAAGAAAGGAAATGTGACATGTTGGTTCATCGCCTACACACGAACATGGCAATGTGGTTATTGGTCCTCTAAATCAGCCATGTTACCTCCGTGTCGTCCGGCACAGGTAGGAGCGGGGTATCGCTGCCAGAGAGGGGCAAATCCACATCCGAGAGCTCCGGCAAGTTGGCATATGCTAAACAGGAAAGTCAGGTTAGTAGGTCAGTGACCCAAACTCAAATGTAACATGGATAGCCTTTCGAGGCCATACCTCCACAAAGTGCCAGATTACACACTAGCCAAAAGGTATCTTGGAAACTCAGATTGCTAACATGTATGTAAGAGGAATATGAGGCAATAATTGGGCCAAATAAGATCAGACACATTGCTAAAATTACACATACCCGCAATCTCCCAGATGTCTGGAGTGGGGACCTCACTCGAGCTTTGCCTTGGAAAATACATGTTTAAACACAAGTTGGCCGAAGAAAGTGCCACAAAAGTAGAGCAAAAATACATACTAGATCATCAAGCCAAAACAACTTACCCTCATCTCTGGCAGCCTCAACGTGAAGGGCCCTTTCCGGACAGCCACTTCCGATATTCTGGCCAACTAAAAGACACAATTAATGTCTCTAAATATTCACTACTTGGGTGAAGGTTTGTCTTTAAATATACTCAAAAAATGCATTGCAATCACTCCAAAAACTATTAGACTGACCCTGGGGATGGAAAAAGCACTCAAAATAGGCATGTTCAACTTGACATAGCAAACATGTAGATTATTAGACTAACCCAATTGAACCAGTGTAACATAAACAGCATAAAGGATACATTATTTATTGCAATACACACCAACAGGGTCCTGTTGACCTGCAACATCGGAAGTGGGGTCCAAAGATGAACCAGTCACTTGGCCTACAAATCAAAAAGAGGAATGATAGACATGCACTTGTGGTCAAGCGGCTAAAGCAAGGTTGACACATGCACTTACCGGCATCCAAAGAGTACCTTGGCTCCTGAGGAGATGCTGGTGCCAATGGCGGGGCAGCTAGGCAAAAACAAAGCAAACATTTAGCCATTGGTAATGTGCCGCACAAAATAAAACATGCATTTAGGTGTGTGTGAGCAGCTCAATCAATAATATTCCCTAATCAAGGCCAGTGTGGCTTACACATGTATATGCAGATATATGGCCACACATCTCTGGCTTCCCACATAGCTACACATGTTAGGGCCTTGTTAGTTGCTGTGAGGGTTAAAGTGGGCGTGAAATTAGGCCGCAGGTCCATATTAGTAATCCTCAACAGTGGTACAAGCTATTGTTGGAGGTGCTCCCACACCCATTTTGGGCAAAAACAACCAGCCCCTAAATTAGTGTTAAATACCTTCAATGGCAGACTGGGTTAGGCTGGAGGTTGGTTGACGGGCAGGATTTTGTGTGTCCTCCTCCTCCCCCGAATCATGGACAGCACCATGTGCACCTATGCAGAAAGCAACACACATGAAAGTAAAACATTTATGAGGTATAATGTACTACTTCACAGGTCCTACTGTTAGTTGGGCAGAAAGAGAACAAGCTAATCACATACATTAACATTACCATCACAAAATAGAAAGAAAATATGTACCTTCAGTCCAACCTGTGGTGTCATCCCCAGGATCCACACCCTGCAGCCGAGCAAGTGAAATTTTCCCCTTCAGCATCTCCTCATACGGCCTGTAGGTACTCTTTGGACCCTGGATGGTCCCACTCTCGACATCAAGGTCGTGGTTCATCTTTTTCATAAGGGCCCCTCTCAAAGTGTAGAAGCGTTTCCTGCAGGATGGGCCACTACGTGGGTGTTGAGCACTGCTAGTAAGCTCCTCACCAATGGCATCCCACAGTTTGCTTCTTTCTTTTTGCCTATGGACTTGCTTTGGGAGCCGAAGATCAGCTCCCATTTCGCAAGGGTCAGGCGAACAAGATTATTATTCTCCTCCAAATTAAATTCAGGCTCCCTCTTGGCACCTGGGCGCTTAGCCTGGGGTGCTGCACCACCTTCAGGCTGGGCCCTTTCCCTTAAGGGAGGTCTGCGCACAGCACCCACCACACTCCTACTTGGGCCTGCTGTGGCCGGCAGATGTCCTGAATTTGGCTCCATCCTGTAGCTGCACACACACACCAATACACAACCAACAAGCACGCATGCAGACTACAGAATGGCATCGCCCTCTCTTTGGGTTGGGCAGGTTTTATGTGCTCTAACAGCCAATCACAAACAGGCCCACTTAATTGATTAACACATACTGGCAAGGTGCTTGTAGCCACAGCTCAAATGCAGTGATTGAACCATGTGTGGTAGCCAATTAACTAATTACAGACCTCATTAACAAAACAACACACAACCAAAGACAACAATGTACTCATGTATAGTAAACACTTGTGACATGTGGCTATACAAACGGCTATTTAAATCAAGAGCAGCTTACCTTTCATTGGTCCACCACAGAATTTTCAGCCATGTACGTTAATGCACGCAAGTTTAGGCTCACGTACGCTAGTAGCGCTACTAGCGTGCGCGTGCGCACTCCGTTTCACGCACACCTGGGTCAGCTAATTGGAGGCCGGAAATAGCAGAGCAACGCAAAAGGCGGCAAAGCGGACCTGTCCTTTTTGAAAGGGAAGTATAAATGGCTGGATTTGGCAAGCTTCTGGTATTGTTACACTGTGGCAAAGGCTGTGGTGTGGTGCTTGTTTCCCTTAGCTCATTTGAGTGTCTGGCTGGGTTTGGTCCTCACTCTCTGTGGCTTGTTGGGTGATTTCTGACAGTGCTGTTTCTTTAGGAGATTGATTTTGTTGGCATATGCAAATATTGTGGAGCATACAGCAAGTGAGGCTTGATTTTGGGGCCTTTTGTGGGCTGTGCAGCAACTCCCCTCTTGGTTGTGCCTAATTTAGAAAGCTGGTTTTCAGCAGGCTGGTGGTTTGGACCACTATACTTCTGGTTTTGTGGTGAGCTGCATTGTAGTGAGTGTGTGAGGAGTGTGATTGTTTGTGTGTGTGGTGTGTTTGTGGTTTTTGGTTTGGTTTGTCTGATTTTGTATATCTGTTGAGTGTGTGTGATGGATAAGAGGGTGATGTATGGGGTATGGGTGGATGGATGTATGCGTATGCTGGAAGAGCAGGAGGACAGGGAGCGGGGTTCTGTGAGGCTTAGGGCACCCCGCTCCTTTGACGAGCAGATCAGGAGCCGCTTCCGTCTGAATCGTGCTGCACTACAGTCCCTATATGATCAGATTAAGCACAAAATCGAGCCATCCACCAAACGCACTCGATCCATTCCAGGCATAGTACGCCTGTGTGCCACTCTTAATATTTTGGCACGAGGGACCTTCCAGGCAACCTCTGCCCTCCTCAGCGGGATCAGCCAGGCTACTATGAGCTGCATATTAATCCAGGTAGTTCTGGCGATTTGTGATTTGATCCCAATTTACATCAAGTTTCCTGAGGATGAGGATGAGGTTGCCAAAATAAAACATGCCTTCTATCTAATGGGAGGGATCCCGAATGTGCTAGGGTGCGCTGATGGTACACCTATCCCTTTCCGCCCTCCCCGTGCACAGGAGCTGTATTACCGAAACTGGAAACAATTTCATTCATTTAACATCATGGTGGTCTGTGACCACGAAATGAAGCTGCGGGCGGTGAGATCGGGGTTCCCCGGCTCATGCCACGATTCTTACGTCCTGCAGCGGACAGTCCTGTGCCGGAAGTTTGAGAACAACGAAATGCCAGCTGGCTGGCTACTGGGTATATAATTAACCATGTCAAAGTATTTGGCCTAAAAAAATGTGGCCTAGTAAGCGAAATTAGTAAAAATGAAAACCAAAACATGTACTAGTACTAATTGCAGTCTCTCTCCTTGTGTTTTTTCTACAGCGGACAAGGGATATGGGCAGAGAACGTGGGTGATGACTTCGGTCAGAAGCCCACAGACCTCTGCCCATGAACGCTACAATGCAGCACACCGCAAAACCCGAAGCATTGTGGAACGAACCATCGGCCTGCTGAAAGCACGCTTTCTATGTTTGGCACGCCCAGGAGGAGAGATGCTGTACAGTCCACAGAAGGTCTCCAAGATCATCCTCGCCTGCTGTGTGCTCCACAACATTTGTATATGCCACAGAATTCAATCCCCTGAAGAGACAGCACTGGTGCCCGAAATCCCCAACTAGCCCGCAGAAAGAATTGAGGACACCCAGACTGGCAATGAGCTAAGGGAAAGCCTGATCACTTCTTTTTTTGCGGTAAGCTAACTACCCTTCACTGTAATCCAAGTACTGCACTACAGGGCAAATCTTTTTTGACTCCAATCATAATTTGTCCAAAACCACTATAAGGGGGGTGTAAGATGACCAAAACCACTATAAGGGGGGAGTAAGATGACTAGAGATGAGCGAACTTTTGAAAAATTCGATTCGACTGATTCGCCGAATTTTCCGACAAAAATCGTTTCGACCCGAATAAATTCGCGACGAATCGCTATTAAAAACGGCTATTTCTGAGCCTCCTACAGCCTCAATAGGGTTGTAAACCATTCAGCCTTGCTGTAACACGCACAGGATGCGTGCTGGGTTAGTTAAATAATACTTTGAAGAAATATCACATGCAGATCAGAGGCATCGCTAATAGAATCGCAGAGCGGCACAATTGCAGAGAGTTGAAGTGGCATCACTATGAGGGGCAGAAGGAGCCCAAATATACACTGGAGTTGGCCTCAGGAGCCCAAAAATTGGATGAATCACACCCTGGAGTTGGCAGAAGTTGGCAGCAGCAGCAGCAGCAGGAGCCCAAATATACACTGGAGTTGGCTTCAGGAGCCCAAAAATTGGATGAATCACACCCTGGAGTTGGCAGAAGTTGGCAGCAGCAGCAGCAGGAGCCCAAATATACACTGGAGTTGGCCTCAGGAGCCCAAAAATTGGATGAATCACACCCTGGAGTTGGCAGGAGTTGACAGTAGCAGCAGCAGGAGCCCAAATATACACTGGAGTTGGCTTCAGGAGCCCAAAAATTGGATGAATCACACCCTGGAGTTGGCAGGAGTTGACAGCAGCAGCAGCAGGAGCCCAAATATACACTGGAGTTGGCCTCAGGAGCCCAAAAATTGGATGAATCACACCCTGGAGTTGGCAGGAGTTGACAGTAGCAGCAGCAGGAGCCCAAATATACACTGGAGTTGGCCTCAGGAGCCCAAAAATTGGATGAATCACACCCTGGAGTTGGCAGAAGTTGGCAGCAGCAGCAGCAGGAGCCCAAATATACACTGGAGTTGGCCTCAGGAGCCCAAAAATTGGATGAATCACACCCTGGAGTTGGCAGGAGTTGACAGTAGCAGCAGCAGGAGCCCAAATATACACTGGAGTTGGCCTCAGGAGCCCAAAAATTGGATGAATCACACCCTGGAGTTGGCAGAAGTTGGCAGCAGCAGCAGCAGGAGCCCAAATATACACTGGAGTTGGCCTCAGGAGCCCAAAAATTGGATGAATCACACCCTGGAGTTGGCAGGAGTTGACAGTAGCAGCAGCAGGAGCCCAAATATACACTGGAGTTGGCCTCAGGAGCCCAAAAATTGGATGAATCACACCCTGGAGTTGGCAGAAGTTGGCAGCAGCAGCAGCAGGAGCCCAAATATACACTGGAGTTGGCCTCAGGAGCCCAAAAATTGGATGAATCACACCCTGGAGTTGGCAGAAGTTGGCAGCAGCAGCAGCAGGAGCCCAAATATACACTGGAGTTGGCCTCAGGAGCCCAAAAATTGGATGAATCACACCCTGGAGTTGGCAGGAGTTGACAGTAGCAGCAGCAGGAGCCCAAATATACACTGGAGTTGGCTTCAGGAGCCCAAAAATTGGATGAATCACACCCTGGAGTTGGCAGGAGTTGACAGCAGCAGCAGCAGGAGCCCAAATATACACTGGAGTTGGCCTCAGGAGCCCAAAAATTGGATGAATCACACCCTGGAGTTGGCAGGAGTTGACAGTAGCAGCAGCAGGAGCCCAAATATACACTGGAGTTGGCCTCAGGAGCCCAAAAATTGGATGAATCACACCCTGGAGTTGGCAGAAGTTGGCAGCAGCAGCAGCAGGAGCCCAAATATACACTGGAGTTGGCCTCAGGAGCCCAAAAATTGGATGAATCACACCCTGGAGTTGGCAGGAGTTGACAGTAGCAGCAGCAGGAGCCCAAATATACACTGGAGTTGGCCTCAGGAGCCCAAAAATTGGATGAATCACACCCTGGAGTTGGCAGAAGTTGGCAGCAGCAGCAGCAGGAGCCCAAATATACACTGGAGTTGGCCTCAGGAGCCCAAAAATTGGATGAATCACACCCTGGAGTTGGCAGAAGTTGACAGTAGCAGCAGCAGGAGCCCAAATATACACTGGAGTTGGCTTCAGGAGCCCAAAAATTGGATGAATCACACCCTGGAGTTGGCAGGAGTTGAAAGCAGCAGCAGCAGGAGCCCAAATATACACTGGAGTTGGCCTCAGGAGCCCAAAAATTGGATGAATCACACCCTGGAGTTGGCAGGAGTTGACAGTAGCAGCAGCAGGAGCCCAAATATACACTGGAGTTGGCCTCAGGAGCCCAAAAATTGGATGAATCACACCCTGGAGTTGGCAGAAGTTGGCAGCAGCAGCAGCAGGAGCCCAAATATACACTGGAGTTGGCCTCAGGAGCCCAAAAATTGGATGAATCACACCCTGGAGTTGGCAGAAGTTGGCAGCAGCAGGAGCCCAAATATACACTGGAGTTGGCCTCAGGAGCCCAAAAATTGGATGAATCACACCCTGGAGTTGGCAGGAGTTGACAGTAGCAGCAGCAGGAGCCCAAATATACACTGGAGTTGGCCTCAGGAGCCCAAAAATTGGATGAATCACACCCTGGAGTTGGCAGGAGTTGACAGTAGCAGCAGCAGGAGCCCAAATATACACTGGAGTTGGCCTCAGGAGCCCAAAAATTGGATGAATCACACCCTGGAGTTGGCAGGAGTTGACAGTAGCAGCAGCAGGAGCCCAAATATACACTGGAGTTGGCTTCAGGAGCCCAAAAATTGGATGAATCACACCCTGGAGTTGGCAGGAGTTGACAGCAGCAGCAGCAGGAGCCCAAATATACACTGGAGTTGGCCTCAGGAGCCCAAAAATTGGATGAATCACACCCTGGAGTTGGCAGGAGTTGACAGTAGCAGCAGCAGTAGCCCAAATATACACTGGAGTTGGCCTCAGGAGCCCAAAAATTGGATGAATCACACCCTGGAGTTGGCAGAAGTTGGCAGCAGCAGCAGCAGGAGCCCAAATATACACTGGAGTTGGCCTCAGGAGCCCAAAAATTGGATGAATCACACCCTGGAGTTGGCAGGAGTTGACAGTAGCAGCAGCAGGAGCCCAAATATACACTGGAGTTGGCCTCAGGAGCCCAAAAATTGGATGAATCACACCCTGGAGTTGGCAGAAGTTGGCAGCAGCAGCAGCAGGAGCCCAAATATACACTGGAGTTGGCCTCAGGAGCCCAAAAATTGGATGAATCACACCCTGGAGTTGGCAGGAGTTGACAGTAGCAGCAGCAGGAGCCCAAATATACACTGGAGTTGGCCTCAGGAGCCCAAAAATTGGATGAATCACACCCTGGAGTTGGCAGAAGTTGGCAGCAGCAGCAGCAGGAGCCCAAATATACACTGGAGTTGGCCTCAGGAGCCCAAAAATTGGATGAATCACACCCTGGAGTTGGCAGAAGTTGGCAGCAGCAGCAGCAGGAGCCCAAATATACACTGGAGTTGGCCTCAGGAGCCCAAAAATTGGATGAATCACACCCTGGAGTTGGCAGGAGTTGACAGTAGCAGCAGCAGGAGCCCAAATATACACTGGAGTTGGCTTCAGGAGCCCAAAAATTGGATGAATCACACCCTGGAGTTGGCAGGAGTTGACAGCAGCAGCAGCAGGAGCCCAAATATACACTGGAGTTGGCCTCAGGAGCCCAAAAATTGGATGAATCACACCCTGGAGTTGGCAGAAGTTGGCAGCAGCAGCAGCAGCAGGAGCCCAAATATACACTGGAGTTGGCTTCAGGAGCCCAAAAATTGGATGAATCACACCCTGGAGTTGGCAGAAGTTGGCAGCAGCAGCAGCAGGAGCCCAAATATACACTGGAGTTGGCCTCAGGAGCCCAAAAATTGGATGAATCACACCCTGGAGTTGGCAGGAGTTGACAGTAGCAGCAGCAGGAGCCCAAATATACACTGGAGTTGGCTTCAGGAGCCCAAAAATTGGATGAATCACACCCTGGAGTTGGCAGGAGTTGACAGCAGCAGCAGCAGGAGCCCAAATATACACTGGAGTTGGCCTCAGGAGCCCAAAAATTGGATGAATCACACCCTGGAGTTGGCAGGAGTTGACAGTAGCAGCAGCAGGAGCCCAAATATACACTGGAGTTGGCCTCAGGAGCCCAAAAATTGGATGAATCACACCCTGGAGTTGGCAGAAGTTGGCAGCAGCAGCAGCAGGAGCCCAAATATACACTGGAGTTGGCCTCAGGAGCCCAAAAATTGGATGAATCACACCCTGGAGTTGGCAGGAGTTGACAGTAGCAGCAGCAGGAGCCCAAATATACACTGGAGTTGGCCTCAGGAGCCCAAAAATTGGATGAATCACACCCTGGAGTTGGCAGAAGTTGGCAGCAGCAGCAGCAGGAGCCCAAATATACACTGGAGTTGGCCTCAGGAGCCCAAAAATTGGATGAATCACACCCTGGAGTTGGCAGGAGTTGACAGTAGCAGCAGCAGGAGCCCAAATATACACTGGAGTTGGCCTCAGGAGCCCAAAAATTGGATGAATCACACCCTGGAGTTGGCAGAAGTTGGCAGCAGCAGCAGCAGGAGCCCAAATATACACTGGAGTTGGCCTCAGGAGCCCAAAAATTGGATGAATCACACCCTGGAGTTGGCAGAAGTTGGCAGCAGCAGCAGCAGGAGCCCAAATATACACTGGAGTTGGCCTCAGGAGCCCAAAAATTGGATGAATCACACCCTGGAGTTGGCAGGAGTTGACAGTAGCAGCAGCAGGAGCCCAAATATACACTGGAGTTGGCTTCAGGAGCCCAAAAATTGGATGAATCACACCCTGGAGTTGGCAGGAGTTGACAGCAGCAGCAGCAGGAGCCCAAATATACACTGGAGTTGGCCTCAGGAGCCCAAAAATTGGATGAATCACACCCTGGAGTTGGCAGGAGTTGACAGTAGCAGCAGCAGGAGCCCAAATATACACTGGAGTTGGCCTCAGGAGCCCAAAAATTGGATGAATCACACCCTGGAGTTGGCAGAAGTTGGCAGCAGCAGCAGCAGGAGCCCAAATATACACTGGAGTTGGCCTCAGGAGCCCAAAAATTGGATGAATCACACCCTGGAGTTGGCAGGAGTTGACAGTAGCAGCAGCAGGAGCCCAAATATACACTGGAGTTGGCCTCAGGAGCCCAAAAATTGGATGAATCACACCCTGGAGTTGGCAGAAGTTGGCAGCAGCAGCAGCAGGAGCCCAAATATACACTGGAGTTGGCCTCAGGAGCCCAAAAATTGGATGAATCACACCCTGGAGTTGGCAGGAGTTGACAGTAGCAGCAGCAGGAGCCCAAATATACACTGGAGTTGGCTTCAGGAGCCCAAAAATTGGATGAATCACACCCTGGAGTTGGCAGGAGTTGAAAGCAGCAGCAGCAGGAGCCCAAATATACACTGGAGTTGGCCTCAGGAGCCCAAAAATTGGATGAATCACACCCTGGAGTTGGCAGGAGTTGACAGTAGCAGCAGCAGGAGCCCAAATATACACTGGAGTTGGCCTCAGGAGCCCAAAAATTGGATGAATCACACCCTGGAGTTGGCAGAAGTTGGCAGCAGCAGCAGCAGGAGCCCAAATATACACTGGAGTTGGCCTCAGGAGCCCAAAAATTGGATGAATCACACCCTGGAGTTGGCAGAAGTTGGCAGCAGCAGGAGCCCAAATATACACTGGAGTTGGCCTCAGGAGCCCAAAAATTGGATGAATCACACCCTGGAGTTGGCAGGAGTTGACAGTAGCAGCAGCAGGAGCCCAAATATACACTGGAGTTGGCCTCAGGAGCCCAAAAATTGGATGAATCACACCCTGGAGTTGGCAGGAGTTGACAGTAGCAGCAGCAGGAGCCCAAATATACACTGGAGTTGGCCTCAGGAGCCCAAAAATTGGCCTCAGGAGCCCAAAAATTGGATGAATCACACCCTGGAGTTGGCAGGAGTTGACAGTAGCAGCAGCAGGAGCCCAAATATACACTGGAGTTGGCTTCAGGAGCCCAAAAATTGGATGAATCACACCCTGGAGTTGGCAGGAGTTGACAGCAGCAGCAGCAGGAGCCCAAATATACACTGGAGTTGGCCTCAGGAGCCCAAAAATTGGATGAATCACACCCTGGAGTTGGCAGGAGTTGACAGTAGCAGCAGCAGTAGCCCAAATATACACTGGAGTTGGCCTCAGGAGCCCAAAAATTGGATGAATCACACCCTGGAGTTGGCAGAAGTTGGCAGCAGCAGCAGCAGGAGCCCAAATATACACTGGAGTTGGCCTCAGGAGCCCAAAAATTGGATGAATCACACCCTGGAGTTGGCAGGAGTTGACAGTAGCAGCAGCAGGAGCCCAAATATACACTGGAGTTGGCCTCAGGAGCCCAAAAATTGGATGAATCACACCCTGGAGTTGGCAGAAGTTGGCAGCAGCAGCAGCAGGAGCCCAAATATACACTGGAGTTGGCCTCAGGAGCCCAAAAATTGGATGAATCACACCCTGGAGTTGGCAGGAGTTGACAGTAGCAGCAGCAGGAGCCCAAATATACACTGGAGTTGGCCTCAGGAGCCCAAAAATTGGATGAATCACACCCTGGAGTTGGCAGAAGTTGGCAGCAGCAGCAGCAGGAGCCCAAATATACACTGGAGTTGGCCTCAGGAGCCCAAAAATTGGATGAATCACACCCTGGAGTTGGCAGAAGTTGGCAGCAGCAGCAGCAGGAGCCCAAATATACACTGGAGTTGGCCTCAGGAGCCCAAAAATTGGATGAATCACACCCTGGAGTTGGCAGGAGTTGACAGTAGCAGCAGCAGGAGCCCAAATATACACTGGAGTTGGCTTCAGGAGCCCAAAAATTGGATGAATCACACCCTGGAGTTGGCAGGAGTTGACAGCAGCAGCAGCAGGAGCCCAAATATACACTGGAGTTGGCCTCAGGAGCCCAAAAATTGGATGAATCACACCCTGGAGTTGGCAGGAGTTGACAGTAGCAGCAGCAGGAGCCCAAATATACACTGGAGTTGGCCTCAGGAGCCCAAAAATTGGATGAATCACACCCTGGAGTTGGCAGAAGTTGGCAGCAGCAGCAGCAGGAGCCCAAATATACACTGGAGTTGGCCTCAGGAGCCCAAAAATTGGATGAATCACACCCTGGAGTTGGCAGGAGTTGACAGTAGCAGCAGCAGGAGCCCAAATATACACTGGAGTTGGCCTCAGGAGCCCAAAAATTGGATGAATCACACCCTGGAGTTGGCAGGAGTTGACAGTAGCAGCAGCAGGAGCCCAAATATACACTGGAGTTGGCCTCAGGAGCCCAAAAATTGGATGAATCACACCCTGGAGTTGGCAGAAGTTGGCAGCAGCAGCAGCAGCAGGAGCCCAAATATACACTGGAGTTGGCTTCAGGAGCACAAAAATTGGATGAATCACACCCTGGAGTTGGCAGAAGTTGGCAGCAGCAGCAGCAGGAGCCCAAATATACACTGGAGTTGGCCTCAGGAGCCCAAAAATTGGATGAATCACACCCTGGAGTTGGCAGGAGTTGACAGTAGCAGCAGCAGGAGCCCAAATATACACTGGAGTTGGCTTCAGGAGCCCAAAAATTGGATGAATCACACCCTGGAGTTGGCAGGAGTTGACAGCAGCAGCAGCAGGAGCCCAAATATACACTGGAGTTGGCCTCAGGAGCCCAAAAATTGGATGAATCACACCCTGGAGTTGGCAGGAGTTGACAGTAGCAGCAGCAGGAGCCCAAATATACACTGGAGTTGGCCTCAGGAGCCCAAAAATTGGATGAATCACACCCTGGAGTTGGCAGAAGTTGGCAGCAGCAGCAGCAGGAGCCCAAATATACACTGGAGTTGGCCTCAGGAGCCCAAAAATTGGATGAATCACACCCTGGAGTTGGCAGAAGTTGGCAGCAGCAGCAGCAGGAGCCCAAATATACACTGGAGTTGGCCTCAGGAGCCCAAAAATTGGATGAATCACACCCTGGAGTTGGCAGGAGTTGACAGTAGCAGCAGCAGGAGCCCAAATATACACTGGAGTTGGCCTCAGGAGCCCAAAAATTGGATGAATCACACCCTGGAGTTGGCAGGAGTTGACAGTAGCAGCAGCAGGAGCCCAAATATACACTGGAGTTGGCCTCAGGAGCCCAAAAATTGGATGAATCACACCCTGGAGTTGGCAGAAGTTGGCAGCAGCAGCAGGAGCCCAAATATACACTGGAGTTGGCTTCAGGAGCCCAAAAATTGGATGAATCACACCCTGGAGTTGGCAGAAGTTGGCAGCAGCAGCAGCAGGAGCCCAAATATACACTGGAGTTGGCCTCAGGAGCCCAAAAATTGGATGAATCACACCCTGGAGTTGGCAGGAGTTGACAGTAGCAGCAGCAGGAGCCCAAATATACACTGGAGTTGGCTTCAGGAGCCCAAAAATTGGATGAATCACACCCTGGAGTTGGCAGGAGTTGACAGCAGCAGCAGCAGGAGCCCAAATATACACTGGAGTTGGCCTCAGGAGCCCAAAAATTGGATGAATCACACCCTGGAGTTGGCAGGAGTTGACAGTAGCAGCAGCAGGAGCCCAAATATACACTGGAGTTGGCCTCAGGAGCCCAAAAATTGGATGAATCACACCCTGGAGTTGGCAGAAGTTGGCAGCAGCAGCAGCAGGAGCCCAAATATACACTGGAGTTGGCCTCAGGAGCCCAAAAATTGGATGAATCACACCCTGGAGTTGGCAGGAGTTGACAGTAGCAGCAGCAGGAGCCCAAATATACACTGGAGTTGGCTTCAGGAGCCCAACAATTGGATGAATCACACCCTGGAGTTGGCAGAAGTTGGCAGCAGCAGCAGCAGGAGCCCAAAAAATGGCCTAAAGACATAAATATGTTTTGCACCATTTGGAAAGTGTAAAACGTGGCACCATGCTGAATCTAGTCGCATGCATCAGGCATTGGTGGGTGGAAATCCTGGCTGATCCATCCCTGATTCATTTTGACAAAGGTGAGTCTCTCCACATTTTTAGTTGACAGACGAGTTCTCCTCGCCGTAACTATGGCCCCCGCCGCACTAAACACCCGCTCAGATGGCACGCTACTTGCCGGGCAGGACAGCTTTTCCAGGGCAAACTCTGCTAGTTGCGGCCACAAATCAAGTTTGGCTGCCCAGAAGTCCAGCGGATCCTCAAGGTGTGTTGGCATGGTCATGTCAAAGTATGACATGACCTGCTGGTTCAGGTCCTGCTCCAGGTCTTCCTGCTGCTCATGAGTAGCCTCACTATGCGGGTGTAGAAAGCTACTCATTAGCGACTGAAGACTGAGGCTGCTGCTGCTGATGGAGCTTCTGCTGCTGCTGCTGCCAACCCCCCCAGCGGCCATGGCAGTGGAAGGTGAGCGCAGAGGTCCCCTCGAGTCAGACCTGCGAGAGTATGGACCATGGCGCAGATAGGCATCGGCCAACTGCCTACGTAGAATGTCTTTGTAGTAGTTGAGTTTGTCCTCCCTCTCGGTGGGTTTAAAAAATGCCCCCATTTTGTGCCGGAAGCGAGGGTCCAATAAGGTGGACAGCCAGAAGTCATCCCGCCGACAGATGGAAACAATTCTGGGGTCACTACGCAAGCATGTGAGCATGCTTCGTGCCATTTGCGCAAGTGACTCGGATGGACTACCTGTCTCCATCTCCACTGCATACTGCCACGGTGTGCCCGGGTCCTCTGTCTCTCCTTCCTCAAAAACCTCTAGCTCCTCTGGCTGCTCCTGCTCCTCCTCTCCTGTCCGCTGACTAGATAAACCAGCCATTTCGCCAAGCCTAAACTGTGTTTCGCTGGGCAACTCCTCCTCCTCCTCTTCCTCCTCCTCCTCCTCCAGTTCAGCTCCAACGGGGTTCATGTGGCCGTAAGATGTAAACGCCATGTCTCCAGTGCCCTGACCAGCCATGGTTTCCAACATGTGCTGTAGTACATGAAGCAGTGGAATCACGTCGTTCATCCCGTAATCCTGCCGACTGACAAATAAAGTGGCTTCCTCAAAGGGCCTGAGCAAACGGCAGGTGTCACGTATGAGCTGCCACTGGTTGACATTGAAGTTACACAGGGGAGTCCCCCTATCTGCTTGGATCATCAGGAAATCCGTGATGGCTTTTCTCTGTTCATATAATCGGTCCAACATGTGAAGGGTGGAATTCCAACGGGTGGAAACATCGCAAATCAGACTATGTTGGGGGATACCATTCTGACGCTGTAGCTCAAGAAGGGTGTGTTTGGCGGTGTAGGAGTGGCTGAAGTGCATGCAAAGTTTCCTTGAAGTTGTTAGGATGTCTTGCAGATGGGGGGAACACTTCAGAAACCGCTTGACAACCAGATTGAAGACGTGAGCCATGCAGGGGGCATGGGTCAGGCTTCCTTGGCGCAGCGCAGACAAAATGTTCTTCCCATTGTCGGTAACCATGATTCCCATTTTAAGTTTTCTCGGAGTAAGCCATGTTTGGATTTCCTGATGAATACATTTAAGCAGTTCCTCCCCTGTGTGACTCCGTTCGCCAAGACAAACCATGTGAAGCACTGCGTGACACCTCCGTGCCCTGCACACATGGTAGACTGGAGGGGCACTGAGACTTGAGCCTACAGTGGAGGGTGAGGAGATGGCGGAGGATGAGGAGGCCGAGTCGCACGGTGTCACAGGCCCAATGGGCAGAGAGCGCGGAGGCCGAAGCGGCGTGACCTGTCCAAGTTGCTGCTGCAAAGGGACCACATTCACCCAGTGGGCCGTAAACGACATGTACTGCCCCTGACCGTAGTTACAGCTCCAGATGTCGGCGCTGCCATGTATTTTGCTACACACCGACAGGCTCAAGGACTGGCCCACCTTCTGTTCAACAAAAGTGTGCAGCGCTGGTACTGCCTTCTTGGCAAAGAAATGACGGCTTGGGACTCTCCACCTCGGCTCGGCACAAGCCATCAGTTCTCTGAAAGGTGCAGATTCCACCACCTGAAAAGGGAGCGACTGCAGCACCAGCAACTTGGACAGGAGCACATTCAGCTTCTGCGCCGTAGGATGAGTGGGCGCATACTGCTGTCTCTTGGACATGGCTTCGCTGATGGATTGCTGGCGGGATGCATGACTTGGAGGAGGAGGAGCAGGAGCGACAGAGGATGGGTATGACGCACAGCTGCCTTCGGCTGAGGTGCTGGAGCCTTGGCTGGCAGAAATTGGGAGCTCACTTGGTGAGGAAGCAGACTGGACCACCCCTTGGGAGCCTCGGTTCTCCCAGGTCGTTTTATGGTGACGCATCATATGTTGACGCAGGGCCGTGGTGCCAACATTTGGACCCTGGCCACGCTTCACCTTTTGCCTACATATCTTGCATGTGGCCATGTTACCCTCCTGCGGATGCCTCAGGAAAAACTGCCACACTGCCGAGTAGCTACTTTTCCCACCCCCTGGCCTCACTGATTCACTGCTGCTGTTGCCAACTCCAGGAACCCCTGCTCCACTACCTCCCGATAAGGTAGACTGCCGCACAGCAGGTGCTCTACCCCGGCCCCGGCCCCGGCCGGCTCCAGCCTTTGGAATTGTGCCCCCATGCTGACTGCTACCACCTTGCTGCCTCAGCTGCTGACTCCGGGGCAACCTGCACCCCTCTTCTCCTGATGATGACGATGAAGCCCCTTCATCACCCGGCTCCCAAGTGCGATCGGCTTCATCGTCATCATCATCATCATCACCGAGTTGTGGCTGTACGTCACTGATGTTCGTGGATTCGTCAACAGTGTCTGGCGCAGGAGCTGGAACGCTCGCAGCACCCACGACACTGTCCACATCACTATTTGTCTGCCTAGCTAAAGAAGCCACCTCCATTTCTTGGCTGGGCAGTAGCTGCTGACTGTCCTCTATCTGATGGTCCTCCTCACTAAAGAGTGGAGCTGAACCCAAAGCATAGGATACGTCGCTGGGGGAGGGAACGGCGTAGGCCAGAGGCAATGGGAGGACAGGGACTGCTCTCGGGGCATGCCAACTCAGGGTTGTGTCAGAGGAACCTACCGACCCTAGACTGGGGGTCTCAGACGTAAGTTGTGATGATGTTGTTGATGAGCGCGTCAACCAATCTACCACGGCAGATGCGTTACTGGTGGAGACCCGACCGCTAGCAGATACTGGCAGATTAGGTCTCTCAGCGTGACTCCTGCTGCTACTGGCCCCCAGTCTGATGCGAGCTCTGCCTGCGGAATCTTGGCCTCTGCCACTCCTCTTTTCACTTCCAGGCACTTGTCTGCCCGACATAGTCTAACTGGCGTGGTAGTAGGTGATATTTAAAAAAACCCCGGGCAGCGGTGGGTCTATATGAAACAGAATATAATGCACACCAAAAGTGAGCAGTAACACTCAGCCTCCAACAGGCCTGCTTAGTGTAAATAAGAGAGCTGCTTAGTGTAAATAAAGAGGGGTATGCTATGTTACAGAATGGGATGCCTCAACAGAAGTGCACCTGGCAGGCAGCAGTAAGCCTATGCCCAGCAAAAGTGTCTTATAATATAAATATAATAAGAGCAAATGCTTATATGGTCTTAAACAGAGGCTGCTTTAGTCACAGAATGGGATGCCCCGGGCAGGAATCGAGCTGGCAGGGTCCAGTAGTGCTTTGGCCAGCAAAAGTGTCTTTATCAGGCTAATTTCAAATATGATAAGAGCAAATGCTTATATGGTCTTAAACAGAGGCTGCTGTAGTCACAGAATGGGATGCCCCGGGCAGGAATCGAGCTGGCAGGGTCCAGTAGTGCTTTGGCCAGCAAAAGTGTCTTTATCAGGCCTAATTTCAAATATGATAAGAGCAAATGCTTATATGGTCTTAAACAGAGGCTGCTGTAGTCACAGAATGGGATGCCCCGGGCAGGAATCGACCTGGCAGGGTCCAGTAGGGCTTTGGCCAGCAAAAGTGTCTTTATCAGGCCTAATTTCAAATATGATAAGAGCAAATGCTTATATGGTCTTAAACAGAGGCTGCTGTAGTCACAGAATGGGATGCCCCGGGCAGGAATCGAGCTGGCAGGGTCCAGTAGTGCTTTGGCCAGCAAAAGTGTCTTTATCAGGCCTAATTTCAAATATGATAAGAGCAAATGCTTATATGGTCTTAAACAGAGGCTGCTTTAGTCACAGAATGGGATGCCCCGGGCAGGAATCGAGCTGGCAGGGTCCAGTAGTGCTTTGGCCAGCAAAAGTGTCTTTATCAGGCCTAATTTCAAATATGATAAGAGCAAATGCTTATATGGTCTTAAACAGAGGCTGCTTTAGTCACAGAATGGGATGCCCCGGGCAGGAATCGACCTGGCAGGGTCCAGTAGGGCTTTGGCCAGCAAAAGTGTCTTTATCAGGCCTAATTTCAAATATGATAAGAGCAAATGCTTATATGGTCTTAAACAGAGGCTGCTGTAGTCACAGAATGGGATGCCCCGGGCAGGAATCGAGCTGGCAGGGTCCAGTAGTGCTTTGGCCAGCAAAAGTGTCTTTATCAGGCCTAATTTCAAATATGATAAGAGCAAATGCTTATATGGTCTTAAACAGAGGCTGCTGTAGTCACAGAATGGGATGCCCCGGGCAGGAATCGAGCTGGCAGGGTCCAGTAGTGCTTTGGCCAGCAAAAGTGTCTTTATCAGGCCTAATTTCAAATATGATAAGAGCAAATGCTTATATGGTCTTAAACAGAGGCTGCTTTAGTCACAGAATGGGATGCCCCGGGCAGGAATCGAGCTGGCAGGGTCCAGTAGTGCTTTGGCCAGCAAAAGTGTCTTTATCAGGCCTAATTTCAAATATGATAAGAGCAAATGCTTATATGGTCTTAAACAGAGGCTGCTTTAGTCACAGAATGGGATGCCCCGGGCAGGAATCGACCTGGCAGGGTCCAGTAGGGCTTTGGCCAGCAAAAGTGTCTTTATCAGGCCTAATTTCAAATATGATAAGAGCAAATGCTTATATGGTCTTAAACAGAGGCTGCTGTAGTCACAGAATGGGATGCCCCGGGCAGGAATCGAGCTGGCAGGGTCCAGTAGTGCTTTGGCCAGCAAAAGTGTCTTTATCAGGCCTAATTTCAAATATGATAAGAGCAAATGCTTATATGGTCTTAAACAGAGGCTGCTGTAGTCACAGAATGGGATGCCCCGGGCAGGAATCGAGCTGGCAGGGTCCAGTAGGGCTTTGGCCAGCAAAAGTGTCTTTATCAGGCCTAATTTCAAATATGATAAGAGCAAATGCTTATATGGTCTTAAACAGAGGCTGCTTTAGTCACAGAATGGGATGCCCCGGGCAGGAATCGAGCTGGCAGGGTCCAGTAGTGCTTTGGCCAGCAAAAGTGTCTTTATCAGGCTAATTTCAAATATGATAAGAGCAAATGCTTATATGGTCTTAAACAGAGGCTGCTGTAGTCACAGAATGGGATGCCCCGGGCAGGAATCGACCTGGCAGGGTCCAGTAGGGCTTTGGCCAGCAAAAGTGTCTTTATCAGGCCTAATTTCAAATATGATAAGAGCAAATGCTTATATGGTCTTAAACAGAGGCTGCTTTAGTCACAGAATGGGATGCCCCGGGCAGGAATCGAGCTGGCAGGGTCCAGTAGTGCTTTGGCCAGCAAAAGTGTCTTTATCAGGCTAATTTCAAATATGATAAGAGCAAATGCTTATATGGTCTTAAACAGAGGCTGCTGTAGTCACAGAATGGGATGCCCCGGGCAGGAATCGAGCTGGCAGGGTCCAGTAGTGCTTTGGCCAGCAAAAGTGTCTTTATCAGGCCTAATTTCAAATATGATAAGAGCAAATGCTTATATGGTCTTAAACAGAGGCTGCTGTAGTCACAGAATGGGATGCCCCGGGCAGGAATCGACCTGGCAGGGTCCAGTAGGGCTTTGGCCAGCAAAAGTGTCTTTATCAGGCCTAATTTCAAATATGATAAGAGCAAATGCTTATATGGTCTTAAACAGAGGCTGCTGTAGTCACAGAATGGGATGCCCCGGGCAGGAATCGAGCTGGCAGGGTCCAGTAGTGCTTTGGCCAGCAAAAGTGTCTTTATCAGGCCTAATTTCAAATATGATAAGAGCAAATGCTTATATGGTCTTAAACAGAGGCTGCTTTAGTCACAGAATGGGATGCCCCGGGCAGGAATCGAGCTGGCAGGGTCCAGTAGTGCTTTGGCCAGCAAAAGTGTCTTTATCAGGCTAATTTCAAATATGATAAGAGCAAATGCTTATATGGTCTTAAACAGAGGCTGCTGTAGTCACAGAATGGGATGCCCCGGGCAGGAATCGAGCTGGCAGGGTCCAGTAGTGCTTTGGCCAGCAAAAGTGTCTTTATCAGGCCTAATTTCAAATATGATAAGAGCAAATGCTTATATGGTCTTAAACAGAGGCTGCTGTAGTCACAGAATGGGATGCCCCGGGCAGGAATCGAGCTGGCAGGGTCCAGTAGTGCTTTGGCCAGCAAAAGTGTCTTTATCAGGCCTAATTTCAAATATGATAAGAGCAAATGCTTATATGGTCTTAAACAGAGGCTGCTTTAGTCACAGAATGGGATGCCCCGGGCAGGAATCGAGCTGGCAGGGTCCAGTAGTGCTTTGGCCAGCAAAAGTGTCTTTATCAGGCCTAATTTCAAATATGATAAGAGCAAATGCTTATATGGTCTTAAACAGAGGCTGCTGTAGTCACAGAATGGGATGCCCCGGGCAGGAATCGAGCTGGCAGGGTCCAGTAGTGCTTTGGCCAGCAAAAGTGTCTTTATCAGGCCTAATTTCAAATATGATAAGAGCAAATGCTTATATGGTCTTAAACAGAGGCTGCTGTAGTCACAGAATGGGATGCCCCGGGCAGGAATCGACCTGGCAGGGTCCAGTAGGGCTTTGGCCAGCAAAAGTGTCTTTATCAGGCCTAATTTCAAATATGATAAGAGCAAATGCTTATATGGTCTTAAACAGAGGCTGCTGTAGTCACAGAATGGGATGCCCCGGGCAGGAATCGACCTGGCAGGGTCCAGTAGGGCTTTGGCCAGCAAAAGTGTCTTTATCAGGCCTAATTTCAAATATGATAAGAGCAAATGCTTATATGGTCTTAAACAGAGGCTGCTGTAGTCACAGAATGGGATGCCCCGGGCAGGAATCGAGCTGGCAGGGTCCAGTAGTGCTTTGGCCAGCAAAAGTGTCTTTATCAGGCCTAATTTCAAATATGATAAGAGCAAATGCTTATATGGTCTTAAACAGAGGCTGCTGTAGTCACAGAATGGGATGCCCCGGGCAGGAATCGAGCTGGCAGGGTCCAGTAGTGCTTTGGCCAGCAAAAGTGTCTTTATCAGGCCTAATTTCAAATATGATAAGAGCAAATGCTTATATGGTCTTAAACAGAGGCTGCTTTAGTCACAGAATGGGATGCCCCGGGCAGGAATCGAGCTGGCAGGGTCCAGTAGTGCTTTGGCCAGCAAAAGTGTCTTTATCAGGCCTAATTTCAAATATGATAAGAGCAAATGCTTATATGGTCTTAAACAGAGGCTGCTGTAGTCACAGAATGGGATGCCCCGGGCAGGAATCGAGCTGGCAGGGTCCAGTAGTGCTTTGGCCAGCAAAAGTGTCTTTATCAGGCCTAATTTCAAATATGATAAGAGCAAATGCTTATATGGTCTTAAACAGAGGCTGCTGTAGTCACAGAATGGGATGCCCCGGGCAGGAATCGACCTGGCAGGGTCCAGTAGGGCTTTGGCCAGCAAAAGTGTCTTTATCAGGCCTAATTTCAAATATGATAAGAGCAAATGCTTATATGGTCTTAAACAGAGGCTGCTGTAGTCACAGAATGGGATGCCCCGGGCAGGAATCGACCTGGCAGGGTCCAGTAGGGCTTTGGCCAGCAAAAGTGTCTTTATCAGGCCTAATTTCAAATATGATAAGAGCAAATGCTTATATGGTCTTAAACAGAGGCTGCTGTAGTCACAGAATGGGATGCCCCGGGCAGGAATCGAGCTGGCAGGGTCCAGTAGTGCTTTGGCCAGCAAAAGTGTCTTTATCAGGCCTAATTTCAAATATGATAAGAGCAAATGCTTATATGGTCTTAAACAGAGGCTGCTTTAGTCACAGAATGGGATGCCCCGGGCAGGAATCGACCTGGCAGGGTCCAGTAGGGCTTTGGCCAGCAAAAGTGTCTTTATCAGGCCTAATTTCAAATATGATAAGAGCAAATGCTTATATGGTCTTAAACAGAGGCTGCTGTAGTCACAGAATGGGATGCCCCGGGCAGGAATCGAGCTGGCAGGGTCCAGTAGTGCTTTGGCCAGCAAAAGTGTCTTTATCAGGCCTAATTTCAAATATGATAAGAGCAAATGCTTATATGGTCTTAAACAGAGGCTGCTGTAGTCACAGAATGGGATGCCCCGGGCAGGAATCGACCTGGCAGGGTCCAGTAGGGCTTTGGCCAGCAAAAGTGTCTTTATCAGGCCTAATTTCAAATATGATAAGAGCAAATGCTTATATGGTCTTAAACAGAGGCTGCTGTAGTCACAGAATGGGATGCCCCGGGCAGGAATCGAGCTGGCAGGGTCCAGTAGTGCTTTGGCCAGCAAAAGTGTCTTTATCAGGCCTAATTTCAAATATGATAAGAGCAAATGCTTATATGGTCTTAAACAGAGGCTGCTGTAGTCACAGAATGGGATGCCCCGGGCAGGAATCGAGCTGGCAGGGTCCAGTAGTGCTTTGGCCAGCAAAAGTGTCTTTATCAGGCCTAATTTCAAATATGATAAGAGCAAATGCTTATATGGTCTTAAACAGAGGCTGCTGTAGTCACAGAATGGGATGCCCCGGGCAGGAATCGACCTGGCAGGGTCCAGTAGGGCTTTGGCCAGCAAAAGTGTCTTTATCAGGCCTAATTTCAAATATGATAAGAGCAAATGCTTATATGGTCTTAAACAGAGGCTGCTGTAGTCACAGAATGGGATGCCCCGGGCAGGAATCGACCTGGCAGGGTCCAGTAGGGCTTTGGCCAGCAAAAGTGTCTTTATCAGGCCTAATTTCAAATATGATAAGAGCAAATGCTTATATGGTCTTAAACAGAGGCTGCTGTAGTCACAGAATGGGATGCCCCGGGCAGGAATCGAGCTGGCAGGGTCCAGTAGTGCTTTGGCCAGCAAAAGTGTCTTTATCAGGCCTAATTTCAAATATGATAAGAGCAAATGCTTATATGGTCTTAAACAGAGGCTGCTGTAGTCACAGAATGGGATGCCCCGGGCAGGAATCGAGCTGGCAGGGTCCAGTAGTGCTTTGGCCAGCAAAAGTGTCTTTATCAGGCCTAATTTCAAATATGATAAGAGCAAATGCTTATATGGTCTTAAACAGAGGCTGCTTTAGTCACAGAATGGGATGCCCCGGGCAGGAATCGAGCTGGCAGGGTCCAGTAGTGCTTTGGCCAGCAAAAGTGTCTTTATCAGGCCTAATTTCAAATATGATAAGAGCAAATGCTTATATGGTCTTAAACAGAGGCTGCTGTAGTCACAGAATGGGATGCCCCGGGCAGGAATCGAGCTGGCAGGGTCCAGTAGTGCTTTGGCCAGCAAAAGTGTCTTTATCAGGCCTAATTTCAAATATGATAAGAGCAAATGCTTATATGGTCTTAAACAGAGGCTGCTGTAGTCACAGAATGGGATGCCCCGGGCAGGAATCGACCTGGCAGGGTCCAGTAGGGCTTTGGCCAGCAAAAGTGTCTTTATCAGGCCTAATTTCAAATATGATAAGAGCAAATGCTTATATGGTCTTAAACAGAGGCTGCTGTAGTCACAGAATGGGATGCCCCGGGCAGGAATCGACCTGGCAGGGTCCAGTAGGGCTTTGGCCAGCAAAAGTGTCTTTATCAGGCCTAATTTCAAATATGATAAGAGCAAATGCTTATATGGTCTTAAACAGAGGCTGCTGTAGTCACAGAATGGGATGCCCCGGGCAGGAATCGAGCTGGCAGGGTCCAGTAGTGCTTTGGCCAGCAAAAGTGTCTTTATCAGGCCTAATTTCAAATATGATAAGAGCAAATGCTTATATGGTCTTAAACAGAGGCTGCTTTAGTCACAGAATGGGATGCCCCGGGCAGGAATCGACCTGGCAGGGTCCAGTAGGGCTTTGGCCAGCAAAAGTGTCTTTATCAGGCCTAATTTCAAATATGATAAGAGCAAATGCTTATATGGTCTTAAACAGAGGCTGCTGTAGTCACAGAATGGGATGCCCCGGGCAGGAATCGAGCTGGCAGGGTCCAGTAGTGCTTTGGCCAGCAAAAGTGTCTTTATCAGGCCTAATTTCAAATATGATAAGAGCAAATGCTTATATGGTCTTAAACAGAGGCTGCTGTAGTCACAGAATGGGATGCCCCGGGCAGGAATCGACCTGGCAGGGTCCAGTAGGGCTTTGGCCAGCAAAAGTGTCTTTATCAGGCCTAATTTCAAATATGATAAGAGCAAATGCTTATATGGTCTTAAACAGAGGCTGCTGTAGTCACAGAATGGGATGCCCCGGGCAGGAATCGAGCTGGCAGGGTCCAGTAGTGCTTTGGCCAGCAAAAGTGTCTTTATCAGGCCTAATTTCAAATATGATAAGAGCAAATGCTTATATGGTCTTAAACAGAGGCTGCTTTAGTCACAGAATGGGATGCCCCGGGCAGGAATCGAGCTGGCAGGGTCCAGTAGTGCTTTGGCCAGCAAAAGTGTCTTTATCAGGCCTAATTTCAAATATGATAAGAGCAAATGCTTATATGGTCTTAAACAGAGGCTGCTGTAGTCACAGAATGGGATGCCCCGGGCAGGAATCGAGCTGGCAGGGTCCAGTAGTGCTTTGGCCAGCAAAAGTGTCTTTATCAGGCCTAATTTCAAATATGATAAGAGCAAATGCTTATATGGTCTTAAACAGAGGCTGCTGTAGTCACAGAATGGGATGCCCCGGGCAGGAATCGACCTGGCAGGGTCCAGTAGGGCTTTGGCCAGCAAAAGTGTCTTTATCAGGCCTAATTTCAAATATGATAAGAGCAAATGCTTATATGGTCTTAAACAGAGGCTGCTGTAGTCACAGAATGGGATGCCCCGGGCAGGAATCGACCTGGCAGGGTCCAGTAGGGCTTTGGCCAGCAAAAGTGTCTTTATCAGGCCTAATTTCAAATATGATAAGAGCAAATGCTTATATGGTCTTAAACAGAGGCTGCTGTAGTCACAGAATGGGATGCCCCGGGCAGGAATCGAGCTGGCAGGGTCCAGTAGTGCTTTGGCCAGCAAAAGTGTCTTTATCAGGCCTAATTTCAAATATGATAAGAGCAAATGCTTATATGGTCTTAAACAGAGGCTGCTTTAGTCACAGAATGGGATGCCCAGGGCAGGAATCGAGCTGGCAGGGTCCAGTAGTGCTTTGGCCAGCAAAAGTGTCTTTATCAGGCCTAATTTCAAATATGATAAGAGCAAATGCTTATATGGTCTTAAACAGAGGCTGCTGTAGTCACAGAATGGGATGCCCCGGGCAGGAATCGAGCTGGCAGGGTCCAGTAGTGCTTTGGCCAGCAAAAGTGTCTTTATCAGGCCTAATTTCAAATATGATAAGAGCAAATGCTTATATGGTCTTAAACAGAGGCTGCTTTAGTCACAGAATGGGATGCCCCGGGCAGGAATCGAGCTGGCAGGGTCCAGTAGTGCTTTGGCCAGCAAAAGTGTCTTTATCAGGCCTAATTTCAAATATGATAAGAGCAAATGCTTATATGGTCTTAAACAGAGGCTGCTGTAGTCACAGAATGGGATGCCCCGGGCAGGAATCGAGCTGGCAGGGTCCAGTAGTGCTTTGGCCAGCAAAAGTGTCTTTATCAGGCCTAATTTCAAATATGATAAGAGCAAATGCTTATATGGTCTTAAACAGAGGCTGCTTTAGTCACAGAATGGGATGCCCCGGGCAGGAATCGAGCTGGCAGGGTCCAGTAGTGCTTTGGCCAGCAAAAGTGTCTTTATCAGGCTAATTTCAAATATGATAAGAGCAAATGCTTATATGGTCTTAAACAGAGGCTGCTGTAGTCACAGAATGGGATGCCCCGGGCAGGAATCGAGCTGGCAGGGTCCAGTAGTGCTTTGGCCAGCAAAAGTGTCTTTATCAGGCCTAATTTCAAATATGATAAGAGCAAATGCTTATATGGTCTTAAACAGAGGCTGCTGTAGTCACAGAATGGGATGCCCCGGGCAGGAATCGACCTGGCAGGGTCCAGTAGGGCTTTGGCCAGCAAAAGTGTCTTTATCAGGCCTAATTTCAAATATGATAAGAGCAAATGCTTATATGGTCTTAAACAGAGGCTGCTGTAGTCACAGAATGGGATGCCCCGGGCAGGAATCGAGCTGGCAGGGTCCAGTAGTGCTTTGGCCAGCAAAAGTGTCTTTATCAGGCCTAATTTCAAATATGATAAGAGCAAATGCTTATATGGTCTTAAACAGAGGCTGCTTTAGTCACAGAATGGGATGCCCCGGGCAGGAATCGAGCTGGCAGGGTCCAGTAGTGCTTTGGCCAGCAAAAGTGTCTTTATCAGGCTAATTTCAAATATGATAAGAGCAAATGCTTATATGGTCTTAAACAGAGGCTGCTGTAGTCACAGAATGGGATGCCCCGGGCAGGAATCGAGCTGGCAGGGTCCAGTAGTGCTTTGGCCAGCAAAAGTGTCTTTATCAGGCCTAATTTCAAATATGATAAGAGCAAATGCTTATATGGTCTTAAACAGAGGCTGCTGTAGTCACAGAATGGGATGCCCCGGGCAGGAATCGACCTGGCAGGGTCCAGTAGGGCTTTGGCCAGCAAAAGTGTCTTTATCAGGCCTAATTTCAAATATGATAAGAGCAAATGCTTATATGGTCTTAAACAGAGGCTGCTGTAGTCACAGAATGGGATGCCCCGGGCAGGAATCGAGCTGGCAGGGTCCAGTAGTGCTTTGGCCAGCAAAAGTGTCTTTATCAGGCCTAATTTCAAATATGATAAGAGCAAATGCTTATATGGTCTTAAACAGAGGCTGCTTTAGTCACAGAATGGGATGCCCCGGGCAGGAATCGAGCTGGCAGGGTCCAGTAGTGCTTTGGCCAGCAAAAGTGTCTTTATCAGGCTAATTTCAAATATGATAAGAGCAAATGCTTATATGGTCTTAAACAGAGGCTGCTGTAGTCACAGAATGGGATGCCCCGGGCAGGAATCGAGCTGGCAGGGTCCAGTAGTGCTTTGGCCAGCAAAAGTGTCTTTATCAGGCCTAATTTCAAATATGATAAGAGCAAATGCTTATATGGTCTTAAACAGAGGCTGCTTTAGTCACAGAATGGGATGCCTCACAGCAGACTTAAGATCAGTTCAGTATATATGCACAGTTAGTTACTATAAGCAGCCTGAAAACGCTAACAAAGGCTGGATGAAAAAAAAAAAATCTCCCTGTCAGCCAGCTCCGTTTTTCCTACCTTTCCCTGGCTTTCTGTCTGTCTCCTGTCTGTCTCCTGCCTGTCTCCTGCCTGTCTCCAGCCTGTCCCTGTCTGTCCCTGTCTCCAGCCTGTCTAACTGCCTCAGCTACACAGCGTTCTGTCTGTCTGTCACGAATGCAATAGAGAAATGAGGAAAAGCAAGATGGCCGCCGTTAAATACCGCTGTGTGACGTCACCGGGCTTGCTGGCTGCTGATAGGCTGCATGTGACTGCCCCAGCTTGCACTGGCGCGGGATACATGTCCAGACATGTCCCGTCCGCCATCTTAGAATGCCTGTAATGTAAATGAATGGATGTTAAAGGAAAACTTCGAGTGATCGAATCGCGGGGAAATTCGGATTCGATCCGAATCGAATTTTTCCTGAAATTCGGATCGAATCCGGGTTCGTCCGGATCGATTCGCTCATCCCTAAAGATGACCAAAACCACTATAAGGGGGGAGTAAGATGACCAAAACCACTATAAGGGGGGAGTAAGATGACCAAAACCACTATAAGGGGGGAGTAAGATGACCAAAACCACTATAAGGGGGGTGTAAGATGACCAAAACCACTATAAGGGGGGTGTAAGAGGACCCAAACCACTATAAGGGGGGTGTAAGATGACCAAAACCACTATAAGGGGAGTGTAAGAGGACCAAAACCACTATAAGGGGGGAGTAAGATGACCAAAACCACTATAAGGGGGGTTGTTGTGCAAGTTGGACCCAAATGTTTGTAACAAATTAATGCATTATTTTTTAACAGCGAATAAGCCACATTAAATATAAATACTAACTGCACTTTTTAATATTTTTCAGGCACCCCGAGAATCAACTTGAACTTTCCTTTTGTTTTTTTCTTAATTTTCATTTAATTTGAAAAAAATATCAAACCAAAATAAAAATAATAAAAAGAAACATGTTGCAATGTGTTTACTTGTGAAGGTACTAACATTGATTTCAAGCCCACAGCAAAGCAAAGCGCAGGCGCTGTGTTGAATAGCGTGGTCAAAATGACAGCGCCTACAAAGCTGAGCTCAAACATCATATTCAGCAATGTAGGTGTTGTTCCCAACAACGCCAGGTAGCGACTGAGGAGGCCTGCTATAGCGAATCGCTACCGCCCGCGGTGTACGCTAGCGGCGCTCATAGCGCCATACTTCAGTCGCTCATCTGTCGCTACCTGGCGCTATTAATGAATCGGCCTCTTATACATCATTAAGTATATACATTTATATAAATAAACAAATATTACCATTAATAAATCATATATAAATAAATAAATACATGTTAACATCAATAAATACATATATACATCAATAAATACTTATATAGATAAATAAAAAATATTAACATCAATAAATACTATAAAAATAAATACATTTTAACATCAATAAATACATATATATACATAATTAAATATATATATATATATATATATATATATATATATATATATATATATATAGATACATAAATAAATATTAACATCAATACATAAATACATCAATAAATATATACTTATATAGATAAAAAAATATTAACATCAATACATAAATACATGAATAAATATATACCTTTATAGATAAATAAATAAATATTAACATCAATAAATACATATATACATAATTAAATATATACTTATATAGATCTCTACTCATGGGGTTTGTTGTGCGACCCTTTTGTACATGTATCTCTTTTTGTTCAGTGGGTACATGGTCAGGCCTGTATACTATTCTGCTGGTTCTGGGGTTTAGGCCTCCCCCAGTGTGTTAAGAAAAGCCTATGACCACGACCTCACTATTTGTGATTCAATAGCTTTTTATTTTTCTATGCCACATTTACAAATAAATATAATACATACATTTAAAAATATATTCTTGATTGCTTACACACACATGCAATCATATTTAGTTCTTCATGATTATACCTCAGACATGCATCTCTTATTGTTTGTTGTTATGGATGTTAGGTAGTCTGTATTCCCTTATTTTCTGGCTTTCACCAGGCTGTTCCGAATTCCCTCCCCTGGGCAGACATGTTTCGCCTATTGCATCTGGCTTCCTCAGTGCCAATTATTCAGTGGGAAATACAATTAAGCTGCATGTTAGAGGATTATTATTCAGAACATGTAACATTTCATCTGTTAGCAATTGTTTTTTATATATTTGTATACCTTGAAAGGGAACTTCATCGCATTTCTAGTGCATCATACATTTATTTTGACAATTTCCGGTTCAAAGTAACCCTGGAACAGATGGGGTCCTTAAGTAGAGGCCCTTTGCAAATAGACATGCATATTTTTCAGCTTTTATTGTCATGTGTGGCTTTTTAGCCAGAATAAAGTTTCACTTATTATTCCTGGTTTGCACTTCTAGTGTCTCAAGCAGGATAGTTGCTGGCTCCTTATGTCCTATTTGTTCAGTCACGGGCCACTCTATGAAATAAATAGAGACTTTTTGTGGTCCCAGTATGTCCCAGTGTATTATTGCCCTAATGGCAGGAAAGCTCATGTCGTTTACATTGGCTGATCATAATTATGGTACTGTACCTTTAAGCGCACGATACCGTGCTGCGCTGCAGTTGTGGCGTCCAGCCTCTCATTCCCCTCGGGCCTCCCAGGGCTCTCCCCACGTCCTTATTGCTCGTCAGTCTAGGGCTATGTGGCAGCGCCACTCGGGCGGCATTTAATTTGCGCTCCAAGGCCGGGAGCGCGCCCCCCGCGCGTATCCGCCGGAAGTGACATCGTGCGCTTCAGGCTCTGGAGCGCACACTGCGTTCATCCGGGGATTAGACCAGATGTGACGCCACCGGCCGCCCGATCTCACGCTCTACAGCTCCATGTTGTTGGAGCCTTTATGAGCGTGATTGGCGTGGGTCTGGTATGCGGTTCCCAGCTCCATTTTCCCGGAGCCCGTCCCCCTTCACTGCATTAAACCTATGCATTAGAGGTTATTAATCGCAATAAAAGCCGGATTAACTTAACTTGTGCAGCAGAATATCATTTCTGAACTCAAACCATTATGTCCAGGCATTTCTGCAAGGACATTATTTGTGTACCATTGCACGAAATGCATGGACATCATTTTTATACTAATGCAATATTAATGCTGGGCTGTTTCTTTAATGTGCCTCAAATCTTTCTTGTCATTTTTAATGATTACATTTTTTTAGATGGTAGATAGTATTAACTATATATCATTACTGCTGTTGTGATATACTTATAAGATATATACTTATATAGATAAATAAAACAATATCAAGGAGATGGTGTTGTAGCGGGGATCCAGCAGGGTGGCCACACAGTAATCAGCATTGGTAGCTCTGCGGGCAACTCTACTCATTGTGCAAGCACTGGAGCATGTAGTGGCTCATGTGATCCAGGCCGCCGCCTACTCCTGCTTCTCCCTCCAGCCACGCTTCATCAACGCCCATGAGCTGCCCCTGCTGTGAGAAAAAGTCCTCCTCCTCCAAAACTGTCCGCTGGCTTGACCACTGCCGGCCCAGGAACCCACCCTGCGAGCCACAAGTGCACTTCCTTGATGCCTGGGTAAATGGACCTTCTTCCTCCTCCTCCTCTGCTTCCATCACATCCCCCATCAAGGCCTGAAGGGTTTTTTCCAGCAGGCAAAGAATGACGTCATACGGGAGCGTACTGGAAGCACTGCAGCACCGCGCAGATGTCCCTTATGGAGGCCCACTCATTGGTGGTGAAGTCCTGTTGGTCTGCACTTCCATTTTGGAGCTGGAACTGTACTTCTACTCACCCATGTATTTTGGAGCTGGAACTCTCCTGTCGCCTGCTGCTACTTACACACCCTTTCCAGCATATACAACGGGGAATTCCACCTGGTGGGAAAGTCACCTATGAGGCTGTGGGTGGGAAGTCCGGAGTTCCCCTGCAGTGCAGACAGGTGAGCAGCAGCAGGGCGGGAGCGCCAAAGGTGTGACCACACACCACGGTCTTTATGCAGCAGCTCTGGGCCAAGAAAGTTCTGCACCACCAAGTTGAGTACATGAGCCAGGTCCGGGATGTCAACCCGCCACAGGCCAAGGTTGCTTCAGGGTTTAGCCCATTGTCACCACCACCTTGCCAGGCTTCAGGTGCAACAGCATCAGCCACCCATCTGTCTGGTCCTCGATGCTGGTCCACAGCTCCAGAGTGGGGGTCTTTTGCCCAGACAGATGAGTTTTAGCATCACATGCTGCTGTTTCACCATGGCAATGTCCAAATTGGTGGTGCAGGGGCTGTACTGACTGCTTAAGGAGGAAGCAGAGTAGGAGGAGACATTGACTGATTTCCAGCAATCCTGGACGGCAGAAGGATATGTGCCACAGTGTTTCCCACCTCAGTCCCAGCTGCCACTACATTGAACCAGTGGGCAGTTAGAGAGATGTAACACCCCTGGCCATGCTTACTTCTCCATGTGTCAATGGTGAGGTGGTGAACTGATGGCATTGTCTGGTGCACATCTGTTGGTGCAGGGCAGGGACGGCCTGCCGAGAAAAGTAGTAGCAGCCGGGAACAGTATATTGTGGGACAGTCACCACCATGAGATCTAAAACTGTCTGTCTCCATCAGTCGGAATGGGAGCAGGCCAGTAATTTGGAAATACTCACATTCAGAGCCAGGGCTCTTGAGTGGGATGGGCCCAACTTGGAGATGGTGGTGGTGGTGATCTGGCTCTGCCCACGCTAGCCCAACAAGATGCTGGAGGTGGATCCTGGCTGACATGTAAATGCTCTTACCTCCGCGGGACACCTGCTTCCCCTCTCCCTATCGTCCAGCACGGGAGTGCATAGAGCACTTGCCAGCGGGTGGAGGCCATCATCTGTACACTGCCCCCATACTGCCCAAGGAGGTAGGGCAATACTTGCCAACTGTGATGGGGAGGAAGTGGAAAGGCACAATGTCACCCTGAAGACTGGGGCCAATCACTGTCCGGCCTTCCAAAGAAAAGAGGAAAGGTCCTACCTGCACAGCAAGGACCCACACCACTGCACAATTGGTGGGAATGCCTGTCACCTATCACTCGATCTCCGAGCAGACTGAAGATACCAGCATGCCCACTGGCAACGTACAGCCACAATGGGATGGGGGCAGATGCATCCCAATTGCCTGTTTTTTCCCTTTTCCTTTTGTGGTATGGGGGCAGATCAGGTGATTTTGGCGGGGGGTAGGGCCCCGTGAGTGACAGTTTAACTTGGGTTCGTGACAGAAATGCCATGTGGTGCATTGTCTCCAATATGGCTGCCCAGGGAAGGTGTTATTTATCGTAACCCATCAGCAGTATCAACATTTCATGGCTAGTCCAAAGAAACCAACCCAGAAGCAATCTCTGATCTGCCCGCGACCTCGTCCTGTCCTTAACTTTGATTACCTCCCCCGACTCTTGTGTCCTGGACTTCACACGTACCACCCCACTCCTCTGGAAAGATCCTCCCCATACAATTCACCACTCTCCAACCCTTAAAACCTTCAAAAGCACCCTTAAAACTCATCTATTTAGACGGGCCTATTATCTGACCTAACCAAACCACTTGTCAGGTCTGGAGTTCCTCCACACCTTGAGTTTCCCTGCTATATGCCACTTCACCTGCAGATGGTGCTGTTCTGCAGACTTCCTGGGAATCAGCTTGCACCTGTGATTACCTGGCCTATATAAGCTGATCAACACATGGCCTCAGCGGATCAGCATTGTTTCTGTCTTGGAAACTGGACCCTGGAACTCTGATATTTTAACACTGGACCCGGGACTCCAACCTTAGCCTTAGCCTTAGTCTTAGCCTTAGTCATTGTTGGACTTTTCTTTGGACTCCTAAGCACGTATATTTCTGATGTCACAGCAATCTATGTGTATATATGTATATAGCAGCTTGGTTGGTGTGTACTCGCTGTTATTATTAAACACTGTTTGCCGCATATCCGCCTCTGTCTCTCAGTCTAATTCTGGTCATTTACTACTACTGGGATTTCTCCTATGAGAAATCCATGACACCACTTTACTGTTTGGTTGCCCTTCAGAGCACTTGCTACCATGCTTAGTACGTACTATTCGTGACCACAGACGGGCTTAACATTTCTGGGGCCCCAAGTTGTGTCTGGGACAAATATTAGCGCATCTTGTAGGGGCTGCCGTGAGCACGCCTCCATCGTTGCTGTGCTTGCCTCCTGCATGGACCCGGCCTGTGAGTGTTTGACGTGGGGAGGGTGTTTGGTGCTGCCAATGCCGGCCTGTGATGGGGGCCCGGCTATGGGTACATCAATGGCTGTGGTAGTTAGTTGGCTGGGATAGATAGCACCCTTTGCATACCTCCCATTGTCCCTGATTTGGAAGGACTGTCCCTCTGTAACGTGCAGATCAGCATCAATAAATGATTCATTTGCCTACTCAAATTGTTTCTATTGTTGTAACTGTTACAATGCATTTCCTATCCATCCCTCTATGAGGGGGCGTGGCTTCATCCATCCCTCAATGAGGGGGCATGGCTTCATCCATCCCTCAATGAGGGGCATGGCTTCATCCATCCCTCAATGAGGGGCGTGGCTTCATCCATCCCTCAATGAGGGGGCGTAGCTTCATCCATCCTCCAATGAGAGGGCGGGGCTTTACATATCGTCTCTCTTTGAGGTGTAACATGCAGATCTGCAGCAATTAATGATTAATTTGCCTATTCAAAGTGTTTCTATTGTTGTAACTGTTGCAATGTATCTCCTATCCGTCCCTCAATGAGGGGGCATGGCTTCATCCATCCCTCAATGAGGGGACGTGGCTTCATCGATCCCTCAATGAGTGGGTGTGGCTTCATCATCCCTCAATTGGGGCGTGGCCTAATTTCACAAATGTCCCTCTTTCCCACCCTGAAAAGTTGGTAAGTATGCCTTTGTGTGAGAGTTGGTTGCACAGAGACACAGGACAGTTGCAGACACCACTCTCTCCTACCCCAGAATGTTAAAATGGCGCACACCAGCCGGTGTTATAGGCAACTCGCCTAGGGGCAGGATTAGAGGCGGTACTATGCTCCGCCACACACAGGTACAAAGACATGCCGCCATGGAGTAAAGAGGGATGCCACCCAGACAGATGGCCACATAAAAAGGCTCAGAGGCCCACAGCCTTGAGTTTGACACGTGTTCGAAGGGCAATGTTTCAGCAGTTTGGGCTTACTAAGCGCACACTGTAAAAAACAGTTAAAGTTTTTATAAAACAAACTTAACAAAAGTTATTAACACCGCACATCAGACAATAAAAATTCAAAGTTATCCAGCTGAACGTGTGACAGGGTCCCAATCTTATAATCAAGTCCACAGAGCTTTTCAGGTCTCAGACTTCTTTTCGTGCGCCCATTACCAAATGTATTAAACTCTTACCAGAATACAATATGGCTGTGAGGGCGGAACCAAATCCGCAAACCAAAGTTTCCATAGACAACAGGGCAAATTCTGCGACGGTATTCAGGCATGGACTTGCAGCATAGCATGGAATAACTAACAGACCGATTGCTCCAAAGCATAAAAACAAAGATATAAAAGAGATATAAAGAGATTTAAAAGTTTTCCAATCAATATAAATAGCAGCTAGCAGCTCTCAACACTAGAGATGAGCGAACTTCTTGAAAGTTCGATTCGGGCGATTCGCCGAATTTCCCCAAGAAATTCGGGTTCGCCCGAATCGAACTTTCACAAATCACTCATCTGAAAAAAAGAAATGCCGGCATGGTGGGAGCAGGCAGGCCGGCTACGCTGTCAGCGGGCGGTGGAAGCCGGCCCGCTGACAGCGCAGCCGGCCTGCCCGCTCCCACCATGCCGGCATTTGTTTAAAAAGCAAACACTTACCTGCATGGTCGGAGCGTGGAGGCTGGCGCCGCTCTCAGGCGCCCTCTGATGATGCGTCCTCTGATGACAGCTGAGAGCGGCGCCGGCCTCCACGCTCCGACCATGCAGGTAAGTGTTTGCTTTTTAAACAAATGCCGGCATGGTGGGAGCGGGCAGGCCGGCTGCGCTGTCAGCGGGCCAGCTTCCACCGCCTGCTGACAGCGTAGCCGGCCTGCCCGCTCCCACCATGCCGGCATTTCTTTTTTTCAGATGAGTGATTCGTGAAAGTTCGATTCGGGCGATTTCAGGGAAAATTCGATCGGCACGAACCAAAAAAAATTCGGGTTCGTGCCGAATCGAATTTGCCCTGAAATTCGGAGCGAATTCCGGTTCGTCCGAACCGGTTCGCTCATCCCTACTCACCACCATTACCACATGAAGCCTCTCCTCCTCTGCCTACACCGCCTGTCTGTTTGCGAACGCTAATGGAATCTGTTAAAAAATAGCCGCCGAGTCTCCGACGTGTTTCGTCGCGGACTTTAGCCAGGACACTCGGTGCGGCGGAGATACCAGTATTCATACCGGAAACAGAGAGGAGGGGCAGGGACGCAATCCCCCTGACATGCGCTAAGAGCGTTACTAAAGGCATATCTGAACAAGGGCTATTGATCCTCCAATACACCCGAGGATGAAAGATAAAAAAACGATATATATGTATAACTAGGATCTAAATGAGTAACGCTATAAGTATAAGTATACTATAAGTATGACAATAAGTAACGCTATAGCAAAATTAACAAAATTAACACTAAAAATTCTAAAGTAACTTAAAATGATTACTCACCTAGCCCACTAAAAATTCTAAAGTAACTTATAATGATTACTCACCTAGCACACTAAAAATTCTAAAGTAACTCATAATGATTACTCGCCTAGCACACTAAAAATTCTAAAGTAACTTATAATGATTACTCGCCTAGGACACTAAAAATTCTAAAGTAACTTATAATGATTACTCGCCTAGCACACTAAAAATTCTAAAGTAACTCATAATGATTACTCGCCTAGCACACTAAAAATTCTAAAGTAACTTATAATGATTACTCGCCTAGGACACTAAAAATTCTAAAGTAACTTATAATGATTACTCGCCTAGCACACTAAAAATTCTAAAGTACCTTATAATGATTACTCGCCTAGCACACTAAAAATTCTAAAGTAACTTATAATGATTACTCGCCTAGGACACTAAAAATTCTAAAGTAACTTATAATGATTACTCGCCTAGCACACTAAAAATTCTAAAGTACCTTATAATGATTACTCGCCTAGCACACTAAAAATTCTAAAATAACTTATAATGATTACTCGCCTAGCACACTAAAAATTCTAAAGTACCTTATAATGATTACTCGCCTAGCACACTAAAAATTCTAAAATAACTTATAATGATTACTCGCCTAGCACACTAAAAATTCTAAAATAACTTATAATGATTACTCGCCTAGCACACTAAAAATTCTAAAGTAACTTAATGATTACTCGCCTAGCACACTAAAAATTCTAAAATAACTTATAATGATTACTCGCCTAGCACACTAAAAATTCTAAAGTAACTTATAATGATTACTCGCCTAGCACACTAAAAATTCTAAAATAACTTATAATAATTACTAGCCTAGCACACTAAAAATTCTAAAATAACTTATAATGATTACTCGCCTAGCACACTAAAAATTCTAAAATAACTTATAATGATTACTCGCCTAGCACACTAAATATTCTAAAGTAACTTATAATGATTACTCGCCTAGCACACTAAAAATTCTAAAATAACTTATAATAATTACTTGCCTAGCACACTAAAAATTCTAAAGTAACTTATAATGATTACTCGCCTAGCACACTAAATATTCTAAAGTAACTTATAATGATTACTCGCCTAGCACACTAAAAATTCTAAAGTAACTTATAATGATTACTCGCCTAGCACACTAAAAAGTTTTTATAAAGTTATTACAAAGCCAGAACTTCTTTTTCTTTCACTTTTTCTCTTTCCTGCCAGAAACTAATGACGGTAAATATTCTCTGTGGCTTTACCTCTAGTTATTCCCTCGGCTCTGAAAGTGCCTCTTTATACTTGTTTGTTCGGTAACAATGAATGTGGCTGATAGATATATAAAGCGACATTACTCTCCACATTTGTCAGGGATCTTGGTGTACGGACGGCGGACGACCCTTCTGACTGGAATGCATGGTGACTTTTCCCAGGATTTTACCAGCCCCTTCCCGGCCCAAGACCGAGATCCTTGCTGAAGTGGGGGATGTGCCCACGGAACGCATGGCTCCTGGTGCATTAGGTGGTGGGGAGACTCATTACTGGTATGTTTGGGATATTTTGCTTATGCTTTGGTCTGATTTTTTTATAGTAGATTCAGTATTTTTTGGCATTTATGGTCTGATTGATTATAATATTTATATTGGTGAAGCATTAGATTTTCTATGGGATTCACGTGGTAATCATGTAGGTCTTGTTTTTTGATCACATATTGTATATATATATATATATATATATATATATATATATATATATATTTACTGATTGGTTGCACTTTGCACAGTTACTTAGGCTCCGGATCGTAGGCAGGATTTGCACACTGTAATTCGCATTGTTAGATCACTTATATATATATTTTACTGATTTTAATTTTATCTTTACATGCTTATTGTTAACTATATGTGCCAGTACTCCATCCATCACCTACGCACCTTTATGTTTATTTGTCCTGTATGTATTGTCTTATTATGTGTTTTTTAGGGGTATTTAATCATGTAGATTATGTGTAGTGATTAAATCTTCGTTGACAAATATGTTTTTTGTGAGTGCCTCCCTATACAATTTTGGGCGCTATAGCATCGGGGGCTGGGGTTCCTTGGCTTGTGGGTACAGTGGGGCTGGGTACATGGGGCTGAGATTGAATGTGGGTGTTAAAAGCAGGAGCCTAACTGGCTCCAAAGTAGCGCAGCCCGCCGGCCATTGTCCCGGGTCTCCCTATTGCAACTTTTATTTTTCTGAAAGCCAGTCGGATGATCGGCAAAACGTCTTCAAGTGCGCCTCAGGAAAGCTCGTAAACCTGTCCTTTGGTTTCCGAGGAGCCATGTACCATCAGAGGTGGACATTTTTATCATGAAGCTGCCGGGAAGCTTTTGAGGCTTGATGACCTGCTAAAACCTGTCCTGCCCAAAGGGAACACATGGTGTGTGAAAGGGGAGGGGGAGGATTTAACCCATCGAGGGTTGAGAGTTATGCTTTAAGATATTCATTTACCGTGCCCAGCTACAAGGTCGCACTGTTTTCTTTTTTGTTTTCTTAAGAAGTGTTGCTGTGTCCTGTGTGAGATTTTGTTTTGGAAAGGTGGTGGCACTGGCTGCACGCTGCGAGCAGGGTATAGGACTGTAAGACTTTAAGCTTCTCTTCATTAAACGGAACTTGTATGATGAAGGCTGTTGTACTCGCTGTCTATCCGCGCATCATATGAGTTCCTAGCTTGGTTATGCAGGGATTACTCAGAGGCAGACGCTCAACAGGGAGGGGGGCAGGATACCCCAGGGAATTACCCCAACAGTGTGCTCATGCAGGGGTGTAGCTAGAGGGGGAATATGCCCCGGGGGAACCACAGGGGGATCTGGGAAAAGGCGGGGGGGGCACCATTTTGAATCTTTGTCCTGGGTGCCAGAAAGCCTAGCTTTGCCTTTGACAAGGGCGTAGCTAGGGGTCAGGGGGGGCACGTGCCCCAGGTGCAGCAGGTCAGGGGGGCCTGAAAACATGTGGGGGCATCATTTTGCATCTTTGCCCTGGGTGCCAGAAAGCCTAACTATGCCTCTGTACTCATGGAAGCCAAGAACGCCGACATAACGGGATCGTGGCTCAAAGCAAACCCTGTCTGTACTCCAACGTCCCGGGAAGTTCAGCCCAAATATGTACATTTTAAAACTGGAGCTTTGAGTGATTGAGAAGGTAAGCAAGTATATTGTGTGTTTTTTTTTTAAGACTACAAACACTTGATCATTTGCCACCACTGTATTTTGCTTTAACATATTATGCCATTTCCCTTTTTTGTTCATACGGGAGGAGGTGACACACATTAGGAGAACTATTCAGGGGTATTTAAAATTGCACTTATCCGTAGGAATCCATTAAACTCTATCACTGGCAGTGGCGTACTGGGGGCAAAAACCAGCCCTGGATTTTACCCGCCCCTGGTTGGCCCGAGACATCCCTGCTGAGACTCCCCCAACCATGATGCCGGGGTTATTGCATTGGTGGCTGGGGTTCCTTGGCTTGTGGGTTAGGAGGAGGAAAGCTGCCTCATACCTTGTATGATAAACCACCAACCTCTGCTTGGCTTAGTGGTGCAAAATATAGCTGACTGTATATATATGAGAATGGAGGACCATGGGTGATGGTAGGGGTTATACTGAAATGGTTATTAGAAACCGTTGAATGCGCCACACAGACAGCACCGCTTGTTACCATGGCCATGCCTGACCGCAATTCATTGCGTACAATTTTTAACACATACAAAGTTAGCATCACTAAATGAACTGAATCTGAGACTGGGAGGTTTTCACTTCGTGCTGCTTCCTCTCTCCCTCGTGCTGCTGCCTCTCTCCCTTGTGCTGCTGCCTCTCTCCCTCGTGCTGCTGCCTCTCTCCCTCATGCTGTTTCTTCTCTCCCTCACGCTGCTGCCTCTCTCCCTCGTGCTGCTGCCTCTCTCCCTCATGCTGTTTCTTCTCTCCCTCACGCTGCTGCCTCTCTCCCTCGTGCTGCTGCCTCTCTCCCTCATGCTACTTCCTCTCTCCCTCGTGCTGCTGCCTCTCTCCCTCGTGCTGCTGCCTCTTTCCCTCTCGCTGATGCCTCTCTCCCTCGTGCTGCTGCCTCTCTCCCTCATGCTGCTTCCTCTCTTCCTCGTGCTGCTGCCTCTCTCCCTCGTGCTGCTGCCTCTCTCCCTCGTGCTGCTGCCTCTCTCCCTCTTGCTGTATAAAGCAGAGATGAGTCCTCATCTTACATTTGTAAATTTAAGCCAGCTCCTTCCACATTGTCATAGCTGTGTAACAAAAGCTGCAGCTGATGTGATACATTTAATCGTAGTTATAAATCAGAAAATATAAACCGCACCAGCTCAACTATATTGCAGTGTGCACATCCAGGTTAAGAGAATCGTAAATAACCCACAAAAGGGAGGGGTCCAAACTAGGGGTCCCACCAGTGGCAACACTGTGATCATTTGAACGAATCTCAAAAATGTATTTAGCCATGATTAACACGAAAAGACAATTTAAAACACCTCTAAAAACCATAAATCATATGAATCACTATTAACAAGGACTACTGCCTGTTCCCTATATCCCGAATCCCCCTCAAAAAATCCCCCTCAAAATAGTGCATGTGCAAAAAATATATCTATAATTAAAAAAAAAAACATAATCTTATGTGCAAAAATACCTATAATGTGCAAATTGCTGCTGGATAATAATAAGGACAAACCAGGTAAATAGAGGGACAAAGGAACAAACAAATATAAAGTACAACTCCATAATAGATAAGAGCTGACAAAAGTGATGTATCCCCCTGGCCGGCACGTTGCGTGATGGCTATCCCGTCACTTCATCAAGGCATGATGAAGTTATAAATAGGAGGCTTGTCATCAGCGCCCTCTAGTGTTTGTTTGTGTTTATGATTTTTAGAGGTGTTTTCAATTCTCTTTTCGTGTTAATCATGGCAAAATACATTTTTGAGATTCGTACAAATGATCACAATGGCGCCACTTGATTTGGGGTATTTGGGGGGTAGGTGGGACCCCTCCCTTTTGTGGTTTAAATACATTTAATAGTAGTTATAAATCAGTTACTCAGCTGACATTTTTCTGCGATTTCTGAATATGTTTGTCACGGATTTCCCAGCAGAGAAATCCCCTGTTATTGGATGACCAGTAATTGAGGCTGCGAGACAGAGGTGGATATGCTGCAAACAGTGTTTAATGGTGATAAACAGTAAGAAGTATACATAGCACACAACAACCAGGCTGCTGTACAGATACACAAGCAAACATAGTAAAACATACATGTGCTGATGCTGCTGTACAGAAATACAGGTGAGCCCGGAAAACATACACATGCTGAGGCTGCTGTACAGATACACAAGGAAACATAGTAAAACATACACGTGCTGAGGCTGCAGTACAGAAATACAGGGGAACCCAGCAAACATACAAACGCTGGGGCTGCTGTAAAGATACACAAGCGAACATAGTAAAACATACACGTGCTGAGGCTGCTGTACAGAAATACAGCTGAGCCCGGAAAACATACACATGCGGAGGCTGCTGTACAGATACACAAGTGAACATAGTAAAGCATACATGTGCTGAGGCAGCTGTACAGAAATACAGGTGAAGCTACAACATACACATGCTAAGGATGCTATACAGAAATACAGGTGAAACCAGCAAACATACACACGCTGCGGCTGCTGTACAGAAATACAGGGGAACCCGGCAAACATACAAATGCTGAGGCTGCTGTAAAGATACACAAGCGAACATAGTAAAAGATACACGTGCTGAGGCTGCTGTACAGAAATACAGGTGAGCCCGGAAAACATACACATGCTGAGGCTGCTGTACAGATACACAAGTGAACATAGTAAAACATACATGTGCTGAGGCAGCTGTACAGAAATACAGGTGAAACTACAACATACAAATGCTAAGGCTGCTATACAGAAATACAGGTGAACATGGCAAACATACACACGGTGAGGCAGCTGTACAGATACACAAGTGAACATAGTAAAACATACACGTGCTGAGGCAGCTGTACAGAAATACAGGCGAAACTACAACATACACGTGCTGAGGCTGCTGTACAGAAATACAGGTGAACCCAGCAAACATACACACGCTGAGGCTGCTGTACATATACACAAGTGAACATAGTAAAACATACATGTGCTGAGGCAGCTGTACAGAAATACAGGGGAAACTACAACATATGCGTGCTAAGGCTGCTGTACAGAAATACAGGTGAACCCAGCAAACATACACATGCTGAGGCTGCTGTACAGATACACAAGGAAACATAGTAAAACATACACGTGCTGAGGCAGCTGTACAGAAGTACAGGTAAAACTAAAACTTACACGTGCTAAGGATGCTGTACAGAAATACAGGGGAACCCGGAAAACATACACACGCTGAGGCTGCTGTACAGATACATAAGTGAACATAGTAAAACATGCACATGCTAAGGTAGCTGTACAGAAATACAGGGGAAACTACAACATACGCGTGCTAAGGCTGCTATACAGAAATACAGGTGAACCCAGCAAACATACACACGCTGAGGCTGCTGTACAGATACACGCACTGCAGTCATACATGCACTGGGATCCAGTTTAAATTCCAAAGTCCAAAAACAGATCACAAGGCTGATAGGTTAGAGAATCGAAATTCCAATGCCTGATGGCAAATGCAAAGCAATCAATATACAGACATGGATAGTAATAAATAGCATACAGGCAGGAACACAGTGGATAACAGCTAATACATACTCAGCGTTTCGGCAAAAATTGCCTTCCTCAGGAACCTATCATGTTCTCTAACCTATCAGAAATCTCTGGACTTTCTTTATACATGCAAACCTTCTGATTCTAGATCATCCTCATACTGTTTATGAGAAACGCAAGATAAACATTGGGACCAGCTCATTTGCGCCAACTGGTGGCCATTCATTGTATATATGTAACACTGTCTTTTTGATATCTTTGGTATAACATATGGTTTCATGTTATTAAATCACCTTTTTTGGCATGCGTAGCTTCTATGTTGGGTGTTCATTTTTCCTATTCCATTGGGTTCCCATGTTTCTGTGAATCCCATTAAGGTAAAAGAGTTAGAGAGAAGAAAGTTAACCCTCTGCACACTCATACTGTCACGCTCTGGGTCCTCTAAAGATCCGCTCAGGTAACTCCAGTCCTCCGAGTAAGCCCTCAACCCCCAATCTCCGCAGCCAGCTTCACCTGTAGAGGCCCCCGCTTGCCGGGACGCAGAATACGCCTGCCCAGGATCGGTTGCTCCCAGGACTTCAATGGCTCAAAGGATGGAGGCTTACTGTTCGGAGGTCTGAAAAACCAGTGGCTGAGAGCGGTATAGAGAGAGCCCAATAGCTAGAGCGTATAGCAGAAGTCCAGACAGGCTAGGGGTCGGCACCGGGTGTTCAGAGATGGCTGCAGTACAAACGGAGGAGGCAAATCGTGGTCAAGGATCTAAGCAGAGGTCGGCAACGGAAGTTCAGATCAAGGTTGGTCGGTTCAGGCAAAGGTCGGCAACGGGGTTTCGGATCAAGAATGGTCGGTTCAGGCAAAGGTCGGCAACTAGATCAATAACGATACACAGAAACGGCTAGGTTCAAGGCGCTACAACAGGCACTGATCAACTGACTGGGGTGAACTTAAATAGGAACCAGGTATCATTGGTTCTGTGTAATGATTGGTGCATACATGAACCCTGACACTCAGAAAAGGGCGTATAGCCCGTAACCACTCTGGAACGGGGTCCAGGTAAGCGGTTACTGACACATACTATTGAGAAACCCAGCTAACACTTGATTGTATGGTACTTTTTTTTTCCCTCTCTTCTCTTTTTCCCCTTCCTTTTCTTCTTGTGTTCTTTCCTTACTTTTTCTCCTCAACCCATCCTATTGTTTGTCCCTTTTAGCTGACTGTAATGGTTGACCCAGATCTCCGTTCTAGAGTTGGGTGGGGTATGGCTCCAGGGTAATGTTTGCTTACTCTGGGTCTTTATGACTTATGTATGTGTGAGCTAATGTGAATTAAGTTCTTAACATCGTTTTTGAATTGTGTGAAGAAATCTAATTTCATATTGGGATATTCGGGGACTGTGTCATTACGAGATTTGTCTGTACTGAAGTGCGAACCTTTCTTTTCATTGTGTGTGATTACAAGATTTGTATTGTCAATGACAAATTTCAATAAAAATATTGAACAAGAAAAACCCAGCTAACGCTTGTTAGTGACTATGACTGTTAGTTATCATAGATGGCAATGAATGTAAAAGCAAGGTGGCCCCATCAAGGCCGTCCAATTCATACCCCGTCCCTAACATTACTAAGTTTAAAAGTTTGTGCAGACATTGCTACTTCTTTATTTGTGTGTGCACAAGCAATGCACTACATGAACCAGCCTGTGTCTAAAGACATTGCAATAACTTAACTTGCCTGCACACACACAATGAAAAATGCTTTACTTGCCTACACAGTGTTACAGTTCAAAAAGGGTTTTTTAGGTAGAGGCACATTGGACTCCCTGTTACATTGGGAGAAGCTACAATCCAGCAGATCTGGCCACTGGCCTGCAAATGCAACAGCAAAAAGAAAGATAGGATGTGCTCATCCAGTCAATATATAGCAGTCAAGAGGTGCTAGAGGGGTGTGACCACACACCAAGCAACAAAGAAGTTTAACCCTCTGCACACTCATACCATTAAGAAACCCAGCTAACACTTGTTAAGAACATGGACTGTTAGTTAACATAGATGGCAATGAATGTAAAAGGGAGGTGGCCGCGTCAAGGCCGTCCAATTTGTACCCCGTCCCTAACATTACTAAGTTTAAAAGTTTGTGCAGACATTGCTACTTCTTTATTTGTGTGTGCACAAGCAATGCACTACATGAACCAGCCTGTGTCTAATGACTTACCTTTACCTGTGTGTGCACAAGCAATGCACTACATGAACCAGCCTGTGTCTAAAGACATTGCAATAACTTAACTTGCCTGCACACACACAATGAAAAATGCTTTACTTGCCTACACAGTGTTATAGTTCAAAAAGGGTTTTTTTAGGTAGAGGCACATTGGACTCCCTGTTACATTGGGAGAAGCTACAATCCAGCAGATCTGGCCACTGACCTGTAAAGATAGGATGTGCTCATCCAGTCAATATATAGCAGTCAAGAGGTGCTAGAGGGGTGTGACCACACACCAAGCAACAAAGAATTTTAACCCTCTGCACACTCATACTATTGAGAAACCCAGCTAACACTTGTTAAGAACATGGACTGTTAGTTATCATAGATTGCAATGAATGTAAAAGCGAGGTGGCCACATCAAGGCTGTCCAATTTGTACCCCGTCCCTAACATTACTAAGTCTAAAAGTTTGTGCAGACGTTGCTACTTCTTTACCTGTGTGTGCACAAGCAATGCACTAGATGAATCAGCCTGTGTCTAATGACTTACCTTTACCTGTGTGTGCACAAGCAATGCAATACATGAATCAGCCTGTGTCTAATGACTTACCTTTACCTGTGTGTGCACAAGCAATGCAATACATGAATCAGCCTGTGTCTAATGACTTACCTTTACCTGTGTGTGCACAAGCAATGCACTACATGAATCAGCCTGTGTCTAAAGACATTGCAATAACTTAACTTGCTTTCACACACACAATGAAAAATGCTTTACTTGCCTACACAGTGTTAGACTTAGAGAGAAACAGGTCATGAATATAGGCGAGTTTGTTGCGCACCTAGCGAGCATTCCACAGTGCGCAGGTGACAGTGGCGGGCAGGGGTGGGGAGGGAGTAAGCCGTATCAGATTAGATAGGTTACGGGTGTGTATCCAGGTTTAACACGGTTGCAGGTTTTTGGCGTTGATGAAAAGGGAATCGTTTCGGAGGAGAAGGGTGTAGAGAGTGGACCCGGATTAGGGCTGATGTCGCCAGTGGCAAGTAAGAGTAAAAGGAGAGAGAAGAGATGGTTGTGGCTTTTGAGGTCGGAATAATATGTCCTGTTCTTGTGATTTTGGCAGAGACAGGTATTCAGGAGCAGAGAGGTGGGACGGGGGGGAGATATATAGGGACTTACCAGGAGCAGGGGGATATTGTGAGCCTAGGATTCTGAGAGTAAGAGGAAGCAGTGTAATGAGGTAGAAGGTGATCATTTTAGTTGACGCTGGGCTATTCAGACAAGCAGAATCCGGTGCAGGTTTCCTTCAGGTTGAATTCAGGTTAAATTTGCTGCAGGCCCTTATTTATGAAGGGATAGCGTCAGGTAGCACCTTGTTAATGAGAGGTAGCGTCAAGTGAAGGCCGGGCACGGCAGCAATTACACATTTAGCAAGCGGAATCTGTTGAGCGGCTGGGAGAGCGCCATGTAGCGTCCGGTTCATCATTTTCACAGCCTCAGCGTACAGCGCCCGCGTTCAGCCTTGCACAGCGCCAGGTATTACCTGTCGCTCTCCCATACATTTCAATGGACGATCCTTTTCTTCTCTTTTAACTGAGTTTTTTTTTTTTTTTTCATTTTTTAAAAACATCTCAAATAATTCTGTGACCTCTTCTGGCATTGAAAAAGCCTTTTTCCCAAAATTTTTCATGTTTTATATATTTCTGCAGAAATGACATTACAGGTCTGCCATTAAAGTGTTCATGTTACAATGTTATTACAATGTAATTCCATATGTTTTCACTTTGTTACTGGTGGATAGATACTGAAAAACAGACTTTAATCACACAGCCTCCGGCGCTCTGGGCTTCAGAGAAGCATTTTTCTGCGCCGGAGTTTTGTGAGGATGTTTTTTTACTGAATATGTTGTGAGTCGGTCGCACTGACCAGTCGCTAACATGCGTTCATTCGCATGCAGTCGCTAACAGCGCTGTACTGGTCATATAGCGACTCCTCACAATGTATTCATCATTGCTGCACAGCGACTAAGAACTAGCGACCCACGGCCGAACACAGCGACTACTAGCGGGCGCTCTGAAAATGCCTGCTACAGACGCTCATCTGTCGCTACCTGGCGTTAGTGATGAATCAGCCTGCCAGAAGGATTCAGACTTGGAAAGGAGTCTGAGTTGCAGCCATAGTGGCTTGCAGCCACTACCACTCAATATGAACAGTTTCTATGTGCCTTTGATTAACTCAGGCTCAGGTCAGTCCTAAAAGTTTGGTAAAAGTAATAAAAAAGTAATAAAACTCCAAATGGAATGTTGCTAGGTGCTCTGGGTTAGTGAACACACAAGGGGCAAGATTGGCCAATAAAAGTTTAGCAGATAGTAGCAGATGATGGTTTTACAAATATAGATACGTGCAGGGGAACCAGATGGAGCAATCAAAATAATCTGTTTTTTTTTTTACAAACATTTTTTTTATTTAAGAAAGTGACAAAATTATGTTTTCTCTTTTTCTTTTACATATTTCACCCCAAAACATTAAGAAAGCACTGAAAAAAATTACAAAAAAAGTTAAAGCCCAAACTCTGCAATATATAATGTTCCTGGAAATTCCTGCAAAATTCACCAATAAACAGCGCAAAATAGTGAAAAATAGCCTGGCAACAGAGGGTGACAACATTTCTAGTTAGGCTGGCATTGAAAGAATTAAATCTTTCTAATCTTCAGGACGAGGGTTTTATTGACGTTTTTCTGATTTTTCTCTTCGAATGTTTGTGAATATGTTTCATATTACTGACATCGTCTTCGTCATGTATGAGGAAAATGTCACTGCCATCACCACCATTGTCCTCTTAGGATTTCAGCTTCCCCAGAATCTTTCAGCTTTGGTCTTCTGTATTTTACTTTTGGTTTCCATAGTGACGATATGTGGAAACCTCCTGATCATCACAGTGGTGTTCTACAGCCAGAGCCTCCATTGTCCCATGTACTTCTTCCTCTCGCAGCTCTCCGTGTTGGATATCTTACTTGTATTGGACGTTCTTCCTAACATGCTTCACAGTGTGCTGGCAAGTGAGGCCGTCATATCATTTTCTGCTTGTATCACCCAGTTTTACTTCTTTGTCCTCTCGGAAAGTCTGGAAATATCGCTTCTGACGGCCATGAGTTATGACAGGTATTTGGCCATCTGTAAGCCTTTGCATTATACCGTGATAATGACCCATCGGGTTTGCTGGAGAACAGTGACCGCATGTTGGACTATAGGCATCGTAATAGTTTTGAATGACACAATAGCCATCTTAAAATTAAGTTTCTGTGGTCCAAATATTATCGATCATGTCTTCTGTGATTTAGAGCCAGTCCTGGAACTTTCCTGCACAGACTATACCGTGGTTCAACTAGAAATCAAGTTGATTGCCGCCATCATTGTGGTCATCCCATTCGGTGTTCTCATTGCATCATACATTTACATCATAGTCACTATTTTTGATATCCCGTCTGTTACCGGGAGAAAGAAAGTTTTCTCAACTTGCAGCTCCCACCTGTCCGTTGTTTCCATCTTTTACGGCACTTTGATTGGCGTTTATTTGGTTCCTCGTAGAGGAGAACTGCGGCACATCGCTAAGTTCCTGTCTCTATCCTACACTGTAGTTACCCCATTGATGAATCCAATCATCTACAGCCTGAGAAATAAGGATTTGAAAAATGCCATAGGAAAACTTATCACTGATTTCAGTAATAAAAATAATAATAGGTAATAAATATTTTTTTCCCCAGTGCTGAACAGTTTTGTAAACTATGATCCAAAAATTGGTCGCCAGCTTCAGCTCCATTTGAAATAAAACAAATCAAAATTTAGGGGCCGGCTGCAGACAGGAAAGGTCCAAAATAAATCTGAGTTCAGGGGCTGGCAGCAAAGAGGCAAAGTCCAAAGAATGAATCTGAGTTCAGGGGTTGGCAGCAAACAGGCAAAGTCCAAAGAATGAATCTGAGATCAGGGGCTGGCAGCAAACATGCAAAGTCCAAAGAATGAATCTAAGATCAAGGGCTGGCAGCAAACAGGAAAAGTCCAAAGAATGAATCTGAGATCAGGGGCTAGCAGCAAAGAGGCAAATTCCAAAGAATAAATCTGAGTTCAGGGGCTGGCAACAAACAGGCAAAGTCCAAAGAATGAATCTGAGATCAGGGGCTGGCAGCAAACAGGCAAATTCCAAAGAATGAATCTGAGATCAGGGGCTGGCAGCAAACATGCAAAGTCCAAAGAATGAATCTGAGATCAGGGGCTGGCAGCAAACATGCAAAGTCCAAAGAATGAATCTGAGATCAGGGGCTGGCAGCAAACAGGCAAATTCCAAAGATTAATCTGAGATCAGGGGCTGGCAGCAAACAGGCAAAGTCCAAAGAATGAGTCTGAGATCAGGGGCTGGCAGCAATCATGCAAAGTCCAAAGAATAAATCTGAGATCAGGGGCTGGCAGCAAACAAGCAAAGTCCAAAGAATGAATCTGAGATCAGGGGCTGGCAGCAAACAGGCAAAGTCCAAAGAATGAATTTGAGATCAGGGGCTGGCAGCAAACACGCAAAGTCCAAAGAATGAATCTGAGATCAGGGGCTGGCAGCAAACAGGCAAAGTCCAAAGAATGAATCTGAGTTCAGGGGCTGGCAGCAAACAGGCAATGTCCAAAGAATGAATCTGAGATCAGGGGCTGGCAGCAAACAGGCAAAGTCCAAAGAATAAATCTGCGTTCAAGGGCTGGCAGCAAACAGGCAAAGTTCAATAAATAAATCTGTGTTCAGGGGCTGGCGGCAAACAGGCAAAGTCCAAAGAACAAATCAGAGTTCAAAGCAAGTAATCTGTCCCGGTGTTAATCCAAAAGCAGGACACAGGTCAATCCAGAAAATCAGCAGGAAAAGCAGGAAACAGGGAAATGGAATCCAGGAACTTAGCTGATAACACAGCAATGAAAACAGGCCAGCTGTCCATTTAAATAGTGCTGTCAATAAAGCTGGGAGGGATGTCTCAGAGTATGAGTGAGGTCACTTCCTGTCCAATGAGACCAAGGGAAACCCAGAAGTAAAAAGCAAGCCCAAGAGCTTATGCTCCTGGCTTTCTGTACTTGCAGTGTGCTGAACATCAGGTGGCGCTGTTGAGCAGTGCAATGGATGAAGAGCCAGATCGTGTACAAACACCTAAGCGTGCACGTCTGCGACTGCACACAGACAGTGATGGAGATCTGACAGCATGCCTGCATCCAATAGAATAGTGAGAAAGGCGGAGGAGAGCGACAACGGTATCGAAGAAGACCGGATTTGGATGGTGGCATGCAGCTGCAGTGCTGGCACTAGAAGTGTCCTCACTCATGGGAACCAGCAGCCATCTTTTTGTAGCCCAGCTGCATGTCGGATAAAAGCATGCAGCTGCAGTGCTAACACTAGAAGTGTCCTCACTCATGGGAGCCGGTGGACATCTTTTTGTAGCCCCAACTGCATGAGTTAGTTAAGGTACAAGGTTTCACTGATCGATTCACAGAGGTCAAAGGGTGACAAAGAAAAATTGGTTAGGAAACTTCTGGTGTCATACTTATGCCAGACACTTCCTTCTAATGGGCGAGGAGTAGGAGGATTGGTTCTCTTCTAGTCAGCTGACAACCACATCTGTGTCACCTACTTATCCTGCTCTCCTCTAGTCAGCTACAGAGACACCTGACTAGGTCTCTCCTAGTCAGCTGAGAAGCCCACATGACTATCCAGCTCTATCCTGGTCAGCTGAAAAGCCCACCTGACTAGCTAGCTCTATCCTAGTCAACTGACAAGTCCACATGATTAGTCAGCTCTATCCTAGTCAGATCACAAGCCCACATGATTAGCCAGCTCTTCCCAAGTCAGGTAACAAGCCCATATGACTAGCCAGCTCTTTCCTAGTCAGCAAACAAACCCACATGACTAGTCAGCTCTTTCCAAGTCAGCTGACAAGCCCGCATGACTAGCCAGCTCCTTCCAAGTCAGCTGACAAGCCCACATGACTAGCCAGCTCTTTCCAAGTCAGTTGACAAGCCCACATGACTAGCCAGCTCTTCCCAAGTCAGCTGACAAGCCCACATGACTAGCCAGCTCTTACAAAGTCTGCTGACAAGCCCACATGACCTGCCAGCTCTTTCCAAGTCAGCTGACAAGCCCACATGACTAGCCAGCTATTTCCAAGTCAGCTGACAAGCCCACATGACTAGCCGTGACAAGCCCACATGACTAGCCAGCTCTTCCCTAGTCAGCTGACAAGCCCACATGACTAGCCAGCTCTTTCCTAGTCAGCTGACAAACCCACATGACTAGCCAGCTCTTCCCTAGTCAGCTGACAAGCCCACATGACTAGCCAGCTCTTCCCTAGTCAGCTGACAAGCCCACATGACTAGCCAGCTCTTCTCATGTCAACTGACAGGCCCACATGACTAGCAAGCTCTTCCCTAGTCAGCTGACAAGCCCACATGACTAGCCAGCTCTTCCCTAGTCAGCTGACAAGCCCACATGACTAGCCAGCTCTTCTCATGTCAACTGACAGGCCCACATGACTAGCAAGCTCTTCCCAAGTCAGCTGACTAGCCCACACATCTAGCCAGCTCTTTCTAAGTCAGCTGATAAGCCCACATGACTAGCCAGCTCTTAATAAGTCAGCTGACAAGCCCACATGACTAGCCAGCTATTTTCTAGTTAGCTGAAAAGCCCACACAACTAGCCAGCTCTTCCCAAGTCAGCTGACAAGCCCACATGGCTAGCCAGGTCTTTCCTAGTCAGCTGAGAAACCCACATGACTATGACTAGCCAGCTCTTCCCAAGTCAGCTGACATGCCCACATGACTAGCCAGCTCTTCCTAAGTCAGCTGACAAACCCCCATGACTAGCCAGCTCTTTCCTAGTCAGCTGACAAGCCAACACAACTAGCCAGCTCTTCCAAAGTCAGCTGACAAACCCACATGACTAGCCAGCTCTTCCCTAGTCAGCTGACAAGCCCACATGATTAGCCAGCTTTTCCATAGTCAGCTGACAAGACCACACAACTAGCCAGCTCTTCCCAAATCAGATGACAAACCCACATGACTATCCAGCTCTTCCCAAGTTGCTGACAAGCCAACATGACTATCCGGTTTTTCCATAGTCAGCTGACAAGCCCACACATCTAGCCAGCTCTTTCTAAGTCACCTGACAAGCCCACATGACTAGCCAGCACTTCCCTAGTCAATTGACATGCCCAAACGTCTAGCCAGCACTTCCTAAGTCAGCTGACAAGCCCACATGACTTGCCAGCTCTTCCCAAGTCACCTGACAAGCCCACATAACTAGCCAGCTCTTCCCTAGTCAGTCGACAAGCCCACATGACTAGCCAGCTCTTCCCAAGTACGCTGACAAACCCACATGACTAGCCAGCTCTTCTGAAGACAGCTAACAGGCCCACATGACTAGCAATCTCCTCCCAAGTCATCTGACAAGCCCACATGACTAGTCGGCTCTCCCCTAGTCAGCCGACAAGTCCACATGACTAGCCAGCTCCTCCCAAGTCATCTGACAAGCCCACATGACAAGCCAGCTCTTCTTAAGTCAGCTGACAAGCCCACATGACTTGCCAGCTCTTCCCAATTCAGCTGAAAAACCCCCATGACTAGCCAGCTCTTCCCAAGTTGCTGACAAGCCAACGTGGCTAGCCAGCTCTTCCCTAGTCAGCTGACAAGCCCACACATCTAGCCAGCTCTTTCTAAGTCACCTGACAAGCCCACATGACTAGCCAGCTCTTCCCTAGTCAATTGACAAGCCCAAACGTCTAGCCAGCTCTTCCTAAGTCAGCTGACAAGCCGACATGACTTGCCAGCTCTTCCCAAGTCACCTGACAAGCCCACATAACTAGCCAGCTCTTCCCTAGTCAGTCGACAAGCCCACATGACTAGCCATCTCTTCCCAAGCCAGCTGACAAGCCCACACGATTAGCCAGCTCTTCCCTAGTCAACTGACAAGCCCACATGACTAGCCAGCTCTTCCCAAGTCAGTTGACAAGCCCACATGATTAGCCAGCTCTTCCCAAGTCAACTGACAAGCCCACATGCCTTGCCAGCTCTATCCTAGTTAGCTGACAAGCCCACACAGCTAGCCAGCTCTTCCATAGTCAGCTGACAAGCCCACATGATTAGTCAGCTTCTCCCAAGTCAGCTGACAAGCCCACATGACTAGCCAGCTCTTCCCGAGTCAGCTAACAAGCCCACATGACTTGCCAGCTCTTCCCAAGTCAGCTGACAAGGCACCGTGACTAGCCAGCTCTTCCCTAGTCAGCTGACAAGCCCACATGACTAGCCAACTCTTTCCTAGTCAGCTGACAAACCCACATGACTTGCCAGCTCTTCCCTAGTCAGTTGACAAGGCACCGTGACTAGCCAGCTCTTCCTTAGTCAGCTGACAAGCACACATGACTAGCCAGCTCTTTCCTAGTCAGCTGACAAACCCACATGACTAGCCAGCTCTTCTCAAGTCAGTTGACAAGCCCACACGACTTGCCAGCTCTTCCCAAGTCAACTGACAAGCCCACATGACTAGCCAGCTCAGCTGACAAGCCCACATGACTAGCCAGCTCTTTCCAAGTCAGCTGACAAGCTCACATGACTGGCCAGCTCTTCCGAAGTCAGCTGACAAGCCCGCATGATTAAAGTGGACCAACACCCAGGATTTTGACTATCCTGGGTTTTGGTCCACTTCAGGGGGGCACCCACAGAAACCCCCAAACTCACCTCACCACGCTCCCACGGACAAGCGGCGGACAAGGCAGTGCGTCCGCCACCGCCTCCCGCGCGCCCCTCTGACAGTGCGCGCGCCCGCGCCGGCCATTCACAAAGGGCCGGCGCGGGCGCGCGCACGGCTAGAGGAGCGCGCGGGAGGCGGCGGCGCCCGCTGCCGCCGCCGATCGGGTGAGTTCTTTTGGGGTTTTGGGGGGGGTCCCTCACCGCGGGACATCCCGATCTCGGATGTCCCGCGGTGAGGGGGGTGATCGGCCCGGGAATCTTATAGATTCCCGGGCCGATCACCCATGGGTGACGGTCCACTTTAACCAGCCCTTCCCAAGTCAACTGACAAGCCCAAATGACTTTCCGGCTCTATCCAAGTTAGCTGACAAGCCCAAACGACTAGCCAGCTCTTTCCAAGTCAGCTGACAATCCCACACGACTAGCCAGCTCTATCCTAGTCAGCTGACAAGCCCACATGACTTGCTATCTCTATCCTAGTCAACTGACAAGCCCACATGACTTGCCAGCTCTATCTTAGTCAGCTGACAAGTCCACACAACTAGCCAGCTCTTCCCAAGTCAGCTGACAAACCCACATGATTAGCCAGCTCTTCCCAAGTCAGCTGACAAGCCCACACGACTAGCCAGCTCTTCCTAAGTCAGCTGGTTAGCCCACATGACTAGCCAGCTCTTCCCAAGTCATCTGACAAATCCGCATGACTAGCCAGCTCTTCCCAAGTTAGCTGACAAATCCACATGACTAGCTAGCCCTTCCCAAGTCAGCTGACAAGCCCACATGACTAGCCAGCTCTTCCCAAGTCTGCTGACAAGCTTACATGACTAGCCGGCTCTCCCCAAGTCAGCTGACAAGCCCACATGGCTAGCCAGCTCTTCCCAAGTCAGCTGACAAGCCCACATGACTAGCCAGCTCCTTCCTAGTCAGCTGACAAACCCACATTAATAGACAGCTCTTCCCTAGTCAACTGACAAGCCCACATTACTTGCCAGCTCTTCCCAAGTCAGCTGACATATCCACATTACTGTTCTGTAATTAATTTCTTCCAGGCAGAACAGTTGGGAGCATCCAGTGAAGAAGTTTATTCTTTATAGTGTAGAGGATCAGAAGTGGTGAAAGGTTTCTCTAAGAGGGTCCTCCAGAACAGGCTTCACCACCCAAAGTAGACATAGGGCATCCGATTCCTGCAATGCCCCATCTAAAATCTCCACAACAAAAATCCAGTAAGTGATTCTTAAACCAGACCAACACCCATTTTTCTTTTGAGGGGTGTTGACCCCACAGACCACAAAAAAGAACAAGCCCGGGGGGGCATTCAGAATGCTGGATCCCCCCAAACGTAACCCCCCCACAGAACGCCAGATTTTCCTACCTTTAACTTCGGGAAAGGAATCCCACAATTAGCCGCTGGGCAGTCACGCAGATGGGTATTCCGTGGTCACCGCTGAGGACACAACCATGGCCCGTATGACCGCTCAGCAGCCAAACGCTGGACTCCTTCCTTCTAAGGAGATCAGGCATTCTGTTGTGGCTTATGTTTGGGGGGACTCCAGCGTTCTGGATGCTCCCTCTGAGCTTGTTCCTTCTCGCTGTCTATGGGACTAACACCCTTTGGAAAGTCTAAATAAATGAGCAATTATGAAATTTAGAAATTGTGAGGGTGTGGAAATGAATCCTAAAAAGTAACAAGGGCTGCTCTCTGCTGCACTCTGAAGACTGTTACATCTGTAGCTATACTGTAAAACAAAGATAGATGAAGTTTTAAAAAACGTAGAACAAGTCAGTATCGTATGTTTACCTTTCTACTTTACAGTTAAACAAATATCAAGGTGTAAAAGTTTGTTAAGTGTTCCTCGGAGTACACCCATAATTATCCCCTCAGAAACCTTATCACCACATTTGTACAATGTATATTAATCTGTCTGATTAATACCTATAACTATGTTAACTATAAATTGCGCTGTTTTTCTAGGGTCTTGGCTTACAGAGAGCAGCCCATCATTGTGACTCTGATGCTTCACACTACACCGCTTATCTGAGGCTCCTCGCAGGTTCCGATGGGGAAATTTCTATATGTTTCCAGCAGGTTTCCCAACTCGTAGGCCAACTCCATACCAACCATAGTGAAAGGCCATCTGTAGTCTAAAACCAAAAAGATACTTTCCTTAACTCCCCTACATGCATCATTTATAATGGTGAGGGAGGGGTGGCTTCTCATATCGGACCACATCAGGACACCAGCAGCCGCGGATGAGATGCGAATTTCAGAATAGGTACGTTTTAAAGCTTTGAGAAGTATTTTTTTTTTTTAGCCTACAGATGCGTATTAACATCCCCTTATTGCTTACATTTCATTTCCCTTTTTATGCACGAGATAGTGACGCAAATTAGAACTCTTTCTTTTTCGTTACTTTACCCAAATTAAAATGTAAGAACCCCGGGTTTGGCTGATGCCCGACTGGTGGCTGGCATTATTTATCATGTCATCAGCAGAGCCCTGGCTGCTCTCTCTCCCCATCTTCTGCTGCACCTTGTGTGAGGGCTATTTAAGTGGACCCGCCCTTCAACTGGTGCAGCAGGATTTTTTTTTTTTTTTTACTTGTGCTTTGTTGCTGGCGCTCTAAACCTGAACCTGAGTCTGAATCTTAACCTGAGTCTGTATCTGAACCTGAGTCTGTACCTGTACCTACCGGAGTCTGGAGACTGCTGGCATCTGTCCTAGGACCTTGGGTAAGTGCGCCAGCACCTTACGGGTTCTGTTGTTTTCGTTATTAGTTATTTTGTTAGTTATCCTTGTTTTTGTCCCTAATTTTGTATCTGAATCAAAGATCTTTTTGTTTACTTTTCCTTAATAAACCCTTGTTAGAACATTTTCTTTGTTGTGTCTTTGCTCTGGCCAAAACAATCTGCTCCCCTGGCAGACGGTTAATATTGGAGAACTCTCTTTTCCATCCTCTCCAGGACAATCTTCGGGGGATATCCGGCTATATAAAACTTGCAACTGAAGAACACATCATCTTGGGTGTTTTTTTGTATATTTTATATTATGATATTATTTAAAAAAAAATTGTTACAACCAAAACCAGAAGGGTAAAAAAAAAAGAGAGAAAAAACAAAGAAAGAAAGAAAAAAACAAGAGAGAAAAAAAATAGAGTGAGAGGTTTCTCTTTACCTTTATTCATACCCTCCCAAGTTGTCATCCCACCAGAAATAATTTTTTCTTTCAAATACTACCGGTTTGTGGTTCTTCTTTTCCTCATTTAACTACCGCTTTTTTTTTTGTTGTCCAGAGGATAATATTAATTACCCTCTGTCTTACCCTATGTGCCCAGTTATTCAGATTCAGTAAACCCAGCCATTGGCGTAATTACCAGATCTTGCTCGTTCATGCTTGGGTTTCTCTGTCCTGTAACCAAGAAATCCAAGGTTATGGTGATACCATTTACTGGCTAACTCAACAGATTGGACGTACGAGCTTTCAAGACATTTCAAGCTTCTTCCTCAGGCATAATACCTATATAAATTGTAAGAGACTTGCCTGTATGTAGGGGTCCATGGCGAGCGTCTGCTGGGCGGTGTGGCGCTCGCCAGCTTCCTGCTGCTGAGCATGGCCGCCGTTCCCCCGGATGATGGGAAGCGCTGCACGCCCCTCTCACTGCCTCCCCCGCTCCTCTCTAGCTGGGTGGGCACGCGTGCCCCTCAGTCTGTCAGTTTCTCCGCTAGGAGGTGCTGCGCTGTGAGTGGCAGTCGTCGCAGCATCCTCCACACCTGATAGAATCAGGGGCTGGTCAGCCTTGCTGGAAAGTTCTCCAATCACACACAGTTTTGTTAGTTGCACCAATCACCGCCCCCCCCCCCAAGGCGGCCATTGGTCAGGTCCCCAATAAATACGGAATCATCCCAGTGCTCAGGACCCGGTATAGTCTCTTGTGCTTTGGGTGTGATTCTACTAGCGATTCCCAGTTTTCCGACCCGGCTTGATCAACTCTCCCCGTCTGCTGCCAGTACTGACCTTTGCTTGTCTGACCTTTAACGTGCCTGCCCCTTTAGATACCCCGCAATCTCTGACCTCCCAGCTTGACCCTTTGGCTATTCCTGAGGCACTACTTTGACGCACCCTCCAGACTGACTACCTGTGAACGTCCTCGGCTTCGGGATACCCTCGTGGTTCATCGGCCTTCACCGTAAGCTGACATCCTTTGCGCCTATTAAGACCTGGGGGCAACCTTGTCCAGTTAGGTGCACCTAGCGTCCCAGCAAATGGGGGCTTGGCTAAAGGCATAAGTGGTGGGGGAGATTGGGGGTTGTCTGCTTGCAGAAGGCCGGTGTCCCGCTGGGCATCACATAAATATTGCTGTAATACATTTTCCCGTAACCAAAAGTTTTCGGATATGGAAAGAAATGTAAATAGATAGGAGTGGAAAATGATTCTTAACTCAATGCTACTTATTAAGGCTCTGTGTGTAAAATGTATAACGAGGCTACGTCCCCAGAATATATGCATTGGTGGTGAAACAATGACTTGTTGGTGGTGTTGGTGAAATCCCGCCAGGTTCAACTGCCGTGCGAAATACTCATGGTTCGTAGTGAGCAGAATTTTTCCTGAAATTTAGGTCGAAACCGGGCTCTACCGGTTCGGTTCACTTCTAAACACCAAGACATCGTGCTTGGGGCGTTGCAGTAATTGTGAGGTCAGTGACTGATGTAGTGGGTGTGGAGGCAGAAGGAGAGTTTGATGGTGGGAAAACAACAACCTCAGTCTCTTCCGAGTTTGAGGGAGCGAGATGACATGAATGATGAGACAGTCAGGAAGACGGTATAGGAGAGAAGAGAGACATGGGCCCAAGTGGCAGATTTGAGTGTCGTATGCATAGAAGTGGTGTTTTTATTCACATTGGGAGCCACTTCCTGTGTCCTGGAGATTTGTTTTTTTCTTCCAGGTTCAGGGGTGATTATTCCTCTCACTAGTGTATTCTTGTGTTTAGTAAAGTGATAATACCTTCATGTATGGTGCTTAACGGAAGAAAAAAGGTGCATTTATTTACAGATACTAGAGATGAGTGAATCAAATCTGACGAATCTGAATTTGTTATGAATTTCAGGAAAAATTTGATTCTAAACGAATCCAAATATCGTCGCAATTCAATCACTCGAATCGCTTCCTTAAACTCCATTTACTGTGGTCCAGGCCATCTAAAATGGTGGATCCACATGTCAGGACATGTCCCATGGGGAAAAGAATCCTGGGTAGGCATCACATGTTGTCTATCAGCAGCCAGGCTCCCGATGATGTCACAGCCTTATATATGCGGTGGTCATCTTGCGAGGGCTCATTTCGGCGGTGTATTGCGGCGAGAATGGGTCAGGGAGAGATAGAGCCAGGGAGAGAAAAAGACAGTAAAAGAAAAAGACAGGGCGAGAAAGATAGGGCGAGATAGAGAGAGACAGAGAAAGACAGAGAGAGACAGTTTACAGTGTGTTTGCATTAGCTTTCATGCCCAGATCTTTCAAGCCTATTAAGTGTTAATTTTGTATCAGTCCTTTTGTATCAAAAGCCATGTTTTAAAAGTTCTGTGGTGCTTCAATTTCACCGGGGCATCCGGGGTATTTGCCTTTATCTTTTGCTAGAGCGCCTCCCTATATCGCTCTTGTTTTTCAAACAAAACCGTGTTTTAAAACTGCCTGTAGTGCATTTAACTCTGACCAGGGGCATCCTATTTAAGGCCATCTCACAGTGTCTTTTTGCATTAGCTTTTAGCTACAGTGTCTGCCTATTTTGCTCTAACTTTTCTACACACCTGCTGATGTTCAAAAAATACTGTCTTAAGTGTAGTGTAGCTTATTGTTTTACCCTCCTAAACGCAGTAAAAATGTCAGGCAGAGCAGTGCCAGGATGTGCACAGAGGAGTGGCAGAGGCCTAGATTCATCAGGCAGAGGTCACAGTAGACTAGTGGGGACGAGTGGCAGCAGGAGTCACGTGAGAGGCCTGATATTCTGGTATCTGCTAGTGGTCATGTCTCGACCAGCAACGCATCTGCCGTCATCGATTGGTTAACAAGGTCATCCTCTTCATCACAAGTGACATCTGACACCCCCAGTCAACAGTCCGTAGGTTCCTCGGACACAACCCTGAGTTGGCTTGGCCCGGGAGCAGCCCCTGTCCTTCCATTTCCTCTATCCTGCCCCCCAGGCGACATATCTTATGCTTTGGGTTCAGCTCCACTATTCAGTAAGGACGATGTGTTAGAGGACAGTCATCAGCCAAGAAATGGAGGAGACATCCACCACTTCCTCCGCTAGGCAGACAAACACTGAGGAGGAGAGTGGCGTGGGAGATGGTGTGGCGAGCGTTCCAGCTCCTGCAGTAGACACTGTTGAGGAAACCAAGGAGGACATCAGTGAGGTGCAGACACAACTCGATGATGATGAAGCCGATCGCACTTGGGAGCCGGGTGCAGAAGGGGCTTCATCATCATCAGGAGAAGAGGAGCGCAGGTTGCCCCTGAGTCAGCAGCTGAGACAGCAAGGTGGTAGCATGGCTGGCAGTCAGCATGGTGGCAGAATTGAAAAGTCTGGAGCCAAACGTGGCCGGGGTATACCACTAGCTGCATGGCAGGCTACCTTCCCGGGAGGTAGTGGAGCAGGGGCTCCTGGAGTTAGCGGCAGTAGCAGTGACTTAGTGCAGACTGTTGGTGGGGAAATTAGCTACTTGGCAGTGTGGCCGTTTTTCATCAAGCATCCACAGGAGGGTAACATGGCCACATGTAAGATGTGTAGGCAGAAGGTGAAGTAATGCCTGCGTCGGCCAGTGCCACACCGCTCCCAGTTTCAGCCAGCCAAGGCTCCAGCACCTCAGCCGAAGGTAGCTGTGCATCATATCCATCCTCTGTCGCTCCAGATGCTCCTGCTCCTCCTACTAAAGGTCAGTCATCCCGCCAGCAATCCATCAGCGAAGACATGTACAAGAGACAACAGTATGCGCCCACTCATCCTACGGCGCAGAAGCTAAATGTGCTCCTGTCCAAGTTGCTGGTGCTGCAGTCGCTCCCTTTTCAGGTGGTGGAATCTGCACCTTTCAGAGAACTGATGGCTTGTGCCGAGCCGAGGTGGAGAGTCCCAAGCCGCCATTTCTTTGCCAAGAAGGCAGTACCAGCCCTGCACAAATTTGTTGAGCAGAAGGTGGGCCAGTCCTTGAGCCTGTCGGTGTGTAGCAAAGTGCACGGCAGCACCAACATCTGGAGCTGTAACTACGGTCAGGGACAATACATGTCCTTTACGGCCCACTGGGTGAATGTGGTTCCTGCACAGCAACTTGGACAGGTCACACCGCTCCTCTCCAAGTTGCTGGTGCTGCAGTCCCTCCCTTTTCAGGTGGTGGACTCTGCACCTTTCAGAGAACTGATGGCTTGAGCCGAGCCGAGGTGGAGAGTCCCAAGCCGTCATTTCTTTGCAAAGAAGGCAGTACTAGCCCTGCACAAATTTTTTGAACAGCAGGTGGGCCAGTCCTTGAGCCTGTCACTGTGTACCAAAGTTCACGGCAGCGCCTACTCCTGGAGCTGTAACTATGGTCAGGGACAATACAGGGACAATACATTTCCTTTACGGCCCACTGGGTGAATGTGGTTCCTGCACAGCCACAACAGCAACTTGGACAGGTCACACCGCTTCGGCCTCCACGATCCTAGGCCATTGTGCCTGTGACAGTGTGTAACGCAGCCTCCTCATCCTTCGCTGTCTCCTCAGCCTCCACTGTACGGTCAAGACACAGTGCCCCTCCAGCCTACCATGTGTGCAGGACATGGAGATGTCACCCTGTGCTTCACATGGGTTGCCTTGGCGAACAGAGTCACGCAGGGGAGGAGCTCCTAAAATTCATTCATCAAGAAGTCAGAACATGGCTTACGCCACGAAGACTGCAAATGGGAACCATGGTGACTGACAATGGGAAGAACATCTTGTCTGCGCTGCAACAAGGAAGCCTGAGCCATGCGCCCTGTATGCCACACGTGTTCAACCTAGTTGTCAAGCATTTTCTAAAGTCTGCCCCATCTGCAAAACATCCTAACAACGGGAAGGGAACTTTGTATGCACTTCAGCCACTCCTTCACCACCAAGCACACCCTTCTTGAACTACAGCGTCAGAACTGTATCCCCCAACATAGTCTGATTTGCAATGTTTCCACCCGTTGGAATTCCACCCTACATATGTTGGATCGACTATACGAACAGAAAAATAGCCATCACTGATTTCTTGATGATCCAAACAGATAGGGGGACTCCCCTGCGTAACTTTAATGTAAACCAGTGGCAGCTTATATGTGACACCTGCCGTTTGCTCAGGCCCTTTGAGGAAGCCACTTTATTTGTCAGTGGCCAGAATTACGGGATGAACAACGTGATTCCACTGCTTCATGTAATACAACACATGTTGGAAACCATGGCTGGTCAGGGCACTGGAGACATGGCGCATACATTTCACGGCCACATAAACCCTGTGGGAGCTGAGGAGGAGGAGCAGCACAGTGAAGCGCAGTTTAGTTTTGGTGAAATGGCTGGTTTATCTAGTCATCTGACAGGAGAGGAGAAGCAGAAGCAGCCAGAGGAGCTAGAGGGTTGTGAGGAAGGCGAGACAGAGGACCCAGACACACCGTAGCAGTATGCAGTGGAGATGAAGACAGGTAGTCCCTCCAAGTCGCTTGCACAAATGGCAGGAAGCATGCTCACATGCTTGCGTAGTGACCGCAGAATTGTCTCCATTTGTCAGGGGGATGACTTCTGGCTCTCCACCTTATTGGACCCTCGTTACCTGCAGGGAATGGGGGCATTTTTTACACCCACTGAGAGGGAGGACAAACTGACCTACTACAAAGACGTTCTAATTAGTCAGTTGGCCGATGCCTATCTGCGCCATCGTCCATACTCTTGCAAGTCTGACTCGGGGGGCCATCTGCACTCACCTTCCACTGCCATGGCTGCTGGGGGGGTGGCAGGAGCAGTAACAGCTCCATCTGCAGCAGCCTGAGTCTACAGTCGCTAATGAGTAGCTTTCTTCACCCGCATAGTGAAGCTAATCATGAGCAGCAGGAAGACCTGGAGCAGGACCTCAACCAGCAGGTCGTGTCATACCTTGACATGACCATGCCAACGCACCTTGAGGACCCGCTGGATTTCTGGGCAGCCAAACTTGACTTGTGGCCGCAACTGGCAGAGTTTACCCTGGGAAAGCTGTCCTGCCCAGCCAGTAGTGTGCCATCTGAGCGGGTGTTTAGTGAGGCAGGGGTCATAGTCACGCCAAGGAGAACTCGTCTGTCCACGAAAAATGTGGAGAGACTCACCTTTGTGAAGATGAATCAGGCATGGATCAGCCAGGATTTCCAGCCACCAATGGCTGATCCATGGTAGTAGCTGATGCATGGTAGCTCCTTATGCTGCTGCCAACTCCAGGGTATGCCTTTCAGGCAATATATGGGCTCCTCATGCTGCTGCCAACTCCAGGGTGTGTCTTTCAGGCAATATATGGGCTCCTTACGCTGATGCCAAATCCAGGGTGTCTTTCAGGCAATATATGGGCTCCTCATGCTTCTGCCAACTCCAGGGTGTCTTTTTCAGGCAATATATGGGCTCCTTATGCTGCTACCAATTCCAGTGTGTCTTTTAGGCAATATATGGGCTCCCCATGCTGCTGCCAACTCCAGAATGTGTCTATTTGGCAATATATGGGCTTCCAAAGCAGCTTCCAACTCAAGGGTGTGTATTTCAGGCAATATATGGGCTCCCCATGCTGCTGGCAACTCCGGGGTGTGTCTTTCAGGCAATATATGGGCTCATCATGCTGCTTCCAAGTCCAGGGTGTGTCTTTCAGGCAATATATGGGCTCCCCATGCTGCTGCCAACTCCAGGGTGTGTCTTTCAGGAAATATACGGGCTCCTCATGCTGCTGCAAAGTCCAGGGTGTGTCTTTCAGGCAAAATATGGGCTCCTCATGCTGATGCCACCTCAAGGCTCTGTAATTTTTCTGCTCTTTGACAGCGATTCTAATAGTGATTCCTCTGATCTGCATGTCATACTTTATTATTTCACTAACCCAGCACACATCCTATGCATGTTACAGCAAGACAAAATGTTCTACAACCCTATTGAGGCTCTTGTAAGGCCACAAATAGGCCTTTTTTATAGCAATTCACCGCAAATAAATTCGGACGGAAGCAAATTTTTCCGGAGAATTCGGAGAATCGGCCGAATCGAATTTTTCAAAAATTTGCTCATCTCTAATTATGAGCGATCTGTGCAGTTAGGTGCGAGAGGGCCCCAGCATTCTGGATGCTCTTTTGAGGTTCTTCCTATCAGCAGAGGTACCAACACCCGTTAAAGTAAATATAAGTATCTCGATATAGGCACAGTGTACATGAAAGCCAATTATCATAGAGATACAGCACTGAAATATGTGTCGTAGAAAGACAATGTATCGTATTTTTTTTTTCTGATTAGTTTTATGTCAGAAATATTGAGTTAGTTACAGTGCTGCTGCGCACATCATTTACTGTCTTGGCAGATGTGGAGAGGTCAGGATGGGTTGGGGTTTTATTTCTTTATTTTTTACATTTATTTTTATTTATTAAGTCTCTCGATATAGGTACAGTGTACACGAAAGGCAAATATCATAGAAGTATAGCATTGAAATATGTCGTAGAAAGACAATACATCATATTTTTCTTTTTCCGTTTAGTTTTACATCAGCCATATTGAGTTACTTACGATGCCGCTGCGCTCGTCATTTCCAGTCTTGGTGGATGTAGAGAGGTGAGGGTTGGGTTAAAGGTTGTGTTTTTATGACTTTAGATCCTTTTATGGCTTTTCACTTCTTGGACCAACATGTTTCTTAGAATGGATGAGGAAAATGTCACCTCCATCACCACCGTTCTCCTCTTAGGATTTCAGCTTCCCCAGAATCTTTCAGTTTTGGTCTTCTGTACTTTACTATTGATTTCCGTAGTGACGATATGTGGAAACCTCCTGATCATCACAGTGGTGTTCTACAGTCAGAGCCTCCATTGCCCCATGTTCTTCTTCCTCTCGCAGCTCTCTGTGTTGGATATATTAGTTGTAATGGACGTTCTTCCTAACATGCTTTATATTGTGCTGGCAAATGAAGCTGTCATATCATTTTCTGCTTGTCTTACCCAACTTTACTTCTTCATACTCTCAGAGAGTCTGGAAATATCACTTCTGACGGCCATGAGCTATGACAGGTATTTGGCCATCTGTAAGCCCTTGCATTACACCGTGATAATGAGCCATCAGGTTTGCTGGAGAACAGTGATCGCATGTTGGATTTTTGGCATCGTAATAGTTTTGAATGACGTAATAGCTATATTCTCCTTAAAGTTCTGTGGTTTAAATGTTATCGATCATGTCTTCTGTGATTTAGAGCCAGTCCTGGAACTTTCCTGCACAGATAATACCATAGCTCACTTAGAAATCAAAATGCTTGCCTCGGTTATTGTGGTCATCCCATTCGGTGTTCTCATTGCATCATACGTTTACATCATAGTCACTATTTTTGATATCCCGTCTGTTACTGGGAGAAAGAAAGTTTTCTCAACCTGCAGCTCCCACCTGACCGTTGTTGGCATCTTTTATGGCACAATAATATGTGTTTATTTAGTTCCTCGTAGAGGAGAGTTACCACATAATGCTAAGTTCTTGTCCATGTTGTACACTGTCGTTACCCCATTGATGAATCCAATCATCTACAGCCTGAGGAATAAGGATTTAAAAAATGCCATAGGAAAACTCATCACCTATTAAATGATGGAAAATTATTAATATTTTTATTGTTTATTTATATAGCGCCATCATCTTCCGTTTCGCTTTACAAGGTATAATTACACACATAGTACAGGGACCAATACGAACTAGAAGCTACGAGGTTCAAATCAAATGTGGTGAGCTCAGGAAACAATAGGAAAGAGCTCCCCTCCCATGTGAGCTTACAGTATCAAGGACGGCTATCTGTCAGAGGGACCCCTCCTTCGTGCCTGTATAACATGGCTCCTGGGTGTCGTTCAGTCTTTCAAATCAGCCTAGGAGATAGTAAATACACGAGACAGAAGAACACTTCATTTGGAATGCTTTTGACTATCTCACAGAGATGCATCTGGGGCTCCTCCCTTTTACTTATTATATATTATATATTATATTGTATAAGTATATATCATAATTATATTATTTATAGAAGAATAGAAAACTTACACACGTCATGTACAGGAGACATATCATTATATTAGAAAGCTTACACACGTCATCTACAGGAGACACATCATCATATTAGAAAACGTACACACGTCACCTACAGGAGAAATATCATCATATTAGAAAACGTACACACGTCATCTACAGGAGACATATCATCATATTAGAAAACTTACGTCATCTACAGGAGACATATCATCATATTAGAAAACTTACACACGTCATCTACAGGAGACATATCATCATATTAGAAAACGTACATACGTCACCTACAGGAGACATATCATCATATTAGAAAACGTACACACGTCATCTACAGGAGACATATCATCATATTAGAAAATGTACACACGTCACCTACAGGAGACATATCATCATATTAGAAAACTTACACACGTCATCTACAGGAGACATATCATCATATTAGAAAACGTACACACGTCATCTACAGGAGACATATCATCATATTAGAAAACTTACACACGTCATCTACAGGAGACATATCATCATATTAGAAAACGTACACACGTCACCTACAGGAGAAATATCATCATATTAGAAAACGTACACACGTCATCTACAGGAGACATATCATGATATTAGAAAACTTACACACGTCATCTACAGGAGACTTATCATCATATTAGAAAACTTACACACGTCATCTACAGGAGACATATCATCATATTAGAAAACGTACATACGTCACCTACAGGAGACATATCATCATATTAGAAAACGTACACACGTCATCTACAGGAGACATATCATCATATTAGAAAATGTACACACGTCACCTACAGGAGACATATCATCATATTAGAAAACGTACACACGTCATCTACAGGAGACATATCATCATATTAGAAAATGTACACACGTCACCTACAGGAGACATATCATCATATTAGAAAACTTACACACGTCATCTACAGGAGACATATCATCATATTAGAAAACTTACACACGTCATCTACAGGAGACATATCATCATATTAGAAAACTTACACACGTCATCTACAGGAGGCATATCATCATATTAGAAAACTTGCACACGTCATCTACAGGAGACATATCATCATATTAGAAAACTTACACACGTCATCTACAGGAGACATATCATCATATTAGAAAACGTACGCACGTCATGTACAGGAGACATATCATCATATTAGAAAACTTACACACGTCATCTACAGGAGACAGATCATCATATTAGAAAACTTACACACGTCATCTACAGGAGACATATCATCATATTAGAAAACGTACACACGTCATCTACAGGAGACATATCATCATATTAGAAAATGTACACACGTCACCTACAGGAGACATATCATCATATTAGAAAACTTACACACGTCATCTACAGGAGACATATCATCATATTAGAAAACTTACACACGTCATCTACAGGAGGCATATCATCATATTAGAAAACGTAGACACGTCATCTACAGGAGACATATCATCATATTAGAAAACGTACACACGTCATCTACAGGAGACATATCATCATATTAGAAAACGTACGCACGTCATGTACAGGAGACATATCGTCATATTAGAAAACTTACACACATCATCTACAGGAGACAGATCGTCATATTAGAAAACTTACACACGTCATCTACAGGAGGCAGATCATCATATTAGAAAAAAACTGAATATTTAGCTCAGTCTGTTCTCCCTACCGAGGACAATCCTGGAAACAGGACACTCAAAGGCGTTGTCCAGCTTCCCGACACCAACATTATCACAGTAATACATTAGTAGCAGCATATTCTATTATCTTCATAATCCTAAGACCGGAACGAATGGAAGGAGGGAATGTTCACCTTCATATGTTCAATTTATCATTTATGACCTCCATCCATCACAACAGTCTACAGGATGGCGTGGGAACAAAAGGGGCGGCATAACAAGTGGTAGAGCTCAAGTTAGATGGCATGGCCTGAGTTTCCTGTGACGTTTCAGAAGCTCTAGCAGCAGCGTGATGTATCTGATCAGCTTGCTGCCCGGTCTGAGTGTCCTGTGACGTTTCAGAAGCTCGAGCAGCAGAGTGATGTATCTGATCAGCTTGCTGCCTGGCCTGAGTGTCCTGTGACGTTTCAGAAGCTCGAGCAGCAGCGTGATGTATCTGATCAGCTTGCTGTCTGGCCTGAGTTTCTTGTGACGTTTCAGAAGCTCGAGCAGCAGCGTGATGTATCTGATCAGCTTGCTGCCTGGCCTGAGTTTCCTGTGACGTTTCAGCAGCTCAAGCAGCAGCGTGATGCATCTGATCAACTTGCTGCCTGGCCTTAGTTTCCTGTGACGTTTCAGCAGCTCGAGCAGCAGCGTGATGCATCTGATCAGCTTGCTGCCTGACCTGAGTTTCCTGTGACGTTTCAGAAGCTCCAGCAGCAGCGTGATGTATCTGATCAGCTTGCTGCCTGGCCTGAGTGTCCTGTGACGTTTCAGAAGCTCAAGCAGCAGCGTGATGTATCTGATCAGCTTGCTGCCTGGCCTGAGTTTCCTGTGACGTTTCAGAAGCTCTAGCAGCAGCGTGATGTATCTGATCAGCTTGCTGCCCGGTCTGAGTGTCCTGTGACGTTTCAGAAGCTTGAGCAGCAGAGTGATGTATCTGATCAGCTTGCTGCCTGGCCTGAGTGTCCTGTGACGTTTCAGAAGCTCGAGCAGCAGCGTGATGTATCTGATCAGCTTGCTGTCTGGCCTGAGTTTCTTGTGACGTTTCAGAAGCTCGAGCAGCAGCGTGATGTATCTGATCAGCTTGCTGCCTGGCCTGAGTTTCCAGTGACGTTTTAGCAGCTCAAGCAGCAGCGTGATGCATCTGATCAACTTGCTGCCTGGCCTTAGTTTCCTGTGACGTTTCAGCAGCTTGAGCAGCAGCGTGATGCATCTGATCAGCTTGCTGCCTGACCTAAGTTTCCTGTGACGTTTCAGAAGCTCCAGCAGCAGCGTGATGTATCTGATCAGCTTGCTGCCTGGCCTGAGTTTCCTGTGACGTTTCAGAAGCTCGAGCAGCAGCATGATGTATATGATCAGCTTGCTGCCTGTCCTGAGTGTCCTGTGACGTTTCAGAAGCTCAAGCAGCAGCGTGATGTATCTGATCAGCTTGCTGCCTGGCCTGAGTGTCCTGTGACATTTCAGAAGCTCGAGCAGCAGCTTGATGTATCTGATCAGCTTGCTGCCTGGCCTGAGTTTCTTGTGACGTTTCAGAAGCTCTAGCAGCAGCGTGATGTATCTGATCAGCTTGCTGCCTGGCCTGAGTATCTTGTAATTTTTAAGCAGCTCGAGCAGCAGCATGATGTATCTGATCAGCTTGCTGCCTGGCCTGAGTTTCCTGTGACGTTTCAGCAGCTCAAGCAGCAGCGTGATGCATCTGATCAGCTTGCTGCCTGGCCTGAGTTTCCTGTGACATTTCAGCAGCTCGAGCAGCAGCGTGATGCATCTGATCAGCTTGCTGAATGACCTGAGTTTCTTGTGACGTTTCAGAAGCTCTAGCAGCAGCGTGATGTATCTGATCAGCTTGCTGCCTGGCCTGAGTTTCTTGTCATTTTTCAGCAGCTCGAGCAGCAGCATAATGTTTCTGATCAGCTTGCTGCCTGGCCTGAGTTTCCTGTGACGTTTCAGAAGCTCAAGCAGCAGCGTGATGTATCTGATCAGCTTGCTGCCTAGCCTGAGTTTCCTGTGACGTTTCAGCAGCTCGAGCAGCAGCGTGATGTATCTGATCAGCTTGCGGCCTGGCCTGAGTTTCCTGTGACGTTTCAGCAGCTCTAGCAGCAGCGTGATGCATCTGATCAGCTTGCTGCCTGGCCTGAGTTTCCTGTGACGTTTCAGAAGCTCTAGCAGCATCGTGATGTATCTGATCAGCTTTCTGCCTGGCCTGAGTTTCCTGTGACGTTTCAGAAGCTCTAGCAGCAGCGTGATGTATCTGATCAGCTTGCTACCTGGCCTGAGTTTCCTGTGACGTTTCAGAAGCTCGAGCAGCAGCATGATGCATCTGATCAGCTTGCTGCCTGGCCTGAGTTTCCTGTGACGTTTCAGCAGCTCTAGCAGCAGCATGATGTATCTGATCAGCTTGCTGCCTGGCCTGAGTGTCCTTTGACGTTTCAGAAGCTCGAGCAGCAGCATGATGTATCTGATCAGCTTGCTGCCTGGCCTGAGTGTCCTGTGACGTTTCAGAAGCTCGAGCAGCAGCGTGATGTATCTGATCAGCTTCCTGCCTGGCCTGAGTGTCCTGTGACGTTTCAGAAGCTCAAGCAGCAGCTTGATGTATCTGATCAGCTTGCTGCCTGGCCTGAGTTTCTTGTGACGTTTCAGAAGCTCTAGCAGCAGCGTGATGTATCTGATCAGCTTGCTGCCTGGCCTGAGTTTCTTGTGATTTTTCAGCAGCTCGAGCAGCAGCATGATGTATCTGATCAGCTTGCTGCCTGGCCTGAGTTTCCTGTGACGTTTCAGCAGCTCAAGCAGCAGCGTGATGCATCTGATCAGCTTGCTGCCTGTCCTGAGTTTCTTGTGATTTTTCAGCAGCTCGAGCAGCAGCGTGATGTATCTGTTCAGCTTGCTGCCTGGCCTGAGTTTCCTGTGATGTTTCAGCAGCTCAAGCAGCAGCGTGATGCATCTGATCAGCTTTCTGCCTGGCCTGAGTTTCCTGTGATGTTTCAGAAGCTCTAGCAGCAGCGTGATGTATCTGATCAGCTTGTTGCCTGGCCTGAGTTTCCTGTGACGTTTCAGAAGCTCGAGCAGCAGCATGATGCATCTGATCAGCTTGCTGCCTGGCCTGAGTTTCCTGTGGCGTTTCAGCAGCTCTAGCAGCAGCATGATGTATCTGATCAGCTTGCTGCCTGGCCTGAGTGTCCTGTGACGTTTCAGAGGCTCGAGCAGCAGTATGATGTATCTGATCAGCTTGCTGCCTGGCCTGAGTGTCCTGTGACGTTTCAGAAGCTCGAGCAGCAGCGTGATGTATCTGATCAGCTTGCTGCCTGGCCTGAGTGTCCTGTGACGTTTCAGAAGCTCAAGCAGCAGCTTGATGTATCTGATCAGCTTGCTGCCTGGCCTGAGTTTCTTGTGACATTTCAGAAGCTCTAGCAGCAGCGTGATGTATCTGATCAGCTTGCTGCCTGGCCTGAGTTTCTTGTGATTTTTCAGCAGCTCGAGCAGCAGCATGATGTATCTGATCAGCTTGCTGCCTGGCCTGAGTTTCCTGTGATGTTTCAGCAGTTCAAGCAGCAGCGTGATGCATCTGATCAGCTTGCTGCCTGGCCTGAGTTTCCTGTGACGTTTCAGCAGCTCGAGCAGCAGCGTGATGCATCTGATCAGCTTGCTGCCTGACCTGAGTTTCCTGTGACGTTTCAGAAGCTCCAGCAGCAGCGTGATGTATCTGATCAGCTTGCTGCCTGGCCTGAGTTTCCTGTGATGTTTCAGAAGTTCGAGCAGCAGCGTAATGTATCTGATCAGCTTGCTGCCTGGCCTGAGTTTCCTGTGACGTTTCAGAAGTTCGAGCAGCAGCGTAATGTATCTGATCAGCTTGCTGCTGGCCTGAGTTTCCTGTGACGTTTCAGATGCTCGAGCAGCAGCGTGATGTATCTGATCAGCTTGCTGCCTGGCCTGAGTTTCCTGTGACGTTTCAGAAGCTCGAGCAGCAGCGTGATGTATCTGATCAGCTTGCTGCCTGGCCTGAGTGTCCTGTGATGTTTCAGAAGCTCGAGCAGCAGCATGATGTATCTGATCAGCTTGCTGCCTGGCCTGCGTGTCCTGTGACGTTTCAGAAGCTCAAGCAGCAGCGTGATGTATCTGATCAGCTTGCTACCTGGCCTGAGTGTCCTGTGACGTTTCAGAAGCTCGAGCAGCAGCTTGATGTATCTGATCAGCTTGCTGCCTGGCCTGAGTTTCTTGTGACGTTTCAGAAGCTCTAGCAGCAGCGTGATGTATCTGATCAGCTTGCTGCCTGGCCTGAGTTCCTTGTGATTTTCAGCAGCTCGAGCAGCAGCATGATGTATCTGATCAGTTTGCTGCCTGGCCTGAGTTTCCTGCGACATTTCAGCAGCTCAAGCAGCAGCGTGATGCATCTGATTAGCTTGCTGCCTGTCCTGAGTTTCCTGTGACGTTTCAGAAGCTCCAGCAGCAGCGTGATGTATCTGATCAGCTTGCTGCCTGGCCTGAGTTTCCTGTGACGTTTCAGAAGCTCGAGCAGCAGCGTGATGTATCTGATCAGCTTGCTGCCTGGCCTGAGTTTCCTGTGACGTTTCAGCAGCTCGAGCAGCAGCGTGAATTATATGATCAGCTTGCTGCCTGGCCTGAGTTTCCTGTGACGTTTCAGCAGCTCGAGCAGCAGCGTGATTTATATGATCAGCTTGCTGCCTGGCCTGAGTTTCCTGTGACGTTTCAGAAGCTCTAGCAGCAGCGTGATGTATCTGATCAGCTTGTTGCCTGGCCTGAGTTTCCTGTGACGTTTCAGAAGCTCGAGCAGCAGCATGATGCGTCTGATCAGCTTGCTGCCTGGCCTGAGTTTCCTGTGGCGTTTCAGCAGCTCTAGCAGCAGCATGATGTATCTGATCAGCTTGCTGCCTGGCCTGAGTGTCCTGTGACGTTTCAGAGGCTCGAGCAGCAGTATGATGTATCTGATCAGCTTGCTGCCTGGCCTGAGTGTCCTGTGACGTTTCAGAAGCTCGAGCAGCAGCGTGATGTATCTGATCAGCTTGCTGCCTGGCCTGAGTGTCCTGTGACGTTTCAGAAGCTCAAGCAGCAGCTTGATGTATCTGATCAGCTTGCCGCCTGGCCTGAGTTTCTTGTGACATTTCAGAAGCTCTAGCAGCAGCGTGATGTATCTGATCAGCTTGCTGCCTGGCCTGAGTTTCTTGTGATTTTTCAGCAGCTCGAGCAGCAGCATGATGTATCTGATCAGCTTGCTGCCTGGCCTGAGTTTCCTGTGACGTTTCAGCAGTTCAAGCAGCAGCGTGATGCATCTGATCAGCTTGCTGCCTGGCCTGAGTTTCCTGTGACGTTTCAGCAGCTCGAGCAGCAGCGTGATGCATCTGATCAGCTTGCTGCCTGACCTGAGTTTCCTGTGACGTTTCAGAAGCTCCAGCAGCAGCGTGATGTATCTGATCAGCTTGCTGCCTGGCCTGAGTTTCCTGTGATGTTTCAGAAGTTCGAGCAGCAGCGTAATGTATCTGATCAGCTTGCTGCCTGGCCTGAGTTTCCTGTGACGTTTCAGAAGTTCGAGCAGCAGCGTAATGTATCTGATCAGCTTGCTGCCTGGCCTGAGTTTCCTGTGACGTTTCAGAAGCTCGAGCAGCAGCGTGATGTATCTGATCAGCTTGCTGCCTGGCCTGAGTGTCCTGTGATGTTTCAGAAGCTCGAGCAACAGCATGATGTATCTGATCAGCTTGCTGCCTGGCCTGCGTGTCCTGTGACGTTTCAGAAGCTCAAGCAGCAGCGTGATGTATCTGATCAGCTTGCTACCTGGCCTGAGTGTCCTGTGACGTTTCAGAAGCTCGAGCAGCAGCTTGATGTATCTGATCAGCTTGCTGCCTGGCCTGAGTTTCTTGTGACGTTTCAGAAGCTCTAGCAGCAGCGTGATGTATCTGATCAGCTTGCTGCCTGGCCTGAGTTCCTTGTGATTTTCAGCAGCTCGAGCAGCAGCATGATGTATCTAATCAGTTTGCTGCCTGGCCTGAGTTTCCTGCGACATTTCAGCAGCTCAAGCAGCAGCATGATGCATCTGATTAGCTTGCTGCCTGTCCTGAGTTTCCTGTGACGTTTCAGAAGCTCCAGCAGCAGCGTGATGTATCTGATCAGCTTGCTGCCTGGCCTGAGTTTCCTGTGACGTTTCAGAAGCTCGAGCAGCAGCGTGATGTATCTGATCAGCTTGCTGCCTGGCCTGAGTTTCCTGTGACGTTTCAGCAGCTCGAGCAGCAGCGTGATTTATATGATCAGCTTGCTGCCTGGCCTGAGTTTCCTGTGACGTTTCAGCAGCTCGAGCAGCAGCGTGATGTATCTGATCAGCTTGCTGCCTGGCCTGAGTTTCCTGTGACGTTTCAGCAGCTCTAGCAGCAGCGTGATGCATCTGATCAGCTTGCTGCCTGGCCTGAGTTTCCTGTGACATTTCAGAAGCTCGAGCAGTAGCATGATGTATCTGATCAGCTTGTTGCCTGGCCTGAGTTTCCTGTGACGTTTCAGAAGCTCGAGCAGCAGCGTGATGTATCTGATAAGCTTGCTGCCTGGCCTGAGTTTCCTGTGACGTTTCAGCAGCTCGAGCAGCAGCGTGATGTATCTGATCAGCTTTCTGCCTGGCCTGAGTTTCCTGTGACGTTTCAGAAGCTCTAGCAGCAGCGTGATGTATCTGATCAGCTTGTTGCCTGGCCTGAGTTTCCTGTGACGTTTCAGAAGCTCGAGCAGCAGCATGATGCATCTGATCAGCTTGCTGCCTGGCCTGAGTTTCCTGTGACGTTTCAGCAGCTCTAGCAGCAGCGTGATGTATCTGATCAGCTTGCTGCCTGGCCTGAGTTTCCTGTGACGTTTCAGAAGCTCGAGCAGCAGCATGATGTATTTGATAAGCTTGCTGCCTGGCCTGAGTGTCCTGTGACGTTTCAGAAGCTCGAGCAGCAGCTTGATGTATCTGATCAGCTTGCTGCCTGGCCTGAGTTTCCTGTGACGTTTCAGATGCTCGAGCAGCAGCGTGATGTATCTGATCAGCTTGCTGCCTGGCCTGAGTTTCCTGTGACGTTTCAGATGCTCGAGCAGCAGCGTGATGTATCTGATCAGCTTGCTGCCTGGCCTGAGTTTCCTGTGACGTTTCAGAAGCTCCAGCAGCAGCGTGATGTATCTGATCAGCTTGCTGCCTGGCCTGAGTTTCCTGTGATGTTTCAGAAGTTCGAGCAGCAGCGTAATGTATCTGATCAGCTTGCTGCCTGGCCTGAGTTTCCTGTGACGTTTCAGAAGTTCGAGCAGCAGCGTAATGTATCTGATCAGCTTGCTGCCTGGCCTGAGTTTCCTGTGACGTTTCAGAAGCTCGAGCAGCAGCGTGATGTATCTGATCAGCTTGCTGCCTGGCCTGAGTGTCCTGTGATGTTTCAGAAGCTCGAGCAACAGCATGATGTATCTGATCAGCTTGCTGCCTGGCCTGCGTGTCCTGTGACGTTTCAGAAGCTCAAGCAGCAGTGTGATGTATCTGATCAGCTTGCTACCTGGCCTGAGTGTCCTGTGACGTTTCAGAAGCTCGAGCAGCAGCTTGATGTATCTGATCAGCTTGCTGCCTGGCCTGAGTTTCTTGTGACGTTTCAGAAGCTCTAGCAGCAGCGTGATGTATCTGATCAGCTTGCTGCCTGGCCTGAGTTCCTTGTGATTTTCAGCAGCTCGAGCAGCAGCATGATGTATCTGATCAGTTTGCTGCCTGGCCTGAGTTTCCTGCGACATTTCAGCAGCTCAAGCAGCAGCATGATGCATCTGATTAGCTTGCTGCCTGTCCTGAGTTTCCTGTGACGTTTCAGAAGCTCCAGCAGCAGCGTGATGTATCTGATCAGCTTGCTGCCTGGCCTGAGTTTCCTGTGACGTTTCAGAAGCTCGAGCAGCAGCGTGATGTATCTGATCAGCTTGCTGCCAGGCCTGAGTTTCCTGTGACGTTTCAGCAGCTCGAGCAGCAGCGTGATTTATATGATCAGCTTGCTGCCTGGCCTGAGTTTCCTGTGACGTTTCAGCAGCTCGAGCAGCAGCGTGATGTATCTGATCAGCTTGCTGCCTGGCCTGAGTTTCCTGTGACGTTTCAGCAGCTCTAGCAGCAGCGTGATGCATCTGATCAGCTTGCTGCCTGGCCTGAGTTTCCTGTGACATTTCAGAAGCTCGAGCAGTAGCGTGATGTATCTGATCAGCTTGTTGCCTGGCCTGAGTTTCCTGTGACGTTTCAGAAGCTCGAGCAGCAGCGTGATGTATCTGATAAGCTTGCTGCCTGGCCTGAGTTTCCTGTGACGTTTCAGCAGCTCGAGCAGCAGCGTGATGTATCTGATCAGCTTTCTGCCTGGCCTGAGTTTCCTGTGACGTTTCAGAAGCTCTAGCAGCAGCGTGATGTATCTGATCAGCTTGTTGCCTGGCCTGAGTTTCCTGTGACGTTTCAGAAGCTCGAGCAGCAGCATGATGCATCTGATCAGCTTGCTGCCTGGCCTGAGTTTCCTGTGACGTTTCAGCAGCTCTAGCAGCAGCATGCTGTATCTGATCAGCTTGCTGCCTGGCCTGAGTTTCCTGTGACGTTTCAGAAGCTCGAGCAGCAGCATGATGTATTTGATAAGCTTGCTGCCTGGCCTGAGTGTCCTGTGACGTTTCAGAAGCTCGAGCAGCAGCTTGATGTATCTGATCAGCTTGCTGCCTGGCCTGAGTTTCCTGTGACGTTTCAGATGCTCGAGCAGCAGCGTGATGTATCTGATCAGCTTGCTGCCTGGCCTGAGTTTCCTGTGACGTTTCAGAAGCTCGAGCAGCAGCGTGATGTATCTGATCAGCTTGCTGCCTGGCCTGAGTGTCCTGTGATGTTTCAGAAGCTCGAGCAGCAGCATGATGTATCTGATCAGCTTGCTGCCTGGCCTGCGTGTCCTGTGACGTTTCAGAAGCTCAAGCAGCAGCGTGATGTATCTGATCAGCTTGCTACCTGGCCTGAGTGTCCTGTGACGTTTCAGAAGCTCGAGCAGCAGCTTGATGTATCTGATCAGCTTGCTGCCTGGCCTGAGTTTCTTGTGACGTTTCAGAAGCTCTAGCAGCAGCGTGATGTATCTGATCAGCTTGCTGCCTGGCCTGAGTTCCTTGTGATTTTCAGCAGCTCGAGCAGCAGCATGATGTATCTGATCAGTTTGCTGCCTGGCCTGAGTTTCCTGCGACATTTCAGCAGCTCAAGCAGCAGCGTGATGCATCTGATCAGCTTGCTGCCTGGCCTGAGTTTCCTGTGACGTTTCAGAAGCTCGAGCAGCAGCGTGATGTATCTGATCAGCTTGCTGCCTGGCCTGAGTTTCCTGTGACGTTTCAGCAGCTCGAGCAGCAGCGTGAATTATATGATCAGCTTGCTGCCTGGCCTGAGTTTCCTGTGACGTTTCAGCAGCTCGAGCAGCAGCGTGATTTATATGATCAGCTTGCTGCCTGGCCTGAGTTTCCTGTGACGTTTCAGAAGCTCTAGCAGCAGCGTGATGTATCTGATCAGCTTGTTGCCTGGCCTGAGTTTCCTGTGACGTTTCAGAAGCTCGAGCAGCAGCATGATGCATCTGATCAGCTTGCTGCCTGGCCTGAGTTTCCTGTGGCGTTTCAGCAGCTCTAGCAGCAGCATGATGTATCTGATCAGCTTGCTGCCTGGCCTGAGTGTCCTGTGACGTTTCAGAGGCTCGAGCAGCAGTATGATGTATCTGATCAGCTTGCTGCCTGGCCTGAGTGTCCTGTGACGTTTCAGAAGCTCGAGCAGCAGCGTGATGTATCTGATCAGCTTGCTGCCTGGCCTGAGTGTCCTGTGACGTTTCAGAAGCTCAAGCAGCAGCTTGATGTATCTGATCAGCTTGCTGCCTGGCCTGAGTTTCTTGTGACATTTCAGAAGCTCTAGCAGCAGCGTGATGTATCTGATCAGCTTGCTGCCTGGCCTGAGTTTCTTGTGATTTTTCAGCAGCTCGAGCAGCAGCATGATGTATCTGATCAGCTTGCTGCCTGGCCTGAGTTTCCTGTGACGTTTCAGCAGTTCAAGCAGCAGCGTGATGCATCTGATCAGCTTGCTGCCTGGCCTGAGTTTCCTGTGACGTTTCAGCAGCTCGAGCAGCAGCGTGATGCATCTGATCAGCTTGCTGCCTGACCTGAGTTTCCTGTGACGTTTCAGAAGCTCCAGCAGCAGCGTGATGTATCTGATCAGCTTGCTGCCTGGCCTGAGTGTCCTGTGATGTTTCAGAAGCTCGAGCAGCAGCATGATGTATCTGATCAGCTTGCTGCCTGGCCTGCGTGTCCTGTGACGTTTCAGAAGCTCAAGCAGCAGCGTGATGTATCTGATCAGCTTGCTACCTGGCCTGAGTGTCCTGTGACGTTTCAGAAGCTCGAGCAGCAGCTTGATGTATCTGATCAGCTTGCTGCCTGGCCTGAGTTTCTTGTGACGTTTCAGAAGCTCTAGCAGCAGCGTGATGTATCTGATCAGCTTGTTGCCTGGCCTGAGTTTCCTGTGACGTTTCAGAAGCTCGAGCAGCAGCATGATGCATCTGATCAGCTTGCTGCCTGGCCTGAGTTTCCTGTGGCGTTTCAGCAGCTCTAGCAGCAGCATGATGTATCTGATCAGCTTGCTGCCTGGCCTGAGTGTCCTGTGACGTTTCAGAGGCTCGAGCAGCAGTATGATGTATCTGATCAGCTTGCTGCCTGGCCTGAGTGTCCTGTGACGTTTCAGAAGCTCAAGCAGCAGCTTGATGTATCTGATCAGCTTGCTGCCTGGCCTGAGTTTCTTGTGACATTTCAGAAGCTCTAGCAGCAGCGTGATGTATCTGATCAGCTTGCTGCCTGGCCTGAGTTTCTTGTGATTTTTCAGCAGCTCGAGCAGCAGCATGATGTATTTGATAAGCTTGCTGCCTGGCCTGAGTGTCCTGTGACGTTTCAGAAGCTCGAGCAGCAGCTTGATGTATCTGATCAGCTTGCTGCCTGGCCTGAGTTTCCTGTGACGTTTCAGATGCTCGAGCAGCAGCGTGATGTATCTGATCAGCTTGCTGCCTGGCCTGAGTTTCCTGTGACGTTTCAGAAGCTCGAGCAGCAGCGTGATGTATCTGATCAGCTTGGTGCCTGGCCTGAGTGTCCTGTGATGTTTCAGAAGCTCGAGCAGCAGCATGATGTATCTGATCAGCTTGCTGCCTGGCCTGCGTGTCCTGTGACGTTTCAGAAGCTCAAGCAGCAGCGTGATGTATCTGATCAGCTTGCTACCTGGCCTGAGTGTCCTGTGACGTTTCAGAAGCTCGAGCAGCAGCTTGATGTATCTGATCAGCTTGCGGCCTGGCCTGAGTTTCTTGTGACGTTTCAGAAGCTCTAGCAGCAGCGTGATGTATCTGATCAGCTTGCTGCCTGGCCTGAGTTCCTTGTGATTTTCATCAGCTCGAGCAGCAGCATGATGTATCTGATCAGTTTGCTGCCTGGCCTGAGTTTCCTGCGACATTTCAGCAGCTCAAGCAGCAGCGTGATGCATCTGATTAGCTTGCTGCCTGTCCTGAGTTTCCTGTGACGTTTCAGAAGCTCCAGCAGCAGCGTGATGTATCTGATCAGCTTGCTGCCTGGCCTGAGTTTCCTGTGACGTTTCAGAAGCTCGAGCAGCAGCGTGATGTATCTGATCAGCTTGCTGCCTGGCCTGAGTTTCCTGTGACGTTTCAGCAGCTCGAGCAGCAGCGTGAATTATATGATCAGCTTGCTGCCTGGCCTGAGTTTCCTGTGACGTTTCAGCAGCTCGAGCAGCAGCGTGATTTATATGATCAGCTTGCTGCCTGGCCTGAGTTTCCTGTGACGTTTCAGAAGCTCTAGCAGCAGCGTGATGTATCTGATCAGCTTGTTGCCTGGCCTGAGTTTCCTGTGACGTTTCAGAAGCTCGAGCAGCAGCATGATGCATCTGATCAGCTTGCTGCCTGGCCTGAGTTTCCTGTGGCGTTTCAGCAGCTCTAGCAGCAGCATGATGTATCTGATCAGCTTGCTGCCTGGCCTGAGTGTCCTGTGACGTTTCAGAGGCTCGAGCAGCAGTATGATGTATCTGATCAGCTTGCTGCCTGGCCTGAGTGTCCTGTGACGTTTCAGAAGCTCGAGCAGCAGCGTGATGTATCTGATCAGCTTGCTGCCTGGCCTGAGTGTCCTGTGACGTTTCAGAAGCTCAAGCAGCAGCTTGATGTATCTGATCAGCTTGCTGCCTGGCCTGAGTTTCTTGTGACATTTCAGAAGCTCTAGCAGCAGCGTGATGTATCTGATCAGCTTGCTGCCTGGCCTGAGTTTCTTGTGATTTTTCAGCAGCTCGAGCAGCAGCATGATGTATCTGATCAGCTTGCTGCCTGGCCTGAGTTTCCTGTGACGTTTCAGCAGTTCAAGCAGCAGCGTGATGCATCTGATCAGCTTGCTGCCTGGCCTGAGTTTCCTGTGACGTTTCAGCAGCTCGAGCAGCAGCGTGATGCATCTGATCAGCTTGCTGCCTGACCTGAGTTTCCTGTGACGTTTCAGAAGCTCCAGCAGCAGCGTGATGTATCTGATCAGCTTGCTGCCTGACCTGAGTTTCCTGTGATGTTTCAGAAGTTCGAGCAACAGCGTAATGTATCTGATCAGCTTGCTGCCTGGCCTGAGTTTCCTGTGACGTTTCAGAAGTTCGAGCAGCAGCGTAATGTATCTGATCAGCTTGCTGCCTGGCCTGAGTTTCCTGTGACGTTTCAGAAGCTCGAGCAGCAGCGTGATGTATCTGATCAGCTTGCTGCCTGGCCTGAGTGTCCTGTGATGTTTCAGAAGCTCGAGCAGCAGCATGATGTATCTGATCAGCTTGCTGCCTGGCCTGCGTGTCCTGTGACGTTTCAGAAGCTCAAGCAGCAGCGTGATGTATCTGATCAGCTTGCTACCTGGCCTGAGTGTCCTGTGACGTTTCAGAAGCTCGAGCAGCAGCTTGATGTATCTGATCAGCTTGCTGCCTGGCCTGAGTTTCTTGTGACGTTTCAGAAGCTCTAGCAGCAGCGTGATGTATCTGATCAGCTTGCTGCCTGGCCTGAGTTCCTTGTGATTTTCAGCAGCTCGAGCAGCAGCATGATGTATCTGATCAGTTTGCTGCCTGGCCTGAGTTTCCTGTGACGTTTCAGAAGCTCGAGCAGCAGCGTGATGTATCTGATCAGCTTGCTGCCTGGCCTGAGTTTCCTGTGACGTTTCAGCAGCTCGAGCAGCAGCGTGATTTATATGATCAGCTTGCTGCCTGGCCTGAGTTTCCTGTGACGTTTCAGCAGCTCGAGCAGCAGCGTGATGTATCTGATCAGCTTGCTGCCTGGCCTGAGTTTCCTGTGACGTTTCAGCAGCTCTAGCAGCAGCGTGATGCATCTGATCAGCTTGCTGCCTGGCCTGAGTTTCCTGTGACATTTCAGAAGCTCGAGCAGCAGCATGATGTATCTGATCAGCTTGCTGCCTGGCCTGAGTTTCCTGTGACGTTTCAGCAGCTCGAGCAGCAGCGTGATGTATCTGATACGCTTGCTGCCTGGCCTGAGTTTCCTGTGACGTTTCAGCAGCTCGAGCAGCAGCGTGATGTATCTGATCAGCTTTCTGCCTGGCCTGAGTTTCCTGTGACGTTTCAGAAGCTCTAGCAGCAGCGTGATGTATCTGATCAGCTTGTTGCCTGGCCTGAGTTTCCTGTGACGTTTCAGAAGCTCGAGCAGCAGCGTGATGTATCTGATAAGCTTGCTGCCTGGCCTGAGTTTCCTGTGACGTTTCAGCAGCTCGAGCAGCAGCGTGATGTATCTGATCAGCTTTCTGCCTGGCCTGAGTTTCCTGTGACGTTTCAGAAGCTCTAGCAGCAGCGTGATGTATCTGATCAGCTTATTGCCTGGCCTGAATTTCCTGTGACGTTTCAGAAGCTCGAGCAGCAGCATGATGCATCTGATCAGCTTGCTGCCTGGCCTGAGTTTCCTGTGACGTTTCAGCAGCTCTAGCAGCAGCATGCTGTATCTGATCAGCTTGCTGCCTGGCCTGAGTTTCCTGTGACGTTTCAGAAGCTCGAGCAGCAGCATGATGTATTTGATAAGCTTGCTGCCTGGCCTGAGTGTCCTGTGACGTTTCAGAAGCTCGAGCAGCAGCTTGATGTATCTGATCAGCTTGCTGCCTGGCCTGAGTTTCCTGTGACGTTTCAGATGCTCGAGCAGCAGCGTGATGTATCTGATCAGCTTGCTGCCTGGCCTGAGTTTCCTGTGACGTTTCAGAAGCTCGAGCAGCAGCGTGATGTATCTGATCAGCTTGCTGCCTGGCCTGAGTGTCCTGTGATGTTTCAGAAGCTCGAGCAGCAGCATGATGTATCTGATCAGCTTGCTGCCTGGCCTGCGTGTCCTGTGACGTTTCAGAAGCTCAAGCAGCAGCGTGATGTATCTGATCAGCTTGCTACCTGGCCTGAGTGTCCTGTGACGTTTCAGAAGCTCGAGCAGCAGCGTGATGTATCTGATCAGCTTGCTGCCTGGCCTGAGTTTCCTGTGACGTTTCAGCAGCTCAAGCAGCAGCGTGAATTATATGATCAGCTTGCTGCCTGGCCTGAGTTTCCTGTGACGTTTCAGCAGCTCGAGCAGCAGCGTGATTTATATGATCAGCTTGCTGCCTGGCCTGAGTTTCCTGTGACGTTTCAGAAGCTCTAGCAGCAGCGTGATGTATCTGATCAGCTTGTTGCCTGGCCTGAGTTTCCTGTGACGTTTCAGAAGCTCGAGCAGCAGCATGATGCATCTGATCAGCTTGCTGCCTGGCCTGAGTTTCCTGTGGCGTTTCAGCAGCTCTAGCAGCAGCATGATGTATCTGATCAGCTTGCTGCCTGGCCTGAGTGTCCTGTGACGTTTCAGAGGCTCGAGCAGCAGTATGATGTATCTGATAAGCTTGCTGCCTGGCCTGAGTGTCCTGTGACGTTTCAGAAGCTCGAGCAGCAGCGTGATGTATCTGATCAGCTTGCTGCCTGGCCTGAGTGTCCTGTGACGTTTCAGAAGCTCAAGCAGCAGCTTGATGTATCTGATCAGCTTGCTGCCTGGCCTGAGTTTCTTGTGACATTTCAGAAGCTCTAGCAGCAGCGTGATGTATCTGATCAGCTTGCTGCCTGGCCTGAGTTTCTTGTGATTTTTCAGCAGCTCGAGCAGCAGCATGATGTATCTGATCAGCTTGCTGCCTGGCCTGAGTTTCCTGTGACGTTTCAGCAGTTCAAGCAGCAGCGTGATGCATCTGATCAGCTTGCTGCCTGGCCTGAGTTTCCTGTGACGTTTCAGCAGCTCGAGCAGCAGCGTGATGCATCTGATCAGCTTGCTGCCTGACCTGAGTTTCCTGTGACGTTTCAGAAGCTCCAGCAGCAGCGTGATGTATCTGATCAGCTTGCTGCCTGGCCTGAGTTTCCTGTGATGTTTCAGAAGTTCGAGCAGCAGCGTAATGTATCTGATCAGCTTGCTGCCTGGCCTGAGTTTCCTGTGACGTTTCAGAAGTTCGAGCAGCAGCGTAATGTATCTGATCAGCTTGCTGCCTGGCCTGAGTTTCCTGTGACGTTTCAGAAGCTCGAGCAGCAGCGTGATGTATCTGATCAGCTTGCTGCCTGGCCTGAGTGTCCTGTGATGTTTCAGAAGCTCGAGCAGCAGCATGATGTATCTGATCAGCTTGCTGCCTGGCCTGCGTGTCCTGTGACGTTTCAGAAGCTCAAGCAGCAGCGTGATGTATCTGATCAGCTTGCTACCTGGCCTGAGTGTCCTGTGACGTTTCAGAAGCTCGAGCAGCAGCTTGATGTATCTGATCAGCTTGCTGCCTGGCCTGAGTTTCTTGTGACGTTTCAGAAGCTCTAGCAGCAGCGTGATGTATCTGATCAGCTTGCTGCCTGGCCTGAGTTCCTTGTGATTTTCAGCAGCTCGAGCAGCAGCATGATGTATCTGATGAGTTTGCTGCCTGGCCTGAGTTTCCTGCGACATTTCAGCAGCTCAAGCAGCAGCATGATGCATCTGATTAGCTTGCTGCCTGTCCTGAGTTTCCTGTGACGTTTCAGAAGCTCCAGCAGCAGCGTGATGTATCTGATCAGTTTGCTGCCTGGCCTGAGTTTCCTGTGACGTTTCAGAAGCTCGAGCAGCAGCGTGATGTATCTGATCAGCTTGCTGCCTGGCCTGAGTTTCCTGTGACGTTTCAGCAGCTCGAGCAGCAGCGTGATTTATATGATCAGCTTGCTGCCTGGCCTGAGTTTCCTGTGACGTTTCAGCAGCTCGAGCAGCAGCGTGATGTATCTGATCAGCTTGCTGCCTGGCCTGAGTTTCCTGTGACGTTTCAGCAGCTCTAGCAGCAGCGTGATGCATCTGATCAGCTTGCTGCCTGGCCTGAGTTTCCTGTGACATTTCAGAAGCTCGAGCAGCAGCATGATGTATCTGATCAGCTTGCTGCCTGGCCTGAGTTTCCTGTGACGTTTCAGCAGCTCGAGCAGCAGCGTGATGTATCTGATAAGCTTGCTGCCTGGCCTGAGTTTCCTGTGACGTTTCAGCAGCTCGAGCAGCAGCGTGATGTATCTGATCAGCTTTCTGCCTGGCCTGAGTTTCCTGTGACGTTTCAGAAGCTCTAGCAGCAGCGTGATGTATCTGATAAGCTTGCTGCCTGGCCTGAGTTTCCTGTGACGTTTCAGAAGCTCTAGCAGCAGCGTGATGTATCTGATCAGCTTGTTGCCTGGCCTGAATTTCCTGTGACGTTTCAGAAGCTCGAGCAGCAGCATGATGCATCTGATCAGCTTGCTGCCTGGCCTGAGTTTCCTGTGACGTTTCAGCAGCTCTAGCAGCAGCATGCTGTATCTGATCAGCTTGCTGCCTGGCCTGAGTTTCCTGTGACGTTTCAGAAGCTCGAGCAGCAGCATGATGTATTTGATAAGCTTGCTGCCTGGCCTGAGTGTCCTGTGACGTTTCAGAAGCTCGAGCAGCAGCTTGATGTATCTGATCAGCTTGCTGCCTGGCCTGAGTTTCTTGTGACGTTTCAGAAGCTCTAGCAGCAGCGTGATGTATGTGATCAGCTTGCTGCTTGGCTTGAGTTTCTTGTGATTTTTCAGCAGCTCGAGCAGCAGCATGATGTATCTGATCAGCTTGCTGCCTGGCCTGAGTTTCCTGCGACGTTTCAGCAGCTCAAGCAGCAGCGTGATGCATCTGAGCAGCTTGCTGCCTGGCCTGAGTTTCCTGTGACGTTTCAGAAGCTCCAGCAGCAGCGTGATGCATCTGATCAGCTTGCTGCCTGACCTGAGTTTCCTGTGACGTTTCAGAAGCTCGAGCAGCAGCATGATGCATCTGATCAGCTTGCTGCCTGGCCTGAGTTTCCTGTGACGTTTCAGCAGCTCTAGCAGCAGCATGATGTATCTGATCAGCTTGCTGCCTGGCCTGAGTTTCCTGTGACGTTTCAGAAGCTCGAGCAGCAGCATGATGTATCTGATCAGCTTGCTGCCTGGCCTGAGTGTCCTGTGACGTTTCATTAGCTCGAGCAGCAGCGTGATGTATCTGATCAGCTTGCTGCCTGGCTTGAGTTTCTTGTGATTTTTCAGCAGCTTGAGCAGCAGCATTATGTATCTGATCAGCTTGCTGCCTGGCCTGAGTTTCCTGCGACGTTTCAGCAGCTCAAGCAGCAGCGTGATGCATCTGATCAGCTTGCTGCCTGGCCTGAGTTTCCTGTGACGTTTCAGCAGCTCGAGCAGCAGCGTGATGCATCTGATCAGCTTGCTGCCTGACCTGAGTTTCCTGTGACGTTTCAGAAGCTCCAGCAGCAGCGTGATGTATCTGATCAGCTTGCTGCCTGGCCTGAGTTTCCTGTGATGTTTCAGCAGCTCTAGCAGCAGCGTGATGCATCTGATCAGCTTGCTGCCTGGCCTGAGTTTCCTGTGACGTTTCAGAAGCTCTAGCAGCAGCGTGATGTATCTGATCAGCTTTCTGCCTGGCCTGAGTTTCCTGTGACGTTTCAGAAGCTCTAGCAGCAGCCTGATGTATCTCATCAGCTTGTTGCCTGGCCTGAGTTTCCTGTGACGTTTCAGAAGCTCGAGCAGCAGCATGATGCATCTGATCAGCTTGCTGCCTGGCCTGAGTTATCTGTGGCGTTTTAGCAGCTCTAGCAGCAGCATGATGTATCTGATCAGCTTGCTGCCTGGCCTGAGTTTCCTGTGACGTTTCAGAAGCTCTAGCAGCAGCATGATGTATCTGATCAGCTTGCTGCCTGGCCTGAGTTTCCTGTGACGTTTCAGCAGCTTGAGCAGCAGCGTGATGCATCTGATCAGCTTGCTGCCTGGCCTGAGTTTTCTGTGACGTTTCAGAAGCTCCAGCAGCAGCGTGATGTATCTGATCAGCTTGCTACCTGGCCTAAATTTCCTGTGACGTTTCAGAAGCTCCAGCAGCAGTGTGATATATCTGATCAGCTTGCTGCCTGGCCTGAGTTTCCTGTGATGTTTCAGAAGCTCTAGCAGCAGCGTGATGTATCTGATCAGCTTTCTGCCTGGCTTGAGTTTCCTGTGACGTTTCAGAAGCTCTAGCAGCAGCGTGATGTATCTGATCAGCTTGCGGCCTGGCCTGAGTTTCCTGTGATGTTTCAGAAGCTCGAGCAGCAGCATGATGTGTCTGATCAGCTTGCTGCCTGGCCTGAGTTTCCTGTGATGTTTCAGAAGCTCGAGCAGCAGCGTGATGTATCTGATCAGCTTTCTGCCTGGCCTGAGTTTCCTGTGACGTTTCAGAAGCTCGAGCAGCGTGATGCATCTGATCAGCTTGCTGCCTGGCCTGAGTTTCCTGTGATGTTTCAGAAACTCGAGCAGCAGCGTGATGCATCTGATCAGCTTGCTGCCTGGCCTGAGTTTCCTGTGACGTTTCAGAAGCTCTAGCAGCAGCATGATGTATCTGATCAGCTTGCTGCCTGGCCTGAGTTTTCTGTGACGTTTCAGAAGCTTTAGCAGCAGCGTGATGTATCTGATCAGCTTGCTGCCTGGCCTGAGTTTCCTGTGATGTTTCAGCAGCTCTAGCAGCAGCATGCTGTATCTGATCAGCTTGCTGCCTGGCCTGAGTTTCCTGTGACGTTTCAGAAGCTCGAGCAGCAGCATGATGTATTTGATAAGCTTGCTGCCTGGCCTGAGTGTCCTGTGACGTTTCAGAAGCTCGAGCAGCAGCTTGATGTATCTGATCAGCTTGCTGCCTGGCCTGAGTTTCTTGTGACGTTTCAGAAGCTCTAGCAGCAGCGTGATGTATGTGATCAGCTTGCTGCTTGGCTTGAGTTTCTTGTGATTTTTCAGCAGCTCGAGCAGCAGCATGATGTATCTGATCAGCTTGCTGCCTGGCCTGAGTTTCCTGCGACGTTTCAGCAGCTCAAGCAGCAGCGTGATGCATCTGAGCAGCTTGCTGCCTGGCCTGAGTTTCCTGTGACGTTTCAGAAGCTCCAGCAGCAGCGTGATGCATCTGATCAGCTTGCTGCCTGACCTGAGTTTCCTGTGACGTTTCAGAAGCTCGAGCAGCAGCATGATGCATCTGATCAGCTTGCTGCCTGGCCTGAGTTTCCTGTGACGTTTCAGCAGCTCTAGCAGCAGCATGATGTATCTGATCAGCTTGCTGCCTGGCCTGAGTTTCCTGTGACGTTTCAGAAGCTCGAGCAGCAGCATGATGTATCTGATCAGCTTGCTGCCTGGCCTGAGCGTCCTGTGACGTTTCATTAGCTCGAGCAGCAGCGTGATGTATCTGATCAGCTTGCTGCCTGGCTTGAGTTTCTTGTGATTTTTCAGCAGCTTGAGCAGCAGCATTATGTATCTGATCAGCTTGCTGCCTGGCCTGAGTTTCCTGCGACGTTTCAGCAGCTCAAGCAGCAGCGTGATGCATCTGATCAGCTTGCTGCCTGGCCTGAGTTTCCTGTGACGTTTCAGCAGCTCGAGCAGCAGCGTGATGCATCTGATCAGCTTGCTGCCTGACCTGAGTTTCCTGTGACGTTTCAGAAGCTCCAGCAGCAGCGTGATGTATCTGATCAGCTTGCTGCCTGGCCTGAGTTTCCTGTGATGTTTCAGCAGCTCTAGCAGCAGCGTGATGCATCTGATCAGCTTGCTGCCTGGCCTGAGTTTCCTGTGATGTTTCAGAAGCTCTAGCAGCAGCGTGATGTATCTGATCAGCTTTCTGCCTGGCCTGAGTTTCCTGTGACGTTTCAGAAGCTCTAGCAGCAGCCTGATGTATCTCATCAGCTTGTTGCCTGGCCTGAGTTTCCTGTGACGTTTCAGAAGCTCGAGCAGCAGCATGATGCATCTGATCAGCTTGCTGCCTGGCCTGAGTTTCCTGTGGCGTTTTAGCAGCTCTAGCAGCAGCTTGATGTATCTGATCAGCTTGCTGCCTGGCCTGAGTTTCCTGTGACGTTTCAGAAGCTCTAGCAGCAGCATGATGTATCTGATCAGCTTGCTGCCTGGCCTGAGTTTCCTGTGACGTTTCAGCAGCTTGAGCAGCAGCGTGATGCATCTGATCAGCTTGCTGCCTGGCCTGAGTTTTCTGTGACGTTTCAGAAGCTCCAGCAGCAGCGTGATGTATCTGATCAGCTTGCTACCTGGCCTAAATTTCCTGTGACGTTTCAGAAGCTCCAGCAGCAGTGTGATATATCTGATCAGCTTGCTGCCTGGCCTGAGTTTCCTGTGATGTTTCAGAAGCTCTAGCAGCAGCGTGATGTATCTGATCAGCTTTCTGCCTGGCTTGAGTTTCCTGTGACGTTTCAGAAGCTCTAGCAGCAGCGTGATGTATCTGATCAGCTTGCGGCCTGGCCTGAGTTTCCTGTGATGTTTCAGAAGCTCGAGCAGCAGCATGATGTGTCTGATCAGCTTGCTGCCTGGCCTGAGTTTCCTGTGATGTTTCAGAAGCTCGAGCAGCAGCGTGATGTATCTGATCAGCTTTCTGCCTGGCCTGAGTTTCCTGTGACGTTTCAGAAGCTCGAGCAGCGTGATGCATCTGATCAGCTTGCTGCCTGGCCTGAGTTTCCTGTGATGTTTCAGAAACTCGAGCAGCAGCGTGATGCATCTGATCAGCTTGCTGCCTGGCCTGAGTTTCCTGTGACGTTTCAGAAGCTTTAGCAGCAGCGTGATGTATCTGATCAGCTTGCTGCCTGGCCTGAGTTTCCTGTGATGTTTCAGAAGCTCTAGCAGCAGCGTGATGTATCTGATCAGCTTCCTGCTTGGCCTGAGTTTCCTGTGACGTTTCAGAAGCTCGAGCAGCAGCATGATGTATCTGATCAGCTTGCTGCCTGACCTGAGTTTCCTGTGACGTTTCAGAAGCTCTAGCAGCAGCATGATGTATCTGATCAGCTTTCTGCCTGGCCTGAGTTTCCTGTGACATTTCAGCAGCTCGAGCAGCAGCGTGATGCATCTGATCAGCTTGCTGCCTGGCCTGAGTTTCCTGTGACGTTTCAGAAGCTCTAGCAGCAGCGTGATGTATCTGATCAGCTTGCTGTCTGGCCTTAGTTTCCTGTGACGTATCAGAAGCTCTAGCAGCAGCGTGATGCATCTGATCAGCTTTCTGCCTGGCCTGAGTTTACTGTGACGTTTCAGAAACTCAAACAGCAGAGTGATGCATCTGATCAGCTTGCTGCCTGGCCTGAGTTTCCTGTGACGTTTCAGAAGCTCTAGCAGCAGCGTGATGTATCTGATCAGCTTTCTGCCTGGCCTGAGTTTCCTGTGACGTTTCAGAAGCTCTAGCAGCAGCGTGATGTATCTGATCAGCTTGCGGCCGGGCCTGAGTTTCCTGTGATGTTTCAGAAGCTCGAGCAGCAGCATGATGTGTCTGATCAGCTTGCTGCCTGGCCTGAGTTTCCTGTGATGTTTCAGAAGCTCGAGCAGCAGCGTGATGTATCTGATCAGCTTTCTGCCTGGCCTGAGTTTCCTGTGACGTTTCAGAAGCTCGAGCAGCGTGATGTATCTGATCAGCTTGCTGCCTGGCCTGAGTTTCCTGTGATGTTTCAGAAACTCGAGCAGCAGCGTGATGCATCTGATCAGCTTGCTGCCTGGCCTGAGTTTCCTGTGATGTTTCAGAAGCTCTAGCAGCAGCATGATGTATCTGATCAGCTTGCTGCCTGGCCTGAGTTTTCTGTGACGTTTCAGAAGCTTTAGCAACAGCGTGATGTATCTGATCAGCTTGCTGCCTGGCCTGAGTTTCCTGTGATGTTTCAGAAGCTCTAGCAGCAGCGTGATGTATCTGATCAGCTTGCTGCCTGGCCTGAGTTTCCTGTGACGTTTCAGAAGCTCGAGCAGCAGCATGATGTATCTGATCAGCTTGCTGCCTGACCTGAGTTTCCTGTGACGTTTCAGAAGCTCTAGCAGCAGCATGATGTATCTGATCAGCTTTCTGCCTGGCCTGAGTTTCCTGTGACATTTCAGCAGCTCGAGCAGCAGCGTGATGCATCTGATCAGCTTGCTGCCTGCCCTGAGTTTCCTGTGACGTTTCAGAAGCTCTAGCAGCAGCGTGATGTATCTGATCAGCTTGCTGTCTGGCCTTAGTTTCCTGTGACGTATCAGAAGCTCTAGCAGCAGCGTGATGCATCTGATCAGCTTTCTGCCTGGCCTGAGTTTACTGTGACGTTTCAGAAGCTCAAACAGCAGAGTGATGCATCTGATCAGCTTGCTGCCTGGCCTGAGTTTTCTGTGACGTTTCAGAAGCTCTAGCAGCAGCGTGATGTTTCTGATCAGCTTGCTGCCTGGCCTGAGTTTCCTGTGACGTTTCAGCAGCTCGAGCAGCAGTGTGATGCATCTGATCAGCTTGCTGCCTGGCCTGAGTTTCCTGTGACGTTTCAGAAGCTCTAGCAGCAGCGTGATGTATCTGATCAGCTTGCTGCCTGGCGTTAGTTTCTTGTGATTTTTCAGCAGCTCGAGCAGCAGCGTGATGCATCTGATCAGTAAGGACGGTCGCCTCCAGCACATGGGGATGACATGTTGTAATGCACATCCTGGTTCCATTACACAGTTTTGGGGCATCTAAAACCTGCATTAGAATAACTGGAGAACCAACCTTTACATCCGAGTGATGAGAAGGCATTCCGGTTGGTTCTAAAGAGTTTAAAAACTGTACTGGGTCCTGCACGATGTGTTCAGCATTTATTGTGGTGTCAGTGGGTTTTCAGAAATAAACAAATCTTGGCAACTCCTTAAAGTGGACCAAAAGCCATTGCCCGATGACCCTGGAATCGCCGCTAGATTTCCTCCCCCCGGGGCATCCTGAATTGGGTTGCCCTGCAGTATGAAACCCTCCAGGTCACCTGGAAACTCACCCTCTTTCCCGGTCCAAAGGTGCATGCTTGAACACCAGCTGCATCCCCGGTATCCCTTTAGCAGGGCATGTGACCGCACCAGGCATTTGTGAATTGGCCAGCGAGGGCATGGTTCCTGTTAAAGGGATCGTGGGGATACAGATGCCAGAGTGCTCAGATCCACTCACCTTAGATGAGCTCTAAGAGGCCACGCATGTGCAATAGGGCCAGGGAAGTGTAAGTCAGTACAACAAAAAGGACAACTGGTTAACGGTAGGCCTGGCAAATAGGCTATGCGCACTGGTAGTGTGTGTGGGTGCACGGTGGGCCCCCGTGATTTTAAAGCACTTTTGTTAGTTTTTATCTGTAAGATTTTGTCCCATGTGTGTGCTGAGATTGGTGCAATAAATTGATGTTTGCTCAGCTAATCCGTGCGCATAGCCTATTTGCCAGGCCTACCGTTAACCAGTTGTCCTTTTTGTTGTATTGAGTTTGTGTAAAGGTTAGTAGGACGCCGCCGAGTAGTGCGGCAGTGCATAGGCCGTATATTCCAACTCTCTCCAGCCTTTTTAAGTGAATTTAGGGAAGTGTAAGTCAGATCGGATGACCTGGGGGGTTTCACAAAGCAAAGCATTTCTGATCAAAGTGCCTCGGGGGCAAGGACCAAAACCCAGGAGAGTCAAAATCCTGGTGTTTGGTCCACTTTAAGAATTTGGATGTTTATTGCATTTACCAATTGTCATTTCTTGCAGCCAGAATAGCTCTTGCCAGAGTGCTCAGATCCACTCACCTTAGATGAGCTCTAAGAGGCCACGCATGCGCAATAGGGCCAGGGAAGTGTAAGTCAGATCGGATGACCTGGGGGGTTTCACAAAGCAAAGCATTTCTGATCAAAGTGCCTCGGGGGCAAGGACCAAAACCCAGGAGAGTCAAAATCCTGGTGTTTGGTCCACTTTAAGAATTTGGATGTTTATTGCATTTACCAATTGTCATTTCTTGCAGCCAGAATAGCTCTTGGACACACCCAGTCATGGTGAGCAGCTCTTCCTTTGATACACTGAAAGCCAGGGAACACTGCTGTTGTGGGGTGTATACTCAGGTGTCTCTATAGTCCTGCATACATGAGCCACTAGTGATACATTGCCATCTGAGTCTTGCTGGACGGCACCATTGCCGAGTATTAGAAGCCATTGGGAGACCTGCAGAGCGGATACATCTCCATAAAGATTTGCTTTCACGTTGGTTGTGAGAGTAATGCCTCCGAACCTGATGGCACAGCGACGATGCCTTAAGTCCCATCTTCTGTTCATCAGTCATGGTTCCCTTTGGATGACTGATGGACATCAAAACAAAAATGTACCCGGGGATAAGGCTTACCCCACAGAATGATGGGAGCTTTAAACAGTCCAACCTCGCGTCAAATTGGAAATAAAAATGCATCAGGCATGTGGATATTTAATGTCTTACATGTTATTATTATTCAACATATTAAAAACTTGTTATAACAATACACCCAGCCTTGCACTCATCATAAGGTGCCGGCCCAAACAATGATACATGTCACTCAAGACAATCTTACCGTACTTGGGTTTTCAAGGATCAGATAGGGCTGACTAGTTTCGCCTAGTTTGCTAAGCTTCTTCAGCACCACTTTGCATAAATCACTGAAAGTACCCCAAAGTGTATGTTCAAGATTGTACAGCAGCAGACATTTGGCAATGGGGAGGGGGGGGGGCAGACACAAACCTGGGAGTCATATCTGACACTTCACTGGCTAAGATGAAGCTATAAATCCCCCATAAACAATGCCAAATGTCTGGAATGCCTATTGCTGGTGGTTTCATTTTTATTTCCAATTTGACACGAGGTTGGACTGTTTAGAACTCCCATCATTCTGTGGGGTAAGCCTTATCCCCAGGAACATTTTTGATTTGTTCTCTTTGGGGAGCCATTTGATCCAACCAGCACCCCCCCCCTTTTTTTCTTCTCTCCTATTTCCTGTTGTGTTTGGTTCAGCTATATTTATCTCATTTTTCAAACCATTGGTGGGTCATGAAATATTCAAAAAATTCTGTATCACAATGCCTGAAGTCACCAGCAAGCAAGACCAGGGGGCGCCCATTAGTTGGGCCTTGTCTCTGTCATGGTTTCAGCTTTCCCACACACTGGTTACTCACCTTCTCTGTGTGCTCTGGCTGTCAGTATGGCGGCACGCCCTCGGCATACCTTCAGGCGTGCTGTCTCCATTTATGGCCATGCTTTGCAGGTCAGCATCCCCACAGGTATTGCTGGGGTTCAGGTGATGGGCTGACTCTGGCCTCCTGTCCTGATTGGCTGATGGCCTCTCCCAGCATGCATTGCTCCATTTAGCTTTTTGCTGGGTAGTATAGCACCACTGTTAGCTGGATTCTAATTACCTGTTACCGACCTTCGCTTTGTCTGACCCTCGCTGTCTCGACTGATGCCTGCCTGACCTCGAGCTTGTCTATTCATCTGTACCATGAACCTTCTGACAACCCGGCTTGACCCTTGACCATTCTCCTATGTATTTACTTGGAACCTCGAATCAGAAGTACTGTGATTCCCATGTATGACCCCAGCCAGCCCGACTTCTGCCCAGCCTGGTCCCTAATCCACCTGGCATCACCCTGTAAGTCTGCATCCTCTTGTTCTGAACCTTGACCATTCTCCAGTGTATCCCCTTGGAACCCCGAATCGGAAGGACTATCACCCCCTTCACCCTGTAAGTCCGCATCCTTTGTTCTGAACCTTGACCATTCTCTAGTGTATCCCCTTGGAACCCCGAATCGGAAGGACTGTCACCCCCTTCACCCTGTAAGTCTGCATCCTTTGTTCTGAACCTTGACCATTCTCCAGTGTATCCCCTTGGAACCCCGAATCGGAAGGACTGTCACCCCCTTCACCCTGTAAGTCTGCATCCTTTGTTCTGAACCTTGACCATTCTCCAGTGTATCCCCTTGGAACCCCAAATCGGAAGGACTGTTATCCCCTTCACCCTGTAAGTCCACATCCTCTGTGCTATCTAAGTACTGGGCAACCATGTCCAGTGAGGCGTATCCAGAGTCCCGGCAAACGCGGGCTCGTCTATAGGCAGTAGTGGCAGTGGAGATTGGAGGTTGCAGACTCACCTAAAGACGGGTGTCCCACTGGGGCCTGAGATTCTCTCAGTGTTTAATGCATTGCTTCCAGAGCACATCCATGGTGCCCGAAATACCAGATAATGAGGTGACAATGACTGAAGATATGGGCATCTCCTGAAACTTCAGGAATATTGCAGACATTGGCGCATTAAAATGTGGAGTGTGCGGTTCTGCCACCACTCAGTAGCGTTGCTGCTATTTCAGATTCCAGCAATACCAGCCATACTTCTAACCTTGGCAGGTTCATAAGAAATGTTTTGCCAGTTCCACCTGGGGCATCAAGAAACAAGAGACCTCCATAGCTATTGTCAGTGATTACAAGCAGCATGTGATGGCTTCTGATCTGGAGCTTTGTCCAGCTGAGACCCTTTCAAACTGACTTCAGCCAATAGCTGTGTTTTGTACCCTTTGGTGGTGGATGGTTTTGGCAGTGGGAGGTTGGTGGCTGGCCAAATACCATTTGCAACTTTTGAACTATTTTGGAAAATGTTGCATCTAGTTGACTGATATCCAACAGTTCACCAAAGGCAGGCAATTACCTTCATTCTTAACACTGTGACCAAAATAAAAATCTACTCATTAAATAAATTGATACTCGGAGCTGATAATTGTCAAGCCCGTTGTGAATCGTTAACCCGCTCACACTCCCAGAAGAGTCATCCTTTCATTCCCCCGACCCCCCACCTTTTCCTGTCTGCTTCACTCGCATTTGGTTCCAAACACCATAAAAGAACGCTGTCACCGGAGCTCGTTCTTAATGCATTGTAATTAGTAGCATCACCTTCATTGTTATTATTGTGTTGTCATGGTTATTATAAATTATTATTCTTTATTAATTCTGTAATTATTTAGAATATTAAGATGTGTAATTATGTTATCCTAAATTTTATTTGCTTGTCGAAATGGTAAGATTTACTTGTATTGATAGCTCTGTTCTTTTTTTTTATAAATTACAAATACAATATTGATGTTATTTTATATTTGATTTAAATGCCATTTATATTTATACTTATATATGCCATACCGTATGCTCAGAAATTAAGCCTTTTTTTGTTTTACTTGCAGCCATTGAAGCTTATATAGGCTTCGGCCTGACTTACCCCTGCTCGGCGGCTGACACCCGACTTCTGCCTTTCTGACCTTCTTTATAGTAACTTGCTTCTTGGCGAGATGCCTTCCTTCATCTCTCTTTTCTTCTCGCGACTAGTGTTGAGCGAACCAAAACCGAAAAGTTTGGGTCCGTACCGAACTTTGAGAGTTCGGGTCTCCAAATCGCCCAGGATCGGGGCTCCTCCGGCCCATCACAGTTATTTATTACTATACATAATTGTTGATAGGCACCACCCCTCCACCAGGGTGGTTGATGATGGGTGGTGGAAGGGTCCCCAGAGGCAGAATCGCTCCCCAAGGTTTGGAATTCGATGGGGACTGGATCCAGGTCCATGAACCCAAACATTTATTCAAAGTTTGGCCAAACCTGCCGAACCCAAACCTTGGGGAGTTCGCCCAACACTCCTGTCGATGAGTTTCTTGACTTTTCTCCATTTTGTTCCGCAGTTGCTGTGATCTTCTTGCATTCTCTTTTGCCCATCTGCCGTGTAAACTTCTCCCAGTTTAATTTCCTTCTGTATCTGCTATTGACTTCTCTGCTCTATGAAGAGCAGTAAAGGTAAATGCTGTAAAATAACCCTTATATATAAAACTAGACCTTATTCATACATGTTTTTGACACACTCACCTGTCTCCACCCTACTCCCCATCTGGTCCTTCTCACCCACATCACCCATCAGGAGTAATCACAGGGGCATGAAGTCCCCACCCTGAACTGCCCCATAAGGTAGGGAATGGAAAAATACAGCCCACCCACAGACCAGCAGAGAGTCCAGGGCAGGTCCTAAATTTCACTCAATGTGGGGAAAAAAAAAATCTTTATTCCTGAACAGAAGCTCCCAGTCTATGTCCTGGAGCTGCTCTGAGCCGGGGGAAGTTGGCCTTCCTAAAGTTCAGTGTTTTTGCCATCCCAGGCAGAAAATCTTTCTTACAGTTTATGTTAAATACAACTATATTCTGGTCACTGTTACTAAGTTTTTAAAGGACTGTTACTCTCCCTATCAGGTCATCATTATTTGATATTACAAGATCTAGAAGAGCATCACCCCTAGTAGGTGCCTCCACAAACTGATTCATAAAATTATCTTGAATACTCTCCCCCTTGTAGTGGAAGCAGAACAGTGTCTCCAGTCAATTCCTGGATAGTTGAAGTCCCCCATCACCACCACTGTACTAACCCGTGACGCCCGCTCTGTCTGTTTATGCAGGTGACCCTCTATTTCTCCAGTTATATTTGGGGACCTATAGATTACACCAAACTGTATTGTAACATTGTTTACATTGCCCCCCACTTCTACCCACAAGGATTCTACATCCTCACAATCTTCTGCTAGTATCCCCTCATTAATATAGGCTTTAAATTCTCGCTTTACACGCCGCACGCTTTCCTTTTTGCTCTGTCTTCCCTAAAAAGAGCAAAACCTTGTAGATTGACAGTCCAGTCATGTGTGGAATCCAGCCATGTCTCAGCCACACCAACAACATCAATATTCTCCTCCAGCACCAGAGCCACAAGCTCCTCCCACTTTACTTGTCAGACTACTGGTATTTGTCAACATAGACTTTTAGTTTCCATCTAGTTTGACACATTGAGGTATAGTATTAGCTTCTGCAGTAATGCATCATCAATATTCTCTTCCAGCACCATAGCCTCAAGCTCCCCCACTTTATGGCATTTGTGAACATACCCATTATGTTCCCATCTAGTTTGACACATTGAGCTTTAGCATTAGCTTCTGCAGTAATGCATTCGCCTAATTTTTCACTTTGAGGTACCTGTGCAGATTGCAGGGTTGGGAGCGGGCTCGTATAATCGCCTTGGCTCCCGCCTTCTGCTCCTCTTCATTTGCATCTCAGGCAGGTGACATAGGCATCACATTTATTGCACTAGTCTGGACCATAAAGGGTGGGAAGCAAAATAAAGGAGCTGGAGTGAGTATGACATCACGCTTCTCAGCCACGCCCTGCTGCTGTCAATGCCGCGCTTACCTTCTCCACCCACAATTCCATAGGGCACAGCAGGGTAAGTACCCAGGGGCGCTCCAGTACAATTTTGGGGCTTCAGGGCTCCTAGCCAGAAGGCAAGACTCAGCAGTCAGCTCCGCGCCCTCTGCCCTTCCTGCATCAAGAGGAACCACCCTGCTTACCCCAGCCAGGAGAGGTCCCAGAGAGAGGTGCTCATTTAGCCTCTAAATTTCTACCACTTCCAGTTTTCTACTGCCTTCCTTTTGAACTGCTGTACTTTCCCATAGACTCATACATGGGAGAGAAGGAAAGATAAAACCCCCAAAAGAATGTGATATTGTTTAAAAATATGCCAAAATCCCGTTTTTTTGTACCAGATACAGCTAAAGACTCAGCTTTAAAATGGACTCACAAATGGTTAAATATCAGTGAGTTAAAATTCCAAGGGAAATGACTCACCCCTTCTCTCAAGCCTGCCCACCTTCCACGGCTGCGGGAATCAGCAGACTTTGATACGTCTCACATATCGAAACCGAAAGTAAAACTAAAGGAAAACAAAGATGCAGCATGTTGCTTAGCTCTGTACCGTTTCGTCACCATGGACTTGTTCACTGAGCCCAGGAATCTGGTAAGCACAATACAAAAATGGATTTTGTTACTTTTTTACTATTTTTAAGCAATATCAAACTATTTCTTCCCTCGCATGTATGAGTCTATGGGAAATTATTTGAATATTATAATTGTCGAATGGAGGAATAAGAGGAAAAGGAGGTTTTATTTCAAGTGGATCCACACTGTGATTGTCTATCTAGCATATAATCATTTTATTCTGGTACGTGCAAAACTGGTGATGGGCCCTGGTGCACAAAGTGTTTGAAGTGTGTTGCATGACACATTGAGGTGATCCATTCAAGTATTTTGAAAAGAAAGAAATATTTTGGACGGGCTTCTTACAAATGTATATGATTAAGATTGTTGATTAATTTATTTATGCTGAGCATAACCATAGATTATTCTATGGTTCCCTTTTCTTCTAGAATATTAACCATGTGTTGACACAGGTTTTTTTAGCTCTTTTGCATGTTTCAATTAGACTTGCCATAATTTACTAGCCACAATCTCTATCGGTTTGATCAGACCAAGTTTGTACATTTCGTTTATAAAAAACATGATGCTGAACCGGCCACGCTTAGGGACACGTTCGCGGTCTGATCGCCGTTAGTAAGATAATAACTCCCCTATAACCAACAATACTTCTTACAAACCTCCAACGTACCAAGGTAGTCCTAGGCCCGGCCCCGAACCAACTATTTTTCCTGGGTTCATCCTCACCCATTCCCACAGGCCAACTATAAGTACCCAGAGATGTATCACACACAATTTTCATGCAAAAGAGGAAAAACAATCCCAATGCCCCTCTTAAAGATTAAGGGAGAGAGGGTCAGATTAAGAAACAAAAAAATAGGAAAAGGAAAAAAAGGGCAAGAAAGAAGAAAGAAATATGAAAGGATGGGATCCATGCCTCCACAGCATCGCCCAAAAGGGAAACATACATTTCAAACCGTTAAATGCTCCCGGACGCAGTGTCTCGGATGGAAGTTGGATATCCAACCCTCTCTAGTCGCTAAGAAGGGGGCAAGATGCCTCTGCATAGAAGCCGCCATCTTCTCAAAAAACATTATCTCATTGATATGAGGGCTAAGGCTCCATCCAGATGTGATATCTGTCTGATTCCAGGATTGCGATATTTTAGCGGCCATTAGAATATGCTTTAATGAACCAAACTGAGCCTTAGAACAGCCAGGGGGGTTCAAATTGAGCAAAATTGGGTGCACAGAGGGTGTCAACCACAGCCCGGTGGACTTCTTTATGATGTAATAAACTCTCAGCCAAAAATGTTTAATCACCTTACACTCCCACCAGATATTCCTATATGTCCCATTAAGGTGACATCCCTAAAACATTCCGGGCCGTAAGAAGGACAGAATTTATGAATCCTCTCTGGCACTAGGTACCATTTAAGCAATGCCTTGGTATTGACCTCTGATGCTCCAACATTTAGGTAGCCAGAGAACGAGTGTCTTCAACTAGCTCTCCAGTCGCTGTCCCAAAGGGTAATTTTAAGATCAGTCTCCCATTTTTGTGTAGCCGCTTCCATGTTTTATTCTTTTTTACAAAAATATTATGAGAGCGCTGTAAAAATTACAAACAAAACATATCTTGTTTATCCCCCCCCCCAAAAAAAACATTATATCATTTTCCTGAAAATTCTTGCAAAAATAACAATTGAACAAAGTGCAAAATGGTGAAAAATGGCGACAAATGACCTGACAAAATCTCAAGTTGGCTGGCAGTTATTAGGGTTAAGTAGCTATGCTGCTGTTCTGTTTTTTGGGGGTCTTTGCACTTTCAGATGTAGCTTTTTTTTTCTTGTTTGCATATTGTAGCGATAACCCTTATCGCCGGAGGGCTTCACCGCCCGAGACGTCCTTTTCCCAATCGTAAGAGGTGCTGCTGGAATTCCAGAGTCGTCCGTGAGGAAACAGGAACAGCCCTTACAAGGGCTAGTGAATTGTAATATAGCGTTTCCCCCAATAAGAGACAGAACTTCAGTATTGAGGGTGAAGGTGAAGTGTCTTTATTAGTGCCACTCTAGGCCTTATATACACAAGTCTCCATGCAATGACAACCACAATGACCAATAGCAGCAGGGCACACAATCCCTCAACTCTGCCGGTGACGCAATCAGTAGAACAATAGCAGGCTGTAATACAATCAATCAGGACAATGCCATTGACTGTGACGTAATCAACAATACACAATGGCAGTCAAAATACAATGACATTGCCTGTAACAGTATCAAAATACAATTACATTGTCTGGAACCTAATTAAGAAAAGGCCAGTGAATGACCCGGTGGGCAACTGAATAGTGATGACATCCAAAAGACAGAGCCTCTGTCACAATGTCCCCTTTTTGTGGAACACCCGGCAGACCCGGATTGACCCTGTTCGGGTTAACGTGGGGCTGTCCGGACTCTTGTTATGGGCAGAGTTCTGTGTAAGGACAAGTCTGCAAATAGTGAGTAATCGGACTAAACATTGACGTGGGCTGTACATAGGAATCGGTCATGGGTGGGGTCCAAACACTGGGATATTGTGGCGTTGGTGAGTTCAGCACCAAAGTCCTTGGTTGGATGTGTGCACAGGTGCTCTGCTTTCTTATAGCTGGCCCAAGTTTCAATCTCTTTCCATGGAAGCTGATCGGAGAATCCACAATTTTCTGCACATCTACATCATCGTAAAAGTCGACAAAACCATAACCCTTAGAAACGCCAGAGGCATCCCTAATAATTTTGACATTCTTTACAGCGCCATACTTTGAAAAAACATCCTTAATTTCAGGCTGATTAATCCGACGGCCAATGCCCCCAACAAAAATAGTGTTTGGCATAAGTTTCCCTTCTGGAAGGATGTAACCTGACGGCTGATCCTCGTCTTGACTTCGTGTAACAGACATGACGTGATGCAGACGCAACCCCTGGGTCTCCCCGACCAGTGGGCTGGAGTCAGCAGCTCGGGCTGGAGCCTGGGTTGTAACAGGGTTGACGCTGGCTGGTCCAGAGGTAGCGTAGGCAGAAGTCATTGGTCCTAGATAATTTCCCAATAGTACTTCTGCTGGTAAGTTGTCCATAAGTCCCACCTGTACCCTGCCGGATCCAGCGCCCCAGTCAAGATGTACTCGGGCGGTGGGGAGTCGAAACACAGCTCCTCCCGCCACCCTTACTGCAACGGTGTGTCCAGTGCGGTCTTTGTTCTTGACCAAATGAGGTTGGAGCAAGGTAAGTGTGGCTCCGGTGTCGCGTAATCCTTGCGCGGTGCGCCCATTGACTCGTACCTCCTGGCAATGGTGCTGTCGGTTGTCTTGGATGGCCGCTTGTACGGGATCAGCTTCATACAGTACCCCCAGATACTCTTCCGAACTGCTCTCAGCTTCCAAACAGTGTGCCACAGGAGTACGGGAGGTGGAAGGTTGCTTTTGCCCCCACGTGTTTCGGGGAGGCTCTAGGGGGCAATCACTGCGATAATGTCCCCATTGTTTGCAACGATGGCACTGAACTGTGGAGAGGTTCGGTTGCTGCGCTGGCCTATGTGGCCCAGAGTCACGAGTTGGTGCTGAAGCCACAGGTGCTTGAAATTTGATGGGAGGTTGTGGTTTTGGAGCGGACTGTTCTGTCCGGCGAGCATCAGTGTACTCGTCGGCTAGACGAGCAGCCTCAGGTAGCGTTAGAGGCCTCCGGTCACGTACCCACTCTCTTAGCTCTGGTTGCAGGGCATTGAGAAAATGTTCTAGTAAAAACAACTGTAGTACCTCCTCAGCGGTCGTGGCTTTGCATCCAGTGACCCAGTGTGATGCTGTACGATGGAGGCGACATGCCCACTCCGTGTAAGAATCCCCTCCCTTCTTTTGGGATTCCCGAAATCGTCGCCTGTAGGCTTCCGGGGTGACAGCGTACCGGGCTAACAAAGCCTCCTTTACCAGATGTTAGTGTGGTAAGTCCGCATCAGGGATGGCCCGGAAAGCATCGGAAGCTTTCCCAGATAGTTTCCCTGATAATATGGTGACCCATACCTCCGTGGGTACCCGGTGTAAAGCGCACTGGCGTTCAAAATCGGCCAAAAATCCGTCAATCTCGTCGTCACTTTCCTGGAAGGACTTAAATGCTGCAAATGGAATCTTTCTCCCCCCAGTGTAACTGAGGCTGAGAGGCTGCTGGGTTGAAAGTCGCCGATCTTCCCTTCGCTTACTGGCCTCTGCCTCCGCTGTGGCGAAGACTCGGTCGATCAGTTCCTGTGATAGATTCGGGCCATAGACCGACAATCTGTTCCGAACCGCTTGAACAAGAGCAGCGTCTTCATCGATCTCTATATTGGTTTCGGTCCTCACTGCTGCACGATCCATTTCGATCAGCTCGGCTATCAGTTCCTGACGTGGGCGGTTGCTAGCTGACCTTCCCCGGCTCTCGAGTAGATCCTTCAGGGTCAGCCTTTTCAACTTGTCATACTGACTCTCCATCAGGGTAGCACTCTCTCTGGGTAGAAAAGGACCATCCGACCGCTTGCCACCAATTGTAGCGATAACCCTTATCGCCGGAGGGCTTCACCGCCCGAGACGTCCTTTTCCCAATCGTAAGAGGTGCTGCTGGAATTCCAGAGTCGTCCGTGAGGAAACAGGAACAGCCCTTACAAGGGCTAGTGAATTGTAATATAGCGTTTCCCCCAATAAGTGACAGAACTTCAGTATTGAGGGTGAAGGTGAAGTGTTTTTATTAGTGCCACTCTAGGCCTTATATACACAAGTCTCCATGCAATGACAACCACACTGACCAATAGCAGCAGGGCACACAATCCCTCAACTCTGCCGGTGACGCAATCAGTAGAACAATAGCAGGCTGTAATACAATCAATCAGGACAATGCCATTGACTGTGACGTAATCAACAATACACAATGGCAGTCAAAATACAATGACATTGCCTGTAACAGTATCAAAATACAATTACATTGTCTGCAACCTAATTAAGAAAAGGCCAGTGAATGACCCGGTGGGCAACTGAATAGTGATGACATCCAAAAGACAGAGCCTCTGTCACACATATTGATATTTTATTATTATTGATATTTTAGGATAATTTGTTTATTAGTCTGCTTTTTTATCAATTTGTTAGGGAAACACTGTCAAACCAGTAAATTCCTCAAGGGTTTGAGTCCAGAACACTGCGCCCACTACAACAAGCCTGGTACACCTAGAAAGCTTGAGAGTTCTTTAGCAAGTGCGCATAGTAGTTGTATTTTCTTTGAAAATCTCCTAAAGCACTGTTTCAGTTTGGGGGTACGTCCTGGGCAGGAAAGGGAGTCTACCAATACATATGTGGTACCGCTGTACCCGGGAGGAATGGGGCTTTTACACGCAATATAAACTTTTTTCTATTTTAAAAAAGCTTCAAAATATAAAAAAATTGCATTTTTTTTATAAAAATGTTTACATATTTTACCAAAAGATACTGATAAAGCATTGAAAAAATGATGAACAAGACAGCTAGGGAGCGTCATCCTGAGCAGCCTTTCATCATGACGAGCAGGTGAGCCTATCCACGCTGGCCCTGGAAGCGAAAAGGCTTCTCCGACGCAGAAGAGGCCCGGAAGCAGTGAGTATCCGGGCGGAGATGAGAAGCGAGACAGCCTGGATGCTGCTGCCCTGCTGCTATATACTACAGCGGAAATATGGTTATTTTCCTGAATGGCTGACCTCGGAGTCTAAATGAACACCCACCTTTTTCCTGGACAAGAGCATGCGCATGCACCATGGGATGGTGAAAGGTACATTTTTATAGGTAAACTGGAGGGTTTCGCATAGCGTGCTGTCTGACAAGTAAATCTGGAAGTCAACAATAATAGATGTATATAAAAAACTATATTAGACACTGAACTGAACCAAGCTGGGAATCAAACTCTGGGCTTTTTGTATGTCAAAGTCCATCACTTTACCTACTGAGCTACCTAGCTTGCTCAGGCAAATAGAGAGTCTCTCTCCCTCTCTATTGACATGACAACAGCATCCCATGGGCATCTCTCTCACACCTCCTCCTTCACCATTCGTTCTACTAGGCGAACGATCTCTCCTCCTATGACTATCACAGAACATAGGCTCTAACTCCACCCGCTGCGGCACCACCCCCTCCACATCTACACATCCCTGCACTACTCTGCGTGAAAGGTTCGTCTTTATAGGTGAACATTCTAACGTGAAAGGTAACATGAATTAAAAACTGTAAAAATAATAAATCTGGAAAACAATGATGGATGAGAACATAAAAATCTTATTTACCACAATGCATCCAAGTCTGGAATCAAACTCTGGACCCACTGATCCTTAGCCCATTACCCCATACACTAAGCTATCTAACACATGCATCTCTGGGCTCTCCACCCGACATGACAGCAGCACAACCCCCCTCCTCCTTCACCATTCATTCTGCTAGGCAAACAGTCTCTCTCCTATGACCATCACAGAACACAGGCTCTAACTCCGCCCACTGCGGCACCACCCCCTACTCATTTACACCTCCACTGCACTAAGCTGCGTGAAAGGTTCGTTTTTATAGGTGAACATTCTAACGTGAAAGGTAACATGAATTAAAAACTTAAAGTGGACCAACACCGAGAGGTGATCGGCCCGGAAATCTATAAGATTCCCGGGCCGATCACCTCCCACCCCGCGGGACATCCGAGATCGGGATGTCCCGCGGGGTGAAACCCCCCCAAACACCTAAAATCACCTACCTTATCTTCCGCCGCCTCCCTCGCGCCCCTCTAGGCGTGCGCGCGCCCGCGCCGGCCGTCTGTGGATGGCCGGCACGGGAAAGTGACGCGAGGGAGGCGGCGGCGGCGGAAGCCGCTTGGACGTTCCTGTTCCCCGCCTGGACGTTGGCGGGGATTGGACCGGGCTGTCACGTGGGAGCGGGGAGAGGTGAGTTTATTGGGGTTTCTGGGGGGTTTCACACAGCGGGGCACCCCCGATCGGGGTGCCCCGCCGAAGTGGACCAAAATCCAGGATAGTCAAAATCCTGGGTGTTGGTCCACTTTAAAATAATAAATCTGGAAAACAACAATGACGGATGAAAACATAAAAATATAAAAATTGTATTTACCACAATTGATCCAAGACTGGAATCAAACTCTGGATCCCCTGATCCTTAGCCCATTAACATACACACTAAGTTATCTAAGTTGTGCATCTCTGGGCTCTCCACCCGACATGACAGCAGCACACCCCCCCTCCTCTTTCACCATTTACTCTACTAGGCGAACGGTGTTTCTCCTCTGTACCATCACAGAACACAGGCCCTAACTCCGCCCACTGCGACACCGCCCCTCATCTACACCTCCCCGCACTCCTCACAGTGCAGCGGCTGGGGGGTGTTCTCCCCTGCACACCATTTGGACTCATCCTGACTGACGGGACACGTCACTGAGATGCTTTTTAAAATAGCTGCCGCTCGGATACTTGCCCGTCCTATACCAAAAATTGGCACCATGAACTGGGTAGTGAGATGGATCAAGAAAAATGGCGGAGGATGGGGAACGCTTCCTTTGATTGCTCGGCGTCTGTGACTTTAATCGAGGCTAACATATAACTAATGGCAAGATGGTATATAGTGCCAGAGAGAATGAAAAACTTTTCCACTGAGTCCCAGGGGAACTGCTTCCGGGGTCCTCTCACCGAGGTCATACCGGCATGTGGTGGAATTGCCCAGTAGTTAGGGGATTTTGGTCCAGAATCTTTAGAGTTCTCAGCAAGGTATGTGGTAGATCTGTGGCTAGAGACCCTTGAGTAGCTCTTCTCAACGCCCCAATCCCCCACAGTTCTAGACTGAAAAAGCGGTTGATGTATTATACCCTATCAGGGGCAAAGCTGGTGATAGCTGGGGCTTGGAGGTCCCCCACCTTGTATTATATCCTATCAGGGGCAAAGCTGGTGATAGCTTGGGCTTGGAGGTCCCCCACCTTTTATTATATCCTATCAGGGGCAAAGCTGGTGATAGCTGGGGCTTGGAGGTCCCCCACCTTGTATTATATCCTATCAGGGGCAAAGCTGGTGATAGTCAGGGCTTGGAGGTCTCCCACCTTGTATTATATCCTATCAGGGGCAAAGCTGGTGATAGCCAGGGCTTGGAGGTCCCCCACCTTGTATTATATCCTATCAGGGGCAAAGCTGGTGATAGCTGGGGCTTGGAGGTCCCCCACCTTGTATTATATCCTATCAGGGCCAAAGCTGGTGATAGCTGGGGCTTGGAGGTCTCCCACCTTGTATTATATCCTATCAGGGGCAAAGCTGGTGATAGCTGGGGCTTGGAGGTTCCCCACCTTGTATTATATCCTATCAGGGGCAAAGCTGGTGATAGCTGGGGCTTGGAGGTTCCCCAAATTGAGCTTCAGCGCCTTTAAAAACAAGGTTAACTCCATTATGGCCATGGAAAAAATGTCCGCCATTCACAATGGGACTTTGGAGCTGTTCAGGGAGGTGTGGAAACCTTGGGTTCGGAATTTTCTGCCTACAGATTTTGATGTAAACCTAATGAGCATCTGATCCTTCCTTGACCCCTTCCTTTACTTCCCCCCCCCCCACTACCTCCTTTTCCCCCCTCATAGGGGTTGTTATTTTTCTTTAATTTATTTGAATGTAACTTTTTTAGTAACTCTTGAATCGATTTTCTTGTATGCAGTGAAAAAGCTTCTGTAATCTTTAAATTCTGTGTATGAACGGTCCGGCGATAAAGGTTATCGCTACAAACGGTATTATACTTATAGCCCAATATACAAAATTACAAGATTGATAAAGAAAATAGCTGCCGCTCTATAGCTGCACAATGTATTGCCTTTTCCTTCTATACACATTGGCTTCTAATTCCATCCTTTTCATACATAACAATTAGCGTTAAAAATTTGCAATAGTGATCCTTTAGCTTCCTCCTGTCCACCTGCTCGAATTTCCACTCTCTCCATCAAATGCAAGAGCACATGTGTCAAGCTTCCTGGCTACAACCATGGGGAGAGCTGAGCTCCAGGTGTGGGGCGAAGTGAAGCAAATAATCCCAAAGAGCAAAATAAAAAGTCCGGGCAGATGGCAGAGTCCAATGAATAAATCCGGGGTCAGAGGCTGGCAGAAAACAAGCAAAGTCCAATAAGCGAGTCCGAGTCAAAACCAAATTATCCGTCCGAGGTTAAATCCAGGCATTCAGATCAGGAATTCGGGAGTCAGGGAAACAGAATCCAGGAACTGAGCTGAGAACACAGCATTGGATGCAGGCCAGCTGTCCTCTAAATTAGGGCTATCAATTAGAGCAGGGAGGGATGTGTCAGAGTCTGGGTGAGGTCACTTCCTGTTCATTCAGACTCGTGCCCTTGCAGTGGGCTGAACGCCAGGTGTCACTGTTGAGCAGAGCAACAGATGAACAGCCTGCTCTGGTACGAACACCCAGCTGAGCATGTCGCTGCTGCATGCAGACAGTGATAAAGTACACCCACATTGCTTTAAAGGGCAATAAAGGCGAGGAGACTGACAACATGCTGTCAATCCGGTCCTTTCCATCAGGAATAGTCCCAGGGACAAAAAGTCACCACGCAGAACTGCCCCTAGCGTAGGGAAAGGGGCACGACAGCAACCATACCAGCAATGATGTGTCAATTTCTACCACTTCTGAACTTTTCTACCTTCCTTTTGGACTTACTTAACTTTTTTCCACCCACTCTTCAACTATTAGAGAGGAGCGAACTTTTCAAAAGTCCGGTTCGTCTAACTTTTCTGAAAACGTTTGGTTCGTTCGAAACTATTTCGACTAACTTTTGTCTAAAACGCATGGAAAGCAAATGATTTAAAAAAAAAAAACTGTATCAAATACTGAGGCACCAGGGAACCAAATATAGAGAAAGAGGGGGCCTGCACACTTAAAACAGAGCTGCCCCCCCTTTTTTTTTAAACAGTATTTAACTTTAACTAAGCGATAAGCCGACAAGCAAATTGCAGCATGAGCAATAAAAAATGAGTAAATTAAAAAATATAGGGAACATTTTTAAGGGTCTGTCCGTGCACATAAAAATAAAACACTACACAGTTTTTCATATTAAATTACTGGGTCCCAAACTAATATATCTATCTAATCTTATAGCCACCTTTCATTCTGGTGACCTTGGGATGAAAGGTGTCAATCCTAGGGGGTGGGTGATGTTCCCTCTATTGCAATGAGTACAGTGTTACAGAGTGAGAGTGCAGCAGAGTCATAATCCAGATAGACATTTGTGATATAACTGGTACTGGCTTTACTGGAACATGAATGCAGTAAGAGAATGTCACCTGACATGGTGCATGACACAGACAGGAAATAGAAGGAAGTATCATAGAGCAACCGGAAGTGCAGGCAATTACAACACAGCAGTAACATGCATAGATTTTACAGATTGGTCACAGCACCATCTAGTGTTATAACTTGTCAGTGCAGTAAAGCTAGCGAGAGGCACTCGAGCTGGAAGTCTTTGAAAAGATGAGATGATCCACACTACTCCAAGTAAAACTTCACTTCTAATCCACAAGTTAAAAATATCTCCATAATATTGATCCGTCAACTTTAAAAACAATAGTGAAAAAGGTCCTGGTATACATGAGTGAGTGATAAAGCCATAGGGATCATAGTAGATAATTATTACTATGATTAAGGACTGTGCGTCCGAAACGCATTAGTGGCTTTATCACTCACTCATGTATACCAGGACCTTTTTCACTATTGTTTTTTTAAGTTAGCAGGTCAGTATTATGGAGATGTTTTTAACTTGTGGATTAAAAGTGAAGTTTTACTTGGAGTAGTGCGGATCATCTCATCTTTTCAAGCGTTTCTCAGAAGGCTTGGGACTACCCACGATCAGGCACCTCATACTGAGCGCTGAGCAAATATAATTTGTTTTTTATGACTCAAGCTGGAAGTCTGTTGTACAGTGTCTTCAATATGTAGTGAGTGTTCTCCAGGCGTTGGGACTGATGCCCCAGAGCGACCCGTGGGCTGTGAATGGAGGACAGCAATGGACATGGCAGGACTTGATCTTGGGACCTCATACATGTTATACAACCAGAGTAGGATGTGTATGACCTGGACAGAGACATGTTCCAGCAATGCTTGTAGTAAGTTTGGGCAATTTAGATTTTTTTTGCTTTGCTTTTAGATGACCTCCAAACTAAACCAAACAACCATCAGAGAATTCTTCCTCGTTGGGTTCCAGGGTCTTTTTGGAATGCGCTATTTAGTATTCATCGTCCTTATTCTAATCTATTGTGCGACACTGGGCAGCAATCTTCTCATCGTCTATTTGGTTTCAACAACTCGTCAGCTTCATTCCCCCATGTACTTTTTTCTCAGCCACCTTTCCATCTGCGATATAGCCTTCACCACATGCCTATCCCCGACCATGCTCAATGTCATATTAAATGATGGTGGGTCGATCTCTGTGAGTGGCTGTATTGTTCAGGTGTATGCTCGAGGCGTCACCTCAGTTACTGAATGTCTTCTCCTCACCGTAATGTCTTACGACCGATATTTGGCGATATGTAAGCCTTTGCATTACTCCACCAGTATGAGCTCCACCTCCTGCCGTCATATAGTTGGGTTGTGTTGGGTTGGAGGATTCGTGATTACACTCGTAGTGATCATCTTTCTATCTATCCTACGTTATTGCGGACCCAATGTCATTGACCATTTTTCCTGTGACATCGATCCTCTGGTTCAGCTTTCGTGCTCTGATACCACCGTTCTAGAAAAGGTCTTACTTGGTATAGCCGCTCCTGAAACCATCATCGAGACGCTATTCATCTTAACAACGTACGTCTGCATTGCTTGCGCAATACTCCGAATATCATCCGAGAGGGGAAGACAGAAGGCCTTCTCCACCTGCAGCTCCCACCTCACGGTGGTGTGTACTTACTACGCGACTCTCATCGCTGTTTATGTCTTTCCATCTAGCAAACGGCTTTCCAACCTCAAAAAGTTCCTCTCGCTCATGTACACGGTGGTGACCCCATTGTTTAACCCGATTATCTACAGCCTGAAGAACCAAGAAATCAAAAAAGCTTTCAAGAGAAAGATTTACGTCATTTGTAGTGGTTAAAAATTTTGGTCAATTTTTTATCAGTTAAATGCTTGTCCATAATTCATATAGTTAATGAATATCATTTTAATCAGGGGTTTCCAACCATCCATACGAGTACTGCTGGCGGTATGCAAGATCTAATCAGTCCAGGTAGGCCTGGGCAGAATAAAGATAGACATCTGGAATTTGAAGGAAGTCCTACCAGGGAATTAAGGGTCTGTATAGGCAAACAGGGATTCCCTTGTACCTATTGCCTGGCAGTCCCAAATCTACAATCAACCCGAGTCATCACTAGTGCCCCCAGCAAGGGGGAATGGGCTGTGTAGGAAGTCCTATCAGGGAATCAAGGGTCTGTATAGGCAAACAGCGATTCCCTCATACCTATTGCCTGGCAGTCCCAAATCTAAGAGCAACCCAGGTCGACACTAGTGCCCCCAGCAAGGGAGGATAGGCTACATAGGAAGTCCTACCAGGGAATCAAGGGTCTGGATAGGCAAGCAGGGATTCCCTCGTACCTATTGCCTGGCAGTCCCAAATCTAGGAGCAACCCAGCTCATCACTAGTGCCCCCAGCATGGGAGGATAGGCTGCATAGGAAGTCCTAGGTTGTTCTCCTTGGAAATCAAGGGTCTGGATAGGCAACCAGAGATTCCCTCGTACCTATTGCCTGGCAGTCCCAAATATACGAGCAACCTGGCTCATCATTATTGCCCCCAGCAATGTAAGAATAGGCTGTGTAGGAAGTCCTATCAGGAAACCAAGGGTCTGGATAGGCAAACAGCCATTCCCTCATAACTTTTGCCTGGCAGTCCCAAATCTACGAGCAACCCAGGCCATCACTAGTGCCCCCAGCAATGGAAGAATAGGCTGAATAGGAAGTCCTAGGTTGTTCTACCAGGAAATCAAGGGTCTGGATAGGCAAACAGAGATTCTCTTGTACCTATTGCCTGGCAGTCCCAAATATACGAGCAACATGGGTCATCACTAGTTCCCCTTCAGCAATGGAAGAATAGGCTGCGTAGGAAGTCCTAGGTTGTTCTCCTTGGAAAACAAGGGTCTGGATAGGCAAAGAGCAATTCCCTCGTACCTGTTGCCTGGCAGTCCCAAATCTACGAGCAACTCGGGTCATCACTAGTGCCCCCAGCAAGGGCAGAATAGGCTGCGTAGGAAGTCCTACCAGGAAATCAAGGGTCTGGATAGGCAACCAGAGATTCCCTCGTACCTATTGCCTGGCAGTCCCAAATCTACGAGCAACATGGGTCATCGCTAGTTCCCCTTCAGCAATGGAAGAATAGGCTGCGTAGGAAGTCCTAGGTTGTTCTCCTTGGAAAACAAGGGTCTGGGTTGGCAAAGAGCAATTCCCTCGTACCTATTGCCTGGCAGTCCAAAATCTACGAGCAGCCCGGGTCATCACTAGTGTCCCTAGCAAGGGCAGAATAGGCTGTGTAGGAAGTCCTACCAGGAAATCAAGGGTCTGGATAGGCAAACAGAGATTCCCTCGTACCTATTGCCTGGCAGTCCTAAATCTATGAGCAACATGGGTCATCACTAGTTCCCCTTCAGCAATGGAAGAATAGGCTGGGTAGGAAGTCCTAGGTTGTTCTCCTTGGAAAACAAGGGTCTGGATAGGCAAAGAGCAATTCCCTCGTACCTATTGCCTGGCAGTCCCAAATCTACGAGCATCCCGGCTCATCACTAGTGTCCCCAGCAAGGGAGAATAGGCTGTGTAGGAAGTCGTATCAGGAAATCAAGGGTCTGGATAGGCAACCAGAGATTCCCTCGTACCTATTGCCTGGCAGTCCCAAATCTACGAGCAACCCGGGTCATCACTAGTGGTCCCCAGCAATGAAAGAATAGGCTGCGTAGTCCTAGGTTGTTCTACCAGGAAATCAAGGGTCTGGATAGGCAAACATCCATTCCCTCGTACCTATTGCCTGGGGGCAACCAGAGATTCCCTCGTACCTATTGCCTGGCAGTCCCAAATATACGAGCAACCTGGCTCATCATTATTGCCCCCAGCAATGTAAGAATAGGCTGTGTAGGAAGTCCTATCAGGAAACCAAGGGTCTGGATAGGCAAACAGCCATTCCCTCATAACTTTTGCCTGGCAGTCCCAAATCTACGAGCAACCCAGGCCATCACTAGTGCCCCCAGCAATGGAAGAATAGGCTGAAATCAAGGGTCTGGATAGGCAAACATCCATTCCCTCGTACCTATTGCCTGGGGGCGGAAGAGGGGAGGGAAAAGGGAGGATTAGGGGAAGATGAGACGTGAGGAAGAAGGAGGGGAAGACGGGTAAATTGGAGGAAGGTAGGGGAAGATGGAGGAAGGCGGGGAAAGGTGGAGGAATGTTGGGAAAGCGGAGGAAGGTGGGGGAAAGCAGAGACAGGTGGAGGAAGCCGGGGGAAGGTGAGGGAAGGCAGAGACAGGTGGGGGAAGGCGGGGGAAGTCTGAGTAAGACCAAGGAAGGTCAAGGATGGTGAGGGAAGTTAGAGGAAGCCGAAGGAAGGTGGAAGAAGGTCAAGGAAGGGGGAAGAAAGTGGAGGAATGTGAGGGAAGGCGGACGAAGGAGAAGGAAAAGCAAAGTAAGGCGGGGGAAGGCAGAGGAAGATGGGGACGGTGTAGAGAGGTGGAGGAGGGCAGGGGAAGGCAGGTGAAGGTGGGGGTAGGCGAAGGAAGGAGAAGGAAGGTGGAAGAAGGTGGGGGGAGGTGGAGGAAGACCGGGAAGGTGGAGAAAGACAGGGGAAGGCGGGGGTAGGTGGAGGAAGGAGGAGGAAGTCGGAGGAAGGCAGGGGAAGGTGGAGGAGGTAGAGAAAGGTGGGTTAAGGTGTAGGAAGGTGGAGGAAGGTGTAGGAAGGTGGGGGAAAGTGGAGTGAGACTGGGAAGGTGGAGGAAGGCAGGGGAAGGCGGGGGTAGGTGGAGGAAGGAGGAGGAAGGCGGAGGAAGGTAGAGGAAGGTGGAGAAGGTAGAGGAAGGTGGGGGAAGGTGGAGGAGGGTGGGAGAAAGCAAAGGAAGGAGGGGGAAGGCAGAGGAAGACGGGGAAGGTGTAGGAAGTGGAAGGAGCGCAGGAGAAGGTGGGGGTAGGTGGAGGAAGGCGTAGGAAGGCAGGAGAAGGTGGGGAAGGCAGAGGAAGGTGGGGGAAGGTGGGGGAAGGTGGAGGAAGGCGGAGGAAGGGGGAGGAATGTGGGAGAAGGTGGAGAAAGGCGGAGGAAAGTGGGGAAGGTCGAGGAAGGCGGGGGAAGGTAGGGGAAGGTGGGGGGAGGTGGAGAAGGGCCGGGGAAGGGAGAGGAAGGCGGGGGAAGGCGGAGGAATGTGGGAGGAAGGCAGGGAAGGGGGAGGAATGTGGGAGAAGGCGGAGGAAAGTGGGGAAGGTCGAGGAAGGTGGGGGAAGGGGGAGGAAGGTGGGGGAAGGCGGAGGAAGGTGGGGGAAGGCGGAGGAAGGCGGGGGAAGGCGGGGGAAGGCGGGGGAAGGCGGAGGAAGGCGGAGGAAGGGGGAGGAATGTGGGAGAAGGTGGAGGAAGGCGGAGGAAAGTGGGAAAGGTCGAGGAAGGCGGGGGAAGGTGGGGAAAGGTGGGGGAAGGTGGGGATGGCAGAGGAATGTGGGGGAAGGTGGAGGAATGTGGGAGAAGGTGGAGGAAGGCGGAGGAAAGTGGGAAAGGTCGAGGAAGGCGGGGGAAGGTGGGGATGGCAGAGGAATGTGGGGGAAGGGGGAGGAATGTGGGAGAAGGTGGAGGAAGGCGGAGGAAAGTGGGAAAGGTCGAGGAAGGCGGGGGAAGGTGGGGATGGCAGAGGAATGTGGGGGAAGGTGGAGGAATGTGGGGAAGGTGGAGGAAGGTGGGGGAAGGTGGGGGAAGGTGGAGGAAGGCAGGGGAAGGCGGAGGTAGGCGGGGGAAGGCAGACGGCCGGTGCCAGATGCCAGGCACACACATCCAACAAGTAAAGCCAGTGCAGCGGCTGCAGTAGTGGGAGTCTGGGGCCCTGATTCTGGCTCCTGCCCTGTCTTGTACCGCACCACACTGCGCTGCGACCCCACTTCCCCTACTTCTCCCAGCTTTTGATGTTGGCGTTTGTGGTTCTGCGGCCCACCTGACAGGGCGGAGAGGGGGTGGATATGGGGAGAGAGAGGATTAGGGGAGGATGAGAAGTGGTGGAGGAAGGTGGAGAAAGGCCGTCACCAGGCACCGAAAACCAGGCACACACATCAAACAAGCATTTTTGTTACTCAGGATCGGCTATGAGAGAAACTGGGCAACGTCCCTCTGGATTGTGTCACATTGTGTCAATGTTTTTAATTGATTTTAGCTTTATCTATGTCGGTGTTTTTTGCCTTTACTAATAAATGCTTTGAATTGATTAGTGGTGCAGTGGTTTGTTCTGGCATAAATACGGGAGGGGGGGGGGGTAACTGGACTACCCCTATATTTTTTGTTTTGCCAATGTTGTGTGTAAAGCGGCTCCGCCATAAAGTCTTATGACATCACTGTTTGGCTGTTACGTATTTAGGATATTAAAAGTGTTTCATTTTTTTTCTACTGTGCATTTATGTTACACTTTACATAAGCAGTACATAACTGTCGGGGTATATGGGGGGGATATGTTGGGGTATATAGGGGGGTATATAGGGCTCCTGGCAATTCCCCTGCATAGGACATACATTGGTCTCCTGGGCACCCTTAGAACAAATACAATAAACAAACTGACACTGGGCAGCTTCGGGTACATTATCTAGTATTATATATATTTATGATGTATCTTTGTGATTAGAAAATGTTTATATATTATGTGGCTTTATATATATGTATATATTAATATTATAGAAACAGAGGGGTCAGCACCACCTATATACTATTAATGGCAGGGAGAGTGCCAATAGCTCCAATCCTAACCACAGTGTGGTTTGATTATATATAAATATTATATTTATTTACATTAGTATGGATTAGGTATATTAATAATAACAATAATATTATTAATAATAATAATAATAATAATAATAATAATTTGTTAATATAGTATTACTATTATTTATGAATACTACTACTACTACTACTACGACTACTACTACTACTACTACTAATAATAATAATAATAATAATAATAATTATTATTATTATTATTATTATTATTATTATTATTATTATTATTTGTCAATATAGTATTACCATTATTTATGAATAATAATAATAATAATAATAATAATAATAATAATTATTATTATTATTATTATTATTATTATTTTATAAATGATAGTAATACTATATTAATAATATTGCTTTTTTAAATATATTTATTGAATTATTTATTTACATGTATTACTTTGCATACATCTATCAATTATTTTTACTTATTATTTATATTCATTTTATTTATTTATTATTTATATTAATATTATTTTTATTTAATATATATATATAATAATATATTAAGCTAAAAGGTAATGGAGAGAAAAAGTTTAGCAAACGCGTCTCTCGTCTATAAGACTCCCCGGGGAATCTCGACTTCCTCGGCTTCTTGTTAGTGGTAAAACAATTCATTAGGCCGCTGGCGCTCTAATTAATGAGCTCTAACGAGATGCTCTTATTGGAGGAGTCCTGATGGAGTAATTAGATAAGCTCTGTGTCCTGCAGTAGCAACGCGCAACATTATTTCAGGTGATTTCATTGGAACTAGTCAACTGGGATCATCTCTCCAACATTATCCTGATTTAATTTGTATAAACTCTCAGCCACAGGGACCGGCCGCCTTCTCCATCATCCGCCATTACATTCTCAGCAATTCTCCTGGTGCCCCCGCCGCAGCCACGCAGGGGAACAAATTGCAACAGCTACATTCATAGTGTAAAAAAAGAATATTCTTCAAAAATGTATATTCAGTATTAATAAACCAAAGATCTTAAAGTAAATTAACTAATAAATATAATTGAAAATGTATGCAAAGTAATACATGTAAAAAAGTAATTCAATAAAGAAAAAGTATGGTAAACAATAGAGTAAATATATTTTGAAAAAGCAATATTAATTTATTATTATTATTATTATTATTATTATTATTATTATTATCATTATTATTAATGAAAATAGTTCAATAATATTCCAATAATAATTATGATTGTGGTTATAATTATTAATGTGTATGATTATGTTTATACTTATTATTGTGTATGATTATGATTATAATTATTAATGTTTATACTTATGATTATAATCATATAATTAAATATGATTAATAATAATAATAATAATAATAATAATAAATAGTATTATTATTATTATTATTATTATTATCATTATTATTAATGTTTATAAGCATCATCAATAACAACAACAGCAACAACAGCGATGATGATGTGCAACCCCCCCACCCCAACCAACACTCACCGCCCAGTTGGTCAGTCATGGATGTAATTATTATTTTTATTGTTGTTGTTGTTATTATTATAATTATTAATGTTTATAATTATGGTTATATGTATAATTATGGCTATTATTATTATTAATCTTGTTAAAAAATAATAATAATAATAATAATAATAATACTTGTTGTTGTTATTAATATTATTATTAATAATGTTTATTAATATTATTAATAACAACAACAGCAAGAACGTGCATAGCTTCCCATCATGGGCCCCCCAGCAGCACCTTAGACTGCCCAGCCCCGGCAAACGCTCACCGGCCAGTCAGTCAGTTGCAGAAGAGGCACGTTATGTGCGGAGGTCACGGTACGCACACGGGTGATGGAGGCAGGGTGAAAGGCGTGCGCCACGTGCACTGAGGCAGCATGAAGGCCTAGGCGAGTACGTATACTGGCACCGGGTGCACATACTACAGAGCTGGTGTATGTGGCTTGCGCTGGGCCTCCTTGTTCCACGGGGACTGGTGCCTGCACTGCCTCTAAGGTAAATACGCCCCCGGATATGTGTGTAACTAGAGATGAGCGAACTTTGAAAAATTTGATTCGGCTGATTCGCCGAAAATTCGCTTCGACCCGAATTTATTTGCGATGAATCTCTATTAAAAACGGCTATTTCTGAGCTTCCTAGAGCCTCAATAGGGTTGTAAACCATTCTGCCTTGCTGTAACACGCATAGGATGCGTGCTGGGTTAGTGAAATAATACTGTAAATAATTAGGACATGCAGATCAGAGGCATCGCTAATAGAATCGCAGAGCGGCACAATTGCAGAGAGTTGAGGTGGCATCACTATGAGGGGCCCCTATATTGCCTGAAAAACACACCCTAGAGCTGGCAGCAGCAGGAGCACAAATATTGGCTGAAAGACATCCTGGAGTTGGCAGCAGTAGCCCAAAAATTGGCCGAAAGAGACACTGGAGTTGCCAGCAGCAGCAGGAGCCCAAACATTGGCAGAAAGAGACACTAGAGTTGGCAGCAGGAGCCCAAAAATTGGCCTAAAGACACGTTGGAGTTGGCAGCAGCAGGAGCCCAAACATTGGCTGAAAGAGACACTGGAGTTGACAGCAGCAGCAGCAGGAGCCCAAACATTGGCTCAAAGAGACACTGGAGTTGGCAGCAGCAGCAGCAGGAGGCCAAAAATTGGCTGAATGACACCCTGGAGTTGCAAGCAGCAGCAGGAGCCCAAACATTGCTTGAAAGAGACACTGGAGTTGGCAGCAGGAGCCCAAAAATTGTACTAAAGACACACTGGAGTTGCAAGCAGCAGCAGCAGGAGCCCAAACATTGCTTGAAAAAGACACTGGAGTTAGCAGCAGGAGCACCAATAGCCCAAACATTGATTGAAAGATACACTGGATTTGGCAGCAGGAGCCCAAACATTGCTTGAAAGAGACACTGGAGTTGGAAGCAGGAGCAGCAGGAGCCCAAACATTGGCTCAAAGAAACACTGGAGTTGGCAGCAGCAGCAGCAGGAGGCCAAACATTGCTTGAAAGAGACACTGGAGTTGGCAGCAGGAGCAGCAAGAGCCCAAACATTGATTGAAAAATACACTGGATTTGGCAGCAGAAGCAGCAGGAGCAGGAGCCCAAACATTGCTTGAAAGAGACACTAGAGTTGGAAGCAGAAGCCCAAAAATTGGACTAAAGACACTGCAGAGTCCACCACCTGAAAAGGGAGCGACTGCAGCACCAGCAACTTGGACAGGAGCACATTCAGCTTCTGCACCGTAGGATGAGTGGACGGATACTGCTGTCTCTTGGACATGGCTTAGCTGATAGATTGCTGGAGGGATGCATGACTTGGAGGAGGAGGAGCAGGAGCATCAGGAAGAGCGACAGAGGATGGGTATGATGCACAGCTGCCTTCGGCTGAGGCGCTGGAGCCTTGGCTGGCAGAAATTGGGAGCGGCGTGCCACTCGTTGAGGAAGCAGCCTGGACCACCTCTTTAGAGCCTCGGTTCTCCCAGGCCGCTTTATGGTGATGCATCATATGTTGACGCAGGGCCGTGGCCACGCTTCACCTTCTGCCTACATATCTTGCATGTGGCCATGTTACCCTCCTGCGGATGCTTGAGGAAAAACTGCCACACTGCCGAGTAGCTACTTTTCCCACCAACAGGCCGCACTGATTCACTGCTACTGTCGCTAACCCCAGGAACCCCTGCTCCACTACCTACCGATAAGGTAGCCTGCCGCGCAGCAAGTGCTCTACTCCGGCCCCGGCCCCATTTGGCTCCAGGCTTTACAATTCTGCCCCCATGCTGACTGCCAACCATGCTGCTAACACCTTGCTGCCTGAGCTGCTGACTCTGGGGCAACCTGCGCCCCTCTTCTCCTGATGATTATGATGAAGCCCCTTCTGCACCCGCCTCCCAAGTGCGATAGGCTTCATCATCATCATCATCATCATCATCGAGTTGTGGCAGCACGTCACTGATGTTCTCAGTTTCCTCAACAGTGTCTGGTGCAGGAGCTGGAACGCTCGCAACACCCACGCCACTCTCCACATCACTATTTGTCTGCCTGGCGAAGGAAGCCACCTTCATTTCTTGGCTGGGCAGTAGCTGCTGACTGTCCTCTATCTGATCTTCCTCCTAACTAAAGAGTGGAGCTGAACCCAAAGCATAGGATACGTCGCTGGGGGAGGGAACGGCGTAGGACAGAGGCAATGGGAGGACAGGGACTGCTCTCGGGGCATGCCAACTCAGGGTTGTGTCAGAGGAACCTACCGACCTTAGACTGGGGGTGTCAGATTTAACTTGTGATGATGTGGATGACCGCGTTAACCAATCTACCATGGCAGATGCGTTACTGGTGGAGACACGACCGGTAGCAGATACTGGCAGATCTCTCACTGCGACTCCCGCTGCCACACGACCCTAGTCTGCTGCGACCTCTGCCTGCTGAATCTTGGCCTCTGCCACTCCTCTGTGAACATCCAGGCATTTGTCTGCCTGACATTTTTATGTATTTGAAATGCGCAATAGGCACTTAAAAAATTAATTAAAAGCCATTCAGTGGGTCTCATGACTTGTTACATTGTATGAGATTCCACCCAAAATCTTAACTATTAAAATACACATTCAATTCATTAAAAACCCTTCAGCGGGTCACGTGACTTGTTACATTGTACGAGATTCCACCCAACATCTTAACTATTAAAATACACATTCCATTCATTAAAAGCCCTTCAGCGGGTCACATGATTTGTTACATTGTATGAGATTCCACCCAAAATCTTAACTATTAAAATACACATTTAATTCATTAAAAACCTGTCAGCGGGTCACGTGATTTGTTACATTGTATGAGATTCCACCCAAAATCTTAACTATTAAAATACACATTCAATTAATTAAAAACCCGTCAGCGGGTCACGTGACTTGTTACATTGTATGAGATTCCACCCAAAATCTTAACTATTAAAATACGCATTCAATTAATTAAAAACCCTTCAGCGGGTCACATGACTTGTTACATTGTATGAGATTCCACCCAACATCTTAACTATTAAAATACACATTCAATTCATTAAAAACCCTTCAGCGGGTCACGTGACTTGCTTGATTGTACGAGATTCCACCCAACATCTTAACTAATAAAATACACATTCAATTCATTAAAACTTATTCAGCGGGTCACATGACTTGTTACATTGTATGAGATTCCACCCAAAATGTTACCTATTAAACTACACATTCCATTCATAAAAAGCCATTCCACGTGTCACATGACTTGTTACATTCCACGAGATTCCAAAAAGATTTTTATACAGATACTTATGTTATTCCATATTCTTTATACGGGAAAGTCCTTAAAGCAGATGAACACCCGTTTCTGGGTCCACCACTCATCCTTCATCACCCCCCGCCCCGCCCGTCCGAGCAGCTGGACACAGGCCCGGTTTTCAAAAAAAGATGGATTTTTCCACAGAGTGGCAGCAGGGTAGCCGGGGATGTGGACAGAGATTGCATCTCTAGATAAGATTACTGGGGTCCCAGGGGGTTTCACATAGAGGGGCATCTGGTGTAGGATGCCCCGGGGACGGGCTAGCGGCCAGTCCTGGAATATTTGGCTACGTGGGTTTTGACCAGCTTCAAATTACAGCACACGCCCCCTCTTTTATTTCACCATTCATTTCTATGGAAGATGTCACTTCTCTCTCCCCCATCAGAAGGGTGCGTTGGAGTATCCGAAACGTAGGGATAACCTGTTTTTTTTTTATTGTGTGTCACTCTAACAGCATTTAAGAATTTGATTATTTTTTTATTATTTAACACATCTTTAAATTTTTTATTTTAAACAGAAATGTATAAAATAAAACAACAAACCCCAATTAATTCAATTTACACAGCAAACCATTCGTGCCAGGAGCTTTACCAGCTTCTGCTGTTAGGAAAGCCCTTAACGCCACTGTGTTACTCACAATGACATCACATCCTATAAATAGTCCTTCCCTACAGCGGGGAGCGAGGAAGCTAGAGCCCAGTGCTGGGCAGAGGACCTGTGTCCTTCACCCAGCTGTGGAGCATCTGGTGAAGGATGCCCCAGGGGCGGGCTAGCGACCAGGCCTGGAATCTGTGGCTGCGTGGGTTCTGACCAGCTTCAAATTACAGCACACGCCCCCTCTTTAATAGAAACTAAACCCAAGATTGCCAGCCATTGGCCTTCCCAAATTGACTTGCCCCACTGTGTGAAACCACCTCGAGGTTCCAGCAGAACTCACCTCCTTCCTGATGTAAATATCGCTGGCCGCATTCCCAGCATCTCTCGGATGTGGCGCGCCCCCCACCCCCAGGCATTCAGAAAGGCTGAGGACGGGAACGCGCCCCCTGCTGGGGATGTGGCCCCTTTCTCTCTCGACAGCCATAAACACAAAGCCGTTTGCTGAGCGTTAAATATGCGCAGCAAATGCCTCTGATTGGACGAGAGCCCGCAGGAGCGCTGTTGGCCTGGGGAAAGGTGAGTTTGTTTTGGGCGATCTGGAGGGGGGGTGGTTCACACAGCAGGGTTTCCCAAATCAGTATGCCTTGGGCAAGACACAGAACCCGGGATAGTCCCAGGGTTTGTTCTGCTTTAAAGTGGACCAAAACCCAGGATTTTGACTATCCTGGGTTTTGGGCCTTTCCCCCGGGGCACCCCGATCGCAGAATGCCCTGCTATGTGAAACCCCCCAGATCACCTGCATCAACTCACCTCCCCGCGGTCTTACGGCGCATGGGCGGCCGCTCGTCCAATCAGCCTGCTCGGAGCCGCTGAGCTATGCGTGTCTTAGCGTAGCGGCATCTCGCGCTTTGCTGCCGCGGCCCGCACATGCGCCGTTGGACCGGGATTAAGGTATGTGTAACGGGCATCCTGGGGGGTTTCACACAGTGGGGTATCCCAATTTTGGATGCCCTTCAGGAAGGGAATGGATCGGCTCGGGAATCTTATAGATTCCTGGGCCGATCCAGCTGGGTTTTGGTCCACTTTAATATTGCAGAAGATTTAAAGGGGCAGCAGAAAAGTATCCGATTTGAAGGGAGGAGCATTGTGAGATCGTGACATGTTCGATTACCCATCAACTGAACATAAGAGAGAGCGAGGGCAAACACCTGAGAGGACAAAAGTCTTAAAGGGGCCACAGCACTCAAACCAGTTAGCTTGCTGACCAACCTACAAACTGTCTCTAAACTAGGTTAAAAACAGGGGGCTCGGTCACACACATCTGCAGAAGTATGCTTAAGCTGCACCACCAGCGCCAGCTTAAACATACTTCTGCAGATGTGTGTGACCGAGCCCCCTGTTTTTAACCTAGTTTAGAGACAGTTTGTAGGTTGGTCAGCAAGCTAACTGGTTTGAGTGCTGTGGCCCCTTTAAGACTTTTGTATTCTAATTGCCCTGCTAATGTGCACCTCCCTGGTTAGTTATAAAATGGTCTGAGCGGCTGCCACCCCTCCTTTGTTTCAAACACCTGAGAGGGAAATCCCGAAAGGGCTCCGATCTCCTAAAAAAATAGGTTTCCCTTATAACAGCTCAACCGGTCTGGGTCTTGTTACCTCTGTCTGGGGGGGCGGGGGCAAGATTTCAAACATTATGCACATGGAGCAAAGCCATGATGTCATCAGTGACATCACATGAGGGGTATGACACCTCCCAGAATCTCAGGTCTTTATACATCACATGATCGATGCGGTTCACTAGTCCGGTATAGACACTCTTATCTCCTCCCAGAACACCACACCGGTTATAACGCACAGATTATTGTCACATTGTTACATTCCCCGCCCCCGAGGAGTGGTTAGCACGTAGTTAACTGGCAGAATACCACAATGGCATAAGTTATTGTCACATTGTTACATTCCCCGCCCCTGAGGAGTTGTTAGCACATAGTTAAATGGCAGAATACCACAATGGCATAAGTTATTGTCACATTGTTACATTCCCCGCCCCCGAGGAACGGTTAGCACGTAGTTAACTGGCAGAATACCACAATGGCACAGGTTATTGTCACATTGTTACATTCCCCGCCCCCGAGGAGTGGTTAGCACGTAGTTAACTGGCAGAATACCACAATGGCACAGGTTATTGTCACATTGTTACATTCCCCGCCCCCGAGGAGCGGTTAGCACGTAGTTAACTGGCAGAATACCACAATGGCATAGGTTATTGTCACATTGTTACATTCCCTGCCCCCGAGGAGTGGTTAGCATGTAGTTAACTGACAGAATACTACAATGGCATAGGTTATTTTCACATTGTTACATTCCACGCCCCCGAGGAGCGGTTAGCACAGAGTTAAGTGGCAGAATACCACAATGGCATAGGTTATTGTCACATTGTTACATTCCCCACCCCCGAGGAGCGGTTAGCATGTAGTTAACTGGCAGAATACCACAATGGCATAGGGTATTGTCACATTGTTACATTCCCTGCCCCCGAGGAGCGGTTAGCACACAGTTAACTGGCAGAATACCACAATGGCACAGGTTATTGTCACATTGTTACATTCCCCGCCCCCGAGGAGCGGTTAGCAGATAATTAACTGGCAGGATACCGCAATGGCATAGGGTATTGTCACATTGTTACATTCCCCGCCCCCGAGGAGCGGTTAGCACACAGTTAACTGGCAGAATACCACAATGGCACAGGTTATTGTCACATTGTTACATTCCCTGCCCCCAAGAAGCGGTTAGCACGTAGTTAACTGGCAGAATACCACAATGGCACAGGTTATTGTCACATTGTTACATTCCCTGCCCCCGAGGAGTGGTAAGCACGTAGTTAACTGACAGAATACAACAATGGCACAATGGCATAGGTTATTGTCACATTGTTACAGTCCCCGCCTTCGAGGAGCGGTCAGCAAGTTGAGCTGTTTCAGGGGATTCCCCGGAACGGTTACAATATCTTCTTCTCACAGACGAATGTGAACTGACGAGGGCAACGAGCGACATTCCAGCCGTTGATCTCCCATTCAAATTCATTGATCAGCTGTACGCAGGCTTCCCCTTCCCCGCGGCCGTACTGACTATCGGGCTGATTAAGCGCCCAGAACCTGCCAGAAAAAAAAGGGACCTGTTATCTTCTTCCTGTGATATCCGTAGCAACCCTTCTTCTTGGTGCCCCACCCTCAAACACATATTTACAGTGTAATGACAACCCTTCCTCTTGGTGCCCCGCCCTCACACATATTTACAGGGTAATGACAACCCTTCCTCTTGGTGCCCCGCCCTCACACATATTTACAGGGTAATGACAACCCTTCCTCTTGGTGCCCCGCCCTCACACACATATTTACAGTGTAATGACAACCCTACCTCTTGGTGCCCCGCCCTCACACACATATTTACAGGGTAATGACAACCCTTCCTCTTGGTACCCCGCCCTAACACACATATTTACAGGGTAATGACAACCCTTCCTCTTGGTGCCCCGCCCTAAGACACATTTTTACAGGGTAATGACAACCCTTCCTCTTGGTGCCCCGCCCTCACACACATATTTACAGGGTAATGACAACCCTTCCTCTTGGTGCCCCGCCCTCACACACATATTTACAGGGTAATTAAACATCTTACAACGTTTTCGGGGGCTTTGGGAGCGGCGACTTACTTCGGCGTTATGTCGTACGAGGTCTCATCCACCCATTTCCATTTACCGTCCGCGTCCGACAGCCCGATCCACGACTTACTCTGCTCTATGAAGTTTTGCAAAAACTTCTTTAAGAGAGAGACACAAAGAATCTTGTTACGTTATGTTCGATTCTTTTTATGTTTAATTCAAAGAAAAGTAAAAAGGATTTTAAAAACTGCATGCACATCTGTTTGATAACAGCAAAAAAAAATGGGGGAAAAGCACGCAAGATAAAAATAAAAAACAAAAAAAAAAATCACTAAAAAATTTAAAAACCCAACTCGAATCACTCGACTTCAAAGTTTCAGGAGAACTTTTTCTCGCATTTGCCTATTTTTATGCGCAAGATTAGGTGTGATTAAAAGACGGCTGCTGATTTGGGCGAGACAAGCGTTTTACTCCTAAGGGAATATGGAGTCCCTCCCTGTGCAGGAGAGGACTGGGTGAGTACCCTTCTACATCCACACTGACCACCCCTGGAGGAGCACTGGACATGTACTGGTTCTGCCCTTTGGCATCTGAGCCCCGGGTTTCTTTTATTTTTATCTTTAATTCAAAGAAAAGTAATGATGATTTTAAAAACTCTATGCACGTCTTTTTGATAACAACAAAAAATATGCCAGAAAAAACACGCAAGTGCTTTTGGCAGGAATAAAAAAATCTCACAAAAAAAAAGTAAAACCCAACTCGAATCACCCGACTTCAACGTTTTTTAGGAGAAATGTTTTCCCCGCATTTGCCGTGATTAAAAGACGTCTGCTGATTTGGGCGAGACGAGCGCTTTACTCCTAAGGGAATAAAGAGTCCCTCCCTGTGCAGGAGAGGACTGGGTGAGTACCCTTCTACATCCACACCAGTTGGGTTCCGGGCTGGCTGGCTCAAGGCGGGGGGGGGGAGGGAGTTCGAAGATTTTATTTTATTTTTACGTTTAATTCAAAGAAAAGTAAAAAGAATAAAAAAAAAACCTCTATGCACTTTTCATTGAAATAAAGATTAAAAAAAAAGAAACCCGGGGCTCAGAGGCCAAAGGGCAGAACCAGTACATGTCCGGTGCTCCTCCAGGGGTGGTCGGTGTGGATGTAGAAGGGTACTCACCCAGTCCTCTCCTGCACATGGAGGGACTCCTTATTCCCTTAGGAGTAAAACGCTCGTCTCGCCCAAGTCAGCAGACGTCTTTTAATCACACCTAATCTGGCGCATAAAAATAGGCAAATGCGAGAAAAAGTTCTCCTGAAACTTCGAAGTTGGGTGATTCGAGTTGAGTTTTAACTTTTTTGTGAGTTTTTTGTTTTTCATTCCTGCCAAAAGCACAATCTTGTGTGCTTTTTTTCCAGCATTTTTTTAAAGACATGCACACAGTTTTTTAAAATTCTTTTCACTTTTTCTTCTTTTAAAGATAAAAATAAAAAAAAACATGCAACCCCCCGCCCCGAGATAGCCAGCCCCAAAACCAGGCTAGTTACCCAGGCTCAGAGGCCAAAGGGCCGAACCAGTACAGGTCCGATGCTCCTCCAGGGGTGGTCTGTGTGGATGTAGAAGGGTTCTTCACCCAGTTCTCTCCTGCACAGGGAGGGACTCCTTAGAGGAGTAAGCTGCCGGGGTAACTAACCCCACTTGACGTCATTTGTGACTGGGTTATGATGGCTTTCTCCAACAGCTCACTCCTCAGCCTATCCAAAAATTTGGGGTTTGCCCCGCTCTCCCATAAAAGACCTGACTCACCTCTTTCAGCGATGGGTGATGTCCTCATCATCGGATGGGCCTCCTTCATCTTGAACAGGACACACACCCTCCGCTCCGCACTGGGCGTCCTGCTGCTCATTCACGGTCCCAGGTGAGGAATCAGCTACGAGGAAAGACCATCACACTGAGGAATCTCCTCTGATGTCACTGTGAGTGACAGGGGGCGTGAAGGGGTTTCCCGCCAATTCTCTCCCTGCCCTATAAAAAGCACCTTTCAGCTGTGAGAGCGAACTGGCAGTATCCCAGCACAGAGTGGAAGGTCCATGCCCTGCATCCTGCAAGGAGATGCTGAAGGCCCACCGGATGATGAGCATGTGTCCGCATGCTGGAAAATATTTATAGGACTATTTATAGGATGTGATGTCATTGTGAGTAACACGGGAGGGTTAAGGGCTTTCCTAACATCAGAAGCTGGTAAAGTTCCTGGTACGAATGGTTTGCTGCGTATATTATTTGAGGTTTGTTGTTTTATTTTTATACATTTATGTTTAAAATCAAAAATCTTGAGTGATGTGTGTTTAACAAAAGGGTTATATAAAGAAAAGACTCAAATTCTGAAATGCTCTTACAGCAACACACAATAAAAAAAAAAACAGGTTATCCCTAAGTTTCGGATGCTCCAACGCACCATTCTGCTGGGGGAGAGAGATGCGAGATCTTCCATAGAAATGAATGGCGGGATGAAGTCTAAATAACATCACAGGCCCAGAGAACGCTGTGGGGGTGGTCCAGCAATCTGAAATCCACCCCTGCCAGCCTGGTCCACTTTAAGGAATCTTAAAGTGTAACAAAACCCTGTTGTGCTGGCCCTGGAGTCAAGCTCACCTTCTCCATCTATATCCTCCCTGACTATCCTCCGGTGTCTCACGTCGCTCCCCCGCTCCACAGCTAGGTGAAGGGCACAGATCCTCTGCCCAACATTTATATGATGTGATGTCATTGTGAGGGACACGGGGCCTTAAGGGCTTTCCTAACAGCAGAAACTGGTAAAGCTCCTGGTGCGAGTGGTTTGCTGTGTATATTATTTGAGGTTTGTTGTTTTTTTTTTTTATACATTTATTTTAAAATAAAAAATCTTGAATGATGTGTATTTGACAAAAGGGTCATATAAAGAAAAGAATCAAAGTCTTGCTCTTTTATCCCTACGTTTCGGCTCCAGCACACCCTTCTGCTGGGGGAGATGGAAGCGAGATCTTCTATGAATGGCGGAATGATGTCACAGTCTAAATAGCATCCAGGATCACAGGCACAGAGAACGCTGTGGGGGTGGTCCAGCAATCTGAAATCCCTCCAACCGCCAGCCTGGTCCACTTTAAGAAATCTTAAAGGGTAACAAAATCCTGTTGTGCTGGCCCTGGAGTCAAGCTCACCTTCTCCATCTATATCCTCCCTGACTATCCTCGCTCCCCCGCTCCACAGCTAGGTGAAGGACACAGATCCTCTGCCCAGCATTGGACCCCCTCACTTCCTGCTGTAGGGAAGGACTATTTATAGGATGTGATGTCACTGTGAGTGACACGGGGGTGTTAAGGGCTTTCCTGACAGCAGAAGCAGGTAAAGCTCCTGGCACGAGTGGTTTGCTGTGTAAATTGAATTAATTGGGGGTTTGTTGTTGTTTTTATACATTTCTGTTTAAAGTGGCCCAAAACCCAGGATTTTGACTATGCTGGGTTTTGGTCCTTACCCCCAGGGCATCTCGACCGGAGATGCCCCGCTGCGTGAAACCCCCCAGATCGCCAAAGCCAACTCACCTCTTCCCGGTCCTACGGTGCATGGGTGGTCGCTCATCTAATCATCGTACTTGGAGCTGCTGACGTCACGCCGTCTAAGCCCTCATCTAAGACCAGTGGCTCCGAGGGAGCTGACGGGCGCATCCCCCGCTTCCCTCTAACAGGGAGCGTGCCCGCACAAGCCATTCACAAATGCCTGGTGCGTGCACATGCCCTGCTAGAGGGATAGTGGATGCGGATGGACCGGGAAAGAAGGTAAGTGTATGGGGTGACCTGGGGGGTTTTACACAGCGGGGCATCCTGATTTTTAGCTGTCCCAGGGGGAGGGAATCAATTGATTTCTGGGCTGATCGGAGTGGGTTTTGGTCCACTTTAATGGCTTTCCTGACAGCTGAAGCTGGTAAATCTCCTGGCACGAATGGATTGTTGTGTAAATTGAATCAATTGGGGTTTGTTGTGTTTTCGTATACATTTATGTTAAAAATCTTGAAAGATGTGTATTTAACAAAAAGATTATATAAAGAAAAGCCTCAAATTCTTGCTCTTAGAGCGACACACGCACGAGGTACGTTCTGTTTTTTTGTTTTTTTCAGAGCAGTTAGAAAGAAATTTGCTCTGGTCACAGGCTTGAGGTTCTTACCATTTCCTCTGCAGTATTGATGACCACCAGCTGAGCGGATCGTTCCTCGCAGTCTTTTTTGGCGCTCTGCCACGCTCTCAAGTGTGAAGACTTGTAGTAGCAACTGACACCATAGTGAGTCCAGTCCTTGTTGCACAGGGGATCGGCGGTGCCTAAATGAGACATGGGAAGATATCAAAAGGAATATTTCATAGTCCATATACCCCAGTCCCAGGGTACTTTACAATTATAAAGTCCCTGGGTAAATACATGACATCGAACACTGGGACTGGCGGTCGGTAGCCAGATCCCTGAAAGAAGGCTGCAGACCACGTGACTATGGCGGCCAATGGCTTCGCTCAATTTTGCCAGGGAAGAGATAAGATTCTAATGGAGTTAATGTGCAGGGGGGAAACAGCAATCTGAATGGTTGCTTCCCCAACAACATCAAGCGCTGCGACAGGCCATCGTGGTTATACAGGTGCCCCCAGCTGGATCCCTGGACGAAAACTGCAGCCCATGTGACCGTGGCAGCCAATAACATCGCTTGACTTTGCAGGGGGACCAAGGAGAGGCGTAGGGTTTCTCAGTTTTAATGGGTTTAATGTGTAGGGGGGCAACAGCAATTGGAATGGTTGGTTCCCCGAAGACATTAAGCGCTGCGACTTGACGTCGTAGTTGTGCAATTGCCGGCAGCTGGATCCATGGAAAAAGTCTGCTGCCCACGTGACCGCGGCAGCCAATGACATCGCTCGATTTTGCTGAGGAACCAAACAGAGAGGTTTAATTTCTGTTCTAATGGGGTTAATTTGCAGTGGGGGCATCTGCAATCGGGATGGTTGGTTCCTTGACAAAATCCGGCGCTGCAACTTGTTATGTGGTTACTGATGGTAGAATCCCTGGAAGAAGGCTGCCGACCACATGACTGCGGTAGCCAATGATATTGCTCGATTTGGCCAAGGGACCAAGGAGATAGGTAGAACTTCTGTTTTAATGGGGTTAATGTGCAGGGGGTGGCAACAGCAATTGATTTGATTGGTTCTCTGGCAAAATCCAGCGCTGCAACTTGTGGTTACTGATGGCTGGATCCCTGGAAGAAGGTTGCGGACCATGTGACCACGGCGACCAATTGCATTGCTCGATTTGGCCAAGGGACCAAGGAGATAGGTAGGATTTCGGTTTAATGGGGTTAATCTTCAGGGGGCATCAGCTACCGAAATGGATGGTTCCCTGATGAAATTGAGCCCAGCCACTGGTTATGTGGTTGCTGCGTACCACGTGAACACGGTGGCCAATGACATTGCTCGATCATGCAGGGGGATCAAGGAGATTTCTTGGTTTCAAAGGGGTTAAGGTGCAGGTGGGCACCAGCAAGCGGGATGGTTTGTACCCCATCGAAATCGAGCGCGCGACTGGCCGCCCTGGTCATGCGTTTGCCGGAGGCTGGATCCCTGGAAGTAGACTGTGTTCTACGTGACCCCTGCAGCCAATGGCATAGGTCGGTTTTGCTAGGGGACCAAGGGGAAAGGTAGTATTTTACACTAGCAATCTGGCCGCCGTAGTTATGTGGTTCCCGGTGGCTGGATCCCTGGAGGAAGACTGCGGCCCACATGACCACGGCGGCCAATGGCATAGCTTAATTTTGCCAAGGGACCAAGGGGAAATGTAAGATTTTAATGGGGTTAATGTCCAGGGGGACACCAGCAATCGTGATGTCTGGTTCTCTGGCAAAAACGAGTGCTCCAACTGGCCGCCGCAGTTATGTGGTTGCCGGTGGGTGGCTGGATCCATGGAGGAAGACTGCGAACATGACCGCAGTAGCCAATAGAATTACTCAATTCTATTGACTCAAGGGGCCAAGGAGAAAGGTAGGATTTTAATGGGGTTAATGTCCAGGCGGACACCAGAAATCGGGAAGGTGGGTCCCCCAGCAAAACTGAGCATTGCAACTGGCGGCCAACAGCAACACTCGATCTTGCAGGGGGCCAAGGAGATAGGTAAGATGTCTCGGGTTTTAATGGGGTTAATGTGCAGGTGGGCACCAGCAATCTGGATGGTTGTTCCCTGGCAAAATCGAGTGCTGCAACCAGCCGCCGCAGTTATGTGGCTGGATCCCTGGAAAAAAAGCTGCAGACCACATGACCACAGCAGCCAATAGCATCGCTCGATTTTGCCAAGGAACCAAGGAGAAAGGTCGGATTTTCAGGGTGTGGCTGAGTTATGAAGGGGCGTGTCTTGACGCAGCTTTATGAGTCATGCATGTGGTCAGAGCCTGCTGCGTGACCACCGTGACTTGCCGTGCACACTTGCGCTGAAAGTACCAAGGCTCAGACATGGACGAGCTTATAATTCCTGGGGCCCCATGCAAAGTCATGTCTGGGGGCCCTAATAAAATACAATATTAAAAAGGAACAAATGACAGAGAGAAGCAGCTTTCTTTCTCATGTACCAGTATGACACCAGTCACTTCCTCAGTTTTGGGGGGCCCCTGAGAGGTGGGGGTCCATGGGTTGCGTGGTGGCAAAGCAAACCACTGGGGGCAGAGTGGCTGCTGCTTTTTCCTGTGTTCCTGGAGAAATAGGATGTAAAGGAGGGGCAAACAGCTTCTACCTGGATGTGAAAGAAATGACAGAGAGACCCATGGGACAGAAATCGGGTGAGCTGTCTGCTGCCCTTTTCTGGCGCCTGGATTGACCCGTTCAACCCAGCCGATCCTTGAAAAAGCAGTCGGGGAACGCGTGCGGGCCCATTTCTCGGCTATCCATGTGGGGGGCACCGTGGGGACTCGCTACTTTTTAGGTGATTTTTTTTTGCCATTAATAATCACTTTATTGTGACCACTTTGCCACTTTGCTGTTGTTGCCATTTATTCTTAGGGGTTATAGCACTGACAATTTGCACTTTTTGCACTTTTTATGCACTTTAGCACTTTAACTCAGTAAATAGCACTTTATATATATGATTGTTATTTTTTATATTGGCATGGATTTTGCACAGATTGTGATATTTTTGCGGGTCAACATGGGATGCCCTTTTTTATGAATAGCCTTTTAGGGTATTTTAATTTATGTGCTGTATGTAAATTTTAAATGGAAAGCCCAATAACAAAATTAATTCTTGAGATATATATTTTTGATTGACTGTTTGTGGAGGGGGTGCTGCACTTTGAGGACTGTTTTGGGTGGTTGCTGGAACCACCATTTGGTGGAGTTGAACCCAGCCGACCCCTGATGGCCGGGAGGGTGGAGACATTATTGGAGGAGAAGGGACACACTCACCATTTCCCTTGGTAGCGCCTTTTCTCAGCTCGCTGATGGCTATCAAGATCCTTTGAAAGTCACTAGTGAAGGAACCTGCAACAGAAGAGACAGTCGCCCATCATGAGAGGTCCTCGTTATCAAGGAAACCTATAGATTAAAGTTCATTTTACAGCTGTCTTGTCAGGTCTGGAGTTCCTCCATAGCTTGAGTTTCCCCTGCTAGATGCCGCTTCACCAGCAGATGGCTCTGTCCTGCAGAGGTGTTGTTAATCAGCCAGCGCCTGTGGGACTCCCTGCTCTATATAAGCTGATCCACCCATTCAGCTAGTGGATCAGCATTAAATCTGTCTTCTGAACTGTCTACCCAGACTCTGTTTTTGGACTTCTGAATCTGAACCTGAATCTGAATCTGAACCTGAATCTGAACCTGAATCTGAATCTGAACCTGAATCAGAACCTGAGCCTGAACCTGTATCTTGTATGTATGCACTCTGTCTCCACATGTAATATATGTACATCAGCCTGTTTGGTGTGTGTGTTGTTCACTGGTTGTCACAATTAAATACAGTTTGCTGTATATTTATAGTCTCTCTGTCTCGCAGTTCTCGAATTTCTGGTCACTCTTTAGTAGAGGTTTTCTCCATTGGGAAATCCCTGACATGTCTTGTCTCTTTTCAGTGGCTTCCTTGTTCTGAGCCGGAGATATCTCTATATTCGCCCAGTGAATAGGCTTCGATTTGCTCTGTAAATGCGGCAAGCTGCGAATACCCACCCAAAAGCTAGAAGAGACCACACCACCCTGAATGAACCCAATCTCATCTGATCTTGGATTCTAAGCAGGGTCGGGCCTGGTCTGTATTTGGATGGGAGAGCACCTGGAGGCTGGTAAGCACACTCTGTAGGAATGATGTCAAGGTAAAGGTAAGTATATTAGGGTGCACTTAATAGAGAATGGGCAGTAATCGGCCCCACCACTTCAAGGAACAAGCACTTCTGTAAGAAGTAGAGAATTACCATGAAATATAAAATATTAGAGATATACGTTTAAAATATCTAAACCAGGTCTCCAAGTAGCTTCCCTGGCTGGGATGGTAATTGAGCCTCTGTAAGTTACAAAAGAGATACCGCCCAGTATAAAATGCCCAGGTCCAGGTAGGTGGGTCTCCGCTGTGCACCCACAGCTTATTATTAAGCTTTATTAAGATTATTATTTAATATTTAGATGGTGTTAGTGCCCCTTTTCTAGACTCTTTTTTGTTGGTTTTTGTTGGATTTTTTGCAGATATTGGACTTTTCGCTTGTACCTCCAGCAGCTGCCCACCAGGTATCCTGCAAATTAGCCATTATGCTCATAAAAGCACTGGTGATATATTGCAAGTAACACCTCTACTGTATATTGGGCTAATATACTGATTGACGTGACTTATAGTCCTCATGTATATCACGTGTACCCAAATTCATTCATCTTCTTAATCAAATTATGTGGCTTTTGTGTGCATTTATAAACTTGTTCCTTGATGGGTGATCACCTGGCAATGACGGGTGCTGTAGGCTTGTGCTTTTCCCAATGTGCCCTGATTCACCTATTCTAAATCCTGTGGATGCTTTTTAATGTTCGAACCCCTTTAAGTAGATTATTTGAAAGAAGGTAGAGGCGCAAAAGTTAAAGGTGCGGCTTGAGCAGGGAGTGTGGGAGGGCATAAATAGTGAGAAGAGAAGGAGGCAAGTGATGTATTCAGCTTGCCATGGAGACATGGAAGGGGGTTACCAGTGATGCATGATTTCAGGCACTTCCAGAGGTTATTCAGAGGGTGGGCAAGCCAAATTGGGAACAGCAGTTTGTGAATTGACCTCAGGTCATTTTCACCCCATAAGAAATGTCTCCCCCTTGTTCCCCTGGATGTCCCACAATACCTAGGAGGTCATCCGATAACACACGATCCACCGATAACTGGAGCTTCTCCAATTTAGCCATCATGTCAGAATCTGTGGGGAGAGGAATTTCATATTTACACGGAAATACCCAACTTTAGGCATCATTCACTAAAAACAGCCCCACATCCAACCTAAGGAACTTCCCCAAGGTCATCTCTTGATTGACCATTCAACATGCTGAGGCGAGAGTTATGGATCCATGTTGTGCCACCTAATCCAATTAGCTACCTGGTTTTGGGGTGAGGGGAGAGTTATGGATCCATGTTGTGCCACCTAATCCAATGGGCAGCCTGGTTTACTCATTGTATGGTCAGACATGGACCCCACACATGAATTTAGAGTTTTGGAGGTGAGGGGAGAGCTATGGATCCAGGTTGTGCCACCTAATCCAATGGCGGCCTAGTTTAGTCATTGTATGAACAGACATGGACTCCACACATGAATTTTGAGTTTTGGGGTCAGGGTAGAGCTATGGGTCCATGTTGTGCCACCTAATCCAATGGCTGCCTGGTTTACTCAATGTATGGTCAGACACGGACTCCACACATGAATTTAGAGTTTTGGGGTGAAGGGAGAGCTATGTATCCACGTTGTGCCACCTAATCCAATGGGCTGACTGGTTTTGGGGTGAGGGGAGAGCTATGGATCCAGGTTGTGCCACCTAATCCAATGAGCTACCTGGTTTTGGGGTGAGGGGAGAGTTATGGATCCATGTTGTGCCACCAAATCCAATGAGCAGCCTGGTTTACTCATTGTATGGTCAGACATGGACCCCACACATGAATTTAGAGTTTTGGGGGTGAGGGGAGAGCTATGGATCCAGGTTGTGCCACCTAATCCAATGGGCAGCCTGGTTTAGTCATTGTATGAACAGACATGGACTCCACACATGAATTTAGAGTTTTGGGGTGAGGGGAGAGCTATGTATCCACGTTGTGCCACCTAATCCAATGGGCTGACTGGTTTTTGGGGTAAGGGGAGAGTTATGGATCCATGCTGTGCCACCTAATCCAATGGCTGCCTGGTTTACTCAATGTATGGTCAGACACGGACTCCACACGTGAATTTAGAGCTTTGGGGTGAGGCGAGAGCTATGTATCCATGTTGTGCCACCTAATCCAATGGGCTGCCTGGTTTTGGGGTGAGGGGAGAATTATGGATCCATGTTGTGCCACCTAATCCAATGGGCTGCCTGGTTTACACATTGTATGGTCAGACATGGACACCACACATGAATTTAGAGTTTTGGGGTGAGGGGAGAGCTCTGGATCGATGTTGTGCCACCTAATCCAAAGGGCTGCCTGGTTTTGGGGTGAGGGGAGAGTTATGGATCCATGTTGTGCCACCTAATCCAAAGGCTGCCTGGTTTACTCATTGTATGGTCAGACATGGACCCCACACATGACTTTAGAGTTTTGGGGTCGAGGGTTGAGCTATGGATGCAGGTTGTGACACCTAATCCAATGGGCTGTCTGGTTTTGGGGTAAGGGGAGAGTTATGGATCCATGTTGTGCCACCTAAACCAATGGGCTGCCTGGTTTTGGGGTAAGGGGAGAGTTATGGAATCATGTTGTGCCACCTAAACCAATGGGCTGCCTGGTTTTGGGGTGAGGGGATAGCTATAGATCCATGTTGTGCCACCTAATCCGATGGCTGCTTTACTCATTGTATGGGTGGACATGGATACCACACATGAATTTGGAGTTTTGGGGTAAGTGGAGAGTTATGGATACATTTTGTGCCACCTAATCCAATGGGCTGCCTGGTTTACTCATGGTATAGTCAGACATGGACACCACACGTGAATTTAGAGTTTTGGGGTGAGGGGAGAGCTATGGATCCATGTTGTGCCACCTAATCCAATAGGCTGCCTGGTTTTGGGTGAGGGGAGGGTTATGGATCCATGTTGTGCCACCTAACCCAATGGGCTGCCTGGTTTACTCATTGTATGGTCAGGCACGGACCCCACACATGAATTTACAGTTTTGGAGGTGAGGGGTGAGCTATGGATCCAGGTTGTGTCACCTAATCCAATGATCTGCCTGGTTTTGGGGTAAGGGGAGAGCTATGGACCCTTGTTGTGCCACCTAATCCAATGGGCTACCTGGTTTTGGGGTAAGGGGAGAGTTATGGATCCATGTTGTGCCACCTAATCCAATGGGCTGCCTGGTTTACTCATTGTCTGGTCAGACATGGACCCCACACATGAATTTAGAGTTTTGGGGTGAGCTATGGATCCATGTTGTGCCACCTAATCCAATGGGCTGCCTGGTTTACTCATTGTACAGTCAGACGTGGACTCCACACGTGAATTTAGAGTTTTGGGTTGAGGGGAGAGCTATGTATGGTCAGACATGGACCCCACACATGGCTTTAGAGTTTTGGGGTATGGGGGGAGCTATGGATGCAGGTTATGCCACGTAATCCCATGGGCTGCCTGGTTTTGGAGTAAGGGGAGAGTTATGGATCCATGTTGTGCCACCTAATCCAATGAGCTGCCTGGTTTTGGGGTGAGGGGAGGTCTATGCTTTGCCACCTAATACAATGGGATGCCTGGTTTACTCATGGTATGGTCAGACATGGACTCTACACATGAATTTAGAGGTTTGGGGTGAGGGGAGAGTTATGGATCCATGTTGTGCCACCTAATCCAATGGGCTGCCTGGTTTACTCATTGTATGGTCAGACATTGACTCCACACATGAATTTAGAGTTTTGGGGTGAGGGGAGAGCTATGGATTCATGTTGTGCCACCTAATCCAATGGGCTGCCTGGTTTTGGGGTAAGGAGAGAGTTATGGATCTATGTTGTGCCACCTAATCCAATGGGCTGCCTGGTTTTGGGATAAGGGGAGAGTTACGGATCCATGTTGTGCCACCTAATTCAATGGCTGCCTGGTTTACTCATTGTATGGTCAGACATGGACTCCATACATGAATTTAGAATTTTGGGGTGAAGGGAGAGCTATGGATTCATGTTGTGCCACCTAATCCAATGGGCTGCCTGGTTTTGGGGTAAGGAGAGTTATGGATCTATGCTGTGCCACCTAATCCAATGGGCTGCCTGGTTTTGGGATAAGGGGAGAGTTACGGATCCATGTTTTGCCTCCTAATACAATGGCTGCCTGGTTAATTCATTAAACGGTCAGACGTGGACCCCACACGTCAATTTAGAGTTTTGGGGTGAGGGGAGAGCTATGGATCCAGGTTGTGCCACCTAATCCAATGGCTGCCTGGTTTACTCATTGTATGGTTAGACATGGACTTCTGGACATGGAGTTTTGGGATGTATCCCTCAGGTTTGTCCTAGCATTTAGGGTTTAATAAATACCCTCATCCAAATTACCTCTGTTCACTGAGGATTCAATGGTTTTTATTTTTTCCATCGTCCTGGAATCTGTGAATAAAGAAAAAAAAGTGAATACGTGGGACCGTGAGGCTTCTGGCTTCTCTTCGTTGTCCTTCTAGATTGTTCTCACCAGCCTCGGAGACTCGCCCGATGTTATAATTCATCGCCATACTTAGAGGTTTGGATTTGGCTTCAAGAATCTGCTCCGTTCGATCTACCCATTGGCCTATGGGAGAAATGGAACCAACAATTATTCGAATGACCAATAGGGGTCTTCACACAGGGATTCCTAACTGACCATAATGCATTCTTTATCAGATACTCATTAGGTTTACCTCAAAATCTGTAGGCAAAAAAACTGAACCCAAGGTTTCCACACCTCCCTAACAGCTCCAAAGTCCCACTGTGGATGACGGACATTTTTTCCATGGCCATAATGCAGTTAACCTTGTTTTTAAAGGCGTTGAAGCTCAAGGTGGGGGACCTCCAAGCTCTACGTGGGGGACCTCCAAGCCCCAGCTATCACCAGCTTTGCCCCGTTGGGATATAATACATCAACCACTTTTTCAGTCTAGAACTGTGGGGGATTGGGGCATTGAGGAGAGCTACCCAAGGGTCTCTGACCACAGATCTACCACATACCTTGCTGAGAACTCTAAAGATTCTTGACCAAAATCCCCTAACTACTGGGCAATCCCACCACACATGCCAGTATGACCCTGCAGAGAGGCCCCCCGGAAGCTGTTCCCCTGGGACTTAGTTGAAAAGTGTTTCATTCTTTCTGGGACCATATACCATCTTGCTATTAGTTTTACGTTAGCCTCGATGAAAGTCACAGATTCCAAGCAACCAAAGGAATCGTTCCACATCCTCAGCCATTTTTCTTGATCCATCTCTCTACCCAGTTCATGGTGCCAATTTTTGGTATAGGATAAGCATGTGTCCGGACCCCTTGAGGCCAAGTTATGATATATCTCTTGTATTCAGAGAGTATCTTGTAGTAAATGGAGCTGTTTGGGGGGAGACTCCGGAGAGAAAAACAGCATTAGAAAACTATTTAATGGCTTCAGAATATCCAGAGGAGTAAGTGGCCCGAGTATATTGCGAGTTTTAAATATATTTTAAAAGGGTATTTGTATCTCTCTCAATCTTATCTTTGGAGTAGAGCTCGTCTAGCTCTATTTCTTTAGACCAAATGTCTTGTATGCGGATATATCCCCTCCGGAAACTGCGGCTTTGTGTATTGTTTCCCTATTTCTTCTTCAACCATGTTATTTTTTTGCCAGAATATTGAGGCACTGTCGATGTGGGGACTTTTCCGGGTGAGGGATACTTTTTTTAACGTGTTAAGTGTTGGGATTGTAAATGGGTGACATAGGAGTCCGGTCGTCCCTGTCAGTAATTTGGGGTTTAAGGAGAATACCTCATTGATTTTTATGTGCTCTAATTCCCTTTGTGCCCAGCTTTATGTACCTGGTGTATATGAATATTCTTTGTATGTGGGCCGCTTGATAGTATATTCTAAAGTCAGGTGCACCGAGCCCGCCTTGTTCCAGTGGACAAATTAAACAGCCGTATTGTATCTTTTGTTTCCTACCTTGCCATATAAATTCTTTTTTTTTTCCCATTCACTATTAATCTTGGTTTAGTAGCTCGATAATCATTTCTTATCAGTAGCTTCCAAGATGAATTTTACATCATTATGGGAGTAGAACTAACTACAAATAGCTTTAAAGTAGGTGCATAATTACTCTTTTCCCTTTCTTTAAGTTGCCAGATAGAAGCCAGAGAGAAACAAAAAAAAAAACACCACCCTCCTTAAAGTGTTAAGCATATTACCCTACAGGGGAGAAGAGAGAAAAAAAAACAGGGTAAAAGTAAAAAAAAAAAAAAAATTTTGAGGCTCAAAATTTGACCAGAGTTCCGGACCTCTATTCGCGTCAAGGTTTGGTCTCCTTTGCCGAATTGAGATCCTCTAAAAATATACTGGGGAAATAACTCATCCGCTTCTTACAAATCAACCACTATGGGCGCTCTAAATCTTAAACGGGCGCCCCACTCCTCCCTCTCACGGCATTCGAAAGAGTTTGCCTAGAGCAGCCTATGGTTAAAGGCGCGATCGGGCTGGCTTATAGACTGCTATCTGAATCGGAGGGGGTAGGGCCTCCGAAATATGTGGCAAAATGGAATGCTGATCTCAATTTGACCCTTTCGGAGGGGGACTGGAGGGCAGTCTGGAGGCACACTTTCTCGGGGTTCCTAAATGTTGGCGCCCAGGAGGTCAACACCAAGGTCCTGCTCCGGTGGTACCTCGTTCCGGAAAGGATACACAAATTCTGCCCTTCCTACACGCTGGATTGTTTCAGAGGCTGTGGGCTCCCCGGTACTTACTTACACACTTGGTGTGAGTGCAGAATGGTGAAACAATTCTGGATTAAAGTCCTCTATGTTATTAAAAAAGCCACCGGGCTAAAGCCCCCAGCTGCTCCTCCTCAACCTGAAACCCCAAGACTGCACAAGAACCCAATTCGACCTCATAAGACACATTACAACGGCAGCCAAGTTGATTATTGCCCAATCGTGGAAGAATTCAGTCATTTCCCGGGGATGCCTTATCACTCGGGTTAACGAGATCATGCTGTTCGAGAAGATGGCAGCCACCATAAAAGGAGACTTTGCCCCTTTTCTATCCACCTGGGAAGGCTGGATTGCTCATTTTCATCTGGGGGATCTCAACTGTGTTCTCCTTACAATTTAGAACCCCGCCTTGTCTCCCCTCGTGTTTCGAACGGAGGCCCGGAACCCACCCTTTACCCTTCTTCCTCTTCTTTCTTTTCCCCCTCTTTTTCCTTCCACTTCATATCTCACTTTTCATCTCTAAGCTCTCCTTTTGCAGATGCTCGAGTTATGTTTTTTTTCTGCATGGATATTTTTGTCAGTTGTCAACTGGGGATGGTCGTATTTTCCTGTATACTAGTTAATTGTTGGCACTTTTGTACGACCGCCTGTGCATTATGGAAAATGTCCTGACTCTTGTCCTTGGCTGTTTAACTCTGCCTTTATCTCAATAAAAACTATAATTGAAAAAAAATTCTAGATATTTCGAAGAAATAATTTTCTGGGATAGTGATTGGCAAGGCTTGATACAGGAAAATTATTTTCCTGGGGACGACTTGAACAGCTGTATTTAATCTTGTGTTTCCTACCTTGCCATACAAATTCTGATTGTCACGAGTCACTTACCTCAGTCCCGCAGCGTCCTCGGTCATCTGCACGGCTGGTGTGCCCGAGTCCCGCACCTGCAGCCAGCGCAGGCTCTGGTGGTGGCTTCTCAAGTGGCGCCTTCCTCTCGCGGCCGCTTCCCCATGCACGGCTTTCTTATGCTGGTATGAAGGACCAACGAGCCCTAATTTTACAATGTGTTAAACACCCTAATCACCCTGGGCCAATGAGCCAGTTTCCGCCCCAGCCAATCCCGTCTACTTCCAATCTTCATAGTTGTTCCCAGCTCACTGCCTGTGATAGCGCGCTGCTGGGTGTAATAGTACCTTTGATCCTGGATTGTTTCTGTTGCCGACCTCATCTTTCTTGACCACCCCTTGACTGTCACCTGGATTGACGCTTGCCCGTAACCTGACCACGAACCCGTCTCATCCCTTGTGCTGCGTACCCGTGACCACCCGGCTTGACCCTTGGCTTGACTTCAGCTCTTCTCTTGTCTCTCCCTTTGGTGCTGCGCTTAGTAAGGACCGGTTACCCGTGTATGACCCCGGCTTACCTCGCCCAGTCTTGCCTCTGGCTCATCCGCTTTCACCCCTGTAAGTTCACAAACTTTGTACTATGGAGTCATAACCAAATGAATAAATATAACGATGATACTTTGATGCTTGAACTTACGTATGTGGGTGACGATGAGGATGATGCTGATGAGGTGGAGTGCCGCGCAGAGGGCCACCAGGCAGTAGGTCAGGATGGGGGAGGGTTGGGGAATACGTTTGTTCATGGTGATTCCTGATAACAACACGAGAGAGAGAACATTACAGTAAAGAACCCTTCCTCCTTGTAGCTGCACTGTACAGGTCTACCCAGGGGTATAGCTAGGGGGCACCTGCCCCGGGTGCAGTAGGTCAGGACGGGAGAGGGTCGGGGAATACGTCTGTTCATGGTGATTCCTGATGAGAACATGAGAGAGAGACGAGAGAACATTACAGTAAAGAATCCTTCCTCCATGTAGCTGCACTGTACAGGTCTACCCAGGGGCGTAGTTACGGGGGAGCAGGGGGTGCATCAGGTCTGGGGGGTCTGAGAACAGGTTGGGGGGCGCCATTTTGAATCTTTGCCCCGGGTGCCTAGCTACTCCTCTGGGTCTACCCTTAGTATCTGCTGGCCCCTACCCCATCATTGTCTCGCATACAGTAGGCGTTCCTACCTTGGAAGGTCCATCCATTACTGGAAGGGCTGAAAGTTTACAGCCATGACCTGCAAGAGGAGGAGGAGCTTCTGTAATGAGAACCTACCAAAAGGGATCGAGTGTTTCACTTGTATCGGTAGGGTTCTCCTTTGGGTCCTTGGAAGTCCCCTTTTTTTTCCAAGGAGGTCCTTGTGGACCAGGGACCTGAGCTTTCCCTTATTTTAACCAAGGGATCCTCTTGAATAAGGGATTATAGTGCGGTTAGTAATATAATTATGTTTTTTTTATGGAATCTGATTACTTGATTATTGTTCTGCACATACTTGATGATGTCATTGATGACATCAGACGGGAGCTCTCTTGACTTGGGCTATTTAACCCTTTTTTGTTATGGTGTTCTGATTAGCAGTCTGACCCTGAGGAAGGGGGGGACTCTGATACCCCGAAACGTTGGACTTTTTAGACTGCTTTGACTTTGTAGGCACATGTTATCATGTGTAATGGATTTAATGTTCTTTGGAGTGCCGGCTTAAATGACTCACCTATCTACTGCGGTGCCACCGCGGGCTTTGGCACCCACCGGTTGAATGGTAAGAGTGCAGCTGTCACCCTCTTTGCTTGAATAAGGGATGTGGCAACTCCTATTGTATCAGGGGCGTGGTCCCCAAAAGGACTTCCTGGATCTGTTATGCTTCCTTTCTTCCACCAAGTTCTCATAAGCAAAACATGGGCAGTTCTAATTTTTTTCTCCTTAGAGTTTCTCATGCACCATCAGACCAGCCAACTTTAGGGTCAGAGGGACTTCCAGTGGGGCCCAGAAACTGACCCATCCAATGTTAAGCTATTCCTTATCCCTCTAGAAGTCCTGATTGACAAACGATAAAGAATATCTCCACCTGCTCCTATGATTTCGTAGAGTTCACAGATAGGGTTAGTTCTACCTTCTCCCTAGAGTTCCTCATGCACCATCAGACTAGCCAACCATAGGGTCAGAGGGGCTTCCAGTGGGGCCCAGACACTAACTCAACCATTGTTAAGCTATTCCTTTCCTTCTAGAAGTCCTGATTGACAAACGATAAAGAATATCTCCACTTGCTCCTATGTTTTCATAGAGCTCACAGATACAGTTAGTCCTACCTTCTCCCTAGAGTTCCTCATCGGTCGTTTCTTGTGGATCAATAATTTGTCTCATCCCTACCTTCCTCCAGGAGGTTCTCATGGATAAAATGTGGGGAATACTCACATAAAGGTCTCTGGGTCCCATGGTGGGATACCCTACCCATGGATAATCAAGATCAGGGGCACACCTAAGGGGGGGTCTCCGGGTCCCGTGGTGGGATACCATGGGATACCATAGAGTTCTTCATGAACCATCAGACTAGCCAACCAGAGGACCAGAGGATCTTCCAGTAGGGCCCAGGCACTGACCCATCCATTGTAAAGCTATTCCTTTTCCTTCTAGTAGTCCTGATTGACAAACGTTAAATAATATCTCTCCCTGCTCCTATGATTTCATGAAGGTTCACACATACAATTAGTCCTACTTTCTCCCAGGAGCTCCTCATCGGTGATTTCTTGTGGAGCAATAATTTGTGTTATCCCTACCTTCCTCCAGGTGGTTCTCGTGGATAGAGGATAGGGACTATCCCAACTTTCTCCTGGGAGGTCCTCATCGGTGGTTTCTTGTGGAACCTTCCTCCAGAAGGTTCTCGTGAATAAAGGATAGGGACTATCCCACCTTTCTCCAAAGAGGTCCTCACCAGTGGTTTCTTGTGGATCAATAATTTGTGTCATCCCTACCTTCCTCCAGGAGGTTCTCATGGAAAAAATGTGGGGAATACCCACATGAAGGTCTCTGGGTCCCATGGTGGGAAACTATAAAGAATATCTCCACCTGCTCCTATGATTTCATAGAGTTCACAGATTAGTTAGTCCTACTTTCTCCCAGGAACTCCTCATCGGTGATTTCTTGTGGATCAATAATTTGTGTCATCCCTACCTTCCTCCAGGTGGTTCTTGTGGATAAAGGGTGGGGAATATCCCAACTTTCTCCAGGGAGGTCCTCATCGGTGGTTTCTCATGGATCAATATATAGTGTCATCCCCACCTTCCTCCAGGTGGTTCTCGTGGATAAAGGGTGGGGAATATCGCAACTTTCTCCCAGAAGGTCCTCACCGGTGGTTTCTTGTGAATTAATAATCTGTGTCAACCCTACCTTCCTCTAGGAAGTTCTAATGAATAAAATGTGGGGAATACCCCAACTTGACTATCCATGGATAGGGTATCCCACCATGTGACCCGGAGACCACCCCTTAGGTGTGCCCCTGATCTTCACTATCCATGGGTAGGGTATCCCATCATGGGACCCAGAGACCCCCTCTTAGGTGTGCCCCTGATCTTGACAATCCATGGGTAGGGTATCCCACCATGTGACCCGGAGACCACCCCTAAGGTGTGCCCCTGATCTTGACTATCCATGGGTAGGGTATCCCATCATGGGACCCAGAGACCCTCCCCTTAGGTGTGACCCCTGATCTTGACTATCCAAGGGTAGGGTATCCGACCATGGGACCCAGAGACCCCCTCTTAGGTGTGCCCCTGATCTTGACTATCCATGGGTAGGGTATCCCACCCTGGGACCTGGAGACCCTCCCCTTAGGTGTGCCCCTGATCTTGACTATCCATGGGTAGGGTATCCCACCGAGGGATCGGGAGACCACCCCTTAGGTGTGCCCCTTGAATATTCATGGGTAGGGTATCCCGCCATGGGACCCGGAGACCCCCCTTAGGTGTTCCCCCTCATCTTTACTATCCATGGGTACGGTATCCCACCATGGGACCTGTAGACCCCCTTAGGTGTGCCTCTTGACTATCCATGGGTGGGGTATCCCACCATGGGTTTTGGAGACCCTCCCCTTAGGTGTACCCCTGATCTTGACTATCCATGGGTAGGGTATCCCACCAGGGGACCCGGAGACCCTACCCTTAGGTGTACCCCTGATCTTGACTATCCATGGGTAGGGTATCCCTTCATGGGACTCAGAGACCCCCAGTAGGTGTGCCCCTGATCTTGACTATCCATGGGTAGGGTATCCCACCATGGGCTCCAGAGACCCCCTTTTGTGTGCCCCTGATCTTGACTATCCGTGGGTAGGGTATCCCACCATGGGACCCGGAGACCGCCCCTTAGGTGTTTCTCTGATCTTGACTATTCATGTGTAGGGCATCCCACCATGGGACCCAGAGACCCTCCCCTTAGGTGTGACCCTGATCTTGACTATCCATGGGTAGGGTATCCCTCTATGGGTCCCCGAGACCCTCCCCTTTGGTGTGCCCCTGATCTTGACTATCCATGGGTAGGGTTTCCCACCATGGGACCCAGAGACTCCCCCCTTAGGTGTGCCCCTGATCTTGACTATCCATGGGTAGGGTATCCCACCATTGGACCCGCAGACCCCCTCCCCTTAGGTGTGCCCCTGATCTTGACTATCCATTGGTAGGGTATCCCATCATGGGACCCTTAGCCCCCCTCTTAGGTGTACCCCTGATCTTCACTATCCATGGGTAGGGTATTCCACCATGGGACCCGGCGACCCCCTCTTAGGTGTGCCCCGGATCTTGACTATCCATGGGTAGGGTATCCCATCATGGGACCCAGAGACCCCCTCTTAGGTGTGCCCCGGATCTTGACTATCCATGGGTAGGGTATCCCACCATGGGACCCAGAGACCCCCCCTTAGGTGTACCCCTGATCTTGACTATTTATGGGTAGGTTATCCCACCATGTGATACAGAAACTCCCCTTAGGTGTGCCCCTAAAATTGACTATCCATGGGTAGGGTATCCCCAACCATGGGACCCGGAGACCCTCCACTTAGGTGTGACCCTGATCTTGACTATCCATGGGTAGGGTCTCCCCCACCATTGGACCCGGAGGCCCCCCCCTTAGGTGTGCTCCTGATCTTAACTATCCATGGGTAGGGTATCCCACCATGGGACATGGAGACGCCCCCCTTTGGTGTGCCCCTGATCCTGACTATCCATGGATAGGGTTTCCCACCATGGGACCCGGAGACCACCCTTAGGTGTGCCCCTGATCCTGACTATGTATGGGAAGGGTATCTCACCATGGGACCTGGAGATCCTCCTTTTTGGTGTGCCCCTGATCTTAACTATCCATGGGTAGGGTATCCCACCATGGGACCCGTAGACCCCCTCCCCTTAGGTGTGCCCCTGATCTTGACTATCCATGGGTAGGGTATCCCTCTATGGGACCCCGAGACCCTCCCCTTAGGTGAGCCCCTGATCTTGACTATCCATGGGTAGGGTATCCCACCATTGGACCTGGAGACCCTCTCCCCTTAGGTGTGCCCCTGATCTTGACTATCCATGGGTAGGGTATCCCATCATGGGACCCTTAGCCCCCCTCTTAGGTATATCCCTGATCTTCACTATCCATGGGTAGGGTATCCCACCATGGGACCCGGAGACCCCCCCCTTAGGTGTGCCTTTGATCTTGACTATCCATGGGTAAGGTATCCCACCACAGGATCCGGAGACCCCCTCTTAGGTGTTCCCCTGATGTTCACTATCCATAGGTATCCCAACATGGGACCCGTAGACCCCCCTTATGTGTGCCCCTTGACTATTCAAGGGTAGGGTATCCCACCATGAAACCCAGAGACCCCTATTAGGTGTGCCCCTGATCTTGACTATCCATGGGTAGGGTATACCACCATGGGACCCGGAGACCCTCCCCTTAGGTGTGCCCCTAATCTTTACTATCCATGGGTAGGGTATCCCATCAAGGGACCCTGAGACCCTCCCCTTATGTGTGCCCCTGATTTTGACTATCCATGGGTAGGGTATCCCACCATGGAACCCGGAGACCCTCCCCTTAGGTGTGCCCCGGATCTTGACTATCCATGGGTAGGGTATCCCACCATGGGACCCGGGGACCCACTCCCTTAGGTGTGTCCCTTGACTATCCATTAGTAGGGTCTCCCACTATGGGACCCGGAGACCCCCTCCCTTAGGTGTGTCCTTGATCTTGACTATCAATGGGTAGGGTATCCCACCATGGGACCCAGAGACCCTCCCCTTAGGTGTGCCCCTGATCATGACTCTCCATGGGTAGGGCAACCCACCATGGGACCCAGAGACCCCCTCTTGGGTGTGCCTCTGATCTTGACTATCCATGGTAGGGTGTCCCACCATGGGACCTGGAGACCCCCCCTTAGGTGTGCCCCTGATCTTGACTATCCATGGGTAGGGTATCCCACCATGGGACCCAGAGAACCCCTCTTAGGTGTGCCCCGGATCTTGAATATCCATGGGTAGGGTATCCCACCATGGGACCCAGAGACCCCCCCTTAGGTGTACCCCTGATCTTGACTATTTATGGGTAGGTTATCCCACCATGTGACACAGAAACCCCCCTTAGATGTGACCCTGATCTTGACTATCCATGGGTAGGGTCTCCCCCACCATGGGACCCGGAGCCCCCCCCCTTAGGTGTGCTCCTGATCTTAACTATCCATGGGTAGGGTATCCCACCATGGGACATGGAGACGCCCCCCTTAGGTGTGCCCCTGATCTTGACTATCCATGGATAGGGTTTCCCACCATGGGACCCGGAGACCACCCTTAGGTGTGCCCCCGATCCTGACTATGTATGGGAAGGGTATCTCACCATGGGACCTGGAGATCCTCCCTTTAGGTGTGCCCCTGATCTTAACTATTCATGGGTAGGGTATCCCTCTATGGGATCCCGAGACCCTCCCCTTAGGTGTGCCCCTGATCTTGACTATCCATGGGTTTGGTATCCCACCATTGGACCTGGAGACCCCCTCCCCTTAGGTGTGCCCCTGATCTTGACTATCCATGGGTAGGGTATCCCATCATGGGACCCGGAGGGCCCCCCTTAGGTGTGCCTTTGATCTTGACAATCCATGGGTAAGGTATCCCACCACAGGATCCGGAGACCCCCTCTTAGGTGTTCCCCTGATGTTCACTATCCATGGGTAGGGTATCCCACCATGGGGCCCGTAGACCCCCCTTAGGTGTGCCCCTTGACTATTCACGGGTAGGGTATCCCACCATGAAACCCAGAGACCCCTATTAGGTGTGCCCCTGATCTTGACTATCCATGGGTAGGGTATACCACCATGGGACCCGGAGACCCTCCCCTTAGGTGTGCCCCTTGACTATTCATGGGTAGGGTATCCCACCATGGGATCGGGAGACCCTCCCTTAGGTGTTCCCCCTGATCTTTATTATCCATGGGTACGGTATCCCACCATGGGACCCGTAGACCCCCTTAGGTGTGCCCCTTGCCTATCCATGGGTAGGGTTTCCAACCATGGGATTTGGAGACCCTCCCCTTAGGTGTACCCCTGATCTTGACTATCCATGGGTAGGGTATCCCACCATGGGACCCAGAGACCCTCCCTTATGTGTTGCTCTGATCTTGACTATTTATGTGTGGGGTATCCAACCATGGGACTCGGAGACCCTCCCCTTAGGTGTGCCCCTGATCTTCACTATCCATGGGTAGGGTATCCCACCATGGGACCCAGAGACCCCCCTTAGGTGTGCCCCTGATCTTGACTATCCATGGATAGGGTTTCCCACCATGGGACCCGGAGACCACCCTTAGGTGTGCCCCCGATCCTGACTATGTATGGGAAGGGTATCTCACCATGGGACCTGGAGATCCTCCCTTTAGGTGTGCCCCTGATCTTAACTATCCATGGGTAGGGTATCCCACCATGGGACCCGTAGACACCCTCCCCTTAGGTGTGCCCCTGATCTTGACTATCCATGGGTTTGGTATCCCTCTATGGGACCCCGAGACCCTCCCCTTAGGTGTGCCCCTGATCTTGACTATCCATGGGTTTGGTATCCCACCATTGGACCTGGAGGGCCCCCCTTAGGTGTGCCTTTGATCTTGACAATCCATGGGTAAGGTATCCCACCACAGGATCCGGAGACCCCCTCTTAGGTGTTCCCCTGATGTTCACTATCCATGGGTAGGGTATCCCACCATGGGACCCAGAGACCCTCCCTTATGTGTTGCTCTGATCTTGACTATTTATGTGTGGGGTATCCCACCATGGGACTCGGAGACCCTCCCCTTAGGTGTGCCCCTGATCTTCACTATCCATGGGATGGGTATCCCACCATGGGACCTGGAGACCCCCTCCCCTTAGGTGTGCCCCTAATCTTGACTATCCATGGGTAGAGTATCCCTCTATGGGACCCCGAGACCCTCCCCTTAGGTGTACCCCTGATCTTCACTATCCATGGGTAGGGTATCCCACCATGTGACCCGGAGACCCCCCCTTTGGTGTGCCTTTGATCTTGACTATCCATGGGTAGGGTATCCCACCACAGACCCGGAGACCCCCTCTTAGGTGTGCCCCTGATCTTCACTATCCATGGGTAGGGTGTCCCACCATGGCACCCGTAAACCCCCCTTAGGTGTGCCCCTTGACTATCCATGGGTAGGGCATCCCACTATGAGACCCAGAGACCCTCCCTTAGGTGTTCCCCTTGATCTTTACTATCCATGGGTACGGTATCCCACCATGGGACCCGTAGACCCCCTTAGGTATGCCCCTTGCCTATCCATGGGTAGGGTTTCCCACCATGGGATTTGGAGACCCTCCCCTTAGGTGTACCCCTGATCTTGACTATCCATGGATAGGGTATCCCACCATAGGACCCGGAAACCCTCCCCCTAGGTGTACCCCTGATCTTGACTATTCATGGGTAGGGTATCCCACCATGGGACCCAGAGACCCCCCTTAGGTGTGCCCCTGATCTTGACTATCCATAGGTAGGATATCCCACCATGGGCACCGGAGACCCCCCTTAGGTGTTCCCCCTGATCTTTACTATCCATGGGTAGGGTATCCCACCATGGGACCCAGAGACCCTCCCCTTCAGTGTACCCCTCAATTTGACTATCCATGGGTAGGGTATCCCCCACCATGGGACCCGGAGACCCTCCCCTTAGGTGTACCCCTGATCTTGACTATCCATGGGTAGGGTATCCCACCATGGGACCCGGAGACCCTCCCCTTCGGTGTACCCCTCAACTTGACTATCCATGGGTAGGGTATCCCATGATAGGACCCAGAGTCCCCTATCAGGTGGGCCCTTGATCTTGACTATCCATGGGTAGGGTATCCAATAATGGGACCCGGAGACCCTCCCCTTAGGTGTGCCCCTAATCTTTACTATCCATGGATAGGGTATCCAAGCATGGGACCCGGATACCCTCCCCTTATGTGTGCCCCTGATTTTGACTATCCATGGGTAGGGTATCCCACCATGGAACCCGGAGACCCTCCCCTTAGGTGTGCCCCTGATCTTGACTATCCATGGGTAGGGTATTCCACCATGGGACCCAGAGACCCCCTCTTAGGTTTGCCCCTGATCCTGACTATCCATGGATAGGGTATCCAAGCATGGGACCCGGATACCCTCCCCTTATGTGTGCCCCTGATTTTGACTATCCATGGGTAGGGTATCCCACCATGGGACCCGGAAACCCTCCCCCTAGGTGTACCCCTGATCTTGACTATTCATGGGTAGGGTATCCCACCATGGGACCCAGAGACCCTCCCTTATGTGTTGCTCTGATCTTGACTATTTATGTGTGGGGTATCCCACCATGGGACTCGGAGACCCTCCCCTTAGGTGTGCCCCTGATCTTGACTATCCATGGGTAGGGTATCCCACCATGGGACCCGGAGAACCTCCCCTTAGGTGTGACCCTGATCTTGACTATCCATGTGTAGGGTATCCCATCATGGGACCTGGAGACCCTCCCTTAGGTGTGTCCCTGATCTTGACTATCCATGGGTAGGGTATCCCACCATGGGACCCAGAGACCCCCTCCCCTTAGGTGTGCCCCTAATCTTGACTATCCATGGGTAGAGTATCCCTCTATGGGACCCCGAGACCCTCCCCTTAGGCGTGCCCCTGATCTTGACTATCCATGGGTAGGGTATCCCATCATAGGACCCTTAGCCCCCCTCTTAGGTGTACCCCTGATCTTCACTATCCATGGGTAGGGTATCCCACCATGTGACCCAGAGACCCCCTCTTAGGTGTGCCCCTGATCTTCACTATCCATGGGTTGGGTGTCCCACCATGGGACCCGTAGACCCCCCTTAGGTGTGCCCCTTGACTATCCATGGGTAGGGCATCCCACCATGGGACCCGGAGACCCTCCCTTAGGTGTTCCCCCTGATCTTTACTATCCTTGGGTACTGTATCTCACCATGGGACCCGTAGACGTTCTTAGGTGTGCCCCTTGCCTATCCATGGGTGGGGTTTTCCACCATGGGATTTGGAGACCCTCCCCTTAGGTGTACCCCTAGGTAGGGTAGGGTATCCCATCATGGGACCCGGAGACCCCCATTAGGTGTGCCCCTGATCTTGACTGTCCATGGGTAGGGTATCCCACCATGGGACCCGGAGACTCTTCCCTTAGGTGTGCCCCTGATTTTGACTATCCATGGGTAGGATATACCACCATGGGACCCGGAGACCCCCCTTAGGTGTGACCTTTGACTCTCCAATCAGCATTATATGGGATTATAAAGCACCATCATATTACAGTTATATAAACATGGTGGACAATTACAAGAGTCGAAAATCACACCCTCATAACAGTATACAAGGGGAAAAGGAAATTTACCCCATGAGCTTACAATCTAAAGGATAAGGAGAATAACCTGAGGTTCTGCGCCTTCAAGCATCCTGTATCTCGGGATGAGCCCCAGCCAGAGGGGCATTGTCTGTGAGGCCATGGGATGACATCAGCATTTACTGCCCCCCTTAGTCTGGAGGACCCACCGACATATTCCCCACTGTGACCTCCGCAGCAGGTCTAATTCCGCAGAAAACAAACCCCTGATGTCTCTCACCTCTCAGGGTCTCTGTGCTGTCAGCTGTCTCACTCGCTCGTGTGGATGTCTCACAGGGTCTGATAACAGGTTTCCTCTTTCCTTTATTTATATTGATCCAGAAACTAACCTCCTCCCCCCCATTATACACTGACTGCGGAGGAAATGTCAATGTATTGCACAACATCAGCTCCCTGCTCACATTCATATAGTGCTGACATATACCACAGTGCTGTACATAGAAGGAGTCACATGACTCCTTGTCCCTCAGATCTCACACTCTAATTTAGGTTTGGGTGGAGAGTCAAGGGTTTGGGATGGAGAGCATGTTTGGAGGTCATTTCCCTGGGTAGAGGGTTTGGGTGGAGGTCAAAGCTTTGGGATGGAGAGCATGTTTGGAGGTCAATTCCCCGGGTAGAGGGTTTGGGTGGAGGTCAGGGTTTTGGGATGGAGAGCATGTTTGGAGTGCAGTTCCTTGAGTAGAGGGTTTGGTTGGAGGTCAGGGCTTTGGGGTGGAGAGCTTGTTTGGAGGTGAGTTCCCCGGTGTAGAGAGTTTGGGTGGAGGTCAGGGCATTGGGCTGGCAAGCAAGTATTGAGGTCAGTGCCCTGGGTAGAGAGTTTGGGTGGAGGTCAGGGCTTTGGGATGAAGAGCATGTTTGGAGGTCACTTCCCCGGGTAGAGGGTTTGGGTGGAGGTCAGGGCTTTGAGGTAGAGAGCGTGTTTGGAGGTCAGTGTTCCCGGGTAGAGGGTTTAGGTGGAGGCCAGAGCTTTGGGATGGAGAGCATGTATGGGAGTCATCATTCTGGTAAATGAGTGTTGTATGGAGATCATAGTTCTGGGGTAGGATGCGAACAGTGGCGGACTGTGGCCAAAGATCAGCCTAGTATTTTACAGCACCTGACCTGCCCATGACCAGCCAATGGCATCTCTGCTGCTTCCTGGCCAGTCACCAAGTGTGCTCCAAGGCTGAGGCTAAATCATTGGGGTGAGGACATGGGCTGGGGTTGCTTGGGGGAGAGGATAGAGTGGGGAAGGGGATGGGGGGCTGGGATTGGATGGGAGTGTTAGTAAAGGTAGCAGCCCAAACTGCCCCAAAGCAGTGCGGCCCATCGCATATTTGCCCGGGTCTTCCTATGGCCAGTCTGCCCCTGGGTGCAAGTATGGATGTCATGGCTTTGCATTGTATGGTAGCCAAGGCTTTTGGTTGTATGCTAAGGTCATCTTAAAGTACTGTGAGACCTGCTGTGTTGTGCAGCGCAGTGCAGGTCAGATACTGCTCTTCTATTGGCCATTGGTTTTGGTCACACGGTATCCTGCGCGCAACATCTAATGACTTCTGGCTCATGTACTTGGCTGCAGAGCTTTCTAACTGCAAGAACACGGGGTGTAACAGTTGGTAACTTCTAGAGTCAGATCCACTGGATTGTCCATATGGTTCCAGTGTCAGATCCAATGTGTTAGTCATTGAAGATCCCCTACGTGTCCGTGGTTCTAAAACACCTTGGTTCGCACATGGGGGTTTCTTCAATTTCCAGCTGGCTCAAAGACCATGAAGGATTTCCTAGAGTCACAGAAGGGTTTGATTGTACGGGATTCAGCGGCATGGTTTTCTGTCTCAAGAGCCAAGATCATAGAGGTCCCGACACCCCTGGGCGCTGGCGTGACGGTCCCGGTCCACCTGGATGCTGCCGTTAAGGTCTCGGTCCCCCTGGGTGCTGCCGTGAAGGTCCCGGTCTCCCTGGGCACTGCCGTGAAGGTCCAGGTCCTCCTGGGTGACACTGTGAAGGTCCCGGCACCCCTGGGATCTGCGGTGAAGGTCCCGGTCCCCCTGGGTGCTGCAGTGAAGGTCCCGGTCCCCCTGGGTGCTGCTGTGAATGTCCCAGTCCCCCTGGGTGCTGCTGTGAAGGTCCTGCTCCCCCTGGGCGCTGCTGTGAATGTCCCAGTCCCCCTTTGAAGGTCCTGGTCCCCCTGGGCGCTGCTGTGAAGGTCCCAGTCCGCCTGGGTTCTGTCATGAAGGTCCCGGTCCCCCCTGGGCACTGCCGTGATTGTTCCGGTCCCCCTGGGCACTGCCGTGAAGGTCCCGGTCCCCCTGGAAGCTGCGGTGAAGGTCCCTGTCCCCCTGGGTGCTGCTATGAAGGTCCCGATCACCCTGGACGCTGCCGTGAAGGTCCTGGTCCCTCTGGGCACTGCCGTGAAGGTGTCAGGAATGACTTGCCTTCTACCCGTGCCCGTGGTGTCCCTAGGCAACGAGTTCAGGTTTCTCCTGCCCAGCAGCCGCTTCTGCCTCGGGTGCCATCCCCAGCGGCGCGTGTGCCACCGAGTAAGTCCTCCCCCCTTGCCCATTGTCACTCAGCTTGTGCTTGCTGGCCTATACAGTCAGCTCATGTCTTCCGAGGGTGCAATACTCAGAATGGCCACCGGAGGCTGTTTAAGAGAACAAAGTCTAGAAGGTGCAGCTCTGAGCAGTCTGCCTGGGAAGCTCAGCTGGAGCAATCAGCCCAGAGCTCACCAATCAGACTACAGGGCCAGTGCTCCAATCTGCTGTCAGATCCTAAATGCACCAATCCCAGCCACTGTCTCTCTGTCCAATCCTGCCGGTTTTCCCACTATAAAGGGATTTCCACTGCAGTGTGTCATTGCCTGTTATAGCGCCTAGTACCAAGCTTGTCTTGTGCATTGAAGCTCGATTGATTTCCAGTTGCCAACCTCTGCCTTGCTGACGCCTCTCGATCTGAAACCCTGTTGCCGACCTCTGCCTGAACCGACCAATCTTGATCTGATCTCCTGTTGCCGACCTCTGCTTTGATCCTCGACCACGATTTGTCCAACCCTATTGTACCGCTGCCATCTCAGAACTTCCGTTGCTGACCCTAAGCCTGTTTGGACTTCCGTTATACGCTCCTGCTATTGGGCCCACTCAATACCGCTCCCAGCCACGGGTTCTCCAGACCTCCGAACAGTAAGCCTACATCCTTTGAGCCATTGAAGTCCTGGGGGCAACCGATCCCGGGCAGGCGTTTTCTGCGTCCCGGCAAGCGGGGGCTCCTATAGGTGAAGCTGGCTGCGGAGATTGGGGGTTGAGGGCTTACTTGGAGGGCTGGAGTTACCTGAGCGGATCATTGAAGTACCCAGAGCGTGACATTATAACAGGCCACAACATGGATGACCTGGTGCAGGAGGTGCAAGCTTTGGCCACCGCCATCAACCAGCTGGCCCAGCGAGTAGCCACTCAGGAGAGTTTTGATTTTGAGCGACTTGAACAACAAGTGCATGGCATGGGTACCGCCATTAACTACTTGTCCCAACGTGTGGCTAATCAAGATCGCCTGCCGGCTGCACCACCTTCATCCTTACCTCTTGTCGAACCGAAGGTTCCCCTTCCTGAAAAATTTAATGGGGACCGAAAAAGATTTTCCAACTTCAGAAACTCGTGTGAACTTTATTTCAGACTACGGCCCTACTCCTCGGGCACCGAATTGCAGAGGGTTGGTCTGGTTATCTCTCTGCTCCAGGGTGATCCACAGTCCTGGGCGTTTGGCTTAGCGCCCACTGATGAGGCCTTGCAAACTGTCTCAGCTTTTTTCTCCTCTATGGAAATTCTGTATTCAGACCCAGACAAGACTTCGACCGCCGATGCCAGGCTTCGAAGCCTGAAACAGGGGAAGCGTTCAGCAGAGGAATATAGTGCTGAATTCCGCCGCTGGGCGATTGAATCCCATTGGAATGATCCTGCTCTCTGTAGTCAGTATCGAATTGGTCTCTCAGAGAGTGTTAAGGATGTTCTAACGAATTTTCCCTACCCCAGAAGCCTGGATGAACTCATGCCTATGGCCATTAAAATTGACAGACGGCTACGGGAGAGACACATGGAGAAGAATCACTCTTACTTCCGGGAATCTTCCCACCGGGAGTCATCCACTGTAGGAGTTGTCTCATCTTCGCCCCCTGATGAGCCTATGCAACTTGGTGCTACTCACCTTTCCCCTAATGAAAAGAGTAGACGTCGCACCTTAGGCCTATGCATGTACTGTGGGACTTCTGGTCACCTGGTTAGGACCTGCCCCAATAAAAAACCTTTGCCGGGATTGCAACGTCCTGACAAGACTGAGAAAGTTTGTCAGGACGGTCAGGTAACTTCCCTTCATAGAAATAAGATGTCGTTACCTGCTACTGTGGGTTGGGAGTTGTCCAGGAAATCCATCCCCGCTCTAGTCGATAGCGGAGCAGTGGGCAACTTTTTGGATAAATCCATAGTGACCGCCTTAGGCATTCCATTAATACCCCTTGGGAAGCCCCTCCAGATTTTGGCTGTAAATAATACTCCTGTTCGTGGAGGAACTGTAACCTCCAAAACCCCTTTTATCAGCCTAGTTGTGGGACCCTCCCATTCTGAGAATCTTGAATTTTTTGTATTTGACTGCCCTGAAACCCCGGTTGTCTTAGGGTTCCCTTGGTTGAAGATGCACAACCCTACCCTTAATTGGAAAACTGGGGAATTGACAGGATGGGGCCCACACTGTGAAGAACACTGCTCTAGCATCACTGTTGGGACAACCCTGGTCTCAGAATTTGTTTGTCCGCCTGCCTCTCCATCCAGGAGGGGACCTCGTGTAGGTTCATTGAAGTCTGTCAGAACAATTCGGGGCGTTTGCCCTGTTGAGTCTGGTGAGGGTCCGGAGGCCCCTCGTGAAGGGGGGGGTAATGTCAGGAATGACTTGCCTTCTACCCGTGCCCGTGGTGTCCCTAGGCAACGAGTTCAGGTTTCTCCTGCCCAGCAGCCGCTTCTGCCTCGGGTGCCATCCCCAGCGGCGCGTGTGCCACCGAGTAAGTCCTCCCCCCTTGCCCATTGTCACTCAGCTTGTGCTTGCTGGCCTATACAGTCAGCTCATGTCTTCCGAGGGTGCAATACTCAGAATGGCCACCGGAGGCTGTTTAAGAGAACAAAGTCTAGAAGGTGCAGCTCTGAGCAGTCTGCCTGGGAAGCTCAGCTGGAGCAATCAGCCCAGAGCTCACCAATCAGACTACAGGGCCAGTGCTCCAATCTGCTGTCAGATCCTAAATGCACCAATCCCAGCCACTGTCTCTCTGTCCAATCCTGCCGGTTTTCCCACTATAAAGGGATTTCCACTGCAGTGTGTCATTGCCTGTTATAGCGCCTAGTACCAAGCTTGTCTTGTGCATTGAAGCTCGATTGATTTCCAGTTGCCAACCTCTGCCTTGCTGACGCCTCTCGATCTGAAACCCTGTTGCCGACCTCTGCCTGAACCGACCAATCTTGATCTGATCTCCTGTTGCCGACCTCTGCTTTGATCCTCGACCACGATTTGTCCAACCCTATTGTACCGCTGCCATCTCAGAACTTCCGTTGCTGACCCTAAACCTGTTTGGACTTCCGTTATACGCTCCTGCTATTGGGCCCACTCAATACCGCTCCCAGCCACGGGTTCTCCAGACCTCCGAACAGTAAGCCTACATCCTTTGAGCCATTGAAGTCCTGGGGGCAACCGATCCCGGGCAGGCGTTTTCTGCGTCCCGGCAAGCGGGGGCTCCTATAGGTGAAGCTGGCTGCGGAGATTGGGGGTTGAGGGCTTACTTGGAGGGCTGGAGTTACCTGAGCGGATCATTGAAGTACCCAGAGCGTGACAGAAGGTCCCAGTCCACCTGGAAGCTGCGGTGAAGGTCCCTGTCCCCCTGGGTGCTGCCATGAAGGTCTTGGTCCCCCTGGGCACTGCCGTGAAGGTCCCAGTCCGCCTGGGTGCTGCCGTGAAGGTCCCAGTCCCCCTGGGTGCTGCTGTGAAGGTCCCTGTCCCCCTGGCCATTGTTCCCTTGGTCCTGTCTGAAATGAAGAGTTCCCCTTTAACTTTGACCCTGGAGGGAATTCTGAAGTCTTACAAGCACCTAACTATGGCTCATACTCACTCGGTTGTAATCCAAGAAGATTAGGGGGCAAAAAAGTTTCAAAAGGCATCCGGAATCTGCCTTGTAAAGGGCAATAATGTCAGGACTGGCATAGACGGGTTCTTGAACCAGCGATCTTCCCTCCATCATTGCCCCAATCTGCTGCTCTGGCCACAGATGGGGGGGCCATTATGAATCTGTGACCCAGGTGCCAGAAAGCCCAGCTACCCCTCTGGTGGCAGCCCAATGAATAGGCAAAGAAATAATTTATTGCTGCAGATCTGCATGTTACACCTCAAAGAGGGGCAATATGTAAATGAAGCCACACCCCTCATTAAGGGATATATGAAGCCACGCCCCCTAATTGAGGGATGGATGAAGCCGTGTCCACTCATTGAGGGATGGATGAAGCACGCCCCTCATTGAGGGATGATGAAGCCACGCCCCCTCATTGGGGGATGAATGAAGCCACGCCCCCTCATTGGGGGATGGATGAAGCCACGCCCCCTCATTGGGGGATGGATGAAGCCACACTCTCTCATTGAGGGATGGATGAAGCCGTGTCCCCTCATTGAGGGATGGATGAAGCACGCCCCTCATTGAGGGATGATGAAGCCACGCCCCCTCATTGAGGGATGAATGAAGCCACTCCCCCTCATTGAGGGATGGATAGGAGATATATTGTAACGGTTACAACAATAGAAACACTTTGAATAGGCAAATGAATCATTTATTGCTGCAGATCTGCATGTTACACCTCAAAGAGGGACAATATGTAAATTAAGCTACGCCCCCTCATTGAAGGATAGATGAGGCCACACTCTCTCATTGAGGTATAGATGAAGCCACGCTCTCTCATTGAGGGATAGATGAAGCCACACTCTCTCATTGAGGTATAGATGAAGCCACACTCTCTCATTGAGGGATAGATGAAGCCACACTCTCTCATTGAGGGATAGATGAAGCCACGCTCTCTCATTGAGGGATAGATGAAGCCACGCTCTCTCACTGAGGGATAGATGAAGCCACACACTCTCATTGAGGGATGGATGAAGCCACACTCTCTCATTGAGGGATAGATGAAGCCACGCTCTCTCACTGAGGGATAGATGAAGCCACACACTCTCATTGAGGGATGGATGAAGCCACACTCTCTCATTGAGGGATAGATGAAGCCACACACTCTCATTGAGGGATGGATGAAGCCACACTCTCTCATTGAGGGATAGATGAAGCCACACACTCTCATTGAGGGATGGATGAAGCCACGCCCTCTCATTGAGGGATAGATGAAGCCACACACTCTCATTGAGGGATGGATGAAGCCACACTCTCTCATTGAGGGATAGATGAAGCCACACTCTCTCACTGAGGGATGGATGAAGTCACACTCTCTCATTGAGGGATAGATGAAGCCACACTCTCTCATTGAGGGATAGATGAAGCCACACTCTCTCATTGAGGGATGGATGAAGCCACACTCTCTCATTGAGGGATGGATGAAGCCAAGCTCTCTCATTGAGGGATAGATGAAGCCACACTCTCTCATTGAGGGATAGATGAAGCCACGCTCTCTCATTGAGGGATAGATGAAGCCACACTCTCTCATTGAGGGATAGATGAAGCCACGCTCTCTCATTGAGGGATAGATGAAGCCACACTCTCTCATTGAGGGATGGATGAAGCCAAGCTCTCTCATTGAGGGATGGATGAAGCCAAGCTCTCTCATTGAGGGATAGATGAAGCCACACTCTCTCATTGAGGGATGGATGAAGCCACACTCTCTCATTGAGGGATAGATGAAGCCACACTCTCTCATTGAGGGATGGATGAAGCCAAGCTCTCTCATTGAGGGATGGATGAAGCCACACTCTCTCATTGAGGCATGGATGAAGCCACGCTCTCTCACTGAGGGATAGATGAAGCCACACACTCTCATTGAGGGATGGATGAAGCCACACTCTCTCATTGAGGGATAGATGAAGCCACGCTCTCTCATTGAGGGATAGATGAAGCCACACTCTCTCATTGAGGGATGGATGAAGTCACACTCTCTCATTGAGGGATAGATGAAGCCACACTCTCTCATTGAGGGATAGATGAAGCCACACTCTCTCATTGAGGGATGGATGAAGCCAAGCTCTCTCATTGAGGGATGGATGAAGCCAAGCTCTTTCATTGAGGGATAGATGAAGCCACACTCTCTCATTGAGGGATAGATGAAGCCACACTCTCTCATTGAAGGATAGATGAAGCCACACTCTCTCATTGAGGGATGGATGAAGCCAAGCTCTCTCATTGAGGGATAGATGAAGCCACACTCTCTCATTGAGGGATAGATAAAGCCACACTCTCTCATTGAGGGATAGATAAAGCCACACTCTCTCATTGAGGGATAGATGAAGCCACGCTCTCTCATTGAGGGATAGATGAAGCCATGCTCTCTCATTGAGGGATGGATGAAGCCACGCTCTCTCATTGAGGGATAGATGAAGCCACGCTCTCTCATTGAGGGATAGATGAAGCCACACTCTCTCATTGAGGGATAGATGAAGCCACACTCTCTCATTGAGGGATAGATGAAGCCACACTCTCTCATTGAGGGATAGATGAAGCCACACTCTCTCATTAAGGGATAGATGAAGCCACGCTCTCTCATTGAGGGATAGATGAAGCCACACTCTCTCATTGAGGGATGGATGAAGCCAAGCTCTCTCATTGAGGGATAGATGAAGCCACACTCTCTCATTGAGGGATGGATGAAGCCACGCTCTCTCACTGAGGGATAGATGAAGCCACACACTCTCATTGAGGGATGGATGAAGCCACACTCTCTCATTGAGGGATAGATGAAGCCACACTCTCTCATTGAGGGATGGATGAAGTCACACTCTCTTATTGAGGGATAGATGAAGCCACACTCTCTCATTGAGGGATAGATGAAGCCACACTCTCTCATTGAGGGATGGATGAAGCCAAGCTCTCTCATTGAGGGATGGATGAAGCCAAGCTCTCTCATTGAGGGATAGATGAAGCCACACTCTCTCATTGAGGGATGGATGAAGCCACACTCTCTCATTGAGGGATAGATGTAGCCACACTCTCTCATTGAGGGATGGATGAAGCCAAGCTCTCTCATTGAGGGATGGATGAAGCCACACTCTCTCATTGAGGCATGGATAAAGCCACGCTCTCTCACTGAGGGATAGATGAAGCCACACTCTCTCATTGAGGCATGGATGAAGTCACACTCTCTCATTGAGGGATAGATGAAGCCACACTCTCTCATTGAGGGATAGATGAAGCCACACTCTCTCATTGAGGGATGGATGAAGTCACACTCTCTCATTGAGGGATAGATGAAGCCACACTCTCTCATTGAGGGATGGATGAAGCCAAGCTCTCTCATTGAGGGATGGATGAAGCCAAGCTCTCTCATTGAGGGATAGATGAAGCCACGCTCTCTCATTGAGGGATAGATGAAGCCACACTCTCTCATTGAGGCATAGATGAAGCCACACACTCTCATTGAGGGATGGATGAAGCCACACTCTCTCATTGAGGGATAGATGAAGCCACACTCTCTCATTGAGGGATGGATGAAGTCACACTCTCTCATTGAGGGATAGATGAAGCCACACTCTCTCATTGAGGGATAGATGAAGCCACGCTCTCTCATTGAGGGATAGATGAAGCCACACTCTCTCATTGAGGCATGGATGAAGTCACACTCTCTCATTGAGGGATAGATGAAGCCACACTCTCTCATTGAGGGATAGATGAAGCCACAATCTCTCATTGAGGGATGGATGAAGTCACACTCTCTCATTGAGGGATAGATGAAGCCACACTCTCTCATTGAGGGATGGATGAAACCAAGCTCTCTCATTGAGGGATGGATGAAGCCAAGCTCTCTCATTGAGGGATACATGAAGCCACACTCTCTCATTGAGGGATAGATGAAGCCACACTCTCTCATTGAGGGATGGATGAAGCCAAGCTCTCTCATTGAGGGATAGATGAAGCCACACTCTCTCATTGAGGGATAGATAAAGCCACACTCTCTCATTGAGGGATAGATAAAGCCACGCTCTCTCATTGAGGGATAGATGAAGCCATGCTCTCTCATTGAGGGATGGATGAAGCCACGCTCTCTCATTGAGGGATAGATGAAGCCACGCTCTCGCATTGAGGGATAGACGAAGCCACACTCTCTCATTGAGGGATAGACGAAGCCACACTCTCTCATTGAGGGATGGACAAAGCCACGCTCTCTCATTGAGGGATAGATGAAGCCACACTCTCTCATTGAGGGATGGATGAAGCCACACTCTCTCATTGAGGGATAGATGAAGCCACGCTCTCTCATTGAGGGATGGATGAAGCCACGCTCTCTCATTGAGGGATAGATGAAGCCACGCTCTCTCATTGAAGGATGGATGAAGCCACACTCTCTCCTTGAGGGATAGATGAAGCCACTCTCTCTCATTGAGGGATAGATGAAGCCACGCTCTCTTATTGCGGGATAGATGAAGCCACACTCTCTCATTGAGGGATAGATGAAGCCACGCTCTCTCATTGAGGGATAGATGGAGCCATGCTCTCTCATTGAGGGATAGATGAAGCCATGCTCTCTCATTGAGGGATAGATGAAGCCACGCTCTCTCATTGAGGGATAGATAAAGCCACACTCTCTCATTGAGGGATAGATGAAGCCACGCTCTCTCATTGAGGGATAGATGAAGCCACGCTCTCTCATTGAGGGATGGATGAAGCCACGCTCTCTCATTGAGGGATGGATGAAGCCACGCTCTCTCATTGAGGGATAGATGAAGCCACGCTCTCTCATTGAGGGATAGATGAAGCCACACTCTCTCATTGAGGGATAGATGAAGCCACACTCTCTCATTGAGGGATAGATGAAGCCACACTCTCTCATTGAGGGATAGATGAAGCCACACTCTCTCATTGAGGGATAGATGAAGCCACACTCTCTCATTGAGGGATAGATGAAGCCACACTCTCTCATTGAGGGATGGACGAAGCCACGCTCTCTCATTGAGGGATGGATGAAGCCACGTCCTCTCATTGAGGGATAGATGAAGCCACACTCTCTCATTGAGGGATGGACGAAGCCACGCTCTCTCATTGAGGGATAGATGAAGCCACGCTCTCTCATTGAGGGATGGATGAAGCCACGTCCTCTCATTGAGGGATAGATGAAGCCACACTCTCTCATTGAGGGATGGACGAAGCCACGCTCTCTCATTGAGGGATAGATGAAGCCACGCTCTCTCATTGAGGGATGGATGAAGCCACACTCTCTCATTGAGGGATAGATGAAGCCACGCCCTCTCATTGAGGGATGGATGAAGCCACGCTCTCTCATTGAGGGATAGATGAAGCCACGCTCTCTCATTGAGGGATAGATGAAGCCACGCCCCCTCATTGAGGGATAGATGAAATCACACTCTCTCATTGAGGGATAGATGAAGCCACACTCTCTCATTGAGGGATAGATGAAGCCATGCTCTCTCATTGAGGGATAGATGAAGCCACACTCTCTCATTGAGGGATAGATGAAGCCATGCTCTCTCATTGAGGGATAGATGAAGCCACGCCCCCTCATTGAGGGATAGAGGAAGCCAAACTCTCTCATTGAGGGATAGATGAAGCCACACTCTCTCATTGAGGGATAGATGAAGCCACACTCTCTCATTGAGGGATAGATGAAGCCACACTCTCTCATTGAGGGATAGATGAAGCCACACTCTCTCATTGAGGGATGGATAGGAGACACATTGTAACAGTTACAACAATAGAAACACTTTGAAAAGGCAAATGAATCATTTATTGATACAGATCTGCATATTACACTTCAAAGAGGGACAATGTGTAAATGAAGCCACACCCCCTCATTGAAGGATGGATGAAGCCACACCTCCTCATTGAGGGATAGATGAGGCCACGCCCCCTCATTGAGGGATTGATGAGGTCCCACCCTCTCATTGAGGGATAGATGAAGCCACACTCTCTCATTGAGGGATGGATAGGAGACACATTGTAACAGTTACAACAATAGAAACACTTTGAAAAGGCAAATGAATCATTTATTGATACAGATCTGCATATTACACTTCAAAGAGGGACAATGTGTAAATGAAGCCACACCCCCTCATTGAAGGATGGATGAAGCCACACCTCCTCATTGAGGGATAGATGAGGCCATGCCCCCCCCATTGAGGGATAGATGAAGACGCGCCCCCTCATTGAGGGATGGATAGGAGAATAGATGTAACAGTTACAACAATAGAAATACTTGGAATAGGCAAATTAATCTTTTATTGCTGCAGATCTGCATGTTACATCTTATGCCGCATGAGGTGGAGGCAACATCCAAAAGGTGAACAGGACCCGATGGTGGGGGCGAGGGGGGGGGGGGCGCCCATATTTTATTTTTAAAGTGGACAGAGACCCATGGCCCAATGACCCTGAAATCTATAAGACCAGAGCCGCTGCATTACCTCCCCCCGAAGCTTCCAGATTCGGGATGCCCCACTGTGTGAAACTCCCCAGGTCAGCCAGAAACTCACCTTTTTTCCGGTCCAATGGCGCATGCGCGAGCTGCAGCCGCATCCCCGCTTTCCCTTTAGCAGGGCACGTGCCTGCGTCAGGTTTTTGTGAATGGCCGGCACAGACATGCTTCCTGTTAGTGGAAAGCGGGGAAAGCGGACGCCAGCGCGCTCAGCCCCGCTCGCCTTATACAAGATCTTAGATGAAGGGGCGGGAGCGGATCTGAGCACGCTGATTGGATGAGAGGCCGCGCATGCCCTGCAGGACCGGGGAAGGGTGAGTGAGATTGTGCAACCTTGGGAGTTTCACAAAGCAGGGCATCGGGGCGGGGCATCCCCGATCAGGGGGCAAGAACCACGACCACATAGTCAAAATCCTTGATTTTGGTCCATTTTAAGTCTGATTTACCTCTTTCACCTTTGGGTTCTCAGTTTCTGTTTTGTGTCTTTGTTGGGGATGATTTATAGAAAGTTATAGTTGCAGAAGGAATTGGCCGTGGGCCATCGGGTCACAGGGTCACGGGTATTTATCATCCAGCCAGAGATTTCTGAGGAACCCAGGATGAGGAAACATTGCGAGACAAACAGGAAAACAGGAAGTGATGGGGAATTTCTGCTGCCTCATCAGGATTTATACTCCCCTGTTATTTCCCGCCCCTGCCATGTGCTAACACTGTGTTATAGCTGCTGGACTGGTCATAGGGAGACCCAGAAGAATTCTCGGCAGGGGCTGTAATGCTTTGGGGCTGACTGGGCTGCTGTTTCTAACGTTCTTATTCAGTCCTGGCCTCCTAAGTCTCCCCTCTGTGCCCGTCCTTCTACCAGCCAATATACCCCAACCTAAGTTCTGCCCCAATTTTATAGCCTCAGCGTCATTGCTGGAGGGTCCCCAACCTTTTGAGCCACATTCAACATAAACAGTAATGGCGGGCTTGTGACCGGAAGGAGGTAGAGAAGCGGGCTTGTGACTGGAAGGAGGTAGAGAAGTGGGCTTGTGACCGGAAGGAGGTAAAGAATCAGTCTTGTGACCGGAAGGAGGTAGAGAATCGGGCTTGTGACCGGAAGTAGGTAGAGAATCGGGCCTGTGACCGGAAGGAGGTAAAGAATCGGGCTTGTGACCGGAAGGAGGTAGAGAATCGGGCTTGTGACCGGAAGTAGGTAGAGAATAGGGCCTGTGACCGGAAGGAGGTAAAGAATCAGGCTTGTGACCGGAAGTAGGTAGAGAATCGGGCTTGTGACCGGAAGGAGTTAGAGAATCGGGCATGTGACCGGAAGGAGGTAGAGAATGGGGCTTGTGACCAGAAGGAGGTAGAGAATCTGGCTTGTGACCAGAAGGAGGTAGAGAATCGGGCCTGTGACCGGAAGGAGGTAGAGAATCGGGCCTGTGACCAGAAGGAGGTAGAGAATCGGGCCTGTGACCGGAAGGAGGTAGAGAATCGGGCTTGTGACCGGAAGTAGGTAGATAATCGAGCCTGTGACCGGAAGTAGGTAGAGAATCGGGCTTGTGACCGGAAGGAGGTAGAGAATCGGGCCTGTGACTGGAAGGAGGTAGAGAATGGGGCTTGTGACCAGAAGGAGGTAGGGAAGCAGGCCTGTGACCGGAAGGAGGTACAGAATGGGGCTTGTGACCAGAAAGAGTTATAGAATCGGGCCTGTGACCGGAAGGAGGTAGAGAATCGGGCCTGTGACCGGAAGGAGGTAGAGAATGGGGCTTGTGACTGGAAGGAGGAAGAGAATCGGGCCTGTGACCGGAAGGAGGTAGAGAATCGGGCTTGTGACCAGAAGGAGATAGAAAATTGGGCCTTTGACCAGAAGGAGGTAGAGAATCGGGCTTGTGACCAGAAGGAGGTAGAGAATTGGGCCTGTGACCGGAAGGAGGTAGAGAAGTGGGCTTGTGACCGGAAGGAGGTAGAGAAGCGGGCTTGTGACCGGAAGGAGGTAGAGAAGCGGGCCTGTGACCGGAAGGAGGTAGGGAAGTGGGCTTGTGCTGTGACCGGAAGGAAGTAGAGAAGTGGGCTTGTGACCGGAAGGAGGTAGAGAAGTGGGCTTGTGACTGGAAGGAGGTAGGAAAGTGGGCTTGTGACTGGAAGGAGGTAGGGAAGTGGGCTTGTGACCGGAAGGAGGTAGGAAAGCGGGCTTGTGACCAGAAGGAGGTAGGGAAGTGGGCTTGTGACTGGAAGGAGGTAGGGAAGTGGGCTTGTGACCGGAAGGAGGTAGAGAAGCGCGCTTGTGACCGGAAGGAGGTAGAGAAGTGGGCTTGTGACTGGAAGGAGGTAGGGAAGTGGGCTTGTGACCGGAAGGAGGTAGGGAAGTGGGCTTGTGACCGGAAGGAGGTAGGGAAGCGGGCTTGTGACCGGAAGGAGGTAGGGAAGCGGGCCTGTGACGGGAAGGAGGTAGGGAAGCGGGCTTGTGACTGGAAGGACGTAGGGAAGTGGGCCTGTGACCGTAAGGAGGTAGGGAAGCGGGCTTGTGACCGGAAGGAGGTAGGGAAGGGGGCCTGTGACCGGAAGGAGGTAGGGAAGCGGACTTGTGACCGGAAGGACGTAGGGAAGCGGGCCTGTGACCAGAAGGAGGTAGAGAATGGGGCCTGTGACCAGAAGGAGGTAGAGAATTGGGCCGTGACCGGAAGGAGGTAGAGAATCGGGCCTGTGACCAGAAGGAGGTAGAGAATCGGGCCTGTGACCAGAAGGAGGTAGAGAATCGGGCTTGTGACCGGAAGGAGGTAGAGAATCGGGCCTGTGACCGGAAGGAGGTAGAGAATCGGGCCTGTGACCGGAAGGAGGTAGAGAAGGGGGCTTGTGACCAGAAGAAGGTAGGGAAGCGGCCTGTGACCGGAAGGAGGTAGAGAATGGGGATTGTGACCAGAAGGAGGTAGAGAATCGGGCCTGTGACCGGAAAGAGGTAGAGAATCGGGCCTGTGACCAGAAGGAGGTAAAGAATCAGGCTTGTGACCGGAAGTAGGTAGAGAATCGGGCTTGTGACCGGAAGGAGGTAGAGAATCGGGCCTGTGACCGGAAGGAGGTAGAGAATGGGGCTTGTGACCAGAAGAAGGTAGGGAAGCGGGCCTGTGACCGGAAGGAGGTAGAGAATTGGGCTTGTGACCAGAAGGAGGTAGAGAATCGGACCTGTGACCGGAAGAAGGTAGAGAATCGGGCCTGTGACCGACAGGAGGTAGGGAATCGGGCTTGTGACCGGAAGGAGGTAGAGAATCGGGCTTGTGAGCGGAAGGAGGTAGAGAATCGGGCTTGTGACTGGAAGGAGGAAGATAATCGGGCTTGTGACCGGAAGGAGGTAGAGAATCGGGCTTGTGACCGGAAGGAGGTAGAGAATCGGGCCTGTGACCGGAAGGAGGTAGAGAATGGGGCTTGTGACTGGAAGGAGGTAGAGAATCGGGCTTGTGACCGGAAGAAGGTAGAGAATCGGACCTGTGACCGGAAGGAGGTAGAGAAGCGGGCTTGTGACTGGAAGGAGGTAGAGAAGCGGGCTTCTGACCGGAAGGAGGTAGAGAAGCGGGCCTGTGACCGGAAGGAGGTAGGGAAGCGGGCTTGTGACCAGAAGGAGGTAGGGAAGTGGGCTTGTGACTGGAAGGAGGTAGGGAAGTGGGCTTGTGACCGGAAGGAGGTAGAGAAGCGGGCTTGTGACCGGAAGGAGGTAGAGAAGTGGGCTTGTGACTGGAAGGAGGTAAGGAAGTGGGCTTGTGACCGGAAGGAGGTAGGGAATCGGGCTTGTGACCGGAAGGAGGTAGAGAATCGGGCTTGTGACTGGAAGGAGTTAGAGAATGGGGCCTGTGACCGGAAGGAGGTAGAGCATCGGGCTTGTGACCGGAAGGAGGTAGAGAATCGGGCTTGTGACCGGAAGGAGGTAGAGAATCGGGCCTGTGACCGGAAGGAGGTAGAGAAGCGGGCTTGTGACTGGAAGGAGGTAGAGAAGCGGGCTTGTGACCGGAAGGAGGTAGAGAAGCGGGCCTGTGACCGGAAGGAGGTAGGGAAGCGGGCTAGTGACCAGAAGGAGGTAAGGAAGTGGGCTTGTGACTGGAAGGAGGTAGGGAAGTGGGCTTGTGACCGGAAGGAGGTAGAGAAGCGGGCTTGTGACCGGAAGGAGGTAGAGAAGTGGGCTTGTGACTGGAAGGAGGTAGGGAAGTGGGCTTGTGACCGGAAGGAGGTAGGGAAGCGGGCTTGTGACCGGAAGGAGGTAGGGAAGCGGGCCTGTGACAGGAAGGAGGTAGGGAAGCGGGCCTGTGACAGGAAGGAGGTAGGGAATCGGGCTTGTGACCGGAAGGAGGTAGGGAAGTGGGCTTGTGACCGGAAGGAGGTAGGAAAGAGGGCTTGTGACCGGAAGGAGGTAGGGAAGCGGGCCTGTGACAGGAAGGAGGTAGGGAAGCGGCTTGTGACCGGAAGGACGTAGGGAAGTGGGCCTGTGACCGGAAGGAGGTAGGGAAGCGGGCCTGTGACTGGAAGGAGGTAGGGAAGCGCGCTTGTGACCGGAAGGACATAGGGAAGTGGGCCTGTGACCGGAAGGAGGTAGGGAAGCGGGCTTGTGACCGGAAGGAGGTAGGGAAGCGGGCTTGTGACCGGAAGGAGGTAGGGAAGCGGGCTTGTGACCGGAAGGAGGTAGGGAAGTGGGCTTGTGACCGGAAGGAGGTAGGGAAGCGGGCCTGTGACAGGAAGGAGGTAGGGAAGCGGCTTGTGACCGGAAGGACGTAGGGAAGTGGGCCTGTGACCGGAAGGATGTAGGGAAGCGGGCTTGTGACCGGAAGGAGGTAGGGAAGCGGGCTTGTGACCGGAAGGAGGTAGGGAAGTGGGCTTGTGACCGGAAGGAGGTAGGGAAGCGGGCTTGTGACCAGAAGGAGGTAGGGAAGTGGGCTTGTGACCGGAAGGAGGTAGGAAAGCGGGCTTGTGACCGGAAGGAGGTAGGGAAGCGGGCCTGTGACAGGAAGGAGGTAGGGAAGCGGCTTGTGACCGGAAGGACCTAGGGAAGTGGGCCTGTGACCGGAAGGAGGTAGGGAAGCGGGCCTGTGACTGGAAGGAGGTAGGGAAGCGGGCTTGTGACCGGAAGGACGTAGGGAAGTGGGCTTGTGACCGGAAGGAGGTAGGGAAGCGGGCTTGTGACCGGAAGGAGGTAGGGAAGCGGGCTTGTGACCGGAAGGAGGTAGGGAAGCGGGCTTGTGACCGGAAGGAGGTAGGGAAGTGGGCTTGTGACCGGAAGGAGGTAGGGAAGCGGGCCTGTGACAGGAAGGAGGTAGGGAAGCGGCTTGTGACCGGAAGGACATAGGGAAGTGGGCCTGTGACCGGAAGGAGGTAGGGAAGCGGGCCTGTGACTGGAAGGAGGTAGGGAAGCGGGCTTGTGACCGGAAGGACATAGGGAAGTGGGCCTGTGACCGGAAGGAGGTAGGGAAGCGGGCTTGTGACCGGAAGGAGGTAGGGAAGTGGGCTTGTGACCGGAAGGAGGTAGGGAAGCGGGCTTGTGACCAGAAGGAGGTAGGGAAGCGGGCTTGTGACCGGAAGGAGGTAGAGAAGCGGGCCTGTGACCGGAAGGAGGTAGAGAAGCGGGCTTGTGACCGGAAGGAGGTAGAGAAGCGGGAGGGATAGATAGGAGATACATTGTAACAGTTACAGCAATAGAAACACTTTGAATAGGCTAATGAATCTTTTATTGCTGCAGATCAGCATCTTACACCTCAAAGAAGGACAATATGTAAATGAAGCCACGCCCCCTGATTGGGGATGTATGAAGCCACGCACCCTCATTGGGGGATGGATGAAGCCACGCCCCCTCATTGAGGCATGGATAGGAGATACATTGTAACAGTTACAACAATAAAAACACTTTGAATAGGCAAATGAATCATTTATTGCTGCAGATCTGCATCTGTTACACCTCAAAGAGGGACAAATGAGAACAACAAGGGACAGGGGGACATGGACTCCAAAGAGGGACAGTCTCTCCAAATCAGGGACACTTGGGAGGTATTTATAACATGCACTATGAGATCTAGGAAGGAGGTAAAATGATGGGCTGTCCTGGAAGTTTCACACCTTGGGATGCCCCTGAGGAAGGGTATTGCCAGTCCCTGAGTATTTTCCACTCTATTGCTGGGTGTTGCAGGTTATGGTCCACTATAATGTGGGGAGGGTGTTTATGTATGGTGGGGGTAGACTATGAGATTTCCTATGGGGCCTATGATACCTATGTGCTCCCTTGGCTGTGTATTACCCGGCCCATCCCTGGACAGTCCTGTACTTTGTGCCCCAGTCTTATGTCAGTCATTGTGGCATCATTTGCCATCCTTGGTGTAGAGGGGTTCTGGAGGGTAACTGTGATTGGATGGTACAGCTGGCACCTGGGGACTGAGGGGGGCTCAACTATAGGTTAAAGCAACACTATAGTCTGCCATAGTTCTCATTCATTGTATAGCTGCCAGTCATGTGATTGCCAAGTGGGCTTGCACCTAAAAACCTTAATGGTTGCTGGTGGTCTGGTGGAGGCCCCTGATGCAGTATTTCTTTTTCCATTAAAGCATTGGTATGCCCTGCAGTGTGTATCCCCCCAGGTCGCCCCATACACTCAACTTCATGTTGCTCCCATGATTGCTCCGGTCGGCCCCGATCCATATGCCCTTGCAGGGGTGTATACCTGATGTTCTCCTCTTTCCAATGACTCCATTGAGCCTTTAGCACCCCTAGGTCCAGAGATTCAGGGCTCGGCGGAGTACCACCCCGGTGCCAGCGAGCAATGGTACCAGGAAATTGTGGTACCACTGCTTGATCCGGTTGCCTCCAATTCAATATACCTGGGGTTCTTCTCTTTCCAACGGGACCTCCAGTGAATCTTTAGCACCCCTAGGTCCAGAGATTTTCGGCTTGAAATAGTACCACCCCAGTTACAGCAAGCAACAATACCGGGACCGGGTCTCACTGCTTGATCCAGTTGGCCCCAATCCACATGACCTTGCAGGGGTGTATACCTGAGGTTCTCCTCTTTCCAACGGCACCTCCAGTGAGTCTTTACCACCCCTAGGTTCAGAGATTCGGGGCTCGGAAAAGTACCACCCTGGTGCCAGCGAGCAACAGTAGCCGGACTTTGCGGTCCCACTGCATTATCTGGTTAGCCCCAATCCACATGCCCTTGCAGGGGCGCATACCTGAGGTTCTCCTCTTTCTAACCACATATCCATTGAGTCTTTAGCACCCAGATGTCCGAAGATCTGCCTTGGAAGAGTACCACCCTGGTGCCAGCGAGCAACATTACCAGGACTTTGTGGTACCACTGATTGATCTGGTTGGCCCGATCCATATGCCCTTGCAGGGGCGTATACCTGAGGTTCTTCTCTTTCCAATGGTACCTCCAGTGAGTCTTTAACCCTCCTAAGTCCAGAGATCCACAGCTCGGAAACGTACTATCCCTGTGCCAGTGAGCAATGGTACTCAGATTTCGTGGTACCACTGCTTGATCTGGTTGGCCTTGATCCACATGTCCTCCAGAGAGTCTTTAGCACTCCTAGGTCCAGAGATTCGGGTCTCGGAAGAGTACCACCCCGGTGCCAGCGAGCAACATTACCAGGACTTACCACTGCAAGATCCGGTTGCCTCCTATCCACATGCCCTTGCAGGGGTGTATACCTGAGGTTCTCCTCTTTCCAGCAACACCTCCAATTAATCTTTAGCACCCCTAGGTCCAGAGTTTTGGGGATTGGAAGAGTACCACCCCAGTTTCAGCGAGCAGCAATACTGGGACCGAGTCCCACTGCTTGATCCGGTTGGCCCCAATACGCATGTCCTTGCAGGGGCGTATACCTGAGGTTCTCCTCTTTCCAGTGAGTCTTTAGCACCCCTAGGTCTGGAGATTCGTGGCTTGCAAAAGTACCTTCTCGCGTCAGTGAGGAACAGTACTGGGACTTTGCGGTCCCACTGCAAAATCCAGTTTGCCCCGATCCACATGCCCTTGCACGGGTGTATACCTGAGGTTCTCCTCTTTCCAACGGCACCTCCAGAGGGTCTTTAGCACCCCTAGGTCCGGACATCTGCGGCTCAGCAGAGTACCACCCTCTGGTGCCAGCGAGCAATGGTACTGGGACTTTGCGGTACCACTGCTTGATCTGGTTTGCCCCAATCCACGTGCTCTTGAAGGGGTGTATGTTCCAGGTTCTCCACTTTCCAACAGCACCTCCAGTGGGCCCGGAGATCCAGCACTCGGAAGAGTACCACCCAGGCGCCAGCGAGCAACATTTCCAGGACTTTCAGGTACCACTACAAAATCCAGTTGCCTCCTATCCACATGCCCTTGCAAGAGTGTATACCTGAGGTTCTTCTCTTTCCAACCACATATCCAGTGAGTCTTTAGCACCCCGAGGTCCGGAGATCCGCCTCTTGGAAGAGTACCACCCTTGAGCCAGCGAGCAACATTACCAGGACTTTGTGTACCACTGCTTGATCTGGTTGATCCTGAGGTTCCTTTCTTTCCAATGATACCAGCCATTAGCCCCCCTAGGTCAGGAGATCCAGGGCTCGGAAGAGTACCACCCCTGCAAGACTTTGCAATAACGCTGCTTGAACTGGTTGGCCCCAATCCACATAACCTTGCAGTTATATAACCTCTTTCCGATGATACCAGCCAATAGCCTTCCTAGGACAGGAGATTCAGGGCTAGAAAGTGTACCCCTGGGGTACACTTGACACAGCACCAATACACTGGACATTTGCTTTAAAGGAAAAATAAATACTGCATCGGGGCCTCCACCAGATTTTCTGCCCAGGGGCCTCCACCACACTTATAGACTTATAGACTCTTATAGGCTCCGGGACCTGCAAGGTTCCTCCTTAAATGAATTAAGGCTCAAGGCTTGTATCTCAATTGACTGGTCTTAGAGCACCATCTAGTGGTTGGAGTCCATACATTAGCACATACGTTAGTTGTATATGCCAGGACTAACGCTCACATTTCATAACTTTAAAGTGGACCAAGACCCAGGATTTTGACTATCCTGATTTTTGGTCCTTTCCTCCGATCGCGGATGCCCCGCTGTGTGAAACTCTCCAGATTGCCTGAACAAACTCACCTCTTCCCGGTCCTACATCGTCGTCCAATCAGCGAGCTCAGGGTCACTGACATCATGTCGTCTAAGCCTTCTTCTAAGGCCAGCGGCTCAAAGCACACCGGACGGACACAACCCCCTGCCTCCCTCTAACAGGGAGCGTGCCCATTGGCCATTCAGAAATGCCTGGTCCTTGCTAGAGGAATAGCAGGGATGCGTCCCCGGCTCGCACATGGGCCGTTGGACCGGGAAGCAAGGTAAGTGTAAGGGGGTGACCTGGGGGGTTTCACATAGTAGGGCATCCCAATTTTTGATCCCCCAGGGGGAGGGAATTGATCGCCCGGAAATTTTATAGATTCCTGGGCCGATCGCGTTGGGTTTTGGTCCACTGCATGTTGAGAACAAAGCCAGCGAGGATGCAGCAGTCCCAGGCCTGGAGACGTGATGTCTATATGAAATGACAAACTAAGACAATGTGTATCAGAGTCATCTGCCTACCATCTAATTGTATACCAGGAGCATAAAAATCAAAAAATCATAACACCTGGCAATCCTGGCCTCATATGAATACACGCTCTGGGTTTAGCACAAACAAAAAAGAAATGATAGTTAAATTATTAAGCATTAATATGTGAACAAAGCAGGGGAGGGAGGGTTAAAGAGAACATCTGGGAAAAAACATTGGGCCAAAAAACAATAAGAGTTAACTGGAATTCGAATATCCCCCCAAAAAATCAACCCCCTCAAAATGGAGAACAAAGGTTCTCCAGAGAAGACAGTACAAACAGCGAATAAAGCTTTGCAGAAAACGCAGAAGCTGGAGAGATCAAATCGCTATGGAGAAACAGTAAAGAAAAGAGGGGGGAAATATGGGGAACCATAGGGACCAGGGGCTTAGCCGGCCAAATGCGCATGGGGTACTACAAAACAGCAGATTTTCCTTGCGTAAGGTGCAAATTGGGGCAAGAAGAGGCAATTAGACCTTCTCCTGTATGCTTGCCATTTGGTGCAACTCACACGTGCGCATGCATCGATGGACCTGAGTAGGAAGACAAGACACGGTTATCTAGGAAACAGGGTCCAGACTGTGTTGCTGTTATCTTCTTGTCAGGAAGGGAAAGGTTATTCTGGAATATGTAAGGCCCAGTTTTCAGCACCTGACCAGTGCCAAAATGTTCTCCAGAGAATACACTCGGAAACGGCGAATAGAGCTTCACAGAAAACGCAGAAGCTGGAGAGATCAAACCGCTATAGAGAAACAGTAAAGGAAAGGGGAGAAACCATCGGGACCAGGGGCTTAGCCGACCAAATCCGCATGGGGCGGGGCCATATGTGTTTCAAAACAGCAGATTTTCCTTGCGGAAGGTGCAAATTGGCGCAAGAAGAGACAATTAGCACTTCTCCAGTGTGCTTGCCTTTTGGTGCGATTCGCATGTGCACCCGATGTGTGCACGCAGCCATGGAGCATGTGCCTAGGCGCATGTGGAATAATTTACGCTCCACCCATGAATTCTATAGAGTATCTAAGGTCAAGGGAAGTAACAGCTAAACTGGAGAGACCAATTACTGTAGTCAGTCCATTTAGAAGCTAGAAACAGGACCAGTAATAGTTAAGTTGAGTTAAGTTGAGCGAGTTTGCTATGGCTTTCTGGAACATTCCACACATGACCAGTTTTGTGAGGGACACATCTTAGTGAGTTTAGTGGGACCAGAACTAATACAGGTCAGGGGACTCGCCAAAGCCAGAGTAGTCTAGTTTTGTCTGTTGAGCGGTGCAGAAGGAAAGTGCAGGAGGAGCAAGGGAGGAGTCTAGGCCTGGAACCAGAATTGATACAGGAGCAACCCGCCAATCCTCTGCCCTAGGATCTGAGTAGGAAGACAAGACATGGTTTAGCAGTTTAGCAAAAACAAAAGCAATAAAAAAAAATTTATAGTTAAAATATTAGGCATTATTATGCAAAAAAAACAGGGGAGGGAGAGTTAAAGAGAACATCTGGGACAAAACATTGAGGCCGATAAGGGTTAACTGGAATCAGAATACCCCCCCCAAAAAAATGTAGAACACAGGTTCTCTAGAGAATATACTCCCAAATGGCGAATAGAGCTTTTCAGAAAACACAGAAGCTGGAGAGATCAAATCGCTATGGAGAAACAGTAAAGGAAAGGGGAGAAACATGGGAAACCATCAGGACCAGTGGCTTAGCTGGCCAAATGCGCATGGGGCGGGGCCATATGCGCTTCAAAACAGCAGAATTTCCTTGTGGAAGCGCAAATTGGTGCAAGAAGAGGCTATTTGGGCTTCCCATTTACCCACGCAACCATGGACCTGAGTAGGAAGACAAGACATGGGAAACAAGGTCCAGAATGCACTGCTGTGATCTTCTTGTCAGTAAGGGAAAGGAAGAGATCCAGGTTATTCTGGAATCTTTAAGGGCCTAGTTTTCAGCACCTGACCTGTGCCAAAGGGGTATAAGGGATGAACAAGGGCCGACCATTCCCCACCAAGCATAGGGACTGGCAGGGGCATAACTTAGGTGCAGGGGGTTTGACCGCACCAGGGCCCAGTAGGTCAGGGGGATCTCATCACTGCTGCTCCTGTACCTAATTTACCATATTTGTTCTCACTTGGCCTCATTTACAGAAAGGAAGTGGCATGTGTCTCTGTTGTTTTAGTCATTAGTTATCTAGCTGTATCCAACTGAGACAGAATAAAGTTTACTGCATGAGCGGTGAAGGCTGAGGTCATGGACAGGAAAATCAGGATCAAAGTCCAGAGGCAGGCTGAGGTCATGGACAGGCAGATCTGGATCAAAGTCCAGAGGCAGGCTGAGGTCATGGACAGGAAGTCAGGATCGAAGCTAAAAGGCAGGCCAAGTTTGTGGGCAGGCAGATCAGGATCGTAGTCGAGAGGCAGGCCGAGGCTGTGAGCAGGCAGATCAGGGCTGAATTTAAGGGACTGATTGAGGTTGTGGGTAGGAGCTAAGAGGCAGGCTGAGGTCATAGTCAGGCAGATCACAATCGAAGTCAAGGGACAGGCACAGGTTATAGACACGATGATCAGGACTGAAGTCGAGAGGCAGACTGAGGCCATGGGCAGGCAGATCACGTTCAAAGTCAAGAGAAAAGTGCAGGTCATGGACAGGCGGATCAGAATCAAAGTCTAGAGGCAAGCCGAGGCTGTGAGCAGGCAGTTCAAGATTGAAGTTGGGGGGGGAGGCCGAGGTCGTCAGCAGGCGGATCGGGATCTTAGTTGAGAGACAGACAAGGTCGCGGGGAGGCAAATCAGGAATGTAGTTAAGAGGCAGGCTGAGGTCGTGAGCAGGCAGATAAGAATCAGAGATGAGATGCAGCCCGAGGTCATGGGCAGGCAGATGAGGATTGAAGTCGAGGGGAAGGCTGAGGTTGTGGACAGGCAGATCAGGATCTCAGGTTTGAGGCAGGCTGAGGTCATGGGCAGGAAGATCAGAATGGAAGTCCAGAGGCAGGTTGAGGTATAGGACAGGGAGATCAGGATCAAAGTCCAGAGGCAGGCTGAGGTCAAGGACAGGAAGATCAGGATTAAAGTCCAGAGGCAGGCTGAGGTCAATGACAGGAAGATCAGGATTAAAGTCCAGAGGTAGGCTGAGGTCAAGGACAGGAAGATCAGGATCAAAGTCCAGAGGCAGGTTGAGGTCATGGACAGGGAGATCAGGATCAAAGCTGAAAGGCAGGCCACTTTTGTGTGCAGGCAGATCAGGATTGTAATTGTGAGGCAGGCCGAGGATTGAAGTAGACAGTCATGCCAAGGTCATGGGCAGGAAGATCCGGATCTTAGTTGAGAGGCAGGCTGAGGTCATAAGAAAGAAGGTTAAGATTGTAGCCAAGGTAGAGGCAAGGTCATGGGCAAGTAGATCAGAAACGTAGTTAAGAGCCAGGTTGAGGTTGTAGGCAGGAAGATCAGGATGGAAGTCCAGAGGCAGGTCGAGGTTGTGGCCAGGCAGATCAGTATTGGAGTCAAGAGGCAGGCCAAGATTTTGAGAAGGAAGATTAGGATTGTAGCCAGGAGACAGGCACAGCTCGTATGCAGGAAGATGGGGGTCAGAGTCAAGAGGCAGCCAAGGGCATGGGCAGGCAGATCAGGATCTTTGTTGAGAGGCAGGCTGAAGTTGTGGGCAGGAAGATCAGGATCAAAGTCGAGAGGCAGGCTCAGAACATGGGCAGGAAGATCAGGATCAAAGTCGAGAGGCAGGCTCAGAACATGGGCAGGCAGATCACAATCAAAGTTAAGAGACAGGTGCAGGTCATGGACAGGCTGAATAGGGTCAAAGTCGAGAGGCAGACCGAGGCCGCAAGCAAGCAGATCAGGATCTTAATTGAGAGGCAGGCTGAGTATATGGGCAGGAAGATCAGGATGGAGGTCTAGAAGCAGGTCAGGGTCATGGGCAGACAAATCAGAATCAAAGTTGAGAGGCAGGCTTTGGGTCATGGGCAAGAAGATCAGGATGGAAGTCCAGAGACAGGCCAAGGTTGTGGACAGGAAGATCTTAGTTGAGAGACAGGCTCAGGTCTCGTTTAGGAAGATCGGGATCAGAGTCAAGAGGCAGGTTGAGGTCGTGGGCAGGCAGATCAGGATTGAAGTCGACAGTCAGGCCAAGGTCATGCGCAGGCAGGTAAGGATCAAAGTTGAGGGCAGGCGATCAGAATCAAAGTCAAAGAAGAAAGTCAGGCCTGTGTCAAAGAGATCAGGATCAGAATCAAAGAACAAGCCGCAACCTTAAACACTCAAGATGTTCAGGAGTCCAGAACTCACTCAGGGCTGGGGGGGGGGGGGACATGTGTGTGCATTTTCTCTCACGCATTTTCTCTTGCGCATTTTCTCTGCCGGCGAGAGGAGAATTATACCTGGATGTACACATGTAGCTTCTCCTAAGACTCCATTTGGTGCTATTGTGATTTATTATTATTTTATTATTTATCATTCAATGCTTTTCAACATCTTCTGTGTGAGATATCACAGCGGGCGGAGCTTTGATAGGCCAGATAACGATTGCTACATCTGTATGAGCAGTGTCGCCCAGTAACTGTTTTGATCCACATATAATAATAATGATAATAGAAGACATTTTTCAAGTAATTAAAATACACAACCGGTGAAAACATCACAAGAGAAAACCGGAAGAGACCACTTCCAAGATCCACTTGTCTGTGACCTCCCGGGCCCAGACCTGGAAGAAGTGCCGCAGCCATCCCCCCACCCGCAAGGGTGAGGGCGCCCCCTCATTGCTGAGCTGGCTTGGCAGCGGGCTTGGGCTTGGAACCCCAGACAGGTCCTGGACGGGCCCGTCCTCTGCCTCTGTTCCAGGAATCACCTCTGAAGGCAGAGTAGGCAGCTCCTCTGCCTGCTCTGGCCCCGCAAAAGGAAGGATTAAAGGAGCCTGCCCCCCCGAAAGGAGCGACGCTGCTTCTTGCGTTGCGGTAGTTTTCCTCCTTTCGCTACTGAATCCAATTTATCTCCAAACAGCTGCATACCCAGGAAGGGTAGCCCTGTAAGTGACTTCTTAGCCGCAATGTCAGCCGCCCACTGGCGCAACTCAGCGAATAGCCACCAGCAACGCCGAAGTTCTGCTACACATACATATTGTGTCATCCAAGGCAGATAAGACAAGGACATGAACAATTCACACCGCATAAGCGCTGCAAATTCATCGCTGGCCGGGTTAAGCTGGGAACCACTCAACAGGCACCTAACCACAGACCTGGTAGCCACAGCCGTGAGCGCAGAAGCACAAACAGGCCGCAAGGCTGAACCCACGCTAGCAAAGGCATGGCAAGCCATTTGATCAATACGTCGGTCCTCATCATCCTTAATCGTGGTGGCGTCTGGAGAGTGCACAACAGATGTGTTGGACAATCCCAAAACGGGCGCATCGACCTCGGGAGGGGACGACCAGCGCTTCACCACGTCCACCGGAAAGGGATACTTCCTATCCCATCCCTGAGGAACACCGGGAAGCCGGCTAGGTCTTTCCCATTCCTTAAGAATCAGATTTTTTAAATGCTTCTGATTTGGGAACTCCAAACGAGGCTTAGAGGTCCCAAAAAATTCCGCCTTCTGTGGAGGAGACTCCGCCGGAGGAGAAATAGCCAGCACCTCAAATAAAAGGGCCAGGATCTTGGGAGTATCCACGGCATCCCCATGCACCTGCCCAGCATCAGCATCCAAAAACTGCTGATCCTCAGAGCCATCAGATTCCGCAAACAGTTCTCCTTCTTCAAGTGGGGAATAATCAGACCAGTCAAGGGAATCCTAATCATCAAAATCCAGAACCGGCGCGGCCGGCGACAAATGTCTTCTCTGAGCCGGGGCCTTTCTGGCCACAGAGCTAGAAATCAATTTTTCGATGTTGGCCAATCTAGCACATACATCAGATTGCGACTCCCCGCTAATGACCGTGTCAGGCAGGATCAGGCAGGGTGGAGTAGGTGATGAGACCGACGGCGCTGACCCAGACGCCTGGGACCCCGACTGCTGCGTTATGGCCTGCTGTGCACATGGTATGCAATCCAGCACATTATCCCCCGTAAGGGACGCCCCACAACCCACGCACTGCTGGGATTGCCCCGAAGGGGCCCAGGTATCGCGGCCGCCCGTGCCGCTTCGCTGCGGCCGCGATCGTAGGTGTCCCCGCTGCTGCTCCCCACTCCATACTGCACGTGATCGGTTTGTTATCAGGCCTTGGATTGGTCTGTTTGCCCCGGTTTTCACTGTTTATGTGTGTTTTTTTTGTTGTATTGCTTTGTAATTTGTGCACGGGTATCCATGACCAACATTCTCAGGATATATGTCTAATCATTGCACTTGGTCACTTTATATGCAGTCTCGTCACTTTATATGCAATTTCTTGCACTGTTTGTATTTTTATTGGATATCAGTGGTGTTGTGTATGTACTCTTTATATGCATTGTTGTCATATGCATTGACATGTTAATTTCATCAATTTATTAGGGATTATTAATTTGGAATTTTGTGCCGGCACAAATAGGTTTAAATTTATTGTAAGGGGCTTCTTATATTAATATACGTGCTTAGAATTAGGAGTTAACCCAGAAATGTATTGCTGCGTTTGCAGCACTGGATGGATTTTGGGGACTGGCAGTGTTTTTAATGTGTTGTTTGTTGTATAGTGTCTGTCATGTCTAGTGGTTTTGATATTTTGATTCTTAATAAATATTATTCAATTGACTTTGATATTGTTGGTGCTCCTGTGTTTTAGGTCAGTGGGCAGTGTCCCATTAGCCTAATCTTGGTATATTGTCTCTAGCTTTACAGTGCAGCACAAACTAATAATCTTATGCGGTGCACCACTCTGGTTGATCTTAGACAAAAAAGGTGCATATAACTTAAACAAGTATATGAAAACAACAAGAAGCCCTGCAGGGCACTCACAACGCTGTAATGGCGCCTCTCCTACCAAAATGTGCAGACAGCAGAGGAAGAAGGGTGGGCCAGCGCAGATCGAGTGCCGCGGCTGGCCCCGCCCCTTCCCCATCATCGCTGTTCCCGGCCAATGCCGAGCGCCGCATAGAGCGCCAGAGAGAGAGAGGGGGCGGGCCGCCACCAGCGCGCCGAACTCCTATAAGTACACCTGTTAAGGTGTACCCTAACCTCACCCAGACCTGCAGCCTAGGCTAGGAGGCATAGGGGTTTAAAATTTAACTAGGTCCGGGCAGAAATAGGGACAAAGATGGCCGGGTGTGAACCCGGCGTACCTGCAAGGAAGAGACAGCCATCTTCTGACTTGCTCGCCGACTCCTGCAGAGAATACTTGGGAATGTGTGGGAGGTCCCAGGTATTTATGGACTGGGAGGGGCTTCTTTTTCTAGTCATCTCTGCAGAAGTTCGCCCTCTACTGGACCATAACCCACGTGTAATGAATCTATCTGAAGCAGGGTGTGAGACATACTTGGAATAATACCATTTTGTTATTACTCACCTGTAAAATGGGTATTATAAGTATGTCACACACCCTGCTTTTTCTGTTAAAGATTTTGCAATTGGCTCTTCCTGGTCCCCTTACTGCTTTCCTATACTGGGGAATGTGTGGGAGGTCCCAGGAATTTATGGACCGGGAGGGGCTTCCTTTTTTCTAGTCATCTCTACTGGACATAACCCACATGTCATGAATATTGGAAGCGGGGTGTGTGACATACTTATAATACCCATTTTACAGGTGAATAATCACAAAATGGTATTTTTAACCCCTTCCTCCCTGGATATTTTAGGTAAGAGAAAGGCCAGATGCATTGTCAACACCCCTCCCCACTCCTCAGTATGCATAATTGGGATGCCTCCAAGGGCACAGAACAAGATCCGGGACAGTAAAAATCTTGTACCTTTTTAACACCTTCCTTTCAGTATGCTTAAATCGGAACAAAATCCAGCGCAGCAGGCCCTGGAATCTTTTTAAGATGCTGCCCTTCACCTGGGCATCCCAAACTGTGATGCCCCACAGTGTGACCCCCCCCCCCCTCCATGGGCACTGCAAAACTCACCTGCTTCTTGGTTCCGTCACCAATGTAACAATCGGCTGCATCCCCAGCATCTTGGGGTTGTATGTGCACTCCTGTCCCCAGTTTCAGATAGGCTGGAGACGGGAGCAGGCCCTATGCTGGAGATGCTGCTGTTTTTGCTCGCCGTTTGCCAAACATTACATATGCCCAGCAAATGACTCTGATTGGATGAGAGCCTGCGCACGTTCTGAAGGACTGAGGTAAGGTGAGCTTGTATGGGCAATTTGGGGGGTGTCACACAGTGGAGCATCCCAAATCGGGATTTTGTTACTCTTTAACCACTTACATTCAATACTGTTTTTTTTTTTCAATCACATTAACCTCTTCCTCTTACCTTGCTAGAATGCTTACGATTAACCCTTTAGCTTGGGAGCATCACCATTTATTATGATCAATTAGAGTTTATCTTGCTGTTATACATTAACCCCTTCCTTTCGCTGTGCTACTGGAAAACTCCTTCACTTCCAGACATTGTAATGAAAAGACCAAATGTCATATTCTCAAAAGTAAGGCCTTCCTTTCTGTGTGCTTATCATTACCCCTTACATTCAGTACAATACCTTTGTTTCTTGATCACTTATTAATTACACATTAGCCCCTAATTTTTACTGCGCTACATAAATACACCATGCTTTTGTGACATTGTGTGAAAATAAACAGTAAGTCTCTTAACCCCTTCCTCTCTGTATGCTTACCATTAACCCCTTACATTCCTTATGCTTTCCTTATGCTACAAGGCAACCCCTTTCCTTTCTGGACATTTTATGTAAGCGGAAGGCCTGTCTTGCTGCTCTAAATAGTAAGGCCTTGCTTAACCCCTTTCTCTTGGTATGCCTAACCTTAAAGTGGGCCAAAACCCAGGATTTGAACTATCCCAGGTTTTGGTCTGTCCCTCTGGGGCAACCTGCTGTGTGAAACCCCCGAGGTCACTGAGTCCACTTACCTCTCCTCAGGCCCACACTGTGGCTAGAGATGCCGGCTCGAATCCCAGTCGCACTTGAGAGTGGCGCCAGCATCACTCGGCTCCCTTCAGATGTGCACGGCCCTGCCTAGCAAGTTGCGGTGGGTGGAGGGAAACGAGTGATGCCGAAAGGTGAGTTTACTGTGCGCCCTGGGGGGTTTCACACAGCGGGGCATCCAAATTCGGGATGTCCTGGAGTTGAGGGAGTAAGCCTGTCCCTATAGACTCCAGGGTGGGTTTTGGTCCATTTTAACCCCTTACATTCAGTTCAGTACACCACCTTGTTTCATCATCAGCTTGTCTCTCTCTCCCTTCTAATCCATGCTGCGTCATTTCACCGCCATCACCTTGAAAGAGGCCGCCAGCCCTGTAAAGCTGACACTTCTGAAAGTGGCGTTTAATTGAACCTGTCGCAGTTAACTCTATATTTAAATAATGTTATCACCACTACATTATGATTAATTAAAATTGCAACTCAGCGCTCATAACATTTATACGGCAAAATAAATAAATACACTTTAGAAGAAACTTTTTTTTCGGGGGCATTTAGCTAATCACCTCACCTGGCTGCCTCCCCTCGCCGTCCTCTCGCCCTCCCCCCACCAGCTCGGCCGACTTCTGAGGAAAGCGGCTTTAAAAAAAATGTATATTTCATGTGAGTGCGGAAGGATCAATTAAAGAATTAAAGTTAATGCGCTTCATTTTCATCTCCCATAATGAATACATTACCCCGGCGAACCAATCTGTTTTCCAGAGAAAGGCATTCATTATATTAGCAATCAAAGTGTATACACACAAAATTCAAATTTATGACTTTCAACATGCAGACGGTAAGTGGAGCTCAGGATTTTGAGGGCATCTCTCCCCTCCCAAGGGAGCCGTATGGAACTTTTTTTTTTTTTCTATAAAGAGAACCAGTCTTTGGAGAAAATGTAGGGTCTTCTATGGCAGAGACTCAGTTGCCTGGCTGTGGTGCTACAAACTAGGAGGCCCGATTTAACTTTGTGGCTGCTATGGGGCCTGGGGACATATGAGGTGCCCAGTCAATCACAGGTAATAACTACCTGGTATTTTACAGTAGGAGCAGTTTGCGCATGGGCCCTACCTTATTAGGCCTAGACAGTTTGTGCTGTAAATGGGTCCTGGGAAGTGTTATGGCCACCGGTGTGCTTTTATTTTTTGCCAGAAAGCTTGTGGCCACTGTTGGAGAGAAAGGAAAGTATATTGCTATAAAACAGGTTTCATAAAGGGAGTGTTAAAGAGCTGGGTAAAATACTAAGTGGACTTAACATAAAGAGACTTTACTGAGGGGGACTTTTTTTCTCAAAGGCTTACTGTATATTTAACTGCTTTTATAACTTATAGAGCTATTGGTGTTTACCAAACTGTGCTCCATGCCTAGCAATGCTGTCCAATGCTGGTGAATATCATTGTGCAAGATGTGAGCGCATTGCACATTTGGAAGCCCAGACTCTGGATATAAATGAGCAACTGATATGCTAGAAAGAAGTCTGGTGCTCACTGAGCAGGCACTCTCTGGGTAAGGGGATGGGGAGTGTGGTAGTACAGGAAAAACAGGCTGAGGAGACAGGAAGTTGGATAACAGTCAGGAGGGGTAGGGGTAAAAGTTACAGGGAGGCTAGCTCTGGGCTGGCACCCCCCAACACATTTGCTCGGTTGGCCAATGAGGAGGATGTTAGCTTAGGGGTGGCGCAGCTGTAGCAAGATGGCACCAAAAAAATGCCCCCCCCCCCCCCCCCCGCTGGGAAGGGGGACCCCACGCCAATTTTTTAAAAAATTAACCCTTTATAGTGTGGATAGTAGTTGTATTTTATATTATATTTTTTTTATAAAGTGCTTTTTTCAGTTTGGGGAGTCTCCTGGACAGGAACAGGGGGGCTACCAATACATATGTGGTACTGTTGTAATCGGGAGAAATGGGGCTTTCGGTCTATACTGTTCAAAAAGACTATCACAGTCCAGCTTGCCTTTAAAGCCTCTCCTCTCCATGTGGCCTAGTCGCGGTGTTAGTCACCTCCAAAGACTACTGGCCGGGCTGTAAAAAGGAACGGCTTAATCTTTGTAAAGAGGCATTTTCTGTCCCACTTAGTTTGGGTCCATAAATATTAGGCGCAGGTCCTGTCCCTTCACAATGGCGTCCAAGACCATGCACCTCCCGATCTCCACATCAATGACTGGCTGGCAATGTTGATTTAAAAAGCACCGCCACTCCACTGTAAGGCTCGGCTGCAAGAGAGCAAAAGGAGGGTCCGTGCCTCCACTCCCGCTTCACATCTTGAATGTTGGCCAGATTGGCCAGCCTGGTCTCCAGCAAAAACAAAATGTCAGCACCAAACTGTCTGAGAAACAAGCGTGTACAGGTTTAATGCTGGCGACATTAATGGTTGCCACCTTTATCAGAGGAGGAACTGCCATCAGAGTCATTAGGATGAAAGTCTCTTAGCTTTCCCTCCAGCCTCACTATCTGAACCTACACGCTTATTGGAGGAGACTGGCGCTTCCTCCTCCATATCTGAGGCCTATGAATCGAAAGAAGAAATTTCTATTGAGCAGTCCTCAGAGAGCACCTCAAACCGGTTGGAGAGCTACACCCCAATGCTCTCCCATGGCTTTGGCACTCCGCTATTCTTTTTCCTTTTTTTTTTCTTTGCGGCCATCCTGAAATCCAGGTAATCCTAAACCTCAGAGGAGAGCCCAGACCATTCTGCCTTGGGTCTGAACTCCCACCCTGCTCAGAAGGTGTAGGATCACGATCACCCAGCCTTGGCCTATGAGATCTTATAACAGGGATTCCAGCAGGGGCCACTATTACTAGAACTCCCCTGGTACTTGCATTGCCAGCCCCCCGAGCCGCCTCAGCTATTACATTGCTATTACAGTCTAGAAAAAAGACGATTGAGGGGTGATCTAATAACTATGTATAAATATATTCGGGGTCAATACAAGGATCTGTCCCACAATCTATTTATACCCCGGAGTGTAACCATAACCCGGGGGCATCCACTAAGGTTAGAGGAAAGGTGCTTTCTCCACCGACATAGGAGGGGATTCTTCTCTGTAAGAGCAGTGAGACTATGGAACTCGCTGCCAGAGGAGGTAGTAATGAGGGATACATTAAAAATGTTCAAAAGTGGCCTTGATGCCTTCCTGGCATGTAATAACATTTCCGGCTATGGCTACTAGACCACTGGAAGGAGTTAAACAGGCTGAACTGGATGGACTAAAGTCTTTATTCAGCCTTACATACTATGTTACTATGTTTAAGATGCCTAATTGGCCCGATGAGACAATTAAGCCTGTGGAGAACCATGGGAATATCCCCCGCGGGATTTCCTATCAGGGTATAACAAGGCTGCAGTGGTGCAACGCATTGCTTCCTCCCATACTCGCAGGCAGCATCCCGGAAATGTGCGCCATCCAGGTATGATACATTGTTTCAATTTTTGTACTATGAGATCTGATGCCCCTGTAAAAGTCAGCTGCCTGGCTGCTGTTTACAATATAACAAGGATGGTGGATCCCTTCTGAGTTACATTGTAAAGGTCAGCTGCCTGGCTGCTGTTTACAATATAACAAGGATGGTGGATCCCTTCTGAGTTACATTGTAAAGGCCAGCTGCCTGGCTGCTGTTTACAATATAACAAGGAGTGTGGATCCCTTCTGAGTTACATTGTAAAGGTCAGCTGCCTGACTGTTGTTTATAATATAACAAGGAGGGTGGATATTTTCTGAGTTACATTGTAAAAGTCAACTGCCTGGCTGCTGTTTACAATATAACAAGGATGGTGGATCACTTCTGCGTTACACTGTAAATGTCAGCTGCTTGGCTGCTGTTTACATTATAACAATGAGTTTGGATCCCTTCTGAGTTACATTGTAAATATAAACTGCCTGACTGCTGTTTACAATATAACAGTGGATCCATTCTGAGTTACATTGTAAAAGTCAGCTGCCTGACTGCTGTTCACGGTATAACAAGGAGCGTGAATCCCTTCTGAGTAACATTGTAAATATAAACTGCCTCACTGATGTTTACAATATAACAGTGGATCCATTCTGAGTTACATTGTAAAAGTCAGCTCTCTTGCTGCTGTTGACAATATAACAAGGAGTGTGTGATCCCTTCTGAGTTACATGGTAAAAGCCAGCTGCCTGGCTGCTGTTTACAATATAACAAGGGAAGTATAATGTATTGTTATGTGTATATGACCTCACGTGAAGTGTCCATGTTCCGCAGGTAGGTTCATGCAGTGATTAGGGGCCGCGGCACAATATATAACGGTGGATTTATGTGTTTATTTTTTAGATCATTCATTCCCTCGATCATCCTGGATCCTTTCTTCACGTGACTTCCAAATGTTCTGCGTATCCGCTACAACTGAACCACGCGCATTTTATCTGAAACCTTCGTCTCTTCTTTTATTGGTAGGTTCAAGTGTAAAAAGGTGACAGAGCCGTATATTGGGATGGGAGTTAAAACCTTGGAATGGGCTATCTCTCTCCAGGGTTCTATATAAAACAAGATGAGTCATTCTGAAAAGCCCACCATTTCCCTGCTGAGAGCTCCATTGTGTTACATTGTTACAACCAAGGACCAATTCATGTACCTTAATTGTTTCTATTGTAATCAGCTGTGGGGTTTAGACAGCTTACAGTGCATTGTGATGTGTGCATTGCTCTGTGAGACTCTGTAAAGATTGTCTCCTCTGTATCAGCCTAGTATTGGTCCTTTGTAATACGTACAGCTTAAAGAGGAAGTCCACGTTTTTGTATGTGCAGTCTGGCGCTTTCGCCGAAGAGGCAGCAAGTTGGGAGGAGACAGCAAACAAGGGGGGCCCCCCTCTTGCAGGGGCCTGGTAGCAGCCGCCTTCCCTGCCTCCATGGTATGCACGCCCCTGATTGGAGTTTCTTTACCTTATTGTACAGCTATAAAGTTTCAGCACAATCTGGTGCCTAATTATTATTATTATTCATTGTAATTAATGTGTATTTATAAAGTGCCACGCCCACTTACATCATCCACATGCCGATCGTGGGTGGCACGCCTTCTTTGTGTATTTAAACAGCGTGGACGCTACAACACATGGCCTCAGCGGATCAGAATTCTGTCATGGAGAAATCCCAATAGAAGTAAATGACCAGAATTAGACTGAGAGACAGAGGCGGATATGCGGCAAACAGTGTTTATTAACAACAACCAGTGAGTACACACCAACCAAGCTGCTATATACATATATACGCATAGATTGCTGTGACATCAGAAACATACGTGCTTAGGAGTCCAAAGAAAAGTCCAAGTCTAACAATGGCTAAGGCTAAGGTTAAGGCTGGAGTCCTGGGTCCAGAGTTAAAGTATCAGAGTTCCAGAAAAGTCCAAGTCTAACAATGGCTAAGGCTAAGGTTAAGGCTGGAGTCCTGGGTCCAGAGTTAAAGTATCAGAGTTCCAGAAAAGTCCGAGTCCAACAATGGCTAAGGCTAAGGTCCTGGTTCCAGAAATGTCCGAGTCCAACAATGGCTAAGGCTAAGGCTGGAGTCCTGATTCCAGAAAAGTCCAACAATGGCTAAGGCTAAGGCTGGAGTCCTGGGTCCAGAGTAAAAAGTATCAGAGTTCCAGAAAAGTCCAAGTCTAACAATGGCTAAGGCTAAGGTTAAGGCTGGAGTCCTGGGTCCAGAGTTAAAGTATCAGAGTTCCAGAAAAGTCCGAGTCCAACAATGGCTAAGGCTAAGGTCCTGGTTCCAGAAATGTTAAAGTATCAGAGTTCCAGAAAAGTCCGAGTCCAACAATGGCTAAGGCTAAGGCTAAGGCTGGAGTCCTGAGTCCAAAGTAAAAAGTATCAGAGTTTCAGAAAAGTCCAAGTCCAACAATGGCTAAGGCTGGAGTCCTGGGTCCAGAGTTAAAGTATCAGAGTTCCAGAAAAGTCCCAGTGCAACAATGGCTAAGGCTAAGGCTGGAGTCCTGAGTCCAGAGTAAAAAGTATCAGAGTTCCAGAAAAGTCCAAGTCCAACAATGGCTAAGGCTAAGGCTGAGGTCCTGGTTCCAGAAATGTCCGAGTCCAACAATGGCTAAGGCTAAGGCTGGAGTCCTGAGTCCAGAGTAAAAAGTATCAAAGTTCCAGAAAAGTCCAAGTCTAACAATGGCTAAGGCTAAGGTTAAGGCTGGAGTCCTGGGTCCAGAGTAAAAAGTATCAGAGTTCCAGAAAAGTCCAAGTCCAACAATGGCTAAGGCTAAGGCTGGAGTCCTGGGTCCAGAGTAAAAAGTATCAGAGTTCCAGAAAAGTCCAAGTCTAACAATGGCTAAGGCTAAGGTTAAGGCTGGAGTCTTGGGTCCAGAGTTAAAGTATCAGAGTTCCAGAAAAGTCTGAGTCCAACAATGGCTAAGGCTAAGGCGAAGGCTGGAGTCCTGAGTCCAGAGTGAAAAGTATCAGAGTTCCAGAAAAGTCCAAGTCCATTATTATTATTCTTTATAATTAATGTGTATTTATAAAGTGCCACGCCCACTTACATCATCCACATGCCGATCGTGGGTGGCACGCCTTCTTTGTGTATTTAAACAGCGTGGACGCTACAACACATGGCCTCAGCGGATCAGAATTCTGTCATGGAGAAATCCCAATAGAAGTAAATAACCAGAATTAGACTGAGAGACAGAGGCGGATATGCGGCAAACAGTGTTTATTAACAACAACCAGTGAGTACACACCAACCAAGCTGCTATATACATATATATATACGCATAGATTGCTGTGACATCAGAAACATACGTGCTTAGGAGTCCAAAGAAAAGTCCAAGTCTAACAATGGCTAAGGCTAAGGTTAAGGCTGGAGTCCTGGGTCCAGAGTTAAAGTATCAGAGTTCCAGAAAAGTCCAAGTCTAACAATGGCTAAGGCTAAGGTTAAGGCTGGAGTCCTGGGTCCAGAGTTAAAGTATCAGAGTTCCAGAAAAGTCAGAGTCCAACAATGGCTAAGGCTAAGGTCATGGTTCCAGAAATGTCCGAGTCCAACAATGGCTAAGGCTAAGGCTGGAGTCCTGATTCCAGAAAAGTCCAACAATGGCTAAGGCTAAGGCTGGAGTCCTGGGTCCAGAGTAAAAAGTATCAGAGTTCCAGAAAAGTCCAAGTCTAACAATGGCTAAGGCTAAGGTTAAGGCTGGAGTCCTGGGTCCAGAGTTAAAGTATCAGAGTTCCAGAAAAGTCCGAGTCCAACAATGGCTAAGGCTAAGGCTAAGTCTGGAGTCCTGAGTCCAAAGTAAAAAGTATCAGAGTTCCAGAAAAGTCCAAGTCCAACAATGGCTAAGGCTGGAGTCCTGGGTCCAGAGTTAAAGTATCAGAGTTCCAGAAAAGTCCAAGTCCAACAATGGCTAAGGCTAAGGCTGAGGTCCTGGTTCCAGAAATGTCCGAGTCCAACAATGGCTAAGGCTAAGGCTAAGGCTGGAGTCCTGAGTCCAGAGTAAAAAGTATCAAAGTTCCAGAAAAGTCCAAGTCTAACAATGGCTAAGGCTAAGGTTAAGGCTGGAGTCCTGGGTCCAGAGTAAAAAGTATCAGAGTTCCAGAAAAGTCCAAGTCCAACAATGGCTAAGGCTAAGGCTGGAGTCCTGGGTCCAGAGTAAAAAGTATCAGAGTTCCAGAAAAGTCCAAGTCTAACAATGGCTAAGGCTAAGGTTAAGGCTGGAGTCTTGGGTCCAGAGTTAAAGTATCAGAGTTCCAGAAAAGTCTGAGTCCAAAAATGGCTAAGGCTAAGGCTAAGGCTGGAGTCCTGAGTCCAGAGTGAAAAGTATCAGAGTTCCAGAAAAGTCCAAGTCCAACAATGGCTAAGGCTAAGGCTGGAGTCCTGGGTCCAGAGTTAAAGTATCAGAGTTCCAGAAAAGTCCAAGTCCAACAATGGCTAAGGCTAAGGCTGAGGTCCTGGTTCCAGAAATGTCCGAGTCCAACAATGGCTAAGGCTAAGGCTGGAGTCCTGGGTCCAGAGTTAAAGTATCAGAGTTCCAGAAAAGTCCAAGTCCAACAATGGCTAAGGCTAAGGCTGAGGTCCTGGTTCCAGAAATGTCCGAGTCCAACAATGGCTAAGGCTAAGGCTGGAGTCCTGATTCCAGAAAAGTCCAACAAAAGCTAAGACTAAAGCTAAGGCTATGGCTACGGCTGGAGTCCTGGGTCCAGAGTTAAAGTATCAGAATTCCAGGGTGCGGGTTCAAAGACAGAAACAATGCTGACTCGCTGAGGCCATGTGTTGATCAGCTTATATAGGCCAGGTAATCACAAGTGCAAGCTGATTCCCAGGAAGTCTGCAGAACAGCACCATCTGCTGGAAGCAGCAGCATAATGCAGGGGAAATCAAGCTGTGGAGGAACTCCAAACCTGACACAAATAGGACATGAGCCTGAGATTCTGCCATTTGTCTATAGTAAACACACCACGCCCCATGAATACAATAGATTATATTCAGACATAGTTGCCAGCAAAGTGCCTCAATAGCTGAGTTGTTTTCTGAGCTGCAGCTCATTTCCTCTAGACCTGACAAATTGGGTGTTACCAAGAATTTGGGGGATATCTGTAATCATATAAATTTTAATAAATAGACATATAATTATTACACTGCCTTTATCCTTTAACACATGTAAAGTAATAATTTGTGTTCTCTGTCTCATGCAAATAACAGTCACAAGTTAACGTCACCATGATCACCTGCTGCTGGTTTTTAATGTGCCATCCAATGCCTGTGTCCAATATGTATTTGAATGTCTGACTCAGGGTCCCACCTAATTAGGTATTAAAAGATTCATTTTTTTTAGAGGAAATGAGCTGCAGCTCAGAAAACACATCAGCTATTGAGGCACCTTGCTGGCAACTATAGCCCTGATTCAGAGTCTCTTTCACATGCACTTTTGCATGTGTTTGTGTACGTTTTGTGAGTTTTTGCATGCTTTTTCGTAATTTTCATTACTGTTTTCATGCGTACATGCGTGCAAACATAGCAGCTTGTCCAACATTTTTCTGTTTGGATGTATATTTAGAGAAAGATGCATGCTAAATATAGCGGGACACTGAAAATCGTCATTGGACGCCACGTTGGAAAACGCTGAAAAACTGTAATATACGAGGTTTACTAAGTAACGTAAATGGAAACCTCGTCCTCTCGAGGACGCAATGAGAGACGAAAAATGGCATTCTCGTTGGCATATGCAGATGCAAACAGTAAATGGAAGGCTTCCGATGGAGGCTCTGAATCATGCGTACGCACATATGCATACGGAAAAAAAGTGAAAAATGCACATTACGAGACAAATACAACACGGTTTTGAGAAGGCTCTGAATCAACCCTTATGTCTGAATATAATCTATTGTATTCATGGGGCGTGGTGTGTTCATATAAAGTATAATAGATAGACGTATAATTATTACACTTCCTTTCCCCTTTACCACGTGTAAAGTAATAATTTGTTTTCTCTGTATCAAGCAATGAACAGCCATAACGTCACCATGATCACTGAGATCCTCCTGCTGGGATTTCGCAGCCATCACGGGCTCAGCCTTCTCATCTTTCTGACGCTTCTTGTGGTTTACTGCCTGACAGTGTGCGGGAACTTTTTGATAATCACCCTGATTTGGCTGAGCAGTCACCTTCACTCTCCGATGTACTTGTTTTTGTCCCAGCTCTCTGTAACGGACGTCATGCTGACCACGAACATCTCCCCCAACACGCTGCACGTTGTTATGAACGAGGGCGCGGCCGTGTCTCTCGAGGGCTGCATGACTCAATTTTATTTTTTTGGGGTCACCGAATGCTCCGAGTGTCTTCTTCTCACCGCCATGTCCTACGACCGTTATTTGGCCGTCTGTAAGCCTTTGCGCTACTCTTCCCTGATGAGCCTTGTGCTCTGCGTGAGGCTCACCGTACTGTCGTGGCTCATCAGCTCCTTGCTCATCTTGATCCCCACCGTAACAGCGGCCAACGTGGATTTCTGCGGTCCCAATATCATTGACCATTTCTTCTGCGATCTCGGCCCTCTTCTGGAGATCTTGTGCTCAAAGTCGTCGTTGATTCGAACGGAAGTGGCTTTGTTGTGTATCCCCACGTTGATTATCCCGTTCGCCGTCGTCATCGTCTCCTATTCGTGTATTGTCTTTGCAATCTTACAAATCCAGTCCGACGCGGGCAGACGGAAAGCCTTCTCCACCTGCAGTTCTCACCTCTGTGTGGTGTCCATCTATTTTGGGACCTTGTTCTGCATGTATGTCCTTTCGCCCCAAGGACAATCTCTGGTGATCAGTAAAATTCTCTCCCTATCGTACACAGTGGTGACGCCGTTGCTTAACCCCATCATATACACCCTAAGGAATCAAGACATCAAGAAAGCTATCCGAGAGAAACTGACCAGACACTAGAGAAGGCCCAAGATCTCTAACGCGTTATGTCTTTTCTGGGGCTTCCAACCTGGGCCTCTGTGAGCACAACCGCTGGACCCAACCTACTGATTCAGTGCAGAACTTGCTTTGTCTTAGAGCGTAATCCAGTAATGCAGATGTAACATAACCATCCATTGTTCGTGTAATAGTCCAACGTTTCAGGTATATGGTGCTCCTTCATCGGACGTCCATTGTTCGTGTAATAGTCCAACATTTCGGGGCATATCAAGAAAACCTCAAGAAAGCTATCTGAGAGAAACTGACCAAACACTAGAGAAGGCCCAAGATCTCTAACACGCTACATCTTCTCCGAGGCTTCCACCTGGGCCTCTTTGAGAGGATTAGTGCAGAACTTGCTTGGTCTTATTTTATTTTGTTAACTTTCTGACAATATTCCGGCAGAAATAAACATTAAAATATTGTATTTTCAGATTGAATTGTATCTTGAATTAGAGTGTAATCCACTGATGCGAGTGTTAACATAACCATCCATTGTCCGGGAAATAGTCCACCATTCTGGGCATATGGTGGCGCTTCATCAGCTGCAGTTCTCACCTCTGTGTGGTGTCCATCTATTTTGGGACCTTGTTCTGCATGTATGTCCTTTCACCCCAGGGACAATCTCTGGTGGTCAGTAAAATTCTTTCCCTGTCGTACACAGCGGTGACGCCGTTGCTTGACCCCATCATATGCACCCTAAGGAATCAAGACATTAAGAAAGCTATCCAAGAGAAACTGACCAATTGCTAGAGAAGGTCCAAGATCTCTAACACGTTACTTCTTCTCCAAGGCTTCCAACCTGGACCTCTGTGAGCAGAACCCCTGGACCCAACCTACAGATTCAGTGCAGAACTTGCTTTGCCTTAGAGTGTAATCCAGTAATGCAAATGTAACATAATCATCCATTGTTCATGTAATAGTCCAATGTTTCAGGGCATATGGTGCTCCTTCATCAGGATGTCCATTGTCCGTCTAATAGTCCAAGGTTTCGAGGCATATCGAGAAAACCTCAAGAAAGCAATCCGTGAGAAATTGACCAAACACTAGAGAAGGCCCAAGATCTCTAACTTCTCTTGGGGTTCCAACCTGGGCCTCTGTGAGCACAACCCCTGGTCCCAACCTACAGATTCATTGCAGAACTTGTTTTGTCTTAGAGCGTAATCCAGTAATGCGAATGTAACATAACCATCCATTGTTCATGTAATAGTCCAACGTATGGTGCCCCTTCATTAGGACGTCCATTGTTCGTGTAATAGTCCAACATTTTGGGGCATATGGTGCCCCTTCATCAGGACGTCCATTGTCTGTGTAATAGTCCAATGTTTCGGGGCATATGGTGCCCTTCATCAGGATGTCCATTGTTCATGTAATAGTCCAGCATTTCGGGGCATATGGTGCCCTTCATCAGGACGTTCATTGTTCGTGTAATAGTCCAACGTTTCGGGGCATATCAAGAAAACATCAAGAAAGCTCTCCGAAAGAAATTGACCAAATACTAGAGAAGGCCCAAGATCTCTAACTTCTCCGGGTGTTCCAATATGGGCCTCTGTGAGCACAACCCCTGGACCCAACCTACAGATTCATTGCAGAACTTGCTTTGTCTTAGAGCGTAACCCAGTAATGCGAATGTAACATAACCATCCATTGTTCGTCTAATAGTCCAACGTTTCGGGGCATATCAAGAAAACATCAAGCTAACCGAGAGGAATTGACCAAACACTAGAGAAGGCCCAAGATCTCTAACAAGTTACACCTTCTCAGGGCTTCGAACCTGGGCCTCTGCGAGCACAATGCCCAACCTACAGATTCATTGCAGAAATTGCTTTGTGAGTGTAATCCAGTAATGCGAATGTAACATAACCATCCATTGTTTGTGTAATAGTCCAACGTTTCAGGGCATATCAAGAAAACATCAAGAAAGCTATCCGAGAGAAACTGACCAAACACTAGAGAAGGCCCAAGATCTCTAACACATTACGTCTTCTCCGAGGCTTCCAACCTAGACCTCTGTGAGCACAACCCCTGGACTCAACCTACAGATTCAGTGCAGAACTGGCTTTGTCTTAGAGCGTAATCCAGTAATGCGAATGTAACATAACCATCCATTGTCTGTGTAATAGTCCAAAGTTTCAGAGCATATGGTGCCCCTTCATCAGGACGTCCATTGTTCGTGTAATAGTCCAACGTTTCGGGGCATATCAAGAAAACATCAAGAATGCTATCCGAGAGAAATTGACCAAACCCCAATATCTCTAACTTCTCCGGGGGTTCCAACCTGGGCCTCTGTGAGCACAACCGCTGGACCCAACCTACAGATCCATTGCAGAACTTGCTTTGTTTTAGAGTGTAACCCAGTAATGCGAATGTAAAATAGCCATCCATTGTTCATGTAATAGCCCAACATTTCGTGGCATATGGTGCCCCTTCATCGGGACGTCCATTGTTCGTCTAATAGTACAACATTTCGGGGCATATCAAGAAAACATCAAGAAAGCTATCAAAGAGAAACTGACCAGACACTATAGAAGGCTCAAGATCTCTAACACGTTACATCTTCTCCGGGGCTTCCAACCTGGGCCTCTGTGAGCACAGCCCCTAGACCCAACCTACAGAGCGTAACCCAGTAATGCGAATGTAATATAACTATCCATTGTTAGTATAATAGTCCAACGTTTTGGGGCATATCAAGAAAGCTATCCGAAAGAAATTGACCAAACACTAGAGAAGGCCCAAGATCTCTAACACGTTACATCTTCTCCGGGGCTTCCAACCTGGGCCTCTGTGAGCACAACCCCTAGACCCAACCTACAGAGCGTAACCCAGTAATGCGAATGTAACATAACCATCCATTGTTAGTGTAATAGTCCAACGTTTTGGGGCATCTCAAGAAAGCTATCCGAAAGAAATTGACCAAACACTAGAGAAGGCCCAAGATCTCTAACACGTTACATCATCTCTGGGCTTCGAACCTGGGCCTCTGCAAGCACAATGCCCAACCTACAGATTCAGTGCAGAACTTGCTTTGTCTTAGAGTGTAATCCAGTAATGCGAATGTAACATAACCGTCCATTGTTCGTGTAATAGTCCAACGTTTCGGGGCATATCAAGAAAACATCAAGAAAGCTATCTGAGAAAAATTGACCAAACACTAGAGAAGGCCCAAGATCTCTAACTTCTCTGGAGCTTCCACCTGGGCCTCTATGAGCACATCCGTCCGACCTACAGATTCAGTGCAGAACTTGCTTGGTCTTATTTTATTTTGTGCAGTTTCTGACAATGATCCGGCAGGAATATTCATTAAAATTTGTATTTTTCAGATTGAATTGCGTCTTGAAATGGAGTGTAATCCACTAATGCGAGTGTTAACATAACTGTCCATTGTTCATGTAATAGTCCAACATTTCGGGGCATATGGTGCTCCTTCATCAGGGACAGTCACATCTTATGCTCCGAAACATTGGACTAAGTCTGTCCCTGATGAACGGGAACCATATGCCCCGAAACGTTGGACTAAGTCTGTCCCTGATGAACGGGAACCATATGCCCTGAAACATTGGACTATTAAGTGGACAATGAACGGTTATGCGAGTGCTAACATAACCATCCACTGTCCGTGTAATAGCCCAACGTTTCGGGGCATATGGTGCCCATATGCCCCGAAGGTACAGAAAAAGCAATCAGTAAGTGTTCAGCAACTCTGGGAACACCTTCAAAACTTTAGGGAAGCCACCGCACATCACTGATGTTGGACCAACCGCTAGAGTTTGGCCGTACCTTGAACAAAAGTTTGGTCCAGGGACTAGAACTTGACCCGAACCTGAACTTTGGGGGGCGATTCTGTGTCTTGGGGCTGCCTCATACCCCACTCCTCACCCTCCCGGGCAGAAGTGGGCCTGCCTGTCAAGGGACCCCCAGAGGCAGAATGGGGACTGTAAAAAAAAATAAGCAGGAAGTGGCTGTGCACCTACCTTAGCTCGCAATCCTGTCCGCAGTCAGTGGCCGGCGTTCTTTCCCTGTCAAATTAACTGAGAGCCTTGGCTACGGAAAGATGGCCACCACTTCCATGAGTGAGGACACTGGCAGCAGCTAGCAGCACTTTTAGAGCCAGCCGCCAGAGTCCTCATGGGAGTGGCGGCCATCTTTCCGTAGCCCAGGTTGTAGCCAATTTGAAAAAGGAAAAGAACGCAGACCGTGGACCGGATTGCGGTAAGTTACAGCTGCTTCCTGCTGCACTCTCTCCATAGGTTAAAGGGGACCAAAACAAAGGATTTCTGGGTTTTGGTCCCTGATCAGTGATGTCCTGCTGTGTGAAACCCCCCAGATTGCGAGCCCATCTCACCTCTTCCCGGTCCTATGGCACATGAATGGCCACCCGTCGCAGCCGCTGGCATAACGTCATCTAAGCCTTCGTCTAAGGCGAGTGACTCCGAGCGCGCTTGCGGCCGCATCCCCCGCTACCCCACATGTGTGGGGCGGGCACAGGTCCCACACCACACATGTGGTGAGGCCTAGACCAGTGGTCCTCAACCTTTTTATGCCAAGTACCCTCTAGCGATAAAAAGTTCCAAAGTGGGTGATTGGTTGTTAATAATACCACACTAAGTAGGCCATAGGCCTCGAGGCCCTTTTGAAGCAAGAAGGGATAAGGTTTCACCTAACTAGTCAGACAACCTCTGTTGGTGAGGCCTAGACGAGTGGTACTCAACCTTTTTATGGCAGGTACCTCCTAGCCATAATAAGTTCCAACCAAGAACCCCCACGGGGGATGGGGGGGAGGCAGTGGGGTTAGTTATGAGTAGCACTAAAATAAGTAGGCCACAGGCCCCAAGGCCTTTTGAAGCAAGAAGGGGATAAGGTTTCACCCAACTAGTCAGACAACCTCTGTTGGTGAGGCCTAGACGAGTGGTCTTCAACCTTTTTATGGCAGGTACTTCCTAGCGATATGAAGTTCCAACCAAGAACCACCACGGGGGGGGGGGGGTTAATTATGAGTAGCACTAAAATAAGTAGGCCACGGGCCCCGAGTCCATTTTGAAGCAAGAAGGGGGATAAGGTTTCAGCATACCGGTTAGAAAACCTCTGTTGGTGAGGCCTAGATGAGTGGTCTTCAACCTTTTTATGGCAGGTACCTCATAGCAACAAGAAGTTACAACCAAGAACCACCACGGGGGGGGGGGGGGGGGGGAGGCGGTGGGGTTAATTATGAGTAGCACTAAAATAAGTAGGCCACAGGCCCTGAGGCCATTTTGAATCAAGAAGGGATTATGTTTCACCCAACCAGTCAGACAACCTCTGTTGGTGAGGCCTAGACAAGTGGTCTTCAACCTTTTTATGGCAGGTACTTCCTAGCGATATTAAGTTCCAACCAAGAACCACCACGGGGGGCGGGGTTAATTATGAGTAGCACTAAAATAAGTAGGCCACAGACCTCGAGGCCTTTTGAAGCAAGAAGGGATAAGGTTTCACCCAACCAGTCAGACAACCATTGTTGGTGAGGCCTAGACCAGTGGTCCTCAACCTTTTTTTAAGCCAAGTACCCCTTACGCGCACTTTTTGATGCATATGTGTATGTAAATGAAGCCACGCCCCCTCATTAAGGGATGGATGAAGACACCCCCCTCGTTGACGGATGGATGAAACCACACCCCTCATTGAGGGATGGATGAAGCCACGCCCCTAATTGAGGGATGGATGAAGCCACACCCCTCGGGGGATGGATGAGGCCACACCCCCTCATTGAGAGATAGATAGGAGATACATTGCAACACTTACAATAGAAACACTTTGAATAGGCAAATGAATCATTTATTGCTGCAGATCTGCATGTTACACCTCAAAGAGGGACAATATGTAAATGAAGCCACACCCCCTCATTGAGGGACGGATTAAGCCACGCCCCTCATTGAGGGATGGATGAAACCACACCCCTCATTGAGGGATGGATGAAGCCACGCCCCTCATTGAGGGATGGATGAAACCACGCCCCTCATTGAGGAATGGATGATGCCCCGCCCCCTCATTGAGGGATGGATGAAGCCACGCCTCCTCATTGAGGGATGGATGAAGCCACACCCCCTCATTGAGAGATGGATAGGAGATACATTGTAACCATTACAATAGAAACACTTTGAATAGGCAAATGAATCATTTATTGCTGCAGATCTGCTTGTTAAACCTCAAAAAGAGGGACAAATATGTCTGCTATAATAGAGGCTGGCAGCCATTTTCCTGTAGCTCACACTTCCCTGTCTGCTATAATAGAGGCTGGCAGCCATTTTCTCATAGCTCACACATTCCTGTCTGCTATAATGGAGGCTGGCAGCCATTTTCTTGTAGCTCACACTTTCCTGTCTGCTATAATGGAGATTGACAGCCATTTTCTTGTAGCTCAGAGCTGTGTGATTGGGAAATCAGGGTGGGGGACGAGGAAGTTGTGCACAGGGTGTGTAGTTCAGGAAGTCGGGCACCTCGTCTACTGACTGATCTGCCATCGCTGGTGCTGGAGGGGTGAGAAGGATGTGGAAACCCTCACACCATGCTTTCTGATAGATACCCGCATACACCAACTGCCATCCCCCACATAATGGTAAGTATCCTCACCTCCCTCACTTGCTATAAGGCCCCATATAACCTCCCCCTGCTGTGACTATAACAAACAAGATGAGTCCTTCTGAAAAGCACTGCCAGCTCCCTGTTGAGAGTTACATTGTTAGAGCCAGGCTGCAGCTGATGTATTATAATTGTTTCTATAGCAATACGCTGTGATACATTGGGTTGTGTGTATAAATAATCGTGTTGCATTATCTCTCCCTCCTGCTTTGGTTATAATAAACAAGATGAGTCATTCTGAAAAGCATTGCCAGCTCCCTGCTGAGAGTTACACTGTGTTATAGCCAGACTGCATCTGGTGTATCATAATTGTTTCTATAGCAATACGTTGTGATACATTGGGTTGGAGGTATAAATAATCGTGTTGCATTATCTCTCCCTCCTGCTGTGACTATAACAAACAAGATGAGTCATTCTGAAAAGCATTGCCAGCTCCCTGCTGAGAGTTACACTGTGTTATAGCCAGACTGCATCTGGTGTATCATAATTGTTTATATAGCAATTCGTTGTGATACATTGGGTTGGAGGTATAAATAATCGCGTTACATTATCTCTCCCTCCTGCTGTGACTATACCAAACAACATGAGTCATTCTGAAAAGCATTGCCAGATCCCTGCTGAGAGTTACATTGTGTTACAGCCAGGCTGCAGCTGATGTATCGTAATTGTGTCTATAGCAATCCGCTGTGACACATTGGGTTAGGGGTATGAATAATTGTGTTGCATTATCTCTCCCTCCTGCTTTGGCTATAACAAACAAGATGAGTCACTCTGAAAAGCACTGTCAGCTTCCTGCTGAGAGTTACATTGTGTTACAGCTAGGTTGCATAGGTTGGTCTAGGTTGTCTATAGCAATCCGCTGTGACACATTGGGTTAGGGGTATAAATAATCGTGTTACATTATTTCTCCCTCCCTCTGTGACTATAACAAACAAGATGAGTCACTCTGAAAAGCACTGCCAGCTCCCCACTGAGAGTTATATTGTTACAGCCTGGTTGCAGCTGATGTATCATAAAAGTTTCTATAGCAATCCGCTGTGATACATTGGGTTGGGGGTATAAATAATTCTGAAAATTCTGAAAAGCACTGCCAGCTCCCTGCTGAATGTTACATTGTGTTACAGCCAGGCTGCAGCTGATGTATCATGATTGGTTCTATGCTGGGACTATAACAAACAAGATGAGTCATCCTGAATACCAGGCCAGCTCCCTGCTGAGAGTTACATGGTGTTTCATTGTTACAGCCAGGCGCAGCTGATCTGGGGTATGCTGTAACAATGTAACACAATGGATCTCAGCGGGAAACTGGCAGTGCTTTTCAGACTGACTCATTTTGTTTGTTATAGTCACAGCAGAAGGGAAAGATAATGCAACATGATTATACCCCCAACCCAATGTATCACAGCAGATTGCTATAGAAACAATTATGATACACCAGCTGAAGCCTGGCTGTAACAATATAACTCTCAGCAGGGAGCTGGCAGGCTTTTGAGTGTGACTCATCTTGTTTGTTATAGTCACAGCAGGAGGGAAAGATAATGCAACACAATTATTTACATCAGCTGCAGCCTGGCTCTAACAATGTAACTCTCGGCAAGGAGCTGGCAGTGCTTTTCAGAGTGACTCATCTTATTTGTTATAGTCACAATGTTCCTATTCTAACCAGCTGTGTGTACATTATAAAGTATTGTAGAAGTATTGGAATGTAAATAGCTCACAGATAGCTCACAGCTGGTAAAGCGCTAGAGCTTGAGTTTAGGGGCATGCGCTCTGTAAAAGTTTTAAGATCCGCCCCAAACCCGTTTACGTGCGCAATGAAGTCATAACCTAGTGGTTAGGGATCAATCTTGTGACTGGAGGGGGGCGGGTTCAATTCCCATCTGGGACTTGACTTAGGTGCTCTTGAGCAGGGCACCAAACCCCCCAAATGCTCCCTTGGCGCCATTGCGAGCTATGCAGCCCAGCATCCTGCTTGCTTTTCCCACTGCCTGGCTACACCATCCATCTTCCTGCTGGTGATGCTTCGAGCTATGCAGCGCAGCATCTTGCAGCTATCAGTAATCAGTATCCCTAAATCTCTCTTCTCCGAGGCCCTGGATAACACAGTGCTGCCCATACGGTGCTCAGAGCAGGGATTCCTTCTACCCAAGTGCAGGATTTTACATTTAGAGACATTAAACTCTAGTTTCCACAGTTTTGACCATTTATCCAGTAAAGCTAAATAATTGTCCATGTTGTGTGTGTGTGTGTGTGTGTGTGTGTGTGTGTGTGTGTGTGTGTGGTGGGGGGGTGTCCTACTGGGCCCAGAACATGGGACCACCTGGTTGTCAGAACCAGGCCAGGAATGGGATTTTCCACACCAGCACCTAATTCTGAGTTGAATGATATCCTATAAGTTGGGGCGCCAGGAACCCCTCAAAATATCTGTGACAGACTCTGCCTTTGGATTTTAAAGGCACTGTTTTTGCATAGACCAATTACTTTCATTTTCTTGAGCATGTCCCAGACATGTCCCCTCACTGGTTGTAATGGAGGGATGCCCCTCACTGGTTGTAATGGCGGGACGCCCCTCACTGGCTGTAATGGAGGGATGCCCCTCATTGGTTTTAATGGAGGGATGTCCCTCACTGGTTGTAATGGAGGGATGCCCCTCACTGGTTGTAATGGCGGGACGCCCCTCACTGGCTGTAATGGAGGGATGCCCCTCAGTTAATGGAGGGATGTCCCTCACTGACTGTAATGGAGGGAGGCCCCTCACTGGTTGTAATGAGGGATGCCCCTAAATGGCAGCAATGAGGGATGCCCCTCACTGGTTGTAATACAGGGATCCCTAAATGGCAGCAATGAGGGATGCCCCTCACTGGTTGTAATGGAGGGATGCCCCTCACTAGTTGTAATGGAGGGATGCCCCTCACTAGTTGTAATGGAGGGATGCCCCTCACTGGCTGAAATGGAGGGACACCCTTCACTGGTTGTAATGGGGGGATGCCCCTCACTGGCTGTAACGAGGGATGCCCCTAACTTACAGAGAAGGTGAGTAACCAGCATGTGACCAGCATAGACCATGACATACAGTGAAGAAATGCCACGCCCCCCTCATCTTACTCTCTCTACTGTTTTCCATTTTAGCCTCCAATCTGTGTCTCTTGCAGATGATGTGAGCTCCGGGCGTCTCCAGACGTGATCACATGGCGTCATCCACCTCCGCGTCATCATCCGGTAGGACCTTAAATACCAGTGAATATATTTTAGGGTGGCTTGTGAAAGAATGGGGAGCACTTACCTTCCCACACACATGTAATCAGGGCTGGCTCCAGGTTGATGTGGGCGGCATGGTCTTAGTGGGCCCCCTTGTCGTGAAGAGTTGCATCATATCACCGAGAGACGTCCCAAATCTGGATGCCCCCTAAGGATTAGGCTATTTGGACCCCTGTGTGTCACCCCCCCCCCCTTTGTTCATTACTTACCTGGAACTGGTGAATGCATTGTGGGATTCCCAGTTTGAGTTAATGGCCAAACCAGGGGGGTTCTTTCACAAACAGGAGCATCCCAAATTCAGAGGTGGAATAGCTTGCATAGTGGGTGTGCCAGCAATACCAGGGGGGTGTCACACAGTAGGGTATCACAGATTGGGATGCTCCATGGAGAGGAAATCAGCAGAACAAAACTTTCCTTCCCCCTGGAATCTAAATCGAGATGCCTCGTGTGTGGAACCCCACCATTGGAGGAGATGTGGGCACCAGCTGTGGCAGTGCCCTCCCAGTCCACCACCATCGCACACCCCAAATGATGGAACGGTCAGTGGGGCCTTCCTGGACGGTCGGGGTCCTCGGCAGCTGCCCCGCCTTGTCAAGTGCTGGCGCTGGCCCTGCATGTAATAGAGGGGGAAACACGTCAATCTCTGAGAATTAGCATTATTTTGTGGCCGATATTGATACGGACCTGTTTCCTGATGTGATCCATGATTGTCCCTTTTGTCTGCCAGGAAGTCCCGGGGACCTCATTGTGTTTTCTCTAGAGGATCTGAGCGGATACGACTTCAAGAAACTGAAGAGCAAACTGTCTGATTTCTCTTATGGAGATAAATGTCCCATCCCCCGAGGACGCCTGGAAAATGCCGACTGTGTCACCACAAAGGACCTTCTGGTGGACACATATGGAGAGGAGGAAGCCCTGGATGTCATCACCGAAGTCTTAAACCTGATTGGTCTGATGGGACCAGCGAGTGACCTCCGGGAGAGGAGAGCAAGGGCGGGTGAGTACATTTCTAACAATTTCTCATAATGATACGTGGGATGGTGGGGTTGTTAAATGGCAGGACATACGCTATGCAGAGCACTAGTATCAAGGACGGCGATCCGTCAGGCAGACCCCCCTCCTTCGTGCCCGTTTAATGGGGGTCTATATCTAGCTCAGTAATTGGTGTGTTCTACCTAACGAGCACATTGAAATGTTATCTATGCCTGAAAGGCAGGCCACTCAAAGGCGTTGTCCAGCTTCCCGGCACCATCTTTATCACAGTAATACGTTAGTAGCAGCATATTCTATTATCTTCATAATCCTAAGCATTATTGTCAAGCGAAAGAGAAATTGCGCAGTGAAGTGGCTGCCTGAGGGTTTATTTCACCTTTATTAGCCACTGGGCGTATAACAAATGGAGGGAAGGAATGCTCACATATATATTCATTTTATTGATTCTGACCTCCATCCATCACACGAGCAGGAAGGTGCTTAAAGAGGAACCCCGGGCGGATGTGGGAGCTAATAAAAGCTCCCCCAAATTTCTCCTTATCTGCACTCACCTCGCTGAGCCGGTAGGTCCGTCTGTCTCCCGGAGCCTTCCGATGTGCGGCGCCATCTTGCTTCTTCTTTCTCCTCCCACTCAAACGTTACTGATCTCGCGCATGCGCACTGTCTGCTCCATTGCCTATGATGGGAGGATACAAGACACAGCCAGGCTTGAAGCTGCTTTTTCCCAGATGGAGAATGAGCTTCACTCACAGACCGCTAAGAGAGCAGGGGGGCGGGGTTAAAAAAACAACAGGATGTTGGCGAAACGCGAAACATAAAAGGTGCCCTCTGAAGGGGTTAAGTTGACCTATTCTTTCCAAGGTCTGTTGTTCCTCTTTAAAGTGATTGGCAAGTCAAAAGTTAAAGAATAAATATCAGTAGCTTACGTTTTATTGAGTGGCTCCAGTGCTGTGCTTCCACCTCTGTCTGTCTCCAGTGCTGTGCTTCCTCCTTTGTCTGTCTCCAGCGCTGTACTTCCTCCTCTGTCTGTCTCCAGCGCTGTGCTTCCTCCTCCTGTCTGTCTCCAGCGCTGTGCTTCCTCCTCCTGTCTGTCTCCTGCGCTGTGCTTCCTCCTCTGTCTTCAGCGCTGTGCTTCCTCCTCTGTCTGTCTCCAGCGCTGTGCTTCCTTTTCTGTCTGTCTCCAGCGCTGTGCTTCCTCCTCTGTCTGTCTTCAGCGCTGTGCTTCCTCCTCTGTCTGTCTCCAGCGCTATGCTTCCTCCTCCTGTCTGTCTCCAGCGCTGTGCTTCCTCCTCTGTCTGTCTTCAGCGCTGTGCTTCCTCCTCTGTCTGTCTCCAGCGCTATGCTTCCTCCTCCTGTCTGTCTCCAGCTCTGTGCTTCCTCCTCTGTCCGTCTCCAGCGCTGCACTACCTCCTCTGTCTGTCTTCAGCGCTGTGCTTCCTTTTCTGTCTGTCTCCAGCGCTGTGCTTCCTCCTCCTGTCTGTCTCCAGCGCTGTGCTTCCTCCTCTGTCTGTCTCCAGCGCTGTGCTTCCATCTCTGTCTGTCTCCAGCACTGTGCTTCCTCCTCTGTCTGTCTCCAGTGCTGTGCTTCCTCCTCAGTCTGTCTCCAACGCTGTGCTTCCTCCTCTGTCTGTCTCCTGCGCTGTGCTTCCTCCTTTGTCTGTCTCCAGCACTGTGCTTCCTCCTCTGTCTGTCTCCTGCGCTGTGCTTCCTCCTTTGTCTGTCTCCAGCACTGTGCTTCCTCCTCTGTCTGTCTCCAGCACTGTGCTTCCTCCTTTGTCTGTCTCCAGCTCTGTGCTTCCTCCTTTGTCTGTCTCCAGCGCTGTACTTCCTCCTCTGTCTGTCTCCAGCGCTGTGCTTCCTTCTCTGTCTGTCTACAGTGCTGTGCTTCCTCCTTTGTCTGTCTCCAGCGCTGTGCTTCCTCCTCTGTCTGTCTCCAGCGCTGTGCTTCCTCCTCTGTCTGTCTCCAACGCTGTGCTTCCTCTGTCTGTTTCCAGCACTGTGCTTCCTTCTCTGTCTGTCTCCAGTGCTGTACTTCCTCCTCTGTCTGTCTCCAGTGCTGTGCTTCCTCCTCAGTCTGTCTCCAGTGCTGTGCTACTTCCTCTGTCTGTCTCCAGCACTGTGCTTCCTCCTCTGTCTGTCTCCAGTGCTGTGCTTCCTCATCTGTCTGTCTCCAGCGCTGCGCTACCTCCAGTGTCTGTCTCCAGCGCTGTGCTTCCTCCTCTGTCTGTCTCCAACGCTGTGCTTCCTCCTCTGTCTGTCTGTCTCCAGTGCTGTGCTTCCTCCTCGGGCTGTCTCCAGCACTGTGCTTCCTCCTCTGTCTGTCTCCAGCACTGTGCTTCCTCCTCTGTCTGTCTCCAGCACTGTGCTTCCTCCTCTGTCTGTCTCCAGCACTGTGCTTCCTCCTCTGTCTGTCTCCAGTGCTGTGCTTCCTCATCTGTCTGTCTCCAGCGCTGCGCTACCTCCAGTGTCTGTCTCCAGCGCTGTGCTTCCTCCTCTGTCTGTCTCCAACGCTGTGCTTCCTCCTCTGTCTGTCTGTCTCCAGTGCTGTGCTTCCTCCTCGGGCTGTCTCCAGCACTGTGCTTCCTCCTCTGTCTGTCTCCAGCACTGTGCTTCCTCCTCTGTCTGTCTCCAGCACTGTGCTTCCTCCTCTGTCTGTCTCCAGCACTGTGCTTCCTTCTCTGTCTGTCTTCTTAGTGAGGAAAATCACTCAGTCGCTGAAATCAATTGCTCATTTAGCTTTCAGTCCCCACCCCGCTGACCTGGTCCATCAATCAACCTTTGGTGGACCAAGAATGGAAACACCGCCCACTTCCTGCCCAGATGTCCTGATTGGCTGCTTCTCTCTGCAGCTCTGCCCTCCTCTCACAGTGTGCTTACATCACATCGCTGTTGCCACGCCCAATGTTTCTCCTCATTTTTTTTCTTTAATACTTTTACTAATAGCTTAGGAACTACAGGGTGTTTTTAAAAACAGATTGAAGTTTGGGACAGCGAAACGTGTCACCTGAGACAATGGGACAACAATCAGGGGCACGCCTTTAGTAAAGCTTTCCCCGGAGATGTGATAATAAGATGGAGATGTCTCGCTAGGCGCACACACTGTCTGCACTCTAACCTCTCAGTATTGCTCTTACAGGCAAGCGCAGGAAGACGGGGCACGGCCACCAATTATCAGGTCAGAACTTTCTCGCATATATTATATATTACGCATATATTATATATTATGCATATATTATATTATCTTCTGTGTTGCTTTCTATAACTTCGATTCATCGAGAAGGAAGGGGGTGGCGTTGTATTTCATCAATTTCATCAAGTGCCATTCCTTTTCTTACCTCTCTCCTAAAGAGGACCTAAGGATGAAATACAACCCCGCCCCCTTCCACCCATTTTGGATTAAACTGTGGAAATTGGCCACTGTATGTTCTCTCTGTTGGGGTATGTACCCTGGGGTATCTTGAACCCCTCCTGGTTGAGCGTCTACTTCTGAGTTATCTCTGCGTAGCTCAAGCTAGGAACTCATATGATGCGCGGATAGACAGCGAATACAACAGCTTTCATCATACAAGTTCTCAGTTTATTGCTTTGGGAGAAATTTATATAGCATACAGACACAGGCTCTTTTAGCCCCCACCTTCGGGGATTCAGGGAATCACAGCCGGGCATTCTCACACGGACAAGAACTTAAAATATAAATGTAAATCAGTAGCACTTCTAAGAAACAGAGATAAATGTGCAGCAGACCTTGTAGCTGGGCATATCCTGCTCAGGGAGGAGAAATAATATACAGAGAAGAAACAACGGGCACATTCCGCTACAACATGACCTAATAGCAAAAAAGCATTTCTTCTATTTTACGGTAAATGAATATCTTAAAGCATAACTCTCAGCCTCTATTCTAGGTTAAGCAAGCCTTGGCATATAGTGGGTTAAATTCCCCCCCCTTTCACTCTCCAGTTGACCCAGCTGCTGCTGCTGCAGCTATTGGATGAGAAGACTGTCACTCATGTCCCAGCTGTTGCAGAGTGTGAGTGCTGGGTGCAGCGGAGTTGTAATACACATAGACCAGCGGTACTCGACTGGCGGACCCGTATCCGAATGCAGACCTCGGTACCGAATTTCCTGACCCCTTCCCTGACAGCCTTTCCCCATTTACTTGTTCGTCGATGTAGTGCTCGGTCTCCCTGTCAGTGTCATGACTCTGCTCCCTGGCACCTACCATTGCAATATGAAGTACTGCACAGGCAGGAAGTGACATTGCAAGGTACACAAAAACGTTGTATCTCGGTTTCTTTGCCCCATCCAATCCTGTCCTCCCAGCTCAGCCACTCAGCTCAACTTGGGGGGGGGGGGGGACAAATGGCCTTTTTAGCTTTTGTCTGTTTAATTTTAAATTTCCACCCCCGCCACAGCCCTCCTCCTGGACCTTCACCTCTAACCGGATGCCTGTAAATGGACCTTTACAAGAAGTGGTTGAGAACCCCTGAGATAGACAATAGTGGTATAACAGGGACCGGCTTTACTGGAGAATGAATGCGGTGAGAGAATGTCACCTTGCTTGACGGCTTAAGAAAAGACACAGACAGGAAGAGAAGAACTTGCAGTGATAGATGACAGCTTGACCTACAGGAAATAACAATAGAGCAAAAAAATACAGTTACAGCGCCATCTGGTGTTACAACCTGCAATAGCTGCAAACTGCAATAAAACCCAGCAAAAGTCAATCTAGCATAGACTAAGCTGTAAGTCTGTTGTACAGTTTCTCCAACTCACCAGTTCCCCTAAAACATAACTTTTACTCATTAAGTAGGGGTTCATAGCCCCGAAACGCGTCACCTCTACAGTGGCACATGGCTTTTCCACATATCGGGAGACCTGATGCACATTTGGTGGCTCTGCCCTAGAATTAGGGTGTTTCTATTGATAGATTTACAGTGCTATATTAAAGCTGCTCTTGTAGGATGTAAACCATCGGAGATACCAACAAGCCAATGGCAACTGGTAACAGGTATATTAATTGCAGCAAGAAAAAGTGTTGCAAGCTCATGAAGGAAAAAGACTCTCCTATGCCCAAATGAACTTAAAAATAAACTGGATACAAGTGTAGAGCTGTTTTGAGGGTGGGGGTGATGGTAATCACCCCAATCAAGAAAGGCTATGGGGCAAACCTGTTGGTAACAAAGAGAATCTAAGCCTTCGCTGAGTGGAAGAGTGGGTTAAATGTTTAGTGCGCCAGTGCCTCCACCCAGAACAGGGCCTTGCAACTAATAGGGAATACCTTTCTAGGAAATAGATTTGAAGCAGAGGGACTACTGCTCCCAGCAACCATTTACCTTAGTCATTCAATGGCACAGTCAAGTATAATAGTACTAGGAAATTTATGTGGTAAAGGTTGACTTGCAAGTATTAATGGACCATACACAGTATAACAACACAATGAAAAGCTTAGCTGGGGATTTAGTTAGTCTGTGCTCATATAACCTGGTATAGAGATAGTCTATAGCTAAATACCTTTAGGAGAAAGTTGACACAGGATGCAAGCTGCAGGGGCCCCTGACTTGAGCAGAGGATTCACTGTTGTCATGCAGGAGTTGATGAGGAGATATGTAGTAGCAGTTGAAGCTTATCCACAAGGCACACGGCAGGTAAACAGGCAGAAGGTAATGAAGAAGTTTGGGAGCAGCAACAGAAGATCCCCCACATGACACCAGCAGCTGGACATGCGGGAGAATAGTGTAGTAGTCTGGAAAGTTATTCAGGCTCAGCTTTGAGGCTGTATATGGGGGTTGCAGCAACACAGCTCCTGGCAGCAAGCCATGTGCTCAGTTCCCCCAAGCATACAGGAAGTCTGTCCTGTATATATAGTTTTTGATACATCCCACCAGGGGCTGCAAACCCCAAACTGCAGGGGCAGGAAGTGTATCATCAGTAGCTATAGAGAGAGAGAGATCTGCAGCAAGCCTTCTTCTATATGATCTCCAGCGGGCCTGTAATGTTCCATTTGCAACGTTTTGGTAATTGAGCACTTCCCTACATAAGCCAGTGAAAAATTAGCAAGTATTCTTAGGGGCCGACAGAAGGAATATGACCGAGCTTGGCTTCCCTGGCTTCTCTATAGAGAAGGAAGAGAATTGTGGAGCAATGTAATGTTCCATTTGCAACTCTGTTATAACTGACCACTTCCCTACACAAGCCAATGAAAAATTGGAAAGTATTCTTAAGGGCCGATAAAAGGAATATGACCGAGCTTGGCATCCCTGGCTTCTCTATAGGGAAGGGAATCGTATAACAACACAATGAAAAGCTCAGCTGGGGCTTTCGTTAGTCTGTGCACATATACTCGGGTATATAGATAGTCTATAGATAAATACCTTCAGGAGAAAGTCGACACAGGATGCAAGCTGCTCGGGCCCCTGATGGTGACTCGAGGAGATGATTCACTCTTGACATCCTGAGTTGATGAGGAGATATGTAGTAGCAGTTGAAGCTTATCCACAAGGCACACGGCAGGTTAACAGGGAGAAGGTAATGAAGAAGCTTGGGAGCAGCAACAGAAGATCCCCCACATGGCACCAGCAGCTGGACATGCGGGAGAAAAGTGTAGTAGTCTGGAAAGTTATTCAGGCTCAGCTTTGAGGCTGTATATGGGGGTTGCAGCAACACAGCTCCTGGCAGCAAGCCATGTGCCCAGTTCTCCCAAGCATACAGGAAGTCTGTCCTGTATATATAGTCTTTGATACATCCCGCCAGGGGATGCAAACCCCAACTTGCAGGGGCAGGAAGGCAGACTGGCATACCTGGCTTCTCTATAGGGAAGAAAGGGAATCGGGGAGGAATGGGGGGACCGATAACTAATCATTTGGTAAGGAAAATACATTTCCTCTCCCTCCCTCCCCTAATTTCTTTTTCTTTTCTTTTCTTTCTTTCTCATTTAAGTAAATGTAGGTTTTCAGCATACCAGTAGCATAGATATATAGAAATAGAAATAAATGGGTGCAATCAATCCGAGGTGCCTCCCCACTCTGCACCTCAATAAAGCAAACCTAAGGAAAAGATGCGGATAAATGCACACCAATCACAAGTGTTAGTTATGCAAGTAAAAAAGTGTATTTATACAAAGCAAATCAATACAAAAGACAGGCACTGTACAATTTAGTGCAATTGAAATAGTATTATCTATATTGTACAATTAATTCATGAAAACAGGATATGAGATGAAGATCTCTGTGTGACGCCACATCTATCATCAGAATTGTCCGGCACCTCTAAGAAGGTAAATGAGTAGATTATCTCAGTAGCTTTAACCAGTAAGAGATGCCATATAATAAGGTAAAAAAGTTTTTTCCATAGACGTCTAAGAGGTGGGTAGATGACCATCCTGATGAATACTAATGCCATAGGTATCAACCAGTATGAGCAATAGGTTAAGGAAATACAATGGATACAATAAAAAAATATCAGAGTCAGAACATATAGTTCTGGTCAGTGAAGTCTATCTGCATCATACCAGAAAAATGTAATAAATGAATACAATAGAGTGGCATTATACATCAATCATGACATGACCAGTCATCCAAAAATGAATGCAGCAAGATTACCAGGCAGACAAAGGTCGGTGGTGATCACTTACGTTACGTTACATTACGGTGCTCACTGCTCCTTTCTCAAGGCAGCGATGCCAAATTTACCTGTGCGGCGCATTTTAAAAGATCCTCTCTCTCTCAGAGATCTTCATCTCATATCCTTTATGACAAACTTGTGCATTAACACAATAGAAAACTCCGTGGGGAGATAACGTCTCTTTAAGGCAAAAAGTCTTATAATCAAAACACCTTGTGTATTTAAAATCAGCAAAGACTTGTGCGAATCCCCACACCAAGGTTGATTAAATCACGTACCAGAAAAGCTCATATATAACAGCTATTCAATGTCAGAGATTGCATGAGAGCCTGTGCATTCACCATTGGACTGGGGTAAAGGACACTTCTACAGCAAACCACGCTGAAGGTATTTGGCAGTTGAACGTAAGGGATCATTTGCAGTTTATCCTCATCATCTTTGGAATTTTTTACACGCGATGGGCTCCATGGGTACAAGAGTTTATGCCGGCTGATTTCAATACCAACCTTTTAACAGTGTTATAGAGTGGCATTCTATTTTTCTTCTTTTGGCTTTTCGTTCTTCTGTGTTTTTATTTTTTTTTCTTTTCCTACCCCTTATCCCTTTCCTTCCCCTTCCTTGACCTGTATAGTTTGCCAGCAAGCCCCCTAGATGGGGTATGCTGTGGGTTTGAGTTGCAGTTTTTTGACAGAGGACCTTGGTGCCAAGACCTGGGTGGTGTTTCTTCGGAAGCAAGTGTATATTCTGGCTGATGTGTTGCTGAAAATGCAATATGGCGATCAATGACGGAGGCGGCATACAAAGGTCCAAGACGTCTATTGTCCTTTATTGTATTTCTGACTGCTTTTTATGTCAATACTAAAAATTTATTTAAAAAAAATGTCTTTAATAAAAATATAGTAAAGCAAAAGACACAAGCTGCTTATAACAGACATAGGTGTAGGTGCTGTTTTATATTATAGGAACAGGATATTCCCCAGCCACGTTTTCAAGGTTAAATTGTTCCCTTTCTTTTATTTAGAGCTCAGAAAACAACACATGGAGTCAGTAAAGGAGGACTTCAAGCGCGTGAAAGAACATAACGCCCGTTTGGGGGAGGCTTTCAGTCTGCAGGAGAGATACACCCCACTACTAATGAGAGAGGGACACCCCGATAAAGAAGACAAGGAGCATGAATTAGTACATAAAGGCGGAAGACCTATACGGAAAACTGAGAGAAGATCTTCTGCCGAATATTCTTCAACCACCCTGCAGGCTCTCTTTAACCCTGACAAAGATGGCGTCATCCCAAAGGTTGTGGTGCTACATGGACCTGCTGGGATTGGAAAAACATGGACCTCCCGGAAGATCATGCTGGATTGGGCCTCTGGAAACATCTACAAAGACAAGTTCGATTTTGTGTTTTATCTGAGCTGCAGAGAACTCAACGCCATCACTGGTAAGATGAGCCTTGTGCGACTTTTATCCAGAACCCACAGCCTCAGCTCAGGTGATCTGGAGACTATTTTGAAGGATTCTGGGAATCATGGGAGACTTCTCTTTGTAATTGATGGGTTTGATGAATTCCAGTGGACTCTACAGGAGGAGGCTGAGGCTGGTCCTGACCTTTCTGAGGAAACCCACAAGGATACTCTTCTACGAAGCTTGCTCAGGAAACAGGTTCTCAGACAATCTTCTCTGCTCATCACCACGAGGTCACTGGCCCAGAAGAAGCTGAATGATGAAGTTGATGATTCACGTTGCATTGAAGTCACAGGCTTCTCAGATGGAGACCGCAGGAAGTATTTTTATGATTCCTTTAAAAACCGAGCTGATGCAGAGAAGGCGCTCCGTGTGATAGAGGAGAACTACATCCTGTTCATCATGTGCACTGTCCCCATCCTTTGCTGGATTGTGTGCACTGTACTGAGACAGGGGATGAAGAAGGGCCTGGATTTCCTCCAGTATAAGACCACCACCTCCATCTACCTCCTCTACCTGAAGGGGTTACTGATCTATCATGGCCGTGCTCAGCCTGTACGTGCCTGCCTGAGGAAGCTCTGCTCTCTGGCCAATGAGGGAGTGCTGAACCAGAAAATCTTATTTCAGGAGAAAGATCTGGAGAGACACGGCCTCTCTATGTCTGAGGTGGAGTCTGTATTCCTGAATGAGAACATCTTTCATGTGTCCATCATAAGCCAGACCTGCTACAGCTTCATCCACCTGAGTGTGCAGGAGTTCCTGGCCGCTCTGTACTATGTGCTGGATGATGGGGATGAGGAAGAGGCTTCTGGGGTGACAGGATCTTCTCCCCTCCCAGAGATCTGTAAAGGAGGCTCCCTCCCAGAATTGTGTGAGAACCACCAACATTTATCGTTAACTGTGAGATTCTTGTTTGGACTCTTATATGAGAAGCGGCTTCAGGAATTCTCAGAGATCAGTGGCTGTAAGATTTCCCTCCGAGCCCGAGCTGCAGTAGAAGAATGGCTCACTGGCAACACAGCCAGGTCTGCATTGGGAGCATGGATAACAAGGGGCTGGTCAACATTTTCCTCTATTGATGTCATTTCCTGTCTGTATGAAACTCAGGATGGGGATTTGATAAGGAGAGCCTTGCCTTGCTCGTCATCATTAGCGCTAAGCAGTATATGGAGGCACGTGCAACAGAACAACAATGACATGAAGCAGCTGTGCTACTGCCTGATGCAGTGTGAATGTCCCCTGGCGCTCACTATCCGAGGAGATACTCTCTATTTCGAGGACAAGGAGACGCTTTCGCTTCTACACAGATGTCAGCCCCTTTAGTAAGTAGATGTAAATATAAGACTATAAGTAAAGTCCGATGTTGCTGCCCATGCTGCTGCTGTGACGCATTCCCGTTACTGATTTCTCTGCAACCGTTGTCTTTTAGCTTTAGTGGATGTTGTTTCATCCAAAGACGCACAACAGAGTCCAGTGAGGGGTTACTGACAAAGAACAAAGAGTTGTCCACTTCAGCTGCCAATGATGATGTGAAAGGAAGATCTAGTGAGCCTGCGGGCCTCTCCTGGCTGATTAACCCTGAAAGCAAAATACAAGAATTGACGTAAGTGAAACCTCCGCCGCCTGTAGCGACATGATGATGGGGAATGCGGAGACACTGCTGTACCTATGTACTCCAGAGGGTCTTCCAACTTTCTAGGTGTCAAAACCCCATGGGACACCCGCCTTCTTGGTGAGTCCACAACCCCCAATCTCTGCAGCTATCTTCACCTATAGTCAAGCCCCCCTATATACAAGGCTTTAAATGCCTCACCGGACACGGTTGCCCCCAGGACTTGGAAGCTCAAAGACTGTGAACTTACAGGGATGAAGGCGGATGAAACAGAGGTAAGACTGGGCGCTATTGGGGAAGCCGGGGTCATACACAGATAATCAGGCCTCACGAAACACAGCACCAAGTGAAAAGTACGAGAAGGGTCAAAAGGTCAAGCAAAGGGTCAAACCGGGTAACCAGAAGGTGTGCAGTACAAGGGATGAGATGGGTACGTAGCCGGAGTCCAGGCAGGTGTTGGTTCAAGCAGCGGTCACGGAATGGTCAGGGAAGCAGAGAGCGGTAGAATGATCAGAAATCACAGGACATTAGCACCCAGCAAAATGCTTCTTAGTAATCAGTCCCCAGTAAAATGCTTCTTAGTAATAGTTCACTTCAGTATTCAGAAATAATTAATCACGGGCGTCGAGAAAGCAAGGGAGGAAACCCTTTATAGCACTAAAACGGACGGGATTGGCCGGGGGGGGGGGGGGGGGTGACTGGTCTCATTAGCCCTCCAACAACATATGGCCTGATTGCCCAGAAAACCCTTAGGACGTTTCGTCCACTGTAAGTCTTGGGCTCATTGGCCCTTTAAGCTAACAGCGTGGCCGCCGGAGTGCATATATGTAGCCCCGGTCATGGCCCAATTTATAGGAGGAACGCCGACTGTGGACCAGGGACCGGATTGCAGGGCTCAGGTAAGTTACAACTGCTTCCTGCTGCAAACTCTGCATAAACCACTTGATGCTAATCAGCCAGCTTTTCTATGTTTGGGTTAAACTCACAGTTCCGTATGAGCCAGACACCCAACACTAGTTACTGCATATGTAACTGAACAAAGCTGCTATTGTATGAATCTGAATGACAAACCCTAATAGTGATGCAAAACCAAAGGAGCCAATCGATCTGCCGACAGTCCTCTCCCTAGGAGTCGCTTACCCTGATTGTAAACCACATTTTCTCCCTTCATCCTTCATGATGACCCATGGGGAGAGAGAGGCTCCACCCCCTGGGAGGAAACAGAGGTTAAACCCCGCCCCTTCATTCCCACCTCTGTTCTTAGTGTGAAACCACTGGACAGTATAAGATAAAGCCAGCCAGTATGTGCCGCAATAAAACTTCCAATTTTATTCCAATGTGTTTAAAAAGTCCATCCAAACCACATTAAGGCTATATAAAAAGCATTCCAAAAGTAAGTCCCAGTGTCAACGCGTTTCAGACAATCAGTCCTTACTCATGACACAGATCAAGGAACCAATTTCATTTGGCCACCTCCTAATTGATTACAAACACCTGCATATTCAAAATAGCCAAAGAGTCATGAAACCACTGGACAGCAGGCTACAGCCAATTTGTTTTGTTAATTGTTAATTTTCTGCTCCAGGAGCCCCTGGAGGAGTCCGCTGAGCTTGGAATCAATTGCTATTGAGTGTAGTTCATATGAGGTTTACACGCAGCCATGGCAGTCCCCCATAGCCTGACTGCACCCCTTTAAATCCCGGCCGGGTTCTGCAATGGGAGTGCAGGCCTAGAGAACCCCTGCAGTAGTCTCATGAGCCTCTGGTCATTGGCATTCTTTTTTTTTCCTCGTTTTCCTCATTTTTTGGGATTCAAAGGCAGAAGGAAAAGGGGCGGAGACTCGCGGCTGCTGACCTGGTGGCACTCTGGCATAACTTCCAGGCGCAGCCTCTACTCATGAGCGACCCGGAAGTGTAGGCAGCATGGCTGGAGAGACAGCAACGGAGCAGCAGTGTCGGCAGTGGCAGCGATCCAGCTGCCCACAGCAGTATCCAGCCTCCATTCTTAGCTTTTTTGGGTGTTCTATTCCCCCCCACTCACCTGAGGTTCGGGAAATTCATACATAATGAGATGAGAACCCAGCAGCGTGAGATTTGAACAATGGAAAGTTCTAATCCCAGTTCTAATCCCAGAAATGTTGGGTCATGATGCAATCCGGTTCTGTCACCGTCTGGTCCTGGGGCTTTGCCAGATCTATTGCTGGGAAAAAAGAGAAGACATGATGGTGAAAGCATCAGAAAGGTATCAATAGAGCTAATAGTGGCCATTGCGTGCTAAGGCTGTACAACTGTAAGTTCTAATCCCAGAAATGTTGGGTCATGATGCAATCCGGTCCTGTCACCGTCTGGTCCTGGGGCTTTGCCAGATCTATTGCTGGGAAAGAAGACATGATGGTGAAAGCATCAGAAAGGTATCAATAGAGCTAATAGTGGTCATTGCATGCTAAGGCTGTACAACTGTAAGTTCTAATGCCAGAAATGTTGGGTCATGATGCAATCCGGTTCTGTCACCGTCTGGTCCTGGGGCTTTGCCGGATCTATTGCTGGGAAAGAAGACATGATGGTGAAAGCATCAGAAAGGTATCAATAGAGCTAATAGTGGCCATTGTGTTCTAAGGCACACATGGAAATTTTCCTCTGCATTTTCCCATCCACAACATTTCCATGAACACACACCATATGAGTGACTACACACAGGTGAAAAAACACACTAAGGGAAGTGAAGTGCACACATGCTGGGAGCGGTGGGCTGCCCTAAACTTGGCACCCGGGGAGCAATTGGGGGTTAAGGGGAACTTCAATCACGTCCCATTGCCGGGAATTGTACCTGCCACGTTCTGGGTAACAAGGCTGGTTATACCTCTAGGCCACGACTGAACCACTGCCTGTGGAGTGAGGGATATGGGGAATGATAGATAAACAGAGTGCTTGTGGTCAGTGGCGGACTGGGTCCAAATATCAGCCGGGGATTTTACCAGCACCCGGCCTGCCCATGACCAGCCAGTGGCACCCAGTGTGCTCCAAGGCTGAGGCTATATCATTAGGGGGAGGACATGGGCTGGGGTTGCTTGGGAGAGGGTATACAGTGGAGAAAGGGATGGGGGGCTGGCATTGGATGGAAATGTTGGTAAAGGTAGCAGCTTAGACTGCCCCAAAGCAGTGCCATTCGACGGGCATTTGCCCGGGTCTCCCTATGGCAAATCCTCCCCTGCTTGTGGTCCACTTTAAAGAGTCAGAACTTTCTCTGTTGTGTCTCTGCAGCCTCCGAAATTGTGGTCTGTCTCCCCTGTGCTGTGATGTCCTCCGCTCTGTTCTGCTCATAAACCCAACTCTCACCAAACTGGACTTATCAGAGAACCGTCTAGAGGACTCTGGAGTGACGCATCTGTGTGAGGGGCTCAGAGCTCCACGCTGCCCCCTGCAGGAGCTCAGGTGAGTCATAAAACGTGGGGAACTAGTCTGGTGACACATCATTATATCAGCGTATAGGGAGGGTGAGTACAGAAACATGAAGAATTCCCCTGCAATAATGGGAAAAAGTATTTGCATCCTCCAGCTCTCCCTTAGTGTTGCAGATCTATGAGGTGAGTTGATGTGGGAGATCTGGGGGTTTCCACACAGATAGTCAAAATCCTGGGCTTTGGTCCACTTTAAAGTCCCTGTCCTGGAAAAATTTAAAACAGTTGTCCTGTGCAACAGTTTCACCCTATAGCGGTAGTATGAATCTGAAAGGGTTTCCTCCACCTCACAGAAGTTGAAAGGGGTCCCAGCACCCAACAGCAGCTGAAAGGGGTCCCTGCACCCAGCACTCAACAACAGCTGAAAGGGGTCCCTGCACAATCCCTTCTTGTGCCACAGTGACTGGCCACGCCCACTTTTTTTCCTACAAATGTGAGGGCTGACACGCCCTCTCCATTGAAATGAATAGATTGGGTGCGGGTAAGGAGGCAGCCAGGCAAGCATAAGTCATATCCATGCGCTGGGGGGGGGGGGGGTGGTCAGAATCTCCGGTGATGGTAAGTTTGTAACCCCCGATAAAGCTCCAATCAACTACGTCGGACAATTGCTCAGTAGGTATCTTTTTTCTTTTTTCGCCCGGACCATCATGTCATGGGCCGTGTTTATTTTTACTTTCACTTGAACAGGTGGGAGGGAGTCTCAAGAACCCTTTAAATCCTTTAGCCACCAAACTAATAAGATGAATGAGAGATCTTAGATTACGAGAATGAAATCTGTTTAGTCTTGAGAGGAGACGACTGAGGGGGGACATGATTAACTTGTATAAATATATCAATGGCCAATACAAAAATATAGGGAAACACTATTTCAGGTAAAATCCTCTCTAAAGACAAGAAGGCACTGCCTTCGATTAGACAGAAATAGAAATTCAGTCTCTGAAGGGGACAATCATTCTTTACCATAAGAACTATAAATCTGTGGAATATCCACCCACAGAAGCTTGTTACAGCATCAACCGCTGACAGCTTCAAAAAAGGATGAGATGCCTAATTAGAAGAAAATAACATTAACAGTTACTATTAGCTGTTATCAGTAAAAAAACAAAAAAATAAATACCTTCCACCTATAAAATAATAAAACTTCCCCTACCCCTGGTTGAACTTGATGGACATATGTCTTTTTTCAAACCGTATTAACTATGTAACTAAATAACTATGTAACTTGTCCTAATGGAAGGGTGGCCAGCATGCGGCAGATGGCTTGTGAATGCTAACCCAATAAAGATGGATAACTAATCAGGTGACATCTTTCTGTTGTGTCTCTGCAGCCTCCGGCAGTGTCACTTGTCTCCCCTGTGCTGTGATGTCCTTGCATCTGTTCTGCTCACAAACCCATCTCTCACCAAACTGGACTTATCACAGAATAATCTAGAGGACTCTGGAGTGACACGTCTGTGTGAGGGGCTCAGAGATCCGCGCTGCCCCCTGCAGGAGCTCAGGTGAGTAGTATAGAGGGGCACTTATTTATATTATTATTAATTAATTATTATTATTATTAAAGGGGATTGTTGCACCGTTGTGTCGGTCTACGTTTGACGCTGTCCTAAACTGTTTTCCGTTTTTAAATTGAAGCAGAAATGGTATCGGGGTTCAGCCAATGACATTCTCTTTTTCATCCCGTCCCCAAATCAGCTCAGCAGAGCGGGACAGGATTGCTGGTCCCTCCCTTCTCCCGCCTCCGCCTCTGCCTCCTCCTCCCGCCTTTTCCTCAGCCTCCTCCTCCTGCCCTTCCCTATGCCTCTTCCTCCTGCCTTTTCCTCAGCCTCCCCCTCCTGCCCTTCCCTATGCCTCTTCCTCCCGCCCTTTCCTCCTCCTCCTTCTTCTGTCCCTCCCTCAGCCTCCTCCTGCCTTTCCCTCCACCTCCTCATCCTGCATTTCCCTCCGTCTCCTCCTCCCCTTCCTCCACCTCCTCCTCCCACCTCTCCCTCTGCCTCCTACTCCCACCTCTCCCTCCTCCCATCCTTCCCTCTGCCTCCTCCCTCTGCTCTTCCCTCCACCTCCTCCTCCTGCCCTTCCCTCCGCCTCCTCCTTCCGTCCCTCCCTCCGCCTCCTCCTGCCCTTCCCTCTGCCTCCTCCTCCTGCCCTTCCCTCCATCTCCTCCTCCTGCCCTCCCTCCTGCCCTGCTCTTCCCTCCACCTCCTACTCCTGCCCTTCCTCCCTCCTCCCCTGCTCTTCCCTCCCCCTCCTCCCCCTGCCCTTCCCTCCACCTCCTTCTACTGCCCTTCTATCCATGTCCTTCTCCCACCCTTCCCTCTACCTCCTCCTCCCACCCTTCCCTCCACCTCCTCCTCCCGCCCTTCCCTCCATCTCCTCCTCCCCCCTTCCCTCCATCTCCTGCCCTTTCCTCCATCTCCTGCTCCTGCCTTTCCCTCCGCCTCCTCCTCCTGCCCTTTTATCCACCTCCACCTCCTGCCCTTCCCTCCGCTTCCTCCTTCCCTTCCCTCCACCACCTCCTCCTCCTCCACCTCCAGATTCAGACATTGCTGATTATTTTGCAGCATCAGACCCAAGGGCCACGCCCACTTTTTTACAGAAGAGAAACCCTGAGATGAAACTGTAAACCTCGATATCTTGACCATTTCTTTTTCAATTTCAAAACGGAAAAAAACTGTTTAGGACAGCGCCTAACACAATGATGCAATGGGGTAGCAATTGTAAGAGATGAAATACCCTCTGGGCCGGTGAAATAGCGGCCGGGTGGCAACCCTAAGCACCAGCTATGTGGACTTGGCTTGAAGGCCACGTGGCCAGTCCCCGGCCCTAAAGACTACCAGCCCACACAGGAATCAGGACCTTTTTTTAGCCCTCTGGCTGGTGGGGTGCAGGTTATTGGGTTGGGGCTTTCGGCCCCTCCTGCCCATTGAATCTCCGGGTCTCTGTCTTCCGCCCGGCTGCAGGGCGGGGAGCGATGGGGAAACGCCCACAGTGGAGGATATCGAGAGAGGAGCTATGTTTTTTTTTTTTTTTTGTGCAAAATTTGAATAAAATTTCAGATAAACCCAAATTTCTTAGAGAAATTTGGCAAAATGTGTCAAATTGTCCCAATCTAATTTTTAGAAAATGTGCTCCTCCCCCAACAACAATGCCGCTATTACACGGGGTATTATGGGGCATATGTATCAGAAGTGTAACTAAGGAAAGTGCTATTGTTCAGCAGTGGGACTCTAGAGCTGGGCCCACTGTAATTCCTACACAACTGGCCGCACACAGAGTGGTCACAATTCAATCAAATTTATTAAATGCCAAAATTCATGCAATGCATGTGTCAAGCTTCCTGGCTACAACCATGGGGAGAGCTGAGCTGAGCTCCAGGTATGAGGCGAAGTGAAGAAAATAATCCCAAAGAGCAAAATAAAAAGTCCAGGCAGACGGCAGAGTTCAATGAATAAATCCGGGGTTAGAGGCTGGCAGAAAACAAGCAAAGTCCAATGAGCGAGTCCGAGTCAAAACCAAATTATCCGTCCGAGGGTAAATCCAGGCATTCAGATCAGGAATTCAGGAGTCAGGGAAACAGAATCCAGGAAGTATGCTGATAACACAGCATTGGATGCAGGCCAGCTGTCCTCTTAAATAGGGCTGTCAATTAGAGCAGGGAGGGATGTGTCAGAGTCTGGGTGAGGTCACTTCCTGTCCATTCAGACTCAGGAAACCAGGAAGTAAAATCAAGCCCAAGAGCTTACACTCTAGGCTTCGTGCCCTTGCAGTGGGCTGAAAACCAGGTGTCGTTGTCGAGCAATGCGACAGATGAACAGCCTGCTCTGGTACAAACACCCAGCCGAGCATGTCTGCTGCTGCATGCAGACAGTGATAAAGCATGCCCACGTTGCTTTAAAGAGCAAGGAAGACGAGGAGGCTGACAGCATGAGACATATAGGACACACAACTAAATACAAAGCAACTTAGTGGGGAGGAGGGCTAATTGATGAAAAATAATTGATCAATTAATCATAACCAAATCAATCATGGCAAAGTTTTTGGCGGACCACACAATGCGTCGGTGAGGTAAGTGGGGAGGAAGGGGGCTTCTTTTTCACTCTTTTACTTTACTTTTACTTTTTGGCTTCATCATGCAACTTACAGTAAGCACTTTGTTTTCTCATTGGGTCTCTAAAGGGCCCTTCTCTCTGACTGGCACTTTAACACACGGCACTTTTTTGCACAAGGTCACTAGCACACTCGCTGCCTCAGTTGCTGCTATTATTTGGGCCAAGACTTTATATGCCCAATCTCAGGGCTGTATTTAGTGTTTATGCTGCAGTTCATGCTTTAGTGTTCAAGTGCTGGCGCCCCTCATTTGTCAGGTAACGTTGAGCAGGGCCGGCTCCAGGTTTATACAGGCTATTCCATAGATTTATAGTACTTATGATAAAAAAACGATTGTCGCCTCCGGAGGCTAAATTTCTTTTTTTCCAGTCGATGGGAGGAAGCACCCCCTTGTCTTTAGAGAGGATTTTACCTGAAATAGTGTTCCCCCATATTTTTTATATGGGCCATTAAAATATTTATACAAGTTCTCCGTCTCCACTCAAGACTAAACAGATTTAATTCTCGTAATCTTTCCTCATAGCTAAGATCTTTCATTCCGCTTATTCGTTTGGTGGCTCCTCTGCTCCCTTTCCATAGTCAGAGCGTCCTTTCTATGAATGGGTGCCCAGAACTGGCCGGCATATTCCAGGTGAGGGTGCACCAGTGCCTTGTAAAGAGGTGATATTACTCACTTACCCCGTGATTCCAGGCCTCTATTAATGCATGATAATATCTTGGTGGCCTTGGAAGCAGCTGCTTGGCTTCGCATGCTGTTATTTAGCCTGAGGTCTACCAGTACCCCCAGATCCTTCTCAACAAGTAACTCTCCTAGTTTTACTTCCCCGAGGATATATGTGGGCTTCAGGTTGTTAGACCCCAAATGCAGGACTTTACATTTCTCCACATTGACCTTCATTTGCCAAGTGGAGCCCAGACACTCAATGTGTCCAAGTCATCCTGAAGCTTGTGACCATCTTCAATAGACACATAGGCACTGTGCTCCTGAAGCTTGTGACCACCTTCAGTAGACACATAGGCACTGTGCTCCTGAAACTTGTGACCATTTTCAATAGACACATAGGCACTGTGCTTCTGAAGCTTGTGACCATTTTCAATAGACACATAGGCACTGTGCTCCTGAAGCTTGTGACCATCTTCAATAGACACATAGGCACTGTGCTCCTGAAGCTTGTGACCACCTTCAGTAGACACATAGGCACTGTGCTCCTGAAGCTTGTGACCATTTTCAATAGACACATAGGCACTGTGCTCCTGAAGCTTGTGACCATCTTCAATAGACACATAGGCACTGTGCTCCTGAAGCTTGTGACCATCTTCAATAGACACATAGGCACTGTGCTTCTGAAGCTTGTGACCATTTTCAATAGATACATAGGCACTGTGCTCCTGAAGCTTGTGACCATCTTCAATAGACACATAGGCACCGTGCTACTGAAGCTTGTGACCACCTTCAATAGACACATAGGCACTGTGCTCCTGAAGCTTGTGACCATCTTCAGTAGACACATAGGCATTGTGCTCCTGAAGTTTGTGACCATCTTCAATAGACACATAGGCACTGTGCTCCTGAAGCTTGTGACCATCTTCAATAGACACATAGGCGCTGTGCTCCTGAAGCTTGTGACCATCTTCAATAGACACATAGGCACTGTGCTACTGAAGCTTGTGACCACCTTCAATAGACACATAGGCACTGTGCTCCTGAAGCTTGTGACCATCTTCAATAGACACATAGGCGCTGTGCTCCTGAAGCTTGTGACCATCTTCAATAGACACATAGGCACTGTGCTCCATATCTTTGTGTCATCTGGAACAATACAGACAGTGCTTCTAATCCCATCTTCTATGTCGTTTATAAACACGTTGAATAATAGTGGGCCCTGCACTGAACCCTGGGGTACACCGCTTACACCTGGGGACCATTCAGAGTAGGGATCATTACCCACAACTCTCTGCACGCGAACCTTCAGCCAGTTTTCAATCCAGTTTGTTTTTAATATTGTCTTATATGTTAGTTATGTGTCCTATATGTCTCATGCATTGCATGTATTTTGCCATTTAATAAATTTGATTGAATTGTGACCATTCTGTGTGCGGCCAGTTGTTTGGGAATTACAATGGGCCCAGCTCTAGAGTCCCACAGTTGAACGATAGGGCATGGTAGTATAATTTCCCCCTAAGCCCTGCACCATTTATCCATTAGGCTGTGCATATCCTTCGGTGTAACCTAACTAAGGAAAGGGGGCGGAGACAAGAGGTAGGGTGTTCTGACGGGTGATAAGAATGTAAGATGGGTGGGTGGAGCCAGTTTAGAGCCTATCAGACTGACCTACCTGTTGGGGCCCTGGAAAATGACACCTAGGCAATGGTACTGACTGGGCCTCCTCACGGGTTTCTATGTTTTCCCCTTTGCTTTATATTTATGTAGCGGCACTAAAGCTCCACCCCTCATGACATAACTCCGCCCACTAAACCAATAGGCAATGGGCCAGGTTAAACCATGTCACGGTGCTTGCTGGGGAATCTTCTACTCCAATGGGAAATCACATCATCTGCAACACTTTCTGCCCCAGTCGCATTGGGTCTATGTCCAGTGCATGTTCCTGTGTTGGTCACAGCAATGCCATGGGGACGACCGAGAGGTTTCAGGGCAAATATTCTAAATTGTCCGTCCCCCCACCTGTGCTCAGCCCCCCCCCCCAGGCGACAAAAGGGAGGCCTTAGCAAAGGTTGGGGACAGGCAATTTAGAATCTTTGCCCTGGGAACTCTGGGCCGCCCCATGGCATTTCTGTGACCAACACAGGAACATAACCCCAGCCTGCCTCCCATAGTTACGCCCCTGGGGCGGACTTATCAGGGAGACACCAGCACCAAGGAGGAGGATCCTGGAAAAAGCTATGGAGGATCCTGGATAAAGCTTTGGAGGATCCTGGATAAAGCTATGGAGGTGACTGCTTGGAGCTGTGTGCTCCATGTCCAGTCATGTGACCAGTGACATCACAAGGTCTCTTCCTGTGTCCCCACCTGTGCTCAGGCCCCCCTTTGTCGGGCGACAAAAGGGAGGCCTATGCACAGGTGGGGGACGGGCAATTTAGAATCTTTGCCCTGGGAGCTCTGGGCCGCCCCATGGCATTGCTGTGATCAACACAGGAACATGCCCTGGCCTGCTGCACCCGGGCACATGCCCCCCTTAGCTACTCCCCTGGGGCGGACTTATCAGGGAGACACCAGCACCAAGGAGGAGGATCCTGGAAAAAGCTATGGAGGATCCTGGATAAAGCTATAGAGGATCCTGGAAAAAGCTATGGTAACTTCTCAGAGCTCTGTGTCCTCCATGTCCAGTCATGTTTCCAGTGATATCACATGGTCTCTTCCTGTGTCTCCACCAGGTTGTGCGGTTGTGATGTAACACTTTCATTCTGTGACGTTCTCTGCTCACTTATCACCACGAACACGACTCTGACATTCCTGCACCTGTCCCTGGATATTAAAAAGAAAACCCTGCTCTACACAGAAGTGAGCCAGCAGTGTGAGGAGCTCCGGCGCCTGGGTTGCACCGTGCAGGGGTAAGATCTGCCACCTGTGGGGTAATACAGTGTCAGGGGTAAGATCTGCCCTTTCTGGGGTAAGAAGAGGTGTATGTATGAGGGGTGGGGATAAGAGGAGGTGTATGTATGAGGGGGTGGGCATAAGAGGAGGTGTATGTATGAGGGGGTGGGGATAAGAAGAGGTGTATGTATGAGGGGGTGGGGATACGAGGAGGTGTATGTATGAGGGGCGGGGATAAGATCATGATGAGTCATCCTCTTACTCAGCAGGATTCTGGGTAACTTGTAACACATTGAAACAGCCAGGCTAACGCTGATTGTTACATATGTAACAAGAGCTACACCTGCTGTGATACATTAGAGTCTGAAATTAAAATTAGTTTACAGTGAAGAATGTTGCATCTGTATGTGGAGGCGGGAATAGGAGGGGACGGGGTGTGGGTGGCCCTGGGGGTCTTACATGTCCCACCCTTCATCAGAGTTGCCATGAAATCCTGATTGAGTGCGCAGTTAGTGGGGGGATAGGAAAATGTATAAAGAATAAAGTAGGCGGGGCCACCGCTATGCGCATAAAGAGGGCCCTGCCTATATTACACAGGCTCCGCCCTCCCATCTGTGCATGACTTCTTTTTGTTTATAGCGTTTACAGAGATGGAGGCACTCACATTGAAGTGACGTACATTTCGGAAAGCAGAGGCCGCCGAATTCTCACCGCTCTACATATTAATCTCGCATCCAGATCTCTGTTCTGGAAAGATTCGGCCAGAGAAGGAGCCGCCCCTATGCTGCCTGCTGCTATGTTAGAGACCCAGGATGGCACATACCCCGAGGGGCAGCAGCACCATAGGATGTAGATGTAACAATAAGATTAGCCCTGCAGCCCGGACTAGCAGCTATGGGCTACATGGGACAAAGGGTGAGTATAGTGTTTACAGAGATGGGGGGACTCACATTGAAGTGACGTACGTTTCAGGCAGCAGATGATGCCGAATTCTCACTGCTCTACATATGAATCCCGCATCCAGACCTCCCTGTTACTGACTGCCATTATGACCTCATCGAGCTCTATGTGATGTCCTCATCGGTCACCATCCAGTTCGGCCTGAGAAGGAGCCGCCCCTATGCCGCTTGCTGCTATGGTAGAGGCCCAGGATGGCACATACCCCGGGGAGGGGCAGCAGCACCATAGGATGTAGGTGTAACGATATGGTTAGCCCTGCGGCCTGGACCAGCAGCTATGGGCTACGGGGGACAAAGGGTGAGTATAGTGTTTTTTTATGGTTTGTCTGTAACTTGACCTTCATGGAGGAGGAAACGCCACATTCCACTGGGGGAGGAGGTGTCACTGCCCAATATGCCCCTATGTCACCATAAGGGCAATAAGTCTCTATGTACTATAATGACCCCTCTATATACCCCCATCACACACCCTCTTCCCTTGCTGAGCATCCCAATAAAGCTTTGTTACATTTGAATTGAAGCAATAAGTCTCCATGGACTATAATGACCCCGCTATATACCCCCCATCACACACCCTCTTCCCTTGCTGTGCGTCCCAATAAAGCTTTGTTACATTTGAATTGAAGATTTCTGGGTGTGGCTGAGCAGGGCGTATCACAGTGCAGTGGTATGAGTCAGGCGTGTGAACACTGTGGCTTGCCAGGCTCACTTTTGTTGAGAGCCTCAAAGGAGCCGAGTGGCTGTTAGATGCAAGAAGGTTCCAGAGGAATAAAATGTTTATGATCTCACTTATTAATGAATTATTATTAAATCACTAATATGTATATATGTACCTTGGATGAATGTGGAATATGTGGATGTTTATCTGCTGTTTATTATGATTCTGATCAGGAGCTGGCTGATTCAGAGGAAATAATGCACATATAATATAACATACGGTTTATTTTGGTGAATTGCATCAATATTCATCATATGTGTGTGTATATATATATATATATATATATACATAGACTCAAGTGATGTTATGTCTGGGTTTTTCTCCTAGGAATTATTTGATAATGGTCTTTTAACTATTTAACTGAAACCATATGTTTTGTGGAGATCTAGAGTTTCATACCTTGGGGGAGGAGAAATTAAGGTAGACCAGAGGAATAACATTTAGGAAGGAAGGAGGTGGTCATGGAGAAATGGAATTAAGAGGAGGGGCCAAATGTTGGAGACCTCCTACGGCTCATGGGGCAGGGATCAGCGGGGGCAGCTTGTCCTCACATAGACGCTGGGTCTGGGTCTTACCCCTTGCCCCCACTGCTCACACAGAGCAGAGGTCAGCAACAGGGAGCAGCCAGGAAGGGTTAGACGGAGCAGAGGTCGCTTCTGGCAGCAGCCAGTGATGGTCAGATGGAGCAGAGGTCAGTTCAGGCAGCAGCCAGGGATGGTCAGATGGAGCAGAGGTCAGTTCAGGCAGCAGCCAGGGATGGTCAGATGGAGCAGAGGTCAGTTCAGGCAGCTGCCAGGGATGGTCAAATGGAGCAGGGTCAGCAACAGGCAGTAGTTCACAGAAGTCTCAGCACAGAAAGCTATCACAGGGCCTTGTGGTCTGGGCCTGGATCCTATATAAGGGGTCACTGGCCAATAGGGAGCTGTAGGTGGTCTGACTGCCGGTTGTAAACCTGGCAAAGAGCTCTGATTGGACGAGAGCCCGGACTGAGGAAAGGTTGGGTGAACTGGGGGTTTAACACACAAACGCGGAACGGGAAAGTCAAAATCCAGGGTTTTGTTCCGTTTTAAAGCACACCTAGACCCGGTCACCCGCTGTCCCCGCCCAGTTCCCCAAAGGTTCTGGGTGACATGCGCCACATCCCCGCCAGCTCCCACACCCAGCCATTCATATATGGCACAGCTACAGGGAAACCAGTGATGCGGTGGTTGGGTATTGCAGCATCGCAGGAGTATACCAGCCCCACCCCTACAGGATGACCCTCGGGTAGGCAATTGGCCGGCCCTGGAATATTTTACATTCCACGGCCGGCCCCGGGGGTGGGAGGGGAGTGGGTTCAGAATAAATCCTTTGGGTAAATGCACAACATAAACCAGGTCTTTGTATTATATATATAAAATCTGTAGACGTTTCTATTGTTTCCAATGTACAGACAATGAAAAGAAACACAGTAACATATAATAGAAGTAACGACTTACCATGTGATACATAGGAAAAGGCAGTACAGAAATGTGGCCACTAGATGGCGACAATCACATAGAAACCTATTGGAAGTCATTACTGAGACTATAGAGAAACCAGGTCTTTATATTATATATATAATAAACAATCTATAGATGTTTCTATTGTTTCCAATGTACAGACAATGAAGAGAAACACAGTAACATATAATAGAAGTAACGACTTACCATGTGATACATAGGCGAGGCAGTACAGAAATGCGGCCACTAGATGGCGCCAATCACATAGAAACCTATTGGAAGTCATTACTGAGCCTATAGAGAAACCAGGTCTTTGTATTATATATATATAAAATCTCTAGACGTTTCTATTGTTTCCAATGTACAGACAATGAAGAGAAACACAGTAACATATAATAGAAGTAACGACTTACCATGTGATACATAGGAAAAGGCAGTACAGAAATGTGCCACTAGATGGCGCCAATCACATAGAAGCCTATTGGAAATCATTACTGAGACTAGAGAGAAACTAGGTCTTTGTATTATATATATAAAATCTATAGACGTTTCTATTGTTTCCAATGTACAGACAATGAAAAGAAACACAGTAACATATAATAGAAGTAACGACTTACCATGTGATACATAGGCGAGGCAGTACAGAAATGTGCCACTAGGTGGCGCCAATCACATAGAAGCCTATTGGAAATCATTACTGAGACTAGAGAGAAACCAGGTCTTTGTATTCTATATATAAAATCTATAGACGTTTCTATTGTTTCCAATGTACAGACAATGAAAAGAAACACAGTAACATATAATAGAAGTAACGACTTACCATGTGATACATAGGCGAGGCAGTACAGAAATGTGCCACTAGGTGGCGCCAATCACATAGAAGCCTATTGGAAGTCATTACTGAGACTATGCGCATAGAAAAACCAGGAGAAGATCGGAATTAGGTGAATCAACACGTCACTGCAACAAGCAGAACTGATACCCAACGTTCCACCCCCTCGGGAGTATGAAAGCGGCGAAATTGCAGCGGGGCGTGCGCTGTAATTAAAGGGGACCAAAACCCACGCTGATCGGCCCGGGAATCTATAACAGCTGATCGATTCCTTCCCCACGGGGCATTGAAAATCGGGATGCCCCGCTGTGTGAAAACCCCCAGGTCGCCCTATACACTTACCTTGCTTCCCGGTCCAGCGGTGCAGGGCACGTGCCAGGCATTTGTGAATGGCCGGCGCGGGCACGCTCCCTGTTAGAGGGAAGCCAGGGATGCGGCCGCCAGTGCGCTCAGATCCGCTGCTCTTAGACAATGTGACGCCAGCGGATACGAGCGCGCTGATTGGACGAGCAGCTGCGCATGAGACCAGGAAGTGACTGAAGTGGGGGGCTTTCATCGGCCGGCCAACGGAAACCCCCGGAAACGCCGACCTGCCAAACGTGACATGGCGCTGACGCCTGAACCATAGACAACGGGAGGGAGGCGTGAGGAATGTGCCGTCTGTTCCCAGAAAACATGTGGGCGTGTAGAATCAAAGTGGGCGTGTCCCTTTCTGATTTGACAGCCAATAAGCTTTGTCCAGGGGCGTGTAGATGGGCGGATTGCTTCTGAGAGTCCGGAGAGAGAGAGAGAGTGTAGCGCGGCTCACGGGGAGATATAAGTCCCTACGTCCCCAGCTTTAAATTTTGACTATCCTGGGTTTTGGTTCCTGATCGGGGCCCGGCTGTGTGACACCCCCCAGGTCGCCAAAACCAACTCACCTCTTCCTGGTCCTACGGCGCATGTGCGGCCGCTCGTCCAATCAGCGCGCTCGGAGCCACTGACATCGCGTCGTCTAATGCCAGCGGCTCCGAGCACGCTAACGGGGGCATCCCCTGTTACCCTCTAACAGGGAGCGTGCCCGCACCGGCAATTCACATGGCTGCCGCGGGCACAAGCCCTGCTAGAGGGATAGCGGAGATGCGACCACGGCTCGCGTATGCGCCATTGGACCGGGAAAGAAGCTGTGTGTATGGGGCGTCCTGGGGGGGGGGCATTCTGATTTTGAATGCCCCGGGGGGTGGGAATCAATCGGCTCGGGAATCTTATATCCGATCGCCGTGGGTTTTGGTCCACTTTAACAGTTTGCATCTTCTAATCTATAAAGTCGCCAGCTGGTCCTAGTTGTCCATACAAGAAGGTGGTGGGACATATGTCCATGGTTCCATTCAGGATAGAAAGGGGGGAACACCCTTAAAATTCCAATAAAAAATAATAAATAAAAAAAAAAATCGCAATATATCGTCTTTGAGAAAGAATCGGGATATATTGGGATTTATCGTATCGTCGTACGTGTATCGGGATTTGGTCCACTTTAATGCTGGGGGCCCATTAAGAGATTTACTATGGGGCCCTGTGAGAGCGATGCACGCCTCTGCTCCGTCCTGTTTGTTTTCTTACATTCCTATGTGTTTCCTTTGTTTTGTGGCAATGGACGGGTCCCGCAGGTTTTCCATTTGTAACTTTATTTTTACTTTATATGATTGGGTGGCCCAGCGCTACACACACTAAACCCGGCCACACCCGGGGCCCGAGGCCATGACAGTGAGGCTGGAGGGCTGGCTGCACTGTGACACAGCGAGGGAAGTTGTGACGCGCAGCGCAGAGATCACTTCCTCCTGATCCGGCTGCATTACGACATAGGAAGCGGCAGCTCAGAGGAGGACAGCGATCCCCCCACACACAGAGGTAAGGGGGGGGGGGGGCTTCTGGCTGCGGGATGGGGATCCCCACACATACAGCGGCCGCAAAAAGTCACCTAACCCTTGTACCCTGCACACATAGACCTACATGTATTCTATTGAGATTAAAAGTCACACAAATAATCTCTGTCTGCAAACACCAAATACAACCGTCCCCTCAGTAACGCAATTATTTACTGACACTAAGGGCCTTATTTATGAAGGGATAGCGCCAGGTAGCGCCTCTAAAGCGGCAGGTGAACGCCGGACACGGCAGCAATTACACATTTATCAAGCAGAATCTGTTTAGCGACTGGGATAGCGCCATGTAGCATCTGATTCATCATTTTCACAGCCTCAGCGAACAGCGCCTGGAATGACCTCCCGCTACCTGACGCTCTCCCGTACATTTCAATGGACGATCCTTTTCTTCTCTTTAAACAGGGTTTTTATTTATTTATTTTTTTTTTTTTCAAAAAATCACAAATAATTCTGTGACCTCTCCTGACATTGAATAAGCAGTTTATTCGCAATTTTTTCATTTTTTATATATTTCTTCAGAAATGACATCACAGCTCTGCCATTAAAGTGTCATGTTACAATGTTGTTACAATGTAATTCCATATGTTGTCGTTTTGTTACTGGTGGATAGATGCTGAGAAACAGACTTTAATCACACCGCCTCCTGCGCTCTGGGCTTCAGAGAAGCATTTTTCAGCGCCAGAGATTTGTGAGGCTGTTTTTTTTTGCTGAATATGAGTCGGTCGCTATGAGCAGTTGCTAAAATGCGCTCCCATACAGCGCTGTACTGGTCAAATAGCGACTCCTCACAATGTATTCAACATTACTGAACAGCGACGGGCAGGCTGATTCATCACTAACGCCAGGTAGCGACAGATGAGCGTCTGTAGCAGGCATTTTCAGAGCGCCCGCTAGTAGTCGCTGTGCTCGGCCGTGGGTCGCTACTTTATAGCGACTCAGTGTTATTGAATATATAAGAATACAAAAACATGCCAATAAATACAGCAATAAATACAACAACACACAGCAATAAATATATAAAAATATAATAATGTGCCAATAATGCAGCAATAAATATATAAGAATATAATAACATGACAATAAATACAGCAATAAATATATAAGAATATAATAACATGCCAATAAATACAGCAATAAATATATAAGAATATAATAACATGCCAATAAATACAGCAATAAATACAACAACACATACAGCAATAAATATATAAAAATATAATAATGTGCCAATAATACAGCAATAAATATATAAGAATATAATAACATGACAATAAATACAGCAATAAATATATAAGAATATAATAACATGCCATAAATACAGCAATAAATATATAAGAATATAATAACATGACAATAAATACAGCAATAAATATATAAGAATATAATAACATGACAATAAATACAGCAATAAATATATAAGAATATAATAACATGACAATAAATACAGCAATAAATATATAAGAATATAATAACATGACAATAAATACAGCAATAAATATATAAGAATATAATAACATGACAATAAATACAGCAATAAATATATAAGAATATAATAACATGACAATAAATACAGCAATAAATATATAAGAATATAATAACATGACAATAAATACAGCAATAAATATATAAGAATATAATAACATGACAATAAATACAGCAATAAATATATAAGAATATAATAACATGCCAATAAATACAGCAATAAATATATAAAAATATAATAATGTGCCAATAAATACAGCAATAAATATATAAGACTATAATAACATGCCAATAAATACAGCAATAAATATATAAGACTATAATAACATGCCAATAAATACAGCAATAAATATATAAGACTATAATAACATGCCAATAAATACAGCAATAAATATATAAGAATATGATAACATGACAATAAATACAGCAATAAATACAACACATACAGCAATAAATATATACAAATATAATAATGTGCCAATAATACAGCAATAAATATATAAGAATACAATAACTTGCCAATAAATGCAGCAATATATACAACAACATATACAGCAATAAATATATAAAAATATAATAATGTGCCAATAATACAGCAATAAATAGAGCAATAAATATATAAGAATATAATAACATGCCAATAAATACAGCAATAAATATATAAGACTATAATAACATGCCAATAAATACAGCAATAAATATATAAGACTATAATAACATGCCAATAAATACAGCAATAAATATATAAGAATATAATAACATGACAATAAATACAGCAATAAATATATAAGAATATGATAACATGACAATAAATACAGCAATAAATACAACACATACAGCAATAAATATATAAAAATATAATAATGTGCCAATAATACAGCAATAAATATATAAGAATACAATAACTTGCCAATAAATGCAGCAATATATACAACAACATATACAGCAATAAATATATAAAAATATAATAATGTGCCAATAATACAGCAATAAATAGAGCAATAAATATATAAGAATATAATAACATGCCAATAAATACAACAAAATATACAGCAATAAATATATAAGAATATAATAATGTTGCAATAAATACAACAATATATACAACAATAAATACATAAGAATAAAATGACATGCCAATAAATGCAGCAATAAATATATAAAAATAAAACAACATGCCGATAAATACAGCAAAAAATATAGCAATATATACAGCAAAAAATATATAAGAATATAATAACATGTCAATAAATACAGCAATAAATATATAAGAATATAATAACATGACAATAAATACAGCAATAAATATATAAGAATATAATAACATGCCAATAATACAGCATTAAATACAGCAATATATACAGCAATAAATATATAAGAATATAATAATGTGCCAATAATACAGCAATAAATATATAAGAATATAATAATGTGCCAATAATACAGCAATAAATATATAAAAATACAATAACATGCCGATAAATACAGCAAAAAAGATAGCAATAAATGCAGCAATAAATATATAAGAATGCAATCATGTGCAAATATATACAGCAATATACACAGCAATAAATATATAGGAATATAATAGCAATCCAAAAAATACAGCAATACATATAGCAATATATGCAGCAATAAATATATAAGAATATAATAACATGCCAAAAATACAGCAATAAATATATAAGAATATATTAACGTGCCAAAAATACAGCAATAAATATATAAGAATATAATAACATGCCAATAAATACAGCAATAAATACAGCAATAAATATATAAGAATATATTAACGTGCCAAAAATACAGCAATAAATATATAAGAATATAATAACGTGCCGATAAATAAAGCAATATATACAGAAATAAATATATAAGAATTTAATAATGTGCCAATAAATACAACAAAACATACAGCAATAAATATATAAGAATATGATAATGTGCCAATAAATACAATAATATATACAGTGATAAATATATAAAATATAATAACGTGCCAATAAACGCAACAATATATACAGTAATAAATATATAAGAATATAATAATGTGGCAATAATACAGCAATAAATACAGCAATAAATCTTTAAGAATATAATAATATGCCACTAAATACAACAATATATACAGTGATAAATATATAAGAATATAATAAAGTGCCAATAAATACAGCAATAAATATATAAAAATACAATAACATGACAATAATACAGCAATAAATACAGCAATATATGCAGCTATAAATATATAAGAATATAATAATGTGCCAATAAATACAACAATATATACAGCAATAAATATATAAGAATATAATAACATGCCAATAAATACAACAAAATATACAGCAATAAATATATAAGAATATAATAATGTTGCAATAAATACAACAATATATACAGTGATAAATATATAAAAATACAATAATGTGCCAATAAATACAGCAATAAATAAAGCAATATATACAGCAATAAATATACACGAATTTAATATTATGCCAATAAATACAACACTATATACAGCAATAAATATATAACAATATAATAATGTGACAATATTACAGCAATATATACAGCTATAAATATATAAGGATATAATAATGTGCCAATAAATACAATAATATATACAGTGATAAATATATAAAAATATAATAACGTGCCAATAAATGCAACAATATATACAGTAAAAAATATATAAGAATATAATAATGTGCCAATAATACAGCAATATATACAGCAATAATCTTTAAGAATATAATAATATGCCAATAAATACAACAATATATACAGTGATAAATATATAAGAATATAATAAAGTGCCAAAAAATACAGCAACAAATATATAAAAATACAATAACATGCCAATAATACAGCAATAAATACAGCAATATATGCAGCTATAAATATATAGGAATATAATAACATGCCAATAATACAGCAATAAATATAGCAATCTATTAAGCAAAAAATATATAAGAATATAAAAATGTGCCAATCAATATAGCAATTTATACAGCAATGAATATATAAGAATGCAATAACATGCCAAAAAATACAGCAATATATACAGCAATAAATATATAAGAATATAATAATTTACCAATAAATACAGCAATAAAAATAGCAATATATTTAGCATTAAATATATAAGAATATAATAATGTGTCAATAAATGTTAAAATATATACAGTGAAAAATATATAAAAATACAGTAACGTGCCAATAAATACAGCAACAAATACAGCAATAAATATATAAGATAACATGCCAATAAATACAGCAATAAATAAAGCAATATATGTAGCAATAAATATATAAGAATAATAATGTGCCAATAAATATAAAAATATATACAGCAATAAATACATAAAAATACAATAATTTGCCAATAAATACAGCAATATATACAGCAATAAATATATAAGAATATAATTCCACGCCTCATACAAAACCACACCCCCGCAAGTCCATGCCCCATACAAGAGCACACCCATGTACCCATGGGCCGGTATTTTATTGATTGGGAAAGATGGCAACTCTGTGTGACACACACCGCAGGGGGCCCTCTGAGACTCGCTTGCCCCGGGGGCCCACATAAGCCTGGAGCAGGCCCTTGCTGCTGTACCCCATCTCAGAGGCAGGAGAGGCAGCTGCTACTGGGCCCTTGGGAGAAGGGGGGCCCCGTTCAATCTGTGGCAAAAGCACTGGACTGGTGCCTTATTGGTGCGCTGTCTCCTCGGAGCCTCAGGGGCCCCACCTGTGGGATCTGCTGGATGGAACTAAGATGCCCACGCATTGTTTACCCCCCCCCCCCGGGGCACTGAGTATAGAGCACTCTGGGGAAACGCGATGCTGACATCTTATACCTGCCCTGTGGAGCCTACAGCTCTTCTCCGGGTGCTTCCTGCAGACAACGCACCGCATAGTACAGTAATTCTGGGCCCCACTGATAATAAATATATAATTTAATAACACGCCAATATATACAGCAATAAATATATAGGAATATAATAACGTGCCAATAAATAGAGCAATAAATATATAACAATATATCAATGTGCCAATAAAGGCTGGGGGCAGGCTGTTTGTGGGTGGGGGGGCAGGCTGTGTGTGTGGGGGGCAGGCTGTGTGGGCAGGCTGTGTGTGTGTGGGGGCAGGCTGTGTGTGTGTGGGGGGGCAAGCTGTGTGTGTGGGAGGCAGGCTGTGTGTGTGTGGGGGGGTGCAGGCTGTGTGTGTGGGGGGTAGGCTGTGTGTGTGGGGGCAGGCTGTGTGTGTGTGTGTGGGGGCAGGCTGTGTGTGTGTGTGGGGGACAGGCTGTGTGTGTGTGGGGGGGCAGGCTGTGTGTGGGGGGTGCAGGCTGTGTGTGTGGGGGGCAGGCTGTGTGTGTGGGGGCTGGCTGTGTGTGGGGGGGGGCAGGCTGTGTGTGTGTGGGGGGGCAGGCTGTGTGTGAGTAGGGGGCAGGCTGTGTGTGGGGGGGCAGGCTGTGTGTGTGGGGGGTGCAGGCTGTGTGTGTGGGGGGTAGGCTGTGTGTGTGGGGGCAGGCTGTGTGTGTGGGGGGGCAGGCTGTGTGTGTGTGTGTGGGGGCAGGCTGTGTGTGTGGGGGCAGGCTGTGTGTGTGGGGGGGGGCTTGGCTGTGTGTGTGTGGGGGTAGGCTGTGTGTGGGGGGGGCAGGCTGTGTGTCTGTAGGGGCAGGCTGTGTGTGTGTGGGGGTAGGCTGTGTGTTTGGGGTGGGGCTTGGCTGTGTGTATGTGGGGGCAGGCTGTGGGTATGTGGTGGGGCAGGCTGTGGGTATGTGGTGGGGCAGGCTGTGTGTGTGGGGGGCTGGCTGTGTGTGGGGGGCTTGGCTGTGTGTGGGGGGGGCTTGGCTGTGTGTAGGGGCAGGCTATGTGTGTGTGTGGAGGCAGGCCGTGTGTGTGTGGGAGCAGGCCGTGTGTGTGTGGGAGCAGGCTGTGTGTGTGTGTGGGGGGGGGCAGGTTGTGTGTGTGGGGGGCAGGTTGTGTGTGGGAGGCTTGGCTGTGTGTGTGGGGGGGGCTTGGCTGTGTGTGTGTGGGGGGCAGGCTGTGTGTATGTGGGGGGTCAGGCTGTGTGTGTGAGGGGCCAGGCTGTGTGTATGGAAGGGCTTGGCTGTGTGTGTGGGGGGGCAGGCTGTGTGTGTGGGGGGCAGGCTGTGTGTGTGGGGGGGCTTGGCTGTGTGTGTGGGAGACTTGGCTGTGTGTGTGGGGGCAGGCTGTGTGTGTGTGTGGGACTTAGCTGTGTGTGTGTGGGGGAGGCTCGGCTGTGTGTGTGGGGGGATTGGCTGTGTGTGTGGGGGGATTGGCTGTGTGTGTGGGGGGCTTGGCTGTGTGTGTGGGGGCAGGCTGTGTGTGTGGGGGGGCAGGCTGTGTGTGGGGGGTCAGGCTGTGTGTGTGTGGGGGGGGAGGCTGTGTGTGTGTGGAGGGGCAGGCTGTGTGTATGGGGGGGCAGGCCGTGTGTGTGGGGGGGCAGGTTGTGTGTGGGGGGGCTTGGCTGTGTGTTTGGGGGGCTTCTCTGTGTGTGTGTGGGGGCAGGCTGTGTGTGTGTGGGGGCAGGATGTGTGAATTTGGGGGGCCAGGCTGTGTGTATGGGGGGCCAGGCTGTGTGTGTGGGGGGCAGGCTGTGTGTGGGGGGGGCTTGGCTGTGTGTGGGGGGCTTGGCTGTGTGTGTGATGGACTTGGCTGTGTGTGTTGGGGACTTGGCTGTGTGTGTGTGGGGGCAGGCTGTGTGTGTGTGGGATCAGGCTGTGTGTGGGGGGGGCAGGCTGTGCCTCCTCCATGTCGGTCATGTGATGCCTGTGTCTCCTCCATGTCGGTCATGTGATGTCTGTGTCTCCTCCATGTCAGTCATGTGATGCCTGTGTCTCCTCTATGTCGGTCATGTGATGCCTGTGTCTCCTCTATGTCGATCATGTGATGCCTGTGTCTCCTCTATGTCGGTCATGTGATGCCTGTGTCTCCTCTATGTCGGTCATGTGATGCCTGTGTCTTCTCTATGTTGGTCATGTGATGCCTGTGTCTCCTCCATGTCGGTCACGTGATGCCTGTGTCTCATCCATGTCAGTCATGTGATGCCTTTGTCTCCTCCAACTCGGTCATGTGATACCTGTGTCTCCTCCATGTCAGTCATGTGATGCCTTTGTCTCCTCCATGTCGGTCATGTGATGCCTGTGTCTCCTCCAGGTAATATGAACTCTGGGCACCTCCTACATTGATGTCATGGCAGCCTCTTCCTCCTCCTCATCATCAGGTGGGTGTGTCAATACCAGCGAATACCTTTTCAGTGTGACGAGCACATGACCTTCTAGAAATGTGCACTTTCCAGCAGATCCTCAGTGGTACAATTTCCTGCAGAGCCCTTTAGATCACCACTAGGACATTTGCTCTGACACTGTGGCCTTTCCCTTTTCGGAACCGCATGAATTTGATAATTTCCTTCTTTCGTGATCCTTCACATACATCCAATTACACGTGACGTCTTCTGGGTAAACAACACCCAGTCCTTAAAGTGGACCAACACCCGGGGGGATCGGACCAGGAATCTATAAGATTCCCGGGCCGATCAGATCCCTCCCCGCGAGGCATCCGAAATCAGGATGTCCCGCGTGGTGAAACCCCCCCAGGAAGCCCACAATCCTACCTTCTCTCCGCTCCAGCGGCGCATGCGCGTCTGCCGCCTCCCGTGCGTCCCTCTAGCAGGGCGCGCTCCTGCGCGGGCCGTTTGTGAATGGCCGGCGCGGGTGCGCTCCCTGTAAGAGGGACGCGCGGGAGGCTACGGCGGACGTGCTCTGCTTGTCCGTCGCTGCCTCTCGCTTGTCCGTCGCCGGGGATTCAAGGTCAGTGCGTGAAAACGCTCAGGCGTAGCGTAAACGATTCCACATGCGCCTAGGCGCATGATTCATGGTCAGTGCGCACTTGCACCAAATGTCAAGCGCGCGAGAGAAGTGCAAATTTGTCTCTTCTTGCACCAATTTGCGCATTGCGCAAGGGAAATCTGCTGTTTTGAAGCGCAAATAGCCCCGCCTCCTGCACATTCGGCCGGCTAAGCCCCTGGTCCAGATGGTTTTCCATGTTTCTCCCCTTTCCTTTACTGTTTCTCCATAGTGATTTGATCTCTCCAACTTCTGTGTCTCCTGCAAAACATTTCAGGGTGTATTCTCTGGAGAACCCGTGTTTTCTATTTTTGGGGGGAACAAAGGAGGGATGGCAGCCGCTCAGGCCATTTTATAACTAACCTGGGAGGTGCACATTAGCAGGGCAATTAGGATACAAACGTATTAAAGGAGCCACAGCACTCAACCCTGTTAGCTTGCAGACCAACCTAAAATCTGTCTCTAAACTTGGTTAAAAACAGAGGGCTCGGTCCTCACACATCTGCAGAAGTAGCTTAAGCTGCATCACCAGCGCCAATGTGCCTCTGTAGGGTGCAGTCCTAACTCTATTGCATGTCCCAAATGGGGCTCTCAGAGACTCTAGAGCTCTCTAGAGTTAGAACTGCACCCCACAAAGGCACTTTTGTTTCTTTTGAATTTGTGCAACCACATGAGGTGTGGGGTCTAGGCTGTATTGCAAGGTCTTCGAACCCTTCCACCCCATGGGCTGCACTTGAGGTTTAGGGCAACCTCAGGTAAGCCTGCTCCCAATGTATCTATTGTATTGTACAGTATGTCCCAAATGGGGCTCTCAGAGATTAGAGTTAGGACTGCACCTCACAGAGGCACCTTGGCGCTTGGTGGTGCAGCTTAAAGTGGACCAACACCCAGGATTTTGACTATCCTGGGTTTTGGTCCACTTCGGCGGGGCACCCCGATCGGGGGTGCCCCGCTGTGTGAAACCCCCCAGAAAGCCCCAAAATCTTACCTGTCCCCGCTCCCACGTGACTGGACGGTCCAATCCCCGCCAACGTCCAGGCGGGGATCAGGAACGTCCAAGCAGCTGCCGCCGCCGCCGCCTCCCTCGCGTGACTTTCGGCGCGCGTGCGCCCCCGCCGGCCATTCGCAGACGGCCGGCGCGGGTGCGCGCACGCCTACAGGGGCTCGAGGGAGGCGGCGGCGGCCGGCCGCCGCCGAAGATCAGGTAAGCGATTTGGGGTGTCTGGGGGGGTTTCACCCCGCGGGACATCCCGATCTCGGATGTCCCGCGGGGTGGGAGGTGATCTGCCCGGGAATCTTATAGATTTCCGGGCCGATCACCTCTCGGTGTTGGTCCACTTTAAGCTTCTGCAGATGTGTGTGACCAAGCCTCTGTTTTTAACCAAGTTTAGAGACAGACTTTAGGTTGGTCTGCAAGCTAACAGGGTTGAGTGCTGTGGCTCCTTTAAGACTTTTGTATTTTTTGGGGGGAGATATTCTGATTCCAGTTAACCCTTAATGTTTTTTTGGCCCAAGTTTTTGTCTCAGGTGTTCTCTTTAACCCTCCCTCCCCTGTTTGGTTTGCATATTAATGCCTAATAATTTGACTATAATTTTTAGTTTGTATCTTTTTTGGCTAAACTTTGGGGCCCAATAACCACATTCTTGGTGTTTTTAGCTGAATTATTGTAATTTTTGACAACTTTTTAAAATGTTTTTTCTACCTAAAAACAAAAAAAAAATGTTCAATCTCTAAAAAGAACTTGCAGCTGACAATTTCATTGTTCAAAAACATGCCAGATGTCGCCATCGTGTGTTTTCAGAATTAAATAAGCCAGCTACTCATTGGAATTGGCAGTTCCCTCCACCTATTTGCTGGAGGAAATTCATTCTTCAAATTGCCACATTTGCGCCACACGCTTTTCTGCCCTCTAAACATCCCATAAATCGGGCACCGCAATTTGGTGCACAAAAATGGTGCTAGCGGAAATTTTCAGGCGCAAATTGATGCACTGGCTAAAGCTTGTGCCGACAACCTCTGCTGGGAAAGGAACACCACGGCTCTACTGAAGAAAGCACATCAGAGACTTTTCTTCCTGAGGCAACTTAAGAAGGCAGGCCTGTCGAAAAAGTTGCTTGTGCTCTTCTTCAATGCCGTCATTGGTTCTGTTCTGTGCTTTTCTTTCTCTGTCTGGTTCGAAGGAGCTACAAGCAGGGACAAGGGTAGACTCCAAAGAACAATAAAGACGGCAGAAAGAATAATCGGAGCCCCCTTACCATCCCTACAGGAACTGCACAATCAGAGAATCAAGACGCGAGCTGGAAAGATACTCCGGGATCCGTCCCACCCTGGACACACCCTATTCCACTACTTACCATCCGGGCGACGTCTTGCGGTCCCAGCCTGCAGGACTTCTAGGTCCAGGAAGGGTTTCTTTCCTTTGGCCGTCTGCATCCTTAACAATATCCAGGCATCATAGGCTCAGGATCAAGCTGGAATCGATGGGTCCTCATACTCTGACTTTATAAGAGATTATCTGCTTCCATATCTCTGTCTTCCATGTTCCCCTTCCTTTGTAACTTTAACTGTAGTTATCTGTACTGTTTTCTTTTTGCACTGTGTATATGCCGAAAAGAATTCCTTGTTCATCTCACGATGTACTTGGCGAACAATAAATTGAATTGAATTGAATTGGCGCAAAAACTGTTGCGCATCCCATTTTGATGACCATTAATCAGACGGAAGCCTGAGCGCGACTAGATGCTCCAAAAACCATTTGGCCGGCTAAGCCCCTGGCCCTGATGGTTCCCCATGTTTCTCTCCTTTCCCTTACTGTTTCTCCATAGCGATTTGATCTCTCCAGCTTCTGTGTTTTCTGCAAAGCTCTATTCGCCATTTCGGAGTGTAATCTCTGGAGAACCTGTGTTCTATATTTTTGGGGGAGATATTCTGATTTCAGTTACCCCTTAATGTTTTTCTGACCAATGTTTTGTCCCAGATGTTCTCTTTAACCCTCCCTCCCCTGTTTGGTTTGCATATTAATTCTTAATAATTTAACTATTATTTTTTTATTGTTTTTGTTTTTGCTAAACTTTGGGGCCCAATATCCGCAATTTTGTTGTTCGGACCTTAAATTTTGTGATTTTTGACAACTTTTTATCACTTTTTTTCGAACAAAAACCCAAAAAAAAAGGGTTCAATCCTTAAAAAGAACTTGGGTCTGACACTTTCATTGTTCAAAAACATGCCGGACGCTGCTGCTGTGTGTTTTCGGAATGAAATCAGCCTGTTACTCATTGGAATTGGCCGTTTCCTCCACCTATTTGCTGAAGGAAATTTACACTTCAAATTGCTACATTTGCTCACGCGTTTCTGCCCTCTAAACATCCCATAAATTAGGCGCCAGAGACAGCTTGCTGCACAAAAATGTCGCGAGCTGAAAATTGGAGCAGCAGCGAATGCTAGTGCGCAAATTGACATTAAAACAAATCCCATTTTGATGACCATGAATCAGACCGAAACCGAAGCGTGACTAGACGCTCCAAAAACCTTGAGGGACCCTATAGTGTATTGGTGTGATAGCATTGGCCTCTTTTGCTGAAAGGCCCAGCTGACCCTGGAGAACCAAGGATGCCCAGTTGTTTCCCCTGCAGGAACTACAAGACCCAGCTGCTTCCCCTTTAGTTTAGTGCAGACAGATGGAAGGACAAAGAGACGAATGGTCACACGGAGGCCGGGCTGATAATATCCTTCCTGGCCAGGCTCTTTTCCTTGTAAGACTTAGGTCACATCACTGCCCCCAGTGGTGAAAAGACAAAATTGCAGGCTGTAAGTAGCCTCTGTGAAACACGACCAGCCCAGCACCTTACCAGCCCTGTTGACATAAATTTTACAATTTAAAAGTGTGCTCCCTAGCTGCCGTGTGCCCCTAGGCACGTGCCTACAAATGCCTAATGGTAAATACGACCCTGATTCCTTGTGCAACCCGTGTACTTGCTGAATAAAGTTATTCTATTCTGTGATGAAAATACTGACCAATGTGAATCATAATTGTCCCTCTTCTCTGCCAGGAAGTCCCGGGGACCTCATTGTGTTTTCTCTGGAGGATCTGAGCGGATATGACTTCAAGAAGTTTAGGAACAAGTTGTCTGATTTCTCTTGTGGAGATATACATCCCATCCCCCGAGGACGCCTGGAAAATGCTGACTGTGTCACCACGAAGAACCTTCTGGTGGACACCTATGGAGAGGAGGAAGCCCTGGATGTCATCACTGAAGTCCTGCAGGAGATTGGTCTGATGGGACCAGCCAGTGACCTTCGAGAGAGGAGAGGACGAGCAGGTGAGTATTTGTTTTGGAAATATCATTTATCCTTTTTAATTTGGTTACATTTTTGAAAAATAGGAGACAACTGTATGGTCTCTTTAATGGGTGTTGGTCCCGTGGTCAGCTAAGCCAAACAAGCTCGGGGGGGCATCCAGAATGCTGGGTTCCTCCCAGAATGCCTGTAATCCTCACCTTAACTACGAGCCAGCGCCGGTAAAGCAGTCCCATGACTGGCCGCCAGACGTGTGCCGGGGTCGCATCCTCAGCACCAGTGTAAGAAACCTACCTTTGCCAGGGGGCCCGCAGGGAGCGTTTGCTGAGCGGTGCCCGCTGGCTTCCTGCTGCAGGGCACGCCTGCTGCTCCGATATGACGGGGAGCTCAGCGCTCCACTCCAGCCGCCTCCCTCGCTCCTCTGTAGCTGTGCAGGCGCGCGCTCAAGCGGGCAGGCGGCGCAGCGTCCTCTTTACCTGTCTTGAATCAGGGGCTGGTCAGCCCTGCTGCCGGGACTGACCGGCCCCTGGAAGTGTTGCACCAACCACAATCTAGTATTGCACCAATCAGCACATACACTCCCTCCCAGGGTGGCCATTGGTCAGTTCCCCAATAAATATGGAGTCAGCCCAGTACTCAGTGCCCGTGATAGTCTGTTGTGATTAGGGTGTGATTGTGTTAGTTATTATCTGTTTCCGACCCGGCTTGATCGACCATCCCTGTCCGCTGCCTGTACCGACCTTTGCATTGTCTGACCTCGAACCTGCCTGCCCCTTTGGATACCCCGCGATCTCTGACCTCCCGCCTTGACCATTTGGCTACCCCTGACTACGCACCCGTCTCATCCCTGTACTCTGACGCACCTTCCGGACTGTCTTCCCGTGTATGACCTCGGCTTTGGGATACCCTTGCGGTTCATCAACCTTTGCACCTATTAAGACCTGGGGGCAACCGTGTCCGACGAGGCGTTCCTAGCATCCCGGGGGCTTGACTATAGGCAAAAGAAGCGGTGGAGATTGGGGGTTGTCTGCTTACTGAAGGCTGGTGCCCCGCCGGGCATCACAGCCAGCCACCAAAATGACCTGCCCTTGTGACTGCCCACCCGACAATCGCAGGACGCCTTTCCCCGCGTTGGCTCGTAGTGAAGGTGAGGATTATGGGCGTTCTGGGGGGGGGTTATGTCGGAGGGGGGCTCCAGCATTCTGGTGCCCCCCCGAGCTTGTTTTGATTAGCTGTCTGCGGGACCAACACTTGTTAAAGGAAAAGTTTAATTCTATTAGAGGGAAGGCTTGTTTACAATCATCGTTCGGAATGGTCAGATGAAGCAAATGTCAAATCTCTATAAATCTTGGACTCCTCTAACCTTGGTCCCAAACACGGCAGCCATGGCTTCTTCTAAGCAGCTGCCAAACACTCTGAAAATTACTGAGGAGCACCAAGCAGGAGAAGAAGACAGCAAAGCGCTGTTATGTTGCCATTTCTCCAAGCTGGAATAAAAGGGGGGCAAAGGTCAAAACACACGTCCTGCTTGGCTTTGGGTGGTTGTACACTAATTTAAGAGGGGTGATGTCTCTGCACTTCACAGACGCACAGCAAGACCAGTTACTAAGTAATCATGTAAGGCCTTGATTCAACAAACATAGAAAAAAAATAATTTTATCGCATGCGAAAAACGTAAGTAACTTCGAGCGATTCAGCAAAGCCGACTAATTAAATTCGTCCAGTCAAAAATGTGGCTGAAAAATTTCCATGCGAAAAAGGCTTCAGGAAGTGAAAATTTCACTCGGATTTTCCAGCTGAAAATGGTAAATCTCTGAAAGCGTCTCTGAGAAGCCCTCACACCAAATGGTGCCTTTGTTGTCCACATTTCACCTAGCTTCCCAATGATCAGGTGACGCCCCAAGTGATATATCTCTGTGATCAGCTGACGCCCCATGTGATATATCTCTGTGATTAGGTGACGCCCCATGTGATATATCTCTGTGATCAGGTGACGCCCCATACCTCAGGTGACAATTGTTTTTAATGCACTTGTGCAACTAGACGTTTTGTTATGAAGGATCACATTTATCTGTGTAATGCTAGATATGTATTTAGTAATAGATCAAGGCAACTGGACTCGCTGTTTTCTTTTGCTTTGCATGTTTTGTTATACATCCCACTATTAGGAAAGGTGGCTGGGTGACTTGTGAAATGTGTTCAAGTAAGAAAGGAACGGTATTGAAGTTGCCTAGATTTATTCCTACAGATATTCCCGAGTTATTCTTTTTTTTATTGATTTTCTAAATGTTTCAAATAAAATGAAAGAAGAATCGTGGTCCTTCCATCAGATACCAGACTGGTGCACCAGGCATAGTAAGCCCAGGGTCAAAAAGCCGAACAGCCTGACCCCGGCCCTGGCAACTTTCCAGACCCTGACCCTTCCTCTAGATTACCAGACTGGTTCACCAGGCATAGTAAGCCCAGGGTCAAAAAGCCGAACAGCCTGACCCTGGCCCTGGCAACATTCCAGCCCCTGACATTTCCTTCAGATTACCAGACTGGTGCACCAGGCATAGTAAGCCCAGGGTCAAAAAGCCGAACAGCCTGACCCCAGCCCTGGCAACGTTCCAGCCCCTGACCCTTCCTCCAGATGACCAGACTGGTGCACCAGGCATAGTAAGCCCAGGGTCGAAAAGCCAAACAGCCTGAACCCAGCCCTGGCAACTTTCCAGACCCATGGCCTTTGGCCCAGGTTTAGCGCTTTTCCTGGGGAGTCGGCTTTAATATTTTATTAAAATGGTAATTAAAAAAATATAAAGTGAACTAATAAAGAGATGTATTGAGTAATAGATCAAGGCAACCGGACCTGCTGTTTCCTTTTGATGCACATGTTTTGTTATTCATCCAGCTGGGTGTATGTGTGAATTCAGCATTGCCTATTAGGAAGATGGCTGGATGACTTGTGAAACGTATCAAAGTAAAAAAAAAGCAGCAATTGCGTAGATTTATTCCCGCTGACTGATAGCCTTGTTAATAGCCTTATTACCGGAGACTTGCTCATATGGTGAAAATCTGATCCCATAAGGCCTTAACAGCCGGGCAGCTCCACCAAATATGTATTTATTTATTTTTACTGTTTCAATAAAAATGAAAACAAATCCTGGCCCCTCCCTCCAGATTACCAGGCTAGTGCACCCGTCTGGTCCTGATAACTCACCAGCCCCTTTACCCTTTGGCCCAGGTTTGGTGCTCTGCCCGGGGTGGAGTCAGTTTTATATTAACAAAGTCATAAAAAATATAAAGTTACTTCCACATGTCTGTTACACTGAGACGTCCACGTGACCGTCCGTCGGCCAATTGCGGAACTCCTTTCCCGGCGCTGGCTCGTAAGGAAGGTGAGTATTCTAAGCGTCCCGTGCAGTTAGGTGCGAGGGGGCTCCAGGGTTCTGAATGCACCCTCGAGCTTCTTGCTAGCAGCAAAGAGAGGGACCAACATCCGTTAAAGTAATAACAGGTGTTGGTCCTGTTTAACATTAGTGATGCGAAATCACAGGTATCAGGGCATTTATAAAGGCAAAGGACTCTATTCAGCAATGTCTGTAACAAGAAATTAGTCTGATCCTTTACAAAAAAAAAATACGAACGTTTTAGCTTTAGGTTTTTTTTTTTCATATTTTACTACTTATTAATAAGTTTTGGGTGAAACGCCATTTTGGCAATGAATCCACATTCAGTCACCTGTCTACAGCAGAGCAGAGTTCCCATAACCCCGTCTGTACAGAGGAGGCTCAGACTGCTTTAGAATTAGAAATGAAAGGGTCAGAAACGATGTAGCAGGAAAATAGTTGCATGTTCCAGGTCTCCTAAGATGTGATAATAAGAGGAAGATGTGTCGCTACACACACTGACTGTCTGTACACTAATCTCTGACCATTGCTATTACAGGACAGCGAAGGAAGATGACGCCCAGCAACCGATTATCAGGTCAGGAGAATTTCCTTCTCTATAATGAACTCTCTCCTCTGTTCTGTTTCCTTTACCTCACCCCTAAATTCTGAAGGCATAGAAGGAGTAAATGCTTAGGATAAGTGCCCACCCCCCTTTACATGAAACACCCTGATTAGTATTTGGCACTATTATTTTGTTTGGTACTCAAGGGATATGTAAGGAATGGAGTATAACTTCCAATCCAAACATGTTCCACATATGTAACATTATACAGCACAGCAGGGGCGTAGGTGGGGGGAGAAGATGGGGAATGTGCTCTGGGGTTAGAGGGGGGCCAAAGGCGGGCCTCAGCACAGGTGGGGGGGCATTTAGAATTTTCACCCCGGTTGCCAGGAAGCCTGACCTAAAAATAACTCAATGCACAGCAAATAATGTCTAAAATGGCAACAAAATTAACTCCACCCCTAAGTGAGAATGGCCAAATTGTACCCAAAGTGCCCAAGCCTGGCTCCGTATCTGCAGCACAGTATCTCACGAAAGGGGGCAGATCTCTCACATTTTTGTAAATATTTTGTCATATCTTTTCACGGCAACAGAGATAAGCCGCCACCACCACAGAAAAAAAACCACAACAGATGTGCAAAATCACAGCCAAACACAAAAAAAAAAATGAGTCGGGACTCTCCTCCCTGAACAGACTGCAGCACTCTGTTGTAAAATCATACACTGAAATGTTCTTAGAATATTATGTGGGACCAAAACCCAGGGCCCGACGGCTTTGCAGTCCATGTGTGCCACTCTGTTGTAAAATCATACACTGAAATGTTATTAGAATATTATGTGGGAACAAAACCTAGGGCCAGACGGCTTTGCAGTCCATGTGTGCCACTCTGTTGTAAAATCATACACTGAAATGTTATTAGAATATTATGTGGGACCAAAACCCAGGGCCCGACGGCTTTGCAGTCCATGTGTGCCACTCTGTTGTAAAAGCATACACTGAAATGTTATTAGAAGAATCCAACACACATAAACAGACAATTAAAATCCAAAAAAATGGATGAGAGGTCACCCTCTACTGGTTTATAATAATCAATATAACATGGCAATCTGGTCAGAAATAACAGAAGAGAAACGTTCATCACAGTTCATCAATGAAATATTTGGTGCAAATCAACAGAAAGACTAAACACTATGAAAACATTTGTTTAAATTATGTGCAAGGTGCCAAAAACCATCTAGGAATATTGCAAAGTATATCCTCTATGCATCAACAAGTATCAATACATTCAATATATACCCTCTGGAAGTGGCGTGGTAGCCGCGGCCATGTGGGTGCTGGGGGTTAGAGGCTCCCTCTTGGTGAGGTACTCCTGAGTATCTTTAGGATGATTGCATTTCTGGTCTCATTTGCTATTTATGTGTTGTGCACATGTTGATACTTATTGATGCATAGAGGATATATTCATATCTTCTCATGGGACGACACTAAAGATTAGACATTTCGATACAATGTAAAGTAGTCAGTGTACATCTCGTATAACAGTGTACATTTTGGTGTGCCCTTAAAATAACTCAACGCACAGCCATTAATGTCTAAACCCCTGGCATCGAAATTAACTCCACCCCAAAGTGAAAATGGCCAAATTGGGCCCAAAGTTTGAATATTTTGTGTGGCCACCATTATTTTCAAGCACTGCCTTACATTGGGCCAAAACCCAGGGCCCGACGGCTTTGAAGTCTATGTGTGGTCACCATTATTTTCCAGCACTGTGTTAAAGTGGGCCAAAACCCAGGGCCCGATGGTTTTCCAGTCTATAAGATTCTAGTCCTGCTTGATTCCCTCCCTCTAGGGGGCATCCAGAATTGGAATACTCCACTGTGTGAAACCTCCCAGGTCACCCAGAAACTCACCCTCTTCCTTAGTCCAATGGCGCATGCTCCCGCATGCACATGCTTTGTCTAAGCTATTTTCTAAGGGAGCGGACCTGAGCGCGCCTTTAGCAGGACGTGTGCCTGTGCCAGGCATTTTTGAATGGGACAACACTAAATATTAGACACTTCAATACAATGTAAAGTAGTCAGTATACAGCTCGTATAACAGTGTACATTTTGGTGTGCCCTTAAAATAACTCAACGCACAGCCATTAATGTCTAAACCCCTGGCATCGAAATTAACTCCACCCCCAAGAGAAAATGGCCAAATTGTGCCCAAAGCTTGAATATTTTGTGTGGCCACCATTATTTTCCAGCACTGTCTTAAAGTGGACCAAAACCCAGGGCCTGATGGCTTTGGAGTCTATGTGTGGTCACCATTATTTTCTAGCACTGTGTTAAAGTGGGCCAAAACCCAGGGCCCAACGGCTTTGCAGTCTATAAGATTCTAGGCCTGCTTGATTCCCTCCCCTCGGGGGCATCCAGAATTGTAATGCTCTGTTGTGTGAAACTCCCTAGGTCGCCCGGAAACATCGGCCTCTTCCCCAGTCCAACAGCGCAGGCATATGCTTCGCCTAAGCTATCGTCTAAGGGAGCGGACCTGAGCATGCAAACGGCCACATCTCCCGCTATCCCTTTAGCAGGATGAGTGTCCGTGCCAGAAATTTGTGAATGGGACGACACTGAAGATTAGACACTTCAATACAATGTAAAGTAGTCAGTGTATAGCTCGTATAACAGTGTACATTTTGGTGTGCCCTCAAAATAACTCAACAGCCATTAAATGGCATCAAAATTAACTCCACCCCTAAGTGAAAACGGCAAAATTAGGCTCAATTCAGAGAGACAAAAAAAGTCTTCAGTAAAGTATCCGTTCATACGGCAGCGTGACTTTTCCATTTCATTTTCTCATGTTACAACGTAGGCTTTCATTTTTGCCCTTTTCCCATCGTCTCCTCCCACGAATCCTTTACGTTTCCCGATAGATTCTGTTTCCCTTTTTTAATAAATATTCATCCAGACGGAAATCCTTACGATCGTGCGCCTGCGCACTACAAACTTAACTCATTAAAGTGCTCGCCTACATATTTGCCACCCTCACTTCTACTACAATGTTTAGCTAAATCACTTAGCGCTATCCTCCATCTTCCCTTTTGGACACTTAAAGCTCACCCAGACCACTTCGCGGTTCGGTTCTTCTTCCATTTTAGGTCCCTAAAACTTACCCAAACCACTTCTCGGTCATGTGAATATTCATCTTTAAATATTTCTGGGTCCATTAGTTTTGTGTTAATGCATTTTGTAAATGAAATGACACTGAAACTTGTATTATTTTTTTTTCCATCATAAAATATAAAATATAAAAATATTTTGAAAATGTACAATTTTTAAAACTATAAAAACTAAATACATAGCAATGGCAGGCCACAGAACATTATTCTTCATCTGTGGTCCCCAACGAGTTGCGCAGCTCCTGCATCTCACCCACCAACTGAAGGACCCTGACACTCAGTTGTGCCACTCTGGCATGTGTGGTCCCTGTTAAAAAACGTAAATTAAATTATTGTTATAACTTTGTTGGGGTCATACTGCAGTGCCCCCCCCCCCCCCCGTATGGTCCAAACACCTAAATCTGGACTTTAAAAGCCCGAAGGCCCTCGCCACCATGGCCCAGGTTTTGCATAGGGCCCGATTAGAGAACCCCTGGCCCACATTCTGCAGGCAAAGAACGGGCATCAGGAGCAAGGGCACGAGTGGATATCCTGAATCCTCTGAAAGTATTTAAAAATACTAACATAAAATAAACATTCTAAGCTACAATATTGTTTAACATGTCATCAAGGGCTAAAAATAGCAATAGGTTAAGACATAAGTCATCAACTATATTCATTGCCATACAGTGAAAATGGATTGATGGAATGTGAGCAAACTTACCCAGGAGCCATCCACCAGATAATTCTCCAGACTCAAACTGACGAAATAAGCTAAGTTCTGCAATATATAAGCATCATGGGATGACCCTGGATGCCCTGAATCGCATAGCTGGACCAAACACTGCTTGTATGTTGTGCGAGTGGCACATCTTGTGGTTCCTGCAACCAAATATAAAATAATTAAACAAAGCAAAGGTAACCAACTAAAACAATAACTCCTACAACAAATTAAGATTCAAGTTCAACAATCCAAATATAATTCACAAAGGACATAAGTCTAAAAAAATATAGCAATTATATGGATGTGTGGGAAAATAAAGGCTTACATGCTAAGGACTAATTAAGGTCAGCATTAAAATGCTTCTATAAGGCAAACATGAAATGTATTGATTCAGGTATGCATTGCTATACAATTTATGGCCTCGGCCATGCTGATACATGCAATGCCTTGGTGCTAAAGGCGCGCAGACTCCTCCACATAGCTGCAAAACATGTTCAACAATAGCAATCCGAGCCCTCAAAGGTTCCGTAAGTGGATCGCAAATTAAACGGATTTATAGGGTGGTGGTCCGTCAGAAATCAGCTCTCTGAATCAGAACGGAAGTTATCTGAACGAACGAAAAATATCAGATTTTGTTGGGAAAATGATCCGAACTAACGCAAATGATCCGATTTGCTTTCGTTCATCGAAAGCGCATATATGTATTTTCCCGAACGTTCGTACGAATGAAAAATGGATGAAAAAAAAACAAAAAAATGACAAACACCCACCAAAACTTTCACACACTGCTACGGAAGTCCAGACGAATGTGTCTCTGAATCGAGCCTATTATGTCCAAAATGTAAATGTTTTGTGTGGTAACCATTTTTTTCCAGCACTGTCTTAAAGTGGGCCAAAACCCAGGGCCCGACGGCTTTGCAGTCTATAAAATTCTAGGCCTGCTTGACTCCTTTTCCGCTGGGGCATCCAGAATTGGAGTTCCCCCGCTGTGTGAAATCCCCAAGGTCGCCCGGAAACTCGCCCTCTTCCTCAATCCAATGGCGCATACTCCCACATGCACATGTTTCGTCCACGGACCCGAGTGTGCCAACAGCCGCATTCCCCACTATCCCATTGGCAAGGCGTGTGCATGCTCCCAGTCAGAGGGAAGCAGAGGATGCGGCCGTCAGCTTGGGTCTACTCCCTTAGATGATAGCTAGAACCGAGCATGCTGATTGGACGAGACGCCTCACAGGTGCCGTAGATCTGGGGAAGAGTAAGTCACATTGGGCAACCTGGGGGGTTGCACATTACATTAAAGGCGGATTATAGTTCTGTCTGAGAAAGACAGTTAGGTGAAAGGCGTTGGAGGAATCCGCCACGATAAGAACATTTTAAAGCCTAACCAAACCAGCCAAAATGTATAATTGAACACTTGTGTAATGTATTATGCGGAGAAAAGTGAAATTTTAATGCTTTTTAAGTTTTTTTCATAGTAAAATTGATGAATTGATCTGAAACAGTTCTGATGTGAAGTCTGGTTGAGGGGGTCATTCATTTGACTAGTGAGGCAAACGTGGCTTACCCCACTCATGTGAGATGATGAAACAGGTGGGTAGTCTTGAAATAGGGGCAACGCAAATGGCAATTGTATGTTAAGGTTCATCACAGCAGTGGCCAACATGGCTGTACTTAGCTGAAAGGGGCGTTACAAATGCCATGTCTGCTTTTAGTCTACGTTTTAGTCTGCATTTTAGTTTTGGTATGTCACAGGTTTACTTAGTAGGCACAATTCCCGTCCCTGCTTCTCAGATCCTCCTAAAAATCTATTTCTCTTTTTATCAATTACAGAGCTCAAAAAACAACACATGGAGTCGGTAAAAGAGAAATTCCAGCGAGTGAGAGAACACAATGCCCGTATGGGGGAGGCTGTCAGCCTGCAGGAGAGATACACCCCACTACTGATGAGAGAGGGACACCCCGATAGAGAAGACAAGGAACAGGAAATTGTACACAAAGATAGTAGACATGTACAGAACATGGAGAAAAGATCTTCTGCCAAGTATTCCCCAACCACCCTCCAGGCTCTGTTTGACCCTCAGAATGATGGTGTTACCCCAAAGGTTGTGGTGCTACAAGGACCTGCTGGGATTGGAAAAACATGGACCTCCCGGAAGATCATGCTGGACTGGGCCTCTGGAAACTTCTACCAAGACAAGTTTGATTTTGCGTTTTATCTGAGCTGCAGGGAACTCAACACCATCACTGGTAAGATGAGCCTTGTGCAACTCTTATCCAGAACCCACAGCCTCAGCTCAGGTGATCTGGAGACTATTCTGAAGGATTCCCGGAATCATGGGAGACTTCTTTTTGTAATTGATGGGTTTGATGAATTCCAGTGGACTCTAGAGGAGGAGGCTGAGGCTGCTCCTGACCTTTCCGAGGAAACCCACAAGGAGACTCTTCTACGAAGCTTGCTCAGGAAACAGGTTCTCAGACAATCTTCTCTGCTCATCACCACAAGGTCACTGGCCCAGAAGAAGCTGAAGACGTTTATCGATGATCCGCGTTATGTTGAAGTCACAGGTTTCTCAGAAAATGATCGAAAGAAATATTTTGTTAATTCTTTTGAAAATGATGCTGATGCAGAGAAGGTGCTCCATGTGATAGAGGAGAACTACATCCTGTTCATCATGTGCACTGTCCCCCTCCTGTGCTGGATTGTGTGCACTGTACTGAGACAGGGGATGAAGAAGGGCCTGGATTTCCTCCAGTATAAGACCACCACCTCCATCTACCTCCTCTACCTGAAGGGGCTACTGATCTATCATGGCCGGAATCAGCCTGTACGTGCCTGCCTGAGGAAGCTCTGCTCTCTGGCCAATGAGGGAGTGCTGAACCAGAAAATCTTATTTCAGGAGAAAGATCTGGAGAGACACGGCCTCTCTATGTCTGAGGTGGAGTCTGTATTCCTGAATGAGAACATCTTTCATGTGTCCATCATAAGCCAGACCTGCTACAGCTTCATCCACCTGAGTGTGCAAGAGTTCCTGGCCGCTCTGTACTATGTGCTGGATGATGGAGATGAGGAAGAGGCTTCTGGGGTGACGGGAGAGGCTCCCCTCCCAGAGATTTGTAAAGGAGGCTCCCTACAAGAATTGTATGAAAAACACCCACATTTATCATTAGCGGTGCGTTTTCTGCTGGGAATCTTATATGAAAAGCGGCTCAATGAATTCTCACAGGTCACCGGCTGTAAGATTTCCCTCCGAGCCCGAGCTGCGGTGGAAGAATGGCTCAGTGCAGATTCATCCAGGTCTGCAATGAAACAATGGATAGTAAGAGTCTGGCCATCGGACTCTATCGACATCATTTCATGCCTGTATGAGTCTCAGGATGAGGATTTGATAAGAAAAGCTTTGCCTCGCTCTTCACCTTTAACACTGGACAGTATATGGAGGCACGTGCAATGGAAAGCAAATGATAGGAAGCAGCTGTGCTACTGCCTGAAGCTGTGTGACTGTCCTCTCATGCTCTATATGTGTGAAAACAAAGTATATTCCGGGGAGCAGGAAACGCTCTCACTTCTACATAGGTGTCAGCAGCTTCGGTAAGTAAATGTTGGGAGATTATAATTCCCTGGGGTATCCTGCACCCCTGCCTGTTGAGCGTCTGCCTCTGAGAAATCCCTGCATAGCCAGGCTAGGAACTCATATGATGTGCAGATATACAGCAAATACAACAGCTTTCATCATACAAGTTCAGTTTAACAGGCACATTCCATTACAACATGATTCTAATAACAAAAAAGCATTTCTTCTATTTTATGGTAAATTAATATCTTAAAGCATAAATCTCAGCCTCTATTCTATGTTTAAGCAAGCCTTGGCATATAGTGGGTTTAATTTCCCTCCCCCTCCCCTTTCAATAATGGTCTCTCTTATTTCCTGATGAGAGATAATAATGGTCTCCCTTACTTCCTGATGAGAGATTGCAAGTTCATATTAGTGATTTAACTGCAATCGTATACTTTCCTTTCAGCTTTGAAGGATGTGATTTTCTCCAACGAAGCAAAAGAGAGGTCAGTAAGGGGTCTCCGGAACTAGACACAGAGCTCCCCTCTTCAGCAGACAAGCATACGGGTATCTCCTGGCTAAGTAACTCTGAAAGTAAAATACAGGAATTGAGGTAAGTGAATTGACCGCTTCCTGTTGTGATTTGTAGATGTGGAGCATGTGATTATGTCTGAAATTGTGAGCTCCTGGGGATCTGTCCATAAAGTAGTTGAATAATGGGGTGCGGGGACTCCTTTAGTCTGCTGTGGGGTGGGGGGTTTACTATGTGGGCTTTGTTCTCAGTATAGGTGTGGGGATACAAATTGACCAGCTCTGTTTTTTTTTGTTTAAATATAAAAAGTTATTATAGCCACGTACATTTTACATAGCTAGCAATAGAAGGGTTTAATCAGCCTCAATTGTCATCCAACAGGTATAAGTCACTGTGTTGACTTATGTCGGGCAATGTCACAGCAAACTGGTATAGTAACTGAGGGTAAAGGGTTAATGGGACCACAGCATGACATGATGGTATCAGAGCAGACAGACACTCAATGGCAAGCAGGATAAGGAGCAGCTTATTTTATTGTTGCAGGGTCATGAAAAAGAAAGGTTTAATGCTTTACTCCACATCACAGGCAAGTTTACAGATCACAGGCTAAATAAACTTGCATCGCTTATAACACAGGCACAATTGTTTCATACGGACATTTCAGTGTAAGGGTTAAAAGGTTTGTGTCCCTCAGGCTTGCCAGCAAATTTCAGCATAGGGACTAGGCAGTACTGTATTCCCCAATTAAATGTCGGCCTTTTTCCAGAATGGGATTCGAGTGGTGCCAGCCCACTTTGAACTCAGCACCCCCTCGCAGTAGAAACCGTCTAGGGGTATCCCAGACTGGGATGCTGAACTGGCCAGCGTTAGCAGAGGGGCTGTCGTGTTGCCAGCGAGTAACACAAGCGGAACCTCTCTTCTGTAGCATCTGAGACAGGACCACCCCTCCCAAACACAAAGGCTTCTCCCTAACAGTCACTACAGGGCAGCATACTCAGACAGGGGCAGCTACACCTTACCGGAGACTCAGGCACAGAGGCCCCCTCCAATGTGGCCTGTCAGTCCCATTGGATCCTCTCTACTGCTAAAGGGAGTCTCCTCTGTAACCCCTAGGCCATTACCCCACCCGGTTTCTTCCTGCATAGACCACGTCTAACTGTACCCGGGCCCCGTCTCTTTAGCAGCCTCACCAGACATCTCATTCAGGAGGTTACCACAGTCTTCCCCTTAATATGGCTATGGATGATCTCCCCCTCTGTCCCTCTGGCTTCACTTTATAGAACCTCTGCTCTATACATTGTCGCCTGAGGTTTTCCCTCCGAAATGCTCCCAACCAATCACATCAGTTTTCTGTTGTCCCCCATTAAATCCTACTTCTCTCATTTGTGGTCTTATACCCCCATCTAGTGACCAAAGTGGGAATCGCAACAACATTTTCACATAAATGGATAATTCCCCCAACATTTTCACATAAATGGATAATTCCCCCAATCATACTCACCCACTGCTTATAATCAATCGAGCACATAAATGCGTGAGGGTGGTTCTTAGTCCTACTACAACAATGATACAAATGTATCAGTAACTGCCACATTGTATCATTAAACTGTACCAAAACCCACCCTGGAGTCTGAGATGCCAGGGCATGCATACACGCTTCCCCTGGGGCATCCATATTCGGGATACCCGGCTATGTAAAACCAATGGCGCATGCTATACCTTTAGCAGGACGAGCACCCCCGCCAGGCATATGTGAATGCTCCCTGTTAGAGAGTAGCTGGGATGTGGCACTTGGGGAATTTGAGGGATGCAGAACCAAAAATTGCAAACTATAGTGAAGAACTGCAACAGAACATAATATAGACGGATTCCATACATCACCAACAATGACTACACAAGTCTCTGATCAGAGCTTTCACTGTTGTGTCTCCGCAGTCTCCAGAAGTGTGGTCTGACTCCCTTGTGTTGTGATGTCCTCGCCTCTGCTCTGCTCACAAACCCATCTCTCACCAAACTGGATTTATCATGGAACGATCTGGAGGAGTCTGGAGTGACACGTCTGTGTGAGGGTCTCCGAGATCTGCGCTGCCCCCTGCAGGAGCTCAGGTGAGTTATATGATGTCTCCAGTATAAATAATATTCAGGGGTGGCTGGTGCTATACACTCATTGCTCAATGCTTCCGATTGTGTGCGCTCTATACCAATCAAACCAATGTCAAGTCTTTGATCAAACCTTTCTCTGTTGTGTCTCTGCAGGCTCCAGCATTGTCATTTGTCTCCTTTGTGCTGTGATGTCCTCGCATCTGCTCTGCTCACAAACCTATCTCTCAGCAAACTGGATTTATCCTATAATCATCTAGAGGACTCTGGAGTGAAACGTCTGTGTGAGGGGCTCAGAGATCCGAGATGCCCCCTGCAGGAGCTGAGGTGAGGCTCACAAACCTGTCTCTCACCGAATTGTATTTATCATATAACCATAGAGGACTCTGGAGTGACACATCTGTGTGAGGGGCTCCGAGATCCCAGATGTCCCTGCAGGAGCTGAGGTTATTTTGACCTAGATTATTCTGGTGAAACATTCTGTATGAGGGGAGAGGGAGCTGTATACAAAAATATAGAAAATACCTTACATCACTGGGAAAAAAATTGCCTCCTCCACTTCACCCTTATTGTAGTTTTGTCATATTGAGCGCCTGAAGACACACACCAATGTGTCCAAAAACAGTTGCAAACGTGTCAAATTTATCTTTTGCCATTTGAAGTTCATTTCACCTACAACTTTCTCCCATGGTTCACAGTAATTTTGACCAGGGGCTCCAAAAACGTTTGCATTGGACTGTGTCTGCTCTATTCCTGCAGTTAGGGATGAGCGAATCGATCCGGACGAACCCGGATTCGATCCGAATTTCAGGAAAAATTCGATTCGGATCGAATCCGAATTTCCCCGCGATTCGATCACTCGAAGTTTTCCTTTAACATCCATTCATTTACATTACAGGCATTCTAAGATGGCGGGCGGGACATGTCTGGACATGTATCCCGCGCCAGTGCAAGCTGGGGCAGTCACATGCAGCCTATCAGCAGCCAGCAAGCCCGGTGACGTCACACAGCGGTATTTAACGGCGGCCATCTTGCTTTTCCTCATTTCTCTATTGCATTCGTGACAGACAGACAGAACGCTGTGTAGCTGAGGCAGTTAGACAGGCTGGAGACAGGCTGGAGACAGGGACAGACAGGGACAGGCTGGAGACAGGCAGGAGACAGGCAGGAGACAGACAGGAGACAGACAGAAAGCCAGGGAAAGGTAGGAAAAACGGAGCTGGCTGACAGGGAGATTTTTTTTTTTTCATCCAGCCTTTGTTAGCGTTTTCAGGCTGCTTATAGTAACTAACTGTGCATATATACTGAACTGATCTTAAGTCTGCTGTGAGGCATCCCATTCTGTGACTAAAGCAGCCTCTATTTAATAGCATAATAAACATTTGCACTTATTCTCATAGAAATCAGGCCTGATAAAGACACTTTTGCTGTGCATGCTCTCTGGTTTTTGTGGCACTGGCATCCCATTCTGTGACTAAAGCAGCCTCTATTTAATAGCATAATAAACATTTGCACTTATTCTCATAGAAATCAGGCCTGATAAAGACACTTTTGCTGTGCATGCTCTCTGGTTTTTGTGGCACTGGCATCCCATTCTGTGACTAAAGCAGCCTCTATTTAATAGCATAATAAACATTTGCACTTATTCTCATAGAAATCAGGCCTGATAAAGACACTTTTGCTGTGCATGCTCTCTGGTTTTTGTGGCACTGGCATCCCATTCTGTGACTAAAGCAGCCTCTATTTAATAGCATAATAAACATTTGCACTTATTCTCATAGAAATCAGGCCTGATAAAGACACTTTTGCTGTGCATGCTCTCTGGTTTTTGTGGCACTGGCATCCCATTCTGTGACTAAAGCAGCCTCTATTTAATAGCACAATAAACATTTGCACTTATTCTCATAGAAATCAGGCCTGATAAAGACACTTTTGCTGTGCATGCTCTCTGGTTTTTGTGGCACTGGCATCCCATTCTGTGACTAAAGCAGCCTCTATTTAATAGCACAATAAACATTTGCACTTATTCTCATAGAAATCAGGCCTGATAAAGACACTTTTGCTGTGCATGCTCTCTGGTTTTTGTGGCACTGGCATCCCATTCTGTGACTAAAGCAGCCTCTATTTAATAGCATAATAAACATTTGCACTTATTCTCATAGAAATCAGGCCTGATAAAGACACTTTTGCTGTGCATGCTCTCTGGTTTTTGTGGCACTGGCATCCCATTCTGTGACTAAAGCAGCCTCTATTTAATAGCATAATAAACATTTGCACTTATTCTCATAGAAATCAGGCCTGATAAAGACACTTTTGCTGTGCATGCTCTCTGGTTTTTGTGGCACTGGCATCCCATTCTGTGACTAAAGCAGCCTCTATTTAATAGCACAATAAACATTTGCACTTATTCTCATAGAAATCAGGCCTGATAAAGACACTTTTGCTGTGCATGCTCTCTGGTTTTTGTGGCACTGGCATCCCATTCTGTGACTAAAGCAGCCTCTATTTAATAGCACAATAAACATTTGCACTTATTCTCATAGAAATCAGGCCTGATAAAGACACTTTTGCTGTGCATGCTCTCTGGTTTTTGTGGCACTGGCATCCCATTCTGTGACTAAAGCAGCCTCTATTTAATAGCATAATAAACATTTGCACTTATTCTCATAGAAATCAGGCCTGATAAAGACACTTTTGCTGTGCATGCTCTCTGGTTTTTGTGGCACTGGCATCCCATTCTGTGACTAAAGCAGCCTCTATTTAATAGCACAATAAACATTTGCACTTATTCTCATAGAAATCAGGCCTGATAAAGACACTTTTGCTGTGCATGCTCTCTGGTTTTTGTGGCACTGGCATCCCATTCTGTGACTAAAGCAGCCTCTATTTAATAGCATAATAAACATTTGCACTTATTCTCATAGAAATCAGGCCTGATAAAGACACTTTTGCTGTGCATGCTCTCTGGTTTTTGTGGCACTGGCATCCCATTCTGTGACTAAAGCAGCCTCTATTTAATAGCACAATAAACATTTGCACTTATTCTCATAGAAATCAGGCCTGATAAAGACACTTTTGCTGTGCATGCTCTCTGGTTTTTGTGGCACTGGCATCCCATTCTGTGACTAAAGCAGCCTCTATTTAATAGCACAATAAACATTTGCACTTATTCTCATAGAAATCAGGCCTGATAAAGACACTTTTGCTGTGCATGCTCTCTGGTTTTTGTGGCACTGGCATCCCATTCTGTGACTAAAGCAGCCTCTATTTAATAGCATAATAAACATTTGCACTTATTCTCATAGAAATCAGGCCTGATAAAAACACTTTTGCTGTGCATGCTCTCTGGTTTTTGTGGCACTGGCATCCCATTCTGTGACTAAAGCAGCCTCTATTTAATAGCACAATAAACATTTGCACTTATTCTCATAGAAATCAGGCCTGATAAAGACACTTTTGCTGTGCATGCTCTCTGGTTTTTGTGGCACTGGCATCCCATTCTGTGACTAAAGCAGCCTCTATTTAATAGCATAATAAACATTTGCACTTATTCTCATAGAAATCAGGCCTGATAAAGACACTTTTGCTGTGCATGCTCTCTGGTTTTTGTGGCACTGGCATCCCATTCTGTGACTAAAGCAGCCTCTATTTAATAGCATAATAAACATTTGCACTTATTCTCATAGAAATCAGGCCTGATAAAGACACTTTTGCTGTGCATGCTCTCTGGTTTTTGTGGCACTGGCATCCCATTCTGTGACTAAAGCAGCCTCTATTTAATAGCATAATAAACATTTGCACTTATTCTCATAGAAATCAGGCCTGATAAAGACACTTTTGCTGTGCATGCTCTCTGGTTTTTGTGGCACTGGCATCCCATTCTGTGACTAAAGCAGCCTCTATTTAATAGCATAATAAACATTTGCACTTATTCTCATAGAAATCAGGCCTGATAAAGACACTTTTGCTGTGCATGCTCTCTGGTTTTTGTGGCACTGGCATCCCATTCTGTGACTAAAGCAGCCTCTATTTAATAGCACAATAAACATTTGCACTTATTCTCATAGAAATCAGGCCTGATAAAGACACTTTTGCTGTGCATGCTCTCTGGTTTTTGTGGCAATGGCATCCCATTCTGTGACTAAAGCAGCCTCTATTTAATAGCATAATAAACATTTGCACTTATTCTCATAGAAATCAGGCCTGATAAAGACACTTTTGCTGGCCAAAGGCCTACTGGACCCTGCCAGCTCGATTCCTGCCCGGGGCATCCCATTCTGTGACTAAAGCAGCCTCTGTTTAAGACCATATAAGCATTTGCTCTTATCATATTTGAAATTAGGCCTGATAAAGACACTTTTGCTGGGCATAGCACAACTTGTCCCTGCCAGGTGTACTTACTGCTGGTTTTTAGGGCATCCCATTCTGTGACTACACCAGCCTCTATTTAAGAACCTAACCATTTGCACCTATTCTAATTGAAATTAGGCATGATAAAGACACTTTTGCTGTGCATAGTCTTACTGCTGCCTGCCAGGTGCTCTCTGGTTTTTGGGACATCCCATTCTGTAACATACCATTAGCCTCTGCATTAACTGTAAGCTGCACAGTTATTTAAAGAAATTTGGCCTGTATGAGCCTGCTAACACACTGCTGCTGTGTGCATATATACTGATCTCAAGTCTGCTTTGGGGCATCCCATTCTGTAACATACCATTAGCCTCTGCATTAACTGTAAGCTGCACATTTATTTAAAGAAATTTGGCCTGTATGAGCCTGCTAACACACTGCTGCTGTGTGCATATATACTGATCTCAAGTCTGCTTTGGGGCATCCCATTCTGTAACATACCATTAGCCTCTGCATTAACTGTAAGCTGCACAGTTATTTAAAGAAATTTGGCCTGTATGAGCCTGCTAACACACTGCTGCTGTGTGCATATATACTGATCTCAAGTCTGCTTTGGGGCATCCCATTCTGTAACATACCATTAGCCTCTGCATTAACTGTAAGCTGCACAGTTATTTAAAGAAATTTGGCCTGTATGAGCCTGCTAACACACTGCTGCTGTGTGCATATATACTGATCTCAAGTCTGCTTGGGGCATCCCATTCTGTAACATACCATTAGCCTCTGCATTAACTGTAAGCTGCACAGTTATTTAAAGAAATTTGGCCTGTATGAGCCTGCTAACACACTGCTGCTGTGTGCATATATACTGATCTCAAGTCTGCTTGGGGCATCCCATTCTGTAACATACCATTAGCCTCTGCATTAACTGTAAGCTGCACAGTTATTTAAAGAAATTTGGCCTGTATGAGCCTGCTAACACACTGCTGCTGTGTGCATATATACTGATCTCAAGTCTGCTTTGGGGCATCCCATTCTGTAACATACCATTAGCCTCTGCATTTACTGTAAGCTGCACATTTATTTAAAGAAATTTGGCCTGTATGAGCCTGCTAACACACTGCTGCTGTGTGCATATATACTGATCTCAAGTCTGCTTTGGGGCATCCCATTCTGTAACATACCATTAGCCTCTGCATTTACTGTAAGCTGCACATTTATTTAAAGAAATTTGGCCTGTATGAGCCTGCTAACACACTGCTGCTGTGTGCATATATACTGATCTCAAGTCTGCTTTGGGGCATCCCATTCTGTAACATACCATTAGCCTCTGCATTTACTGTAAGCTGCACATTTATTTAAAGAAATTTGGCCTGTATGAGCCTGCTAACACACTGCTGCTGTGTGCATATATACTGATCTCAAGTCAGCTTGGGGCATCCCATTCTGTAACATACCATTAGCCTCTGCATTAACTGTAAGCTGCACAGTTATTTAAAGAAATTTGGCCTGTATGAGCCTGCTAACACACTGCTGCTGTGTGCATATATACTGATCTCAAGTCTGCTTGGGGCATCCCATTCTGTAACATAACATAACCTACCTACCATACTAAGCAGCTCTCTTATTTAAACTAAGCAGGCCTCTTGGAGGCTGAGTGTCCACTTTTGGGTGTGCATTTATATTCGGTTTCATATACAGTGGGGTATCCCAATTTGTAAGATAACCTACCCCAACCATGTAAACTAAATAGGCCTGTTGCAGCCTGAGTTTCTCTGCTTGCGTATGGCCTGCATTACAATCTGTCTCTTTCAATGACACTGCTGCCTGTGGTATCCCAATTTGTAAGATAACCTACCCCAACCATGTAAACTAAAGGTTACGTCCTTCCAGAAGGAAAACTTATGCCGAACACTATTTTTGTTAGGGGCATTGACCTTTGGATTGATCGGCATGAAATTAATTTTTTTTTTTCAAAGTATGGCGCTGTGAAGAAGGTCAAAATGATGTCTCATACTTGGATTATTGTTACTTTTTGTTCAGCTTGAAATATAACAGGCCACACGGGCATCCCAAGGCACATGCTATTTTAAACCTATCTGTTATACAACATAAGCGTTGATCAGGCTACTTCAGTTTGCACTTGTTTTTGACTGATTTTAATAAACCAGGCCGCAGGGCACCCCAAAGCTGCACCTTGCACCCTATCTGGTATACAACATAAGCGTTGATCAGCATCAGCTTCATTAAGCTACTTCAGTTTGCACTTCCTTTTTGACTGCTTTCATTTAACCAGGCCGCAGGGCACCCCAAAGCTGCACCTTGCACCCTACCTGTTTATACTAAATAAGCATCTACAGCCTCAGCTTTATTAAGTTATTGCATTTTGAATTGGTTTTGGCCTGCTTTAAATACACCAGGCCGCAGGGCATCCCAAACCTGCATGTTGCACCCCATCTGTTATACTAAATAAGCGTTGATCAGCATCAGCTTTATTAAGCTATTGCATTTTGCATTGGTTTTTGTACTGCTGCCAAAACACTAGCCCATATGGGCATCCCAAACCAGCACATGTCACCCTATCTGTTATACTAAATAAGCTTCTACAGGCCCTTTTTTTATTTATTTATTTTTATTTATATAGAGCTGCAATAGCTTATATTGTGAGGTTAATTTGCCATTTTGCAGCATAATATAGAGCAGCCCCTGTGTAAATCTGAGGGGCAATAGCTTATATAGTGAGGTAAATTTGCCATTTTGCTTCGTTATATAGAGCAGGCCCTGTGTAAATCTGAGGGGCAATAGCTTATATTGTGAGGTAAATTTGCCATTTTGCAGCATAATATAGAGCAGCCCCTGTGTAAATCTGAGGGGCAATAGCTTATATTGTGAGGTAAATTTGCCACTTTGCAGCATAATATAGAGCAGCCCCTGTGTAAATCTGAGGGGCAATAGCTCATATAGTGAGGTAAATTTGCCATTTTGCTTCGTTATATAGAGCAGCCCAGTTGCCATCTAAATCAACTACTGTCCGGCCAGTACAGCTTTTCCAGGGCAAACTCTGCTAGTTGCGGGCACAAGTCAAGTTTGGCTTCCCAGCAAATCCAGTGGATCTTGAAGGTGTGTTGGCATGGTCATGTCAAGGTATGACATGACCTGCTGTTTGAGGTCCAGCTCCAGGTCTTCCTGCTGCTCATGAGTAGACTCACTATGCGGGTGTAGAAAGCTACTCACTAGCGACTGAAGACTGAGGCTGCTGCTGATGGAGCTGCTGCTGCTGCTCCTTCCACCCCCCCAGCAGCCATGGCAGTGGAAGGTGATCGCAGAGGTCCCCCCGAGTCAGACCTGCGGGAGTATGGGCCATGGCGCAGATAGACATCGCCCAACTGACTACGTGGGATGTCTCTGTAGTAGGTCAGTTTGTCCTCCCTCTCAGTGGGCGTAAAAAATGCCCCCATTTTGTGCCGGAAGCGAGGGTCCAATAAGTTGGAGAGCCAGAAGTCTTCCCGCTGACAAATGGAGACAATTCTGCGCTCACTAGTACGCAAGCATGTGAGCATGCATCGTGCCATTTGTGCAAATGACTCGGAGGGACTACCTGTCTCCATCTCCACTGTAAACTGCCACGGTGTGTCTGGGTCCTCTGTCTCACCTTACTCACAACCCTCTAGCTCCTGTGGCTGCTCCTGCTCCTCCTCTTCTGTCAGATGACTAGATAAAATGGTCATTTTGTGAAACCTAAACTGTGGTTTGCTTTGCCCCACCCCCTCCTCCTCCTCCACTTCAGCCCCCACAGGCTTCATGTGGCTGTGAAATGTATGTGCCATGTCTCCAGTGCCCTGACCAGCCATGGTTTCCAACATGTGTTGTAGTACATGAAGCAGTGGAATCTCATCGTTCATCTCATAGTCCTGGCAACTGACTAATAACGTAGCTTCCTCAAAGGGCCTGAGCAAACGGTCGGTGTCACGTATGAGCTGCCAATGGTTTACATTGAATTTACACAGGTGTCCCCCTATCCGTTTGGATCATCCAGAAATCCGTGATGGCTTTTCTCTGTTCCTATAGTGCAGTGGTCCTCAACCCTGTCCTCAAGGCCCACCAACAAGTCATGTTTTTTGGATCTCCAAATAGCCAGCTCTATTGCTCTGCAGCTGCACTAATTACTCCACCTGTGCATCTTTGTGGAGATCTGCAAAACCTGGCCTGTTGGTGGGCCTTGAGGACAGGGTTGGGGACCACTGCTATAGTGGATCCTGCATATGGAGGGTGGAATTCCAACGGGTGGAAACATCGCAAATCAGACTATGGTGGGGTACACCGTTGTGACGCTGAGGCTCAATAGGGTTGTGCTTCGTGGTGTAGGAGTGCCAGAAGTGCATGCTAACTTTCTTTCCTGTTGTTCTTTCAGATGGGGGCAAGACTTAAAAACTAGACTGAACACGTGTGCCATGTGAGGACGCATGACTTTGGCTTCCTTGTCGCAGCGCAAACAAGATGTTCTTCCAAGTGTAATGCAGCAGGCTGGACTTATGGTGACGCTGTCTGAGAGGAGAAATCCCTCAGACATCAAGATTAAAAATTCCAAGAATTTTTGAGGGCTAATTATTCAGAGGCAAATGATAGCTAGTTGTTTCTGATTTAATTACAAGGTGGAAACACACCCTCAAACAAAACTTCACTTTGGCAATACTATTGCATTTGTCTATTCATAATTTTATGTATATACACTAACTAACCTACTTTTTCTCCCCAGGATGCTGCATGAAACACTGCCACATCGCTGAGTAGCTGATTTTTCCGAACAACAGTCCGCAATAATCTGCTGCTGCTGCCGCCGCCACCGCCGCAGACTCCAGGGACCCTCTTCCACTACCTCGGCTTGCAACACCTCCTCCCACGACACTCTCCTCATCACTAATTGCCGGCTACTGGAAGAAGAGGCGAGTGTCTCCTCCACTTCTTGGCTGGGCAGTAGCTGCTGAATTTTATGATTATCAGATCTTCATCAATGGATAGTGGAGCTGAACCCAAAGCATAACAGACAGACAGTTGACTGGGGGTGTCAGATGCCACTTGTGATGCAGTGGACTGCTTTTGCAGCACTTCGAGACAAAGTTGCTTCATTGGCTGACACAATGACTGGTAAATCTGTGGAACATATGGTTTACAAGCAAGAATAACCATTTGTTTTTATATGAAAAAGACCCTGGTTTATACAGACTTTTTTTTTCCAGAGACTGCCCTGCGTGGAAATGAATGGCGCTTGGATCATCCAAGCTTTCCTCCCAACAATGCCTGATGTATTCCAGTAGATTGATGACGGGGCCAGACCTACACTAAAGAAAGATGGATCGTGCAAAACAGATTTAAGGCGCTGCTCTCCAGTTACAGACATTCCTCCGCATCGGACCACAAGTAAGTATTGATAAAAAATCCTTTCCGTTACTCTTACTTTTTATTAATATTCTTCGGATAAGACGGATCAGACATGATTCCAGATTAAAAATTCCAAGAATTTTTGAGGGCTAAATAGTCAGAGGCAATGATACCTTCTTGTTTCTGATTTAATTAAAAGGTGGAAACACACCCTCAAACAAAACTTCACTTTGGCAATACTTTTGCATTTGTTTATTCATAATTTTATGTAGATATTACTAACTAAGCTACTTTTTCTCCACATGACTCTCCACAGGGTGTGATTCATCCAATTTTTGGGCTCCTGAAGCCAACCCCAGTGTCTCTTTAAAGTAATATTTGGGCTCCTGCTGCTGCCAACTCCAGGGTGTGATTCATCAAATTTTTGGGCTCCTGAAGCCAACCCCAGTGTCTCTTTATAGTAATATTTGGGCTCCTGCTGCTGCTGCTGCCAACTTCTGCCAACTCCAGGGTGTGATTCATCCAATTTTTGGGCTCCTGAAGCCAACTCCAGTGTATATTTGGGCTCCTGCTGCTGCTGCTGCCAACTTCTGCCAACTCCAGGGTGTGATTCATCCAATTTTTGGGCTCCTGAAGCCAACTCCAGTGTATATTTGGGCTCCTGCTGCTGCCAACTTCTGCCAACTCCAGGGTGTGATTCATCCAATTTTTGGGCTCCTGAGGCCAACTCCAGTGTATATTTGGGCTCCTGCTGCTGCTGCTGCCAACTTCTGCCAACTCCAGGGTGTGATTCATCCAATTTTTGGGCTCCTGAAGCCAACTCCAGTGTATATTTGGGCTCCTGCTGCTGCTGCTGCCAACTTCTGCCAACTCCAGGGTGTGATTCATCCAATTTTTGGGCTCCTGAGGCCAACTCCAGTGTATATTTGGGCTCCTGCTGCTGCTACTGTCAACTCCTGCCAACTCCAGGGTGTGATTCATCCAATTTTTGGGCTCCTGAAGCCAACTCCAGTGTATATTTGGGCTCCTGCTGCTGCTGCTGCTGCCAACTTCTGCCAACTCCAGGGTGTGATTCATCCAATTTTTGGGCTCCTGAAGCCAACTCCAGTGTATATTTGGGCTCCTGCTGCTGCTACTGTCAACTCCTGCCAACTCCAGGGTGTGATTCATCCAATTTTTGGGCTCCTGAGGCCAACTCCAGTGTATATTTGGGCTCCTGCTGCTGCTACTGTCAACTCCTGCCAACTCCAGGGTGTGATTCATCCAATTTTTGGGCTCCTGAAGCCAACTCCAGTGTATATTTGGGCTCCTGCTGCTGCTACTGCCAACTTCTGCCAACTCCAGGGTGTGATTCATCCAATTTTTGGGCTCCTGAAGCCAACTCCAGTGTATATTTGGGCTCCTGCTGCTACTACTGCCAACTTCTGCCAACTCCAGGGTGTGATTCATCCAATTTTTGGGCTCCTGAGGCCAACTCCAGTGTATATTTGGGCTCCTGCTGCTACTACTGCCAACTCCTGCCAACTCCAGGGTGTGATTCATCCAATTTTTGGGCTCCTGAGGCCAACTCCAGTGTATATTTGGGCTCCTGCTGCTGCTGCTGCCAACTTCTGCCAACTCCAGGGTGTGATTCATCCAATTTTTGGGCTCCTGAAGCCAACTCCAGTGTATATTTGGGCTCCTGCTGCTACTACTGCCAACTTCTGCCAACTCCAGGGTGTGATTCATCCAATTTTTGGGCTCCTGAAGCCAACTCCAGTGTATATTTGGGCTCCTGCTGCTGCTGCTGCCAACTTCTGCCAACTCCAGGGTGTGATTCATCCAATTTTTGGGCTCCTGAGGCCAACTCCAGTGTATATTTGGGCTCCTGCTGCTGCTGCTGCCAACTTCTGCCAACTCCAGGGTGTGATTCATCCAATTTTTGGGCTCCTGAAGCCAACTCCAGTGTATATTTGGGCTCCTGCTGCTACTACTGTCAACTCCTGCCAACTCCAGGGTGTGATTCATCCAATTTTTGGGCTCCTGAAGCCAACTCCAGTGTATATTTGGGCTCCTGCTGCTGCTGCTGCCAACTTCTGCCAACTCCAGGGTGTGATTCATCCAATTTTTGGGCTCCTGAGGCCAACTCCAGTGTATATTTGGGCTCCTGCTGCTGCTGCTGCCAACTTCTGCCAACTCCAGGGTGTGATTCATCCAATTTTTGGGCTCCTGAGGCCAACTCCAGTGTATATTTGGGCTCCTGCTGCTACTACTGTCAACTCCTGCCAACTCCAGGGTGTGATTCATCCAATTTTTGGGCTCCTGAGGCCAACTCCAGTGTATATTTGGGCTCCTGCTGCTGCTGCTGCCAACTTCTGCCAACTCCAGGGTGTGATTCATCCAATTTTTGGGCTCCTGAGGCCAACTCCAGTGTATATTTGGGCTCCTGCTCCTGCTGCTGCCAACTTCTGCCAACTCCAGGGTGTGATTCATCCAATTTTTGGGCTCCTGAAGCCAACTCCAGTGTATATTTGGGCTCCTGCTGCTGCTGCCAACTTCTGCCAACTCCAGGGTGTGATTCATCCAATTTTTGGGCTCCTGAGGCCAACTCCAGTGTATATTTGGGCTCCTTCTGCCCCTCATAGTGATGCCACTTCAACTCTCTGCAATTGTGCCGCTCTGCGATTCTATTAGCGATGCCTCTGATCTGCATGTGATATTTCTTCAAAGTATTATTTAACAAACCCAGCACGCATCCTGTGCGTGTTACAGCAAGGCTGAATGGTTTACAACCCTATTGAGGCTGTAGGAGGCTCAGAAATAGCCGTTTTTAATAGCGATTCGTCGCGAATTTATTCGGGTCGAAACGATTTTTGTCGGAAAATTCGGCGAATCAGTCGAATCGAATTTTTCAAAAGTTCGCTCATCTCTACCTGCAGTACTGGGGGGGGAGGGGGACTTACAGTTAGGGTTCAGTGAACCAATCGGGACTAATTGGTATTAGCTATGAATTTTGGGGGAAAAAGTTATTCGTCATGAATTGCATTTTTTTCTTTCTATGTTGGATATTCACCTGTAGTGCTCCAACCCAATCACCGATCACCAATAATATATAAATGACGTACCCGATTGCTTTTTTAGTAGTGCGTGTCTAAAAAAACAATAAAGGTCCTCTTGAATCTACTTCAATCATATATGCGTGGATATTTATAATAAATTCCTCCTTTTATCACTCAAAAGGTAGCAGTTAGCAGCATAAGTTAAAAGAGAATAAACAGGGACATAGCGTGATACTGTTTCCAGGATTCTAACAAGAAGTCGTCTTTAATGCACTTACCATAAAATCTTTATAAACAATAGGCTCGATTCAGAGAGACAAAAAAAGACTTTTGTTTTTGTGCCGATCTGTTTTTTTTTTTTTTATTTTCCCGCTCTCGTATGAGTGTGCGAGCGATTCTTTGCATGCATTGCTAACCTTCAGTAAAGTTTCCGTCCGTTCGTACGGCAGAGTACGAGTACGAAGATGCCATTTTCCAGCGTGACTTTTCCGTTTCATTTTCACATGTTACAACGTAGGCTTTCGTTTTTGTTCTTTTCCCATCGTATCCTCCAACGAATCCTTTACATTTCCCGTTAGATTCTGTTTCCCTTTTTGAATAAATATTCGTCCAGATGGAAATCCTTACGATCTTGCGCCTGCGCACTACAAACTTAACTCATTAAAGTGCTCGCCTACATATTTGCCACCCTCACTTCTACTACAATGTTTAGCTAAATCACTTAGCACTATCCTCCATCTTCCCTTTTGGACCCTTAAAGCTCACCCAAACCACTTCTCGGTCATGTGAATATTCATCTTTAAATATTTCTGGGCCCATTAGTTTTGTGTTAATGTATTTAGTAAATGAAATGACACTGTAACTTTTTTTTTTTCTCCCATCATAAAATATAAAATATTATAATTTTTTGAAAAATTAAAATTTTTACAACTATAAAAAACTAAATACATAGCAATGGCAGGCCACAGAACATTATTCTTCATCTGTGGTCCCCAACGAGTCGCGCAGCTCCTGCATCTCGCCCACCAACTGAAGGACCCTGACACTCAGTTGTACCACTCTGGCACGTGTGGTCCCTGTTAAAAAATGTAAATTAAATTATTGGTATAACATTGTTGGGGGTCATACTGCAGTGCCCCCCCCCCCCCCTGTATGGTCCAAACACCTAAATCTGGACTTCAAAAGCCCAAAGGCCCTCGCCACCACGGCCCGGGTTTTGCATAGTGCCCGATTAGAGAACTCCTGGCTCGCATTCTGCAGGCAAAGAACAGGTATCAGGAGCAAGGGCAGGAGTGGATATCCTGAATCCCCTGAAATAATTTAAAAATACTAACATAAAATACACATTCTAAGCTACAATATTGTTTAACATGTCATCAAGGGCTAAAAACAGCAATAGGTTAAGTCATGAGTCATCAACTATATTCATTGCCATACAGTGAAAATGGATTGATGGAATGTGAGCAAAGTTACCCTGGAGCCATCCACCAGATAATTCTCCTGACTCAAACTGACGAAAAGCAGCTGGAGCTCTGCAATATATAAGCATCATGGGACAACCCTGGATGCCCTGCAAGAACACTGAGGAATCCCATAGCTGGACCAAACACTGCTTTTATGTTGTGCGAGTGGCACATCTTGCGGTTCCTGCAACCAAATATAAAATAATTACACAAAGCAAAGGTAACCAACTAAAACAATAACTCCTACAACAAATTAAGATTCAAGTTCAACAATCCAAATATAATTCACAAAGGACATAAGTCTAAAAAAAATAGCAATTATATGGATGTGTGGGAAAATAAATGTTTACATGCTAAGGACTAATTAAGGTCAGCATTAAAATGCTTCTATAAGACATACATGAAATGTATTGATTCAGGTATGCATTGCTATACAATTTATGGCCTCGGCCATGCTGATACATGCAATGCCTTGGTGCTAAAGGCGCGCAGACTCCTCCACATAGCCGCAAAACATGTTCAACAATAGCAATCCGAACCCTCAAAGGTCTCGTAAGTGGGTCGGAAATGAAACGGGTTTATAGGGTGGTGATCCGTCGGAAATCAGCTCTCTGAATCAGACAGAAACCCATCCCAGCAACGGAAGTTATCTGAACGAATGGAAAATATCAGATTTTGTGGGGAAAATGATCCGAACTAACGGAAATGTTCCGATTTGCTTTTGTTCATCGAAAGAGCATATACGCATTTTCCCGAACGTTCGTACGAATGAAAAATGGACGAAAAAAAACAAAAAGATGACAAACACTCACAGACAGCTACGGAAGTCCAGACGAATGTGCCTCTGAATCGAGCCTATTGCGTATCAAAGATAAAAAGCAGGGAAGGTCCCAGGCGAAGTCATATTCCACCTCACTCTTAGTGGAGATAGTACAACTACAAAGGGAAGGGGTCGGGGAACCAAGTCTCGATAACCCAGAATAAGGGAGCATAACCATGTAAAACAAAATTATTACTTTATTAAGAGTACTTACAAAACTACATACAGCACAAAAGACATTTAAAAACAAGTGCTACACCTCCAATCTTTTCCAACCTCTAAATAACCCACTACTAGCAAATTTAATCAAATTGTGAAAATCATCAACAACATCATATCAAAAAATCAAGAACATTTATATATGGACCCAAATTATGTGGCCTCTATTTTATCATGAACGTCCCATATATTTTATGCCAGCACAAAAAATAATTTTTTAAGAAAATCCTCCTGCTGCCTCCATCTTTCCCTCCCCACTCCATGGATGCCATGTGCTGCCTAGCCTGATTGTGGTAACTATGTATCTGCGCCCATGCCCTTCGCACTTTATAGTTGGTTTCTGTTACATGGACACATGGGATTAGATACTCACTTTTGTTATTAATATTTGTTTCTTACTTTGTTGTATCAACTGTTTATTGTCAGTCTGGTCAATTTTTTGTGCAATAGTATCACTCATAGAAGGTTTTCACAGCTTTATAATAATAATTAATTAGTCTTATTTATTTAAATTTAATCACACTGTATTGTTGCCTTTTTATTCTGTCGCTGTATATTGTAGGTACATTATATATTTTTTAGGGTTCTTTAGGGATTCATATATATATATTATTTATACATTTTCTTAAAAAATTCTTTTTTGTGCTGCCACAAAATATATGGGCCGCTCATGCTAAAATAGAGGCCACATAATTTGGGTCCATATATACATTTTCTTGATTTTTTGATATGATATTGTTGATATGAAATTTGCTAGTAGTGGGTTATTTAGAGGTTGGAAAAGATTGGAGGTGTAGCACTTGTTTTTAAATGTCTCTTGTGCTGTATGTAGTTGTGTATGTACTGTATGTAATAAAGTAATTATTTAGTTTTACATGGTTGTGCTCCCTTATTGGGGGTTATCGAGGCTTGGTTCTCCGTCCCCTTTTTTTTGAAGCAGTAATAGTAGGCGAGCACACCTGTAAGAGCTTTCCTTTTTGGGTGGTGCACTTGTTGTTTCGTTAGTGGAGATAGTAAGTATAATGTTTTGTTCTATCTGCAGAAATGTAATCAAAGACACACGCTCCGTACTCCGGCCGCAGGTAACGGAGAAGGCTTCCGCTTTCTTTTACTCTCCCCTTTCTGAGAGCAGAGACGTGATGAGATCACCGCTACCCTTTGAGTGATAAAAGGAGGAATTTATTATAAATATCCACGCATATATGATTGAAGTAGATTTAAGAGGATCTTAATTGTTTTTTTAGACACGCACTACTAAAAAAAAAGCAATCTGGTGCGTCATTATTAAATTATTAGTGATCGGTTCACAATGATTGGATTGGAGCACTACGGGTGAATATCATTATTCATTTGCATACCCTTCGGAGTTAAGCCTTATGCCTTTGTCATAGATTCCCTATATTTCTGAAATTGGACTGACACTTGTTTTTTCAACTCCTTGCGTTGGGTTTAAATATCATATTAAAATAATGCATATGTTAAGAAAGGTGTAAGAGTTCACAAAACATTTTTAATAGAGGAGCGCGGTTTGTTATGTGGGTTTTTCCACATTCTATAGCACTGGATGATGTTCATTTTCCGGCTCACGCTGCACGCCCTCACCACCCCTCCGTCGCTCACAATGACGTCAGCTCACTCTGCTGGATATATAGAACCCTGCCACACTCGCGATATTGCTTGCTGGGCAGAGGATCTGTGTCCTCCTTCCGTTGAAGAATGGGAGGGGATCTATACAAGGGCCCACAATTATAACACACATTTCTGATGAGCGTTATCTATGTTGTGTCCCTGCAGCCTCCAGAACTGTTATTTTACATTCGTGTGCTGTGATGCCCTCGGCTCTGCTCTGCTCACAAACCGATCTCTCACCAAACTGGAAATATCATTGAATCATGTATGGGAACCTGGAGTGAGGCGTCTGTGTCTGGGGCTCCAAAATGAATACTGCACACTGCAGACACTAAGGTTAGAGTTACAGAATGTCTACAATATTAAAAGCTGGGGGTGGCTGATGCTATGACATATTTGTTTTGGATCAAAGGCACACCGACACACCAGTTTTAGTTTGCAAATAAAGATGTATTAAAGACAAATATATACATAAAACATAATTGTTATACAACACTCGTTCTCAGACAAAAGGATACAGTGTATTTGCTCTTTCTGAGTGGAGGTCAGGATGTCATTAGGAACGTTTGAGCACCTCATGTAAAGAAACACAATAAGTGTGAACACTAGCATGTAACTTATATTCCAGCCATATAGTATATAGGACGGTAAACAAGAATTACCATAAACCTATGAGGTGCTTCTGTCACGAACCTGATGAGTCATACATGAAGAGCAGGCTGGATATGATCCATGTAAGGAGGATAACAATGAATCCAATAAAGCAATACAAGTATATTAGACTTCTGGTCAGTGCAAATGTACCAGGCCCTGCATCATACCAGAAAAGTAACCTCCACTAGCATAACAGTTTTAAATCATAACGTCAAGCAATGATCATACATTATAATACAGAGAAAAATGGGTATATTACCAAGTGGCAGTACAGACAAAAGAGCAAAGATCGCGAAAATACGCCCACGTTCCGGAGCCCACGGCTCCTTTCTCAAGGCAAGCGATACATGGAATACCTGTGTGGTGCCTTTTATTCCGTCCCCCCTGGCCGGCCAGTGTGGCGTTTCCGGGCGCGCTCAGAGAGCGATGCCCGTAACGTCACTTCCGGTTCCGGGGTCCCGGCTGACGTCACATCCGGAACCGGCTGGCTGTCAGTAATGCTGCCAGCCAGTGGCGGAAGCGGCGTCAGCGCTCGGGGCCACCGGTCCTGGAGTCTGCGCATCGCTGGAACTAGGTTAAGTAAGTATATCGGTACAGTATAATAAACAGAAAATAAAGGCGAAACGCTGTTAGCGATGCCAGTGCGGACGTTTTATTTCTTCAGGCGGGGGAGGGAGTCATATATTTGCGCAGGCTTGGCACCATATGTAGAATGTCTGTAATAGACAAGAACATAAAATTCAGTTAAAAACATATTAAAAGCATACGCTTTCATTGCCCATAACCCCTGATGCACACAGTGTCTATTTCACAGGATGAAGGATAGGTGCATCTTCAGGCTTACACTATACCGACCCATAAAAGGGCACTGGAGCGGGGAATCCCCATATGGGATACCCTGTAGTGTGGTCTAGAGGCGATATCGGAACCCAGTATTGAGTCACCTAGTAGGGAATAACGAGCACGGTGGAAACTGGTTATGTGGTATTGCTTACAGCATAATAAGCCGGGGGATCCCCATATGGGATACCCTACAGAGTGATCGTAAGATAATGTAGGGAACCAGTATTGGACAGCCTACTGGGGAGCTACCTGGTGTAGATAGCAGACACGGGGGTCCCCTCACGGGATGCCTACTGTGTAATCAAAGGGTTGGTTCCAGGCCATTATCGTAGGGAATCTGAGTGTGAAGTAAATTTAGAGGTCCCTATCGGGGATAGCCTAATCCGTGGACCACAACAATTCTTCTCAGAGTCTAGATAACTACTGTACTGGGTAAAGGCAACTATTCTGTATATCGTGGGATATGGATCCTCAGATGGGACACCCCTTCAATCATCTTTAATGGTGATTCCTGTACGGGGATCGATCATTACGCATCAGTGTAGGCATTATGACAGGCTTCAAGGAGGATATCTAGCTGGAATGCCCTCTAATGTTCCTATAAAGATCGTCTATCTGCGGGTTGTGGTGGGGAACCTCACGAGGGATACCTTCCAATATCTGTATACTCTGGATAGATGAAAAAATAGATTATAGAAGAGAGGTAAAGAAGCTAGGCATAGTTATATGACTTAGCTGGGTGTTATTACAAGACTATAAAGATATAAAGCATATCTGTTAAAAGGAAAGCTAAGTTACCTCCAAAGGTCAATTGTGTCTAGGAATCCAGGGGGAGGAAGATGTATGAGGGAACCGGGTAGTCCAACTATGTATTTCTGGATAGGGAGTAGGGAAAGGATGTGCTAAAGTATCCTATGGACAAAAGATGATACAGTTAGTAAATAGCGTTGTAAAATTATGTAAGGTCTCAGACCTAGTCCATAGCAAGGTGTAATGTGAATTTAAGTGAAGGGTGAATAGTCAATTTCCTCATTCAAGCCCTTGGGAGTCCTGGTTTGCAACGTATGTATCCAGTGTAATTCACGACGGAGCAGGGTTTTGTTTCTATTGCCTCCCCTATGTGGGGGTGGGACCTGGTCTATCGCCTGAAAGCGTAGCTGGGAGACTTGCTGGCCTGCTGTTAGGGAGTGTCGGGTCAGAGGTGATTCTAGGTCAGACCTACGGATTGCGCTCCGATGTTCACTAATTCGTGTGCGTAGTGGTCTGATGGTCTTGCCTACATATGCCAGGCCGCATGGACATTTAATTAGATAAATGACATGGTCTGAATTGCAGTTCAAAAAGGATCTAATCAAGATCTTGCATCCTGTGTGTGGATGTGTAAAATGGTTGCCTTTTGTCACAAAACAGCATTGGGCGCAGTGGCCACATGGGTACATCCCCTTGACTGGTGGAAGAGAGCTAAGCCAAGTGTCCTGAAACTCTATATGTTTGTGACCTTTAATTTCTGCCCGTATGAGATTATCCCTTAAATTTTTTGGACGTTTGCGTACAAATAGAGGGGGTGCACCAAAGATAGTCTGTAGTCGTTCATCACCTCTCAAAATGTGCCAATGTCTTTTAATAATTCGTTCTATCTGAGGTGTCATTCTAGAATAAGTTAAAATGGCCGGGATACGGTTAGTGGTCTTTTTGGGCTTATAAGTTAGTAGGGAGTTTCTGGTTTGGGCAAACGCTTTTGATTTAGCCGCTTCTAAAAGATCCTGGGGATAACCACGTTCCAAAAAGTCCTGTATGAGGTTGTCGGCTCTTGTAAGGAATGTCTGGTCATCAGAGATGATACGCCTCAATCTGATGAATTGGCTGTACGGTAAGCCTGATTTCATATTGGTCGGGTGAAAGCTGTCAAATCTAAGGAATGTGTTCCGGTCCGTGTCCTTTCTATATAAGTCAGTATGAATGTGTTGGTCTTTGATAGAAATCAAGACGTCAAGGAAGTGGACTGACGTAGGACTATGTTCTAGGGTAAACGTGATTGTAGGTTCAGCTGAGTTCAGTCGTGAGACGAATTCTAGAAGGACATCGGTGGGACCTAGCCACAAGAAGAATATATCATCTATGTATCTTACCCAAGATAATATATGGTTGTTATAGGCGATATCTGTATATACATGGTGTTGCTCGAAGCGATCCATGAACAGATTTGCGTAGGCGGGTGCTACATTCGAGCCCATTGCTGTCCCCTGTAGTTGAAGATAAAATTCATTATCATATCTAAAGTAGTTCTTAGTAAGTATAATGGTGAGTAAGTCGATACAGAACTGGTTAAATTCGGGGGTATCCCCTGTTTTTTCTAAGACAGTTGATATAGTAGAGATCCCTATGTCATGAGGGATGGATGTGTAGAGGGAGGATACATCCATGCTACAGAGAATGGTCTGTGGTGGTACTGTTCCTAAATTGCCAATCTTGTTTAGGAAGTCACTGGTGTCAAGTAGAAATGAACGTGTAGCTAGTACTCTTGGTTGGAGTACTTTATCTAAGAAAGTTGCGATATTTTGGAAGACAGACTCAGTACCAGCTACAATTGGTCTCCCAGGTGGTCTGGTGGAGTGTTTATGAATCTTTGGCAGAATATAGAAAACCGGGGTAATCGGAAATTCTGTGTGTAAATAATCGTGAAGTTTCTTGTCTATGATATCTCTAGTCAATGCTTGTGAAATGAGTGTATCGATTTCTTTTTGAATTTCAGGTAGTGGATCGTGTTTCAATTTACGGTAGATCTGTGTATCATTAAGTTGGGTCTTGATGGTCATGTCATAGAATGTGTGGTCCATAATGACCGTAGCTCCCCCCTTGTCCGCCGGTTTTATTACTATGGACTGGTCCTGAGTCAGTGTCTTAAGTGCTAGTTCCTCAGTCCGAGAGAAATTCCGTAACCTACGGTTAGATTGGGGTTTATCCCACTGTAATTTCTGGACATCTGTCTGTATCAGTTTGACAAAAGCCTCTACAACGGGGGAGACGGGAGGTGGAGACCACTTACTTTTTGGTTTACACATTGATAGATCTGGGCGAGGGGATGCCGTTGAGGAGTTGGAATAGTCGGGTACGTCAGGTTGGGGTGCTGTGGTAGCAAAAAAAGATTTTAGTCTTATAGTTCTAAAGAAACGTTGTAGTTCTATTTCTGTATCAACAGGATCGCCTGCAAATAGTGGCACAAAACCCAAACCCTTATTAAGTACCTGGAGTTCAGTTGAAGTGAGATTTCTGGATGATAGATTCACCACTAGGTTCTCGGGTTGACCTGGCTGCGAGTGGTCATATGACTTGCGGACCCTCCTGCCCCTCCTCGTCCTTTTCTTCCTCTGTGTTTGTATGTCTGAGCTGTTTCTAAAAAATGCTGGCGTGATGAGTCCGAGCTACTACTTGATTCACTCTCTATGATCTGTGTCCTATTATTAAAGGTTCTACGTCCCCTCCTGGCCTCCCGCCAGGTGTAAACCTGATCTTCCCTGTAGTCTTGGGTGTCACGTCGAAACTTATTAAGTTTGAAGTTGAGTGTATCGGTCTCGTATTTATTAAGTTGTTGGCCTACTTCTTCAAGATATGTCTTAAGTTCACTAATGTCAATGTGTCGTTCAAGTTGGATTTTTGCTTCTGTTATGGAGGTTTCGATCTCTGTTAGTTGGGACTGAATACCTTCAATGGTCAGTGCTATTAGATCCAAACTGCACTTGTTTAGGATCCGAAACCACTTATTGCAGAATTCTTTGTCTTCCCGACAAAAAGTCGGTCGGATAGCAAGTCGTAGGCCCCTTGGGATTCTTTTTACTCTCAGATACTCTACTAGGGTCTGTGAGTGTAAGTTATATTGGATTAGTTTTTTCTTTGAGTTCTCAAATTGTCTCTTTAAGGCAATATGGTCATTAGAGAAGGGGTTTTGGGTACTGCCGTACTTGGAGATCAGGAGATCATGGTCTGCCTGGGTATATACTAAAGTACTCGCCTGAGCATCAGTCAGGGAGCTGATTTCGCTGAAAGGGATATGTTGCATACTAGCCCTCAATAACTAATAATTGGTCTAGTGTGATTACCAATAACAGGAGGTGGGTGCCTCTACCTGTGGAGAAACATACATAACAAAATTATTGGTTGGTAGTTGGCACACCGTGGGAAAGAAAAAACATGAATAATTGCTGAGGGTGCTCTTTAAGATCCTGAGGGCATCACCACACTTGCCCCCAAATAAGATACTGTGACATATTTGTTTTGGATCAAAGGCACACCGACACACCAGTTTTAGTTTGCAAATAAAGATGTATTAAAGACAAATATATACATAAAACATAATTGTTATACAACACTCGTTCTCAGACAAAAGGATACAGTGTATTTGCTCTTTCTGAGTGGAGGTCAGGATGTCATTAGGAACGTTTGAGCACCTCATGTAAAGAAACACAATAAGTGTGAACACTAGCATGTAACTTATATTCCAGCCATATAGTATATAGGACGGTAAACAAGAATTACCATAAACCTATGAGGTGCTTCTGTCACGAACCTGATGAGTCATACATGAAGAGCAGGCTGGATATGATCCATGTAAGGAGGATAACAATGAATCCAATAAAGCAATACAAGTATATTAGACTTCTGGTCAGTGCAAATGTACCAGGCCCTGCATCATACCAGAAAAGTAACCTCCACTAGCATAACAGTTTTAAATCATAACGTCAAGCAATGATCATACATTATAATACAGAGAAAAATGGGTATATTACCAAGTGGCAGTACAGACAAAAGAGCAAAGATCGCGAAAATACGCCCACGTTCCGGAGCCCACGGCTCCTTTCTCAAGGCAAGCGATACATGGAATACCTGTGTGGTGCCTTTTATTCCGTCCCCCCTGGCCGGCCAGTGTGGCGTTTCCGGGCGCGCTCAGAGAGCGATGCCCGTAACGTCACTTCCGGTTCCGGGGTCCCGGCTGACGTCACATCCGGAACCGGCTGGCTGTCAGTAATGCTGCCAGCCAGTGGCGGAAGCGGCGTCAGCGCTCGGGGCCACCGGTCCTGGAGTCTGCGCATCGCTGGAACTAGGTTAAGTAAGTATATCGGTACAGTATAATAAACAGAAAATAAAGGCGAAACGCTGTTAGCGATGCCAGTGCGGACGTTTTATTTCTTCAGGCGGGGGAGGGAGTCATATATTTGCGCAGGCTTGGCACCATATGTAGAATGTCTGTAATAGACAAGAACATAAAATTCAGTTAAAAACATATTAAAAGCATACGCTTTCATTGCCCATAACCCCTGATGCACACAGTGTCTATTTCACAGGATGAAGGATAGGTGCATCTTCAGGCTTACACTATACCGACCCATAAAAGGGCACTGGAGCGGGGAATCCCCATATGGGATACCCTGTAGTGTGGTCTAGAGGCGATATCGGAACCCAGTATTGAGTCACCTAGTAGGGAATAACGAGCACGGTGGAAACTGGTTATGTGGTATTGCTTACAGCATAATAAGCCGGGGGATCCCCATATGGGATACCCTACAGAGTGATCGTAAGATAATGTAGGGAACCAGTATTGGACAGCCTACTGGGGAGCTACCTGGTGTAGATAGCAGACACGGGGGTCCCCTCACGGGATGCCTACTGTGTAATCAAAGGGTTGGTTCCAGGCCATTATCGTAGGGAATCTGAGTGTGAAGTAAATTTAGAGGTCCCTATCGGGGATAGCCTAATCCGTGGACCACAACAATTCTTCTCAGAGTCTAGATAACTACTGTACTGGGTAAAGGCAACTATTCTGTATATCGTGGGATATGGATCCTCAGATGGGACACCCCTTCAATCATCTTTAATGGTGATTCCTGTACGGGGATCGATCATTACGCATCCGTGTAGGCATTATGACAGGCTTCAAGGAGGATATCTAGCTGGAATGCCCTCTAATGTTCCTATAAAGATCGTCTATCTGCGGGTTGTGGTGGGGAACCTCACGAGGGATACCTTCCAATATCTGTATACTCTGGATAGATGAACAAATAGATTATAGAAGAGAGGTAAAGAAGCTAGGCATAGTTATATGACTTAGCTGGGTGTTATTACAAGACTATAAAGATATAAAGCATATCTGTTAAAAGGAAAGCTAAGTTACCTCCAAAGGTCAATTGTGTCTAGGAATCCAGGGGGAGGAAGATGTATGAGGGAACCGGGTAGTCCAACTATGTATTTCTGGATAGGGAGTAGGGAAAGGATGTGCTAAAGTATCCTATGGACAAAAGATGATACAGTTAGTAAATAGCGTTGTAAAATTATGTAAGGTCTCAGACCTAGTCCATAGCAAGGTGTAATGTGAATTTAAGTGAAGGGTGAATAGTCAATTTCCTCATTCAAGCCCAACTAACAGAGATCGAAACCTCCATAACAGAAGCAAAAATCCAACTTGAACGACACATTGACATTAGTGAACTTAAGACATATCTTGAAGAAGTAGGCCAACAACTTAATAAATACGAGACCGATACACTCAACTTCAAACTTAATAAGTTTCGACGTGACACCCAAGACTACAGGGAAGATCAGGTTTACACCTGGCGGGAGGCCAGGAGGGGACGTAGAACCTTTAATAATAGGACACAGATCATAGAGAGTGAATCAAGTAGTAGCTCGGACTCATCACGCCAGCATTTTTTAGAAACAGCTCAGACATACAAACACAGAGGAAGAAAAGGACGAGGAGGGGCAGGAGGGTCCGCAAGTCATATGACCACTCGCAGCCAGGTCAACCCGAGAACCTAGTGGTGAATCTATCATCCAGAAATCTCACTTCAACTGAACTCCAGGTACTTAATAAGGGTTTGGGTTTTGTGCCACTATTTGCAGGCGATCCTGTTGATACAGAAATAGAACTACAACGTTTCTTTAGAACTATAAGACTAAAATCTTTTTTTGCTACCACAGCACCCCAACCTGACGTACCCGACTATTCCAACTCCTCAACGGCATCCCCTCGCCCAGATCTATCAATGTGTAAACCAAAAAGTAAGTGGTCTCCACCTCCCGTCTCCCCCGTTGTAGAGGCTTTTGTCAAACTGATACAGACAGATGTCCAGAAATTACAGTGGGATAAACCCCAATCTAACCGTAGGTTACGGAATTTCTCTCGGACTGAGGAACTAGCACTTAAGACACTGACTCAGGACCAGTCCATAGTAATAAAACCGGCGGACAAGGGGGGAGCTACGGTCATTATGGACCACACATTCTATGACATGACCATCAAGACCCAACTTAATGATACACAGATCTACCGTAAATTGAAACACGATCCACTACCTGAAATTCAAAAAGAAATCGATACACTCATTTCACAAGCATTGACTAGAGATATCATAGACAAGAAACTTCACGATTATTTACACACAGAATTTCCGATTACCCCGGTTTTCTATATTCTGCCAAAGATTCATAAACACTCCACCAGACCACCTGGGAGACCAATTGTAGCTGGTACTGAGTCTGTCTTCCAAAATATCGCAACTTTCTTAGATAAAGTACTCCAACCAAGAGTACTAGCTACACGTTCATTTCTACTTGACACCAGTGACTTCCTAAACAAGATTGGCAATTTAGGAACAGTACCACCACAGACCATTCTCTGTAGCATGGATGTATCCTCCCTCTACACATCCATCCCTCATGACATAGGGATCTCTACTATATCAACTGTCTTAGAAAAAACAGGGGATACCCCCGAATTTAACCAGTTCTGTATCGACTTACTCACCATTATACTTACTAAGAACTACTTTAGATATGATAATGAATTTTATCTTCAACTACAGGGGACAGCAATGGGCTCGAATGTAGCACCCGCCTACGCAAATCTGTTCATGGATCGCTTCGAGCAACACCATGTATATACAGATATCGCCTATAACAACCATATATTATCTTGGGTAAGATACATAGATGATATATTCTTCTTGTGGCTAGGTCCCACCGATGTCCTTCTAGAATTCGTCTCACGACTGAACTCAGCTGAACCTACAATCATGTTTACCCTAGAACATAGTCCTACGTCAGTCCACTTCCTTGACGTCTTGATTTCTATCAAAGACCAACACATTCATACTGACTTATATAGAAAGGACACGGACCGGAACACATTCCTTAGATTTGACAGCTTTCACCCGACCAATATGAAATCAGGCTTACCGTACAGCCAATTCATCAGATTGAGGCGTATCATCTCTGATGACCAGACATTCCTTACAAGAGCCGACAACCTCATACAGGACTTTTTGGAACGTGGTTATCCCCAGGATCTTTTAGAAGCGGCTAAATCAAAAGCGTTTGCCCAAACCAGAAACTCCCTACTAACTTATAAGCCCAAAAAGACCACTAACCGTATCCCGGCCATTTTAACTTATTCTGACACCTCAGATAGAACGAATTATTAAAAGACATTGGCACATTTTGAGAGGTGATGAACGACTACAGACTATCTTTGGTGCACCCCCTCTATTTGTACGCAAACGTCCAAAAAATTTAAGGGATAATCTCATACGGGCAGAAATTAAAGGTCACAAACATATAGAGTTTCAGGACACTTGGCTTAGCTCTCTTCCACCAGTCAAGGGGATGTACCCATGTGGCCACTGCGCCCAATGCTGTTTTGTGACAAAAGGCAACCATTTTACACATCCACACACAGGATGCAAGATCTTGATTAGATCCTTTTTGAACTGCAATTCAGACCATGTCATTTATCTAATTAAATGTCCATGCGGCCTGGCATATGTAGGCAAGACCATCAGACCACTACGCACACGAATTAGTGAACATCGGAGCGCAATCCGTAGGTCTGACCTAGAATCACCTCTGACCCGACACTTCCTAACAGCAGGCCACCAAGTCTCCCAGCTACGCTTTCAGGCGATAGACCAGGTCCCACCCCCACATAGGGGAGGCAATAGAAACAAAACCCTGCTCCGTCGTGAATTACACTGGATACATACGTTGCAAACCAGGACTCCCAAGGGCTTGAATGAGGAAATTGACTATTCACCCTTCACTTAAATTCACATTACACCTTGCTATGGACTAGGTCTGAGACCTTACATAATTTTACAACGCTATTTACTAACTGTATCATCTTTTGTCCATAGGATACTTTAGCACATCCTTTCCCTACTCCCTATCCAGAAATACATAGTTGGACTACCCGGTTCCCTCATACATCTTCCTCTCCCTGGATTCCTAGACACAATTGACCTTTGGAGGTAACTTAGCTTTCCTTTTAACAGATATGCTTTATATCTTTATAGTCTTGTAATAACACCCAGCTAAGTCATATAACTATGCCTAGCTTCTTTACCTCTCTTCTATAATCTATTTGTTCATCTATCCAGAGTATACAGATATTGGAAGGTATCCCTCGTGAGGTTCCCCACCACAACCCGCAGATAGACGATCTTTATAGGAACATTAGAGGGCATTCCAGCTAGATATCCTCCTTGAAGCCTGTCATAATGCCTACACTGATGCGTAATGATCGATCCCCGTACAGGAATCACCATTAAAGATGATTGAAGGGGTGTCCCATCTGAGGATCCATATCCCACGATATACAGAATAGTTGCCTTTACCCAGTACAGTAGTTATCTAGACTCTGAGAAGAATTGTTGTGGTCCACGGATTAGGCTATCCCCGATAGGGACCTCTAAATTTACTTCACACTCAGATTCCCTACGATAATGGCCTGGAACCAACCCTTTGATTACACAGTAGGCATCCCGTGAGGGGACCCCCGTGTCTGCTATCTACACCAGGTAGCTCCCCAGTAGGCTGTCCAATACTGGTTCCCTACATTATCTTACGATCACTCTGTGGGGTATCCCATATGGGGATCCCCCGGCTTATTATGCTGTAAGCAATACCACATAACCAGTTTCCACCGTGCTCGTTATTCCCTACTAGGTGACTCAATACTGGGTTCCGATATCGCCTCTAGACCACACTACAGGGTATCCCATATGGGGATTCCCCGCTCCAGTGCCCTTTTATGGGTCGGTATAGTGTAAGCCTGAAGATGCACCTATCCTTCATCCTGTGAAATAGACACTGTGTGCATCAGGGGTTATGGGCAATGAAAGCGTATGCTTTTAATATGTTTTTAACTGAATTTTATGTTCTTGTCTATTACAGACATTCTACATATGGTGCCAAGCCTGCGCAAATATATGACTCCCTCCCCCGCCTGAAGAAATAAAACGTCCGCACTGGCATCGCTAACAGCGTTTCGCCTTTATTTTCTGTTTATTATACTGTACCGATATACTTACTTAACCTAGTTCCAGCGATGCGCAGACTCCAGGACCGGTGGCCCCGAGCGCTGACGCCGCTTCCGCCACTGGCTGGCAGCATTACTGACAGCCAGCCGGTTCCGGATGTGACGTCAGCCGGGACCCCGGAACCGGAAGTGACGTTACGGGCATCGCTCTCTGAGCGCGCCCGGAAACGCCACACTGGCCGGCCAGGGGGGACGGAATAAAAGGCACCACACAGGTATTCCATGTATCGCTTGCCTTGAGAAAGGAGCCGTGGGCTCCGGAACGTGGGCGTATTTTCGCGATCTTTGCTCTTTTGTCTGTACTGCCACTTGGTAATATACCCATTTTTCTCTGTATTATATTGTATGATCATTGCTTGACGTTATGATTTAAAACTGTTATGCTAGTGGAGGTTACTTTTCTGGTATGATGCAGGGCCTGGTACATTTGCACTGACCAGAAGTCTAATATACTTGTATTGCTTTATTGGATTCATTGTTATCCTCCTTACATGGATCATATCCAGCCTGCTCTTCATGTATGACTCATCAGGTTCGTGACAGAAGCACCTCATAGGTTTATGGTAATTCTTGTTTACCGTCCTATATACTATATGGCTGGAATATAAGTTACATGCTAGTGTTCACACTTATTGTGTTTCTTTACATGAGGTGCTCAAACGTTCCTAATGACATCCTGACCTCCACTCAGAAAGAGCAAATACACTGTATCCTTTTGTCTGAGAACGAGTGTTGTATAACAATTATGTTTTATGTATATATTTGTCTTTAATACATCTTTATTTGCAAACTAAAACTGGTGTGTCGGTGTGCCTTTGATCCAAAACAAATATGTCACAGTATCTTATTTGGGGGCAAGTGTGGTGATGCCCTCAGGATCTTAAAGAGCACCCTCAGCAATTATTCATGTTTTTTCTTTCCCACGGTGTGTCAACTACCAACCAATAATTTTGGTGGCTGATGCTATACAATATGCTCAGCACCATGGATCATATGGGGCTCTAAAAAAGGTTACGAAATGACTACAGTGATCTGAAGTTTATTTTTGTGTCTCTGCAGTCTCAGGATCTGCAATTTAACTCGGCGGAGCTGTGAGTTCCTCCGCTCTGCACTGTGTGCAAACCGATCTCTTACCACACTGGATTTATCAGGGAACAATCTGGAGGACTCTGGAGTGACACGTCTGTGTGAGGGGCTCATAGATCCGCGCTGCCCCCTGCGGGAGCTGAGGTGAGTCATACAAAAGGGTTTAATAACGAATCATTATTATGACGTCCTCCTGGTGGTGGAGTGTTAGCGAGGGAGCTAGTTTAGTGCTGTGAAAGTTAACAGGGCATGGCGATACATTTCACCTCGTTCTGTGACGTCAACCATTACCAACAGTGCAAGCTTGCTGTTTTTTGGTTTCCAGGCAAGGATTTGATGACTATTCTGGCTGGCCATATAATTTTAGAGATTGCACCCAGCAACAGACCCCAACAGAGTAAAGTCTATCAGCCAGCCAGCCAGCCAAACACAGGCCACTGGTAAATGAGCCCCCCTCCAAGAGGAGCTGTGATTTCCTCCACTCTGCACTGTGTGCAAACTGATCTCTTACCACACTGGATTTATCAAGGAACAATCTAGAGGACTCTGGAGTAATGCGTCTGTGTGAGGGGCTCATAGATCCACGGTGCCCCCTGCATTCATTGTTTACATTGGTATATTTAATATGAATCAGGGGATGGAAGGAGGGATATTTCCATTGTCCTTTTTGCAGTGATCTTGAAATGTAGCTTGATTATGTGGAACAGACATGTTCCAGGCGCACAGACAAAATGCAACTAGCATCTTGTAAATGTCATGGTTCTTAACAATTCTTAGTACAGCGGCTGCAGCAATTGGGAAAATCAGAGAGAGCGTTAAAAGATAAGCTGTGTTCCCGTGTGACGAGCTAGACCAGGGGTACTCAACCAATTCTTGTAAAGGTCCATTTAATGGGAGGAGAAGGTCCGGACAGGGGGCTGTCGTGGGGGGTGGTAGTTATAAATCAGCACCTTGGGGAAGGGGCTATAGATTCCCCCGGCAAAACTAAAAAAAGGCTGCTTGCCCCCCCCCCCCTGAAAATCCTATTGGGTGCTGGCAAAAACAGGAGTTTTTTTTGGCCTCACAGAACTAATATTTTGGGCCCTAGTCCACCACTGTTAAAGCAGTGTGCCACGGGCAAGGGCACACTGCTTTAACAGGGGTGGGCTAGGGCCCAAAATATTATTAGCAATGAGGACGGATAGATAGGGCTTGGGGGGGAGAGAGATGAATTGAAGAGCAGCTGTAAGGAATAGGGATGAATAGAAAGAACAGGAAAGGCAGGGAGGGATGGAGAGAGAGCTGGGAGAAGGAATGGATGGGCAGAGCTGGGAGAAGGGATGGATGGGCAGAACTAGAAGGATAGGAATGAATGGGCAGAGCTTGGGGGGGGGGGGCAAGATAGATGACCAGGGCTGAAAGAAAGAGTAATGGATTGGCAAAGTTGGGAGGACGGGGATAGTTAGATGGGGCAGAGCTGAGGGGACAGGGATTGGATGGGCAAAGCTGGGAGGAGAGGGATGGGGCAGTGGTCAGGGAGACAGGGATGGATCTGGAAAAGCTGAGAGGACAGGGATGGATGGGGCGAAGAGACAGAGAAACAGTTTGTGTGCACCTTTCAAAGCCACATCCCGTCCGTACAGTACTTCGTATTGAAATGTTCGGTGCGAGGGAGCCATGACACTGGCAGGGAGACTAAGCACTACAAGGGGGCAGCACTGAGCACAGCAACATAGAAGCAACTGAGTGCAGGGCTGTCAGGGCAGGGGTCCGGAAATCTGGTGCCGAGGTCCACATTCGGATCCCCGGTCCGCCAGTTGAGTATCGCTGAGCTAGAGCGATGAGCACATTGCAAAACTAACGTAAGAGTTGTGTGATGCAAAGAAGAAAGTGGTGAAAACTATGTCTCCTGCCACCACCTTTATTTGAACATTTTCTGCAATCTGGAAACTGGAGAAGTAAATATGAAAGAGTCCAAGGTTAAGGTGATACCATTTATTGGCTAACTCAATAAGATTGAAAATTTTCAAGCTGCTTCTTCAGGCATAATCTGCCATAATCATGTCTGAAGAAGAAAGCTTGTATACTCTTTCTGGGTAATTAGAACCTTTACTTTCAGTTCAAGCGCAGAAAGCTGTAGCATGTTAAGCTGGCATTTTCAATCTTATTGAGTTATCCAATAAATGGTATTACCTTAACCTTGGATTTCCTGCTCACATCAATGACCGACACGGTACAACAACTTACTGATGCATGTGAAAGAGTCTCTAACCCAAATTTAAAGAGAAAACCAAACCTTCAGAAGGAAGTTGGGTGTGCATGAAAAAGAGAGTATCAGAGACAAAATGAATTTGAAGTGTTTCAAAGTAAAAGGTCTGACCTGGAAAGAAAATAATTGAAGCAACAAACGAGTTTGCAAAAGACCCTGCTAAACCGGACCAACACTCGTTTCTACTTTAACGGGTGTTGGTCCCGCTATTTGGTGATCGCAAGAAGCTCGGGGGGGGGGGGGGGGGGGGATTCAGAATGCTGGAGCCGCCCTCGCAGCTAATCGCACAGAAAGCTCGTAATTCTCACATTCATTACAGGCCAATCGCGGGACTCCATTCTCACCGCTGGCTCGTAATGAATGTGAGTATTACAAGCTTTCTGTGCGATTAGCTGCGAGGGCGGCTCCAGCAATCTGGATGCCCCTCTGAGCTTCTTGTGATCACCAAACAGCGGGACCAACACCCGTTAAAATAAAAACGGGTGTTGGTCCGGTTTAAGCATTGAGTGCGAGATGTGTACAGTGAAAAACGCAAGTCAAACTCTGCAAACCGATTTGTCTGAGGGTAATGCATACTTCAGAGTTGCAATGCAATGTATAACTTAAACAGAGGCGCTAAAGAGACAGCTGGATGTCTATCCCCTCGATTCAAAGAGCAAAAGTTAATTGATTTCGTATCGAGAATCGTAAGTTTGGGTGGGTGTTAGTCATTTTTTCCTGTTTTTTTGGCCATTTCCGACTCGCACGAGCCTACGTACGAATGCGTATATGCTCTTACGATCAGCGGAAGTCCGTTCCTAAATTTTAGGATCAAAACGTAAAACTTAGGATCAAAACGTAAAACTTAGGATCAAAACGTAAAACTTAGGATCAAAACGTAAAACTTAGGTTAATTGGATGTGTTTAGGTGTGATTCAGAGAAACCTCTAAACGCGTTTTAAAAGAAAGCCACAGCCGACACCTTTTAGCAGCCGGATTGCTGTTCGTGAACAGGTTTTTTGGCTATGTGGAGGAGTCTGCGCGTCTTGAGCTCCAATGAACTGCATGTATCAGCATGGCCGAGGCCATAAATTGTATGGCAATGCATACCTGATTCATGTATGCCTTATAAAAGCATTTTAATGTGGACCTTAATTAGTCCTTTGCATGTAAACCTTTATTTTGCAATATATTTGCGTTAATTAAAGAAACTTATGTCCTTTGTTAATTATTTTAAAATTGAGGTACTAGAATAATATTTTTAGATTGCATTTATTGGTGTAGTTGTTTACCTTTGCTTTGTTGAATTATTTAAGCACATCTTTGGTCAGATGCATCACACTTACTGAGGAGAGGAGAGCGGGATAAAGTGCAGGATGTGGGTTACTGCTGTATTTTGCCCCCAGAGCTGGGGGCACGGACAGTCACAAGGCCCTTCCTGTTTGCAGGCTGCCCGATAATACCTGAGCCGCCATCTTGGCTGTTTCTAGGCTCATAACATGCAGAAGTTGCTGGGTGTTTTTTAATATTTGTGAGCAATCTGTATGTAGAGGGTGTGGGTAACCACACTAAAAATTTAAAGTTGGACCATTTGAAGCAGAAATATTAAAATTAAATCCACAAGTAAAAAATGCAAGTTAAGTAAAAATTAAACAAAGTAAGATTTACTTATGCAAATGCATTCATTAATGGTTGGTTACTAAAAAATGAATGAAATAAAGAAAAATAAAAGACCAAATATTTAGAATGCACTTTAATGTCCTGGGCCCCATTCTTTTTAATATATTTGTAAGTGACATAGGAGAAGGCTTGGTAGGAAAAGTTTGTCTGTTTGCTGATGATACAAAGGTTAGTAATAGGGTGGATATTCCTGGAGGTGTCTGCAACATGGAAAATGATTTAGCTTTACTGGATAGATGGTCAAAACTGTGGAAACTAGAGTTTAATGTCTCTAAATGTAAAATCATGCACTTGGGTAGAAGGAATCCCTGCTCTGAGTACCGTATGGGCAGTACTGTGTTAGCCAGGACCTCGGAGGAGAGAGATTTAGGGGTACTGATTACTGATAGCTGCAAGATGAGTGGACAGTGTAGCCAGGCAGTGGGAAAAGCAAGCAGGATGCTCGGCTGCATAGCTCGAGGCATCACCAGTAGGAAGAGGGAGGTTGTGATGCCGCTGTATAGAGCCCTGGTGAGGCCACAGCTAGAATACTGTGTGCAGTTCTGGAGACCTTACCTGCAAAAAGACATTATTCAAATAGAACGTGTCCAAAGGCGGGCAACGAAAATGGTGGAAGGACTTAAACTTAAAACTTATCAGGAGAGACTTAAAGAACTTAATTTGTACAGTCTGGAGGAAAGAAGGGAGAGGGGGGACATGATTGAGACCTTTAAATATGTGAAAGGATTGAATAAGGTTCAGGAGGGAAGTGTTTTTAAGAAGAAACTTAACGATAGAACAAGGGGGCACAACCTGAAGCTAGTCGGGGGGAAGATCAGGAGCAATGTTAGAAAATATTATTTTACAGAAAGAGTAGTAGGTGCCTGGAACAAACTTCCAGCAGAGGTAGTTGAAACATCAACAGTCACTGAATTTAAACATGCCTGGGATAAGCACACATCTATCCTAAGATAAAGAGTACATACAGTATACACATAAGGGCAGACTAGATGGACCGTATGGTCTCCTTCTGCCGTCAACCTTCTATGTTTCTATGTTTCTATGTTTGTAGTGCGGAGCCGCAAGATCAGAAGGATTTACGTCCAGACCAAAAAGGAAAAAGGGCAAAACCAATGTTGCAACCTGAGAAATGAAACGGAAAATTCAGGATGGAAACTGACATAGGTCTGATTCCCGAACTGCCATACGAACGGACGTATATTTTAGGATAGAAACGTATTTGCTTATTGAATCACTCGCAAGTTCATACGAACGCACGAGCGGACGTGAAAAATAGGATGATCGTGAGCCAAATCCAAGCTGTTACATGTTTCTTTGAATCAACCCATATGTAGCAGAGAATAAGGTTGCAAGGAGCAGCAAAATGTGTCTCTAGGGTCAAAGTAACATGCTACAGAAATTGATTACAGATCTAAAAGTAGAAAAGCTTTCTGAGGGTGAACCAAAAGTAAAGGCTCTAATTATCCAGAAAGAGGAGCTACTGTACAGTGCGAAGTATGTAAAAAAGAAAATAAATGGCAACATGCGTGTAAGGGGGCTAAACACCTGAGATCAGAAAATAAAACAACTGAATGGCACTGTCACGTACCTTGGTGTGGATCAGGCGGAGGTAGACATAGGCCTTGATTCAATAAAGGTAGAAAAAAATTCTCGTGATAGTAAAAAATTCAATTCATGAGAAAAAAGCCTGAGAATGTAACTGTTACTGAATCACTAAAAAAAAGACAATGAAAGTCACTGTTACTGAATCACCAGATAAAAAACAATGACAAAGTTAATGGCAGCTTTTACTACAGCGTAGAAAGAGGTAAACAGTTCTCTACTTTTCTTAGGAGTAAAAAAGTGCCATTGACTTTCATTGTTTCCTTATCTGGTGATTCAGTAACAGTGACATTCTCAGGTTTTTTTCTCATGAATTGAATCTTTTACTACCATGAGAATTTTTTTCTACCTTTATTGAATCGAGACCATAGACTACTTACAGGGGAAACTCAGCAGAAGGGAAGGCCATAGTATCAAATATTGATTGAGTTGTAGAGTCTGGTGAGCTGAACAGGAATTCACTATCTGAAAAACGAGGAGTTAATGCTGGCTGAGCTGGGCGGAGGCCAGCAGGGAGTGTCTGCAAGAGTGCTACACCACAAGCCAGGTTTGGAGTGGGTGGAGTCTACCGATAAGTCTTCAGTACAGACTGGGCTGCAGGCAGGTCGGGGTCCCACAACCATTTCCAGCAAGTAGTGAGCCAAGCGTCTGGTAGTGAGTGTGGGGAGGAAGCTCTCTAGCGAGTCTGTTAGTCTTATCCATTTTTTAAAATGTTTATAGCCTTAGGTTTAGCCTCTCATTTTACACTGCTTACAGCTGTTTCCTATGTGTCTTGTGACCAATGACATCACACACATCACAATCTCTGTTCCTGTGTTGCCGCCAGGTTGTATAATTGTGGCATAACAGCATCATGTCTGAAAGATCTCCGCTCAGTTATCACCACAAACACCTCTCTGACCTACCTGCACACGTCACTGGATATGGATAAAAAGAAGATGCCGGAAGAGGTGGTGAGGGGCCAATGTGAGGAGCTCCGGCGTCTGGGCTGCACTGTGGAGGAGAGGTAAGATCTGCCCTCTTTGGGGTAACACAGTGTCATGGGTAAAGGAGGAGGGGCCACTTGGACCAATTTATAACCTGGGCGGTGCGTGTGAGCAGGACATTTGAAAAGCACAAATCTTAAAGAGGCCAAAGCACTTACCTCTGTTAGCCAGCAACCAATCTGTCCGGGTTGGCACCAATCTTTAGAGGCGACAGAGCTTAGGGAGCCATATATTGGGATGGGCTAATAATACCTTGGGACTATAACAAACAAGATGAGTCATTCTGAAAAGCACTGCCGGCTCCCTGCTGAGAGCAGGGGCCCTATCTGCTGCATGCTCTGTTAAAGGGCTATGTTAAAGGGAATCCCTCACTCGCCCTGCCACCATGAGCTAAAAATTGGTTGATTGCCTGCTCAGCCAAACCTAACACGGACATCTGGTGTAAAGTCTGCATTTGGGGTTCGAGGGGATGCAGGCGCTGCTCACACATGCTCCATTGGACCTGGAATGAAAGTTGAGTTTATGGGCAACCTGGGGGATTTCACACGATTTTGGATGCCCAGATGGCAGGGAATCAATCTTATAGATTCCTTGGCCGATCTCCGTGGGTTTTGGTCCACTTTAACTAGATTTTAGAACGAGATCATAGGTTAGTAGTGTGCTGCGGCTCCTTTAAGAGTTGTGTAAATGTAAAGTGCACTGGGATGACAAGGAAGCGCATACGTTGGACAAGGCCCAGCAAAGACAGTTTATGTATTAGCTCTAAAAAGCATATACACAGATTTCTATAGCGTAAAGAGCAACTGCGTCAATATTACAGCACAGGGGGTGCACATACCATAGAGGCAGTGCAGGCACCTGCCTCCGGGACCCCCTTGTTCCATGGGCCCGGAGGCAAGCTACCTCTACCTCCTCTGTAGTACGTACTCTCTCTCCCTGTGCATACTTACCCAGCCGTGCCACCACCTTACTCCACGCTGACTTCACCGGAACAGCCTTCCTCCGAGCTGTGCACACTGCTCGTCTCGGTCATAGCGATGCGTTCGCCATGGGTCTCCATCGTGGCACGCATTTCCCTCACTGCCTCTATCAGATGGAGACCTAGCCAGTGAATGTCCACCCTGGGGGGGGGGGGGATAGCTGGGTGGTGATGGGGGCCTGTGTTGGCTATAGAGCCCCATCAGGGCTATGCACACCCCTGCTGGCCATGTAGTGCATATACAGATAACAAGGCTGGGTGTCATACTATGGAGAGCCGTCATGTGACAGTAAATTACAGAAGGCAATTAGCAGGAATACAGTAGCATGTGGGGATAATGTCAGGAAACTATCCGGCCCTGGAGCTTTGCACCTGCTGTGATCCCTCCTCAAGGGTTTAGCAGCCAGTAGCCAGCTCTGCATTCCACTGATTCTAACAGGGGATAATGAGGGCGATTCAGAGACAGGTGAGAATTCTCACTTCTTTTTTAGGATAGAAAACTGCAAATTGACTTTCATTGTCTATCTTGGGGCTGATTCAGAGCCAGGTGAGAATTTACACCCAACAGACAATTAAAATCAATGGCAGATTTCTCTCCTAAAAAAAAAAAAGAAGTGAGATTTCTCACCTGGCTCTAAATTGACCCCAAAAGAACTCTCACCAGGAAGTTGATAGGCTTTTTTGAATGATTCATCTTGTTTGTTAAAGGGGGTCGATTCAGAGCCAGGTGAGAATTCTCACTCCTTTTTTTTAGGAAAGAAAACTGACAATGACTTTCATTGTCTGCCGAGTATAAATTGTCACCTGTCACCTGCTCCCCAGGCGCCGTAATTAGAGCATCCCACTGCTCCAGGCATGTGTGTACATATACTACATGTTTGTCTCACATACTACATGTCTCTACACGGATAGGAGAAAAAATTCCAAGCATACAATGCCCATATACGGTATGTCATAAGAGCATAGTAACCCTCCATGTTGCTGAACAGACCCCCGTGTACAGTATAGAGAGTGTATCGCTTATATTGCACCTCTTCTGCCCATCGCAATGATTTACTAACTGATCACGTTTCTTTTTCTTTGTAAACAGTAAAATGGGAATGTGCATTGTGACGTACGTCAGAGGAAGCTGTGGGCAGTGACAGCGTGGCCGTGTCTGCAGCAGTTACCGGGACTATTCTCCCTACTCCTGACCCGAATGTCATCTCCAGACCTCACTGAAGCCCTATCAATGACGGCGATTATTCACTCACGAAACTTTGTATGATGTCCTCACCTGCCCGGCAAAGATTTTTATGCGCCCCCTAAATCTCCTTTTTGTATTTTATTGAATTGAGGGGGTCACCTGTAATTTCCTGACTAATAAATATCTGCTGCTTTTCTACCCATGTGTCAGAGACCGGAGTCCTGTGCCTGTGGGTGTGACTACCACCCAGATGTATCTTATTGGTTGGCTCTATAGGACCTCAAGACTGAATAGTGTAGATGGTGGTGGCAATGGCAGTGATGGGATAACGATGGTGGTGATGGGATAACAATGGTGGTTATGGGATAACGATGGCGGTGATGGGATAACAATGGTCGTAATGGGATAACGATGGCGGTGCTGGGATAACGATGGTGGTGCCGGGATAATAATGATGCTGCTGGGATAACAATGGTGGTGTCGGGGTAACTATGGTGGTGCTGGGATAATGATGGTGGTGCTGGAATAACGATGGTGGTGCTGGGGTGACTATGGTGGTGCTGGGATAATGATGGTGGTGGCGGGATAACAATGATGCTGCTGGGATAACGATGGTGGTGCTGGGGTAACGATGGTGGTGCTGGAATAACGATGGTGGTGCTGGAGTGACTATGGTGGTGCTGGGATAATGATAGTGGTGCTGGGATAACAATGATACTGCTGGGATAATGATGGTGGTGCTGGGATAATGATGGTGGTGCTGGGATAACAATGATACTGCTGGGATAATGATGGTGGTGCTGGGGTAACGATGGTGGTGCTGGAATAACGATGGTGGTGCTGGGGTGACTATGGTGGTGCTGGGATAACAATGATGCTGCTGGGGTAACGATGGTGGTGCTGGGGTAACAATGGTGGTGCTGGGATAACGATGGTGGTGCTGGGGTAACAATGGCGGTGCTAGGGTAACGATGGTGGTGCTGGAATAACGATGGTGGTGCTGGGATAACGATGGTGGTGCTGGAATAACGATGGTGGTGCTGGAATAACGATGGTGGTGCTGGAATAACAATGGTGGTGCTGGAATATCGATAGTGGTACTAGGATAACAATGGTGGTGTTGGGATAACGATGGTGGTGCTGGGGTAACGATGGTGGTGCTGGAATAACGATGGTGGTGCTGGAATAACGATGGTGGTGCTGGAATAACGATGGTAGTGCTGGAATAACGATGGTGGTGCTGGAACAACGATGGTGGTGCTGGAATAACGATGGTGGTGCTGGAATAACGATGGTGGTGCTGGAATAACGATGGTGGTGCTGGAATAACGATGGTGGTACTAGGATAACAATGGTGGTATTGGGATAACGATGGTAGTGCTGGGGTAACGATAGTGGTGCTGGGATAATGATGGTGGTGCTGAGATAAAGATGGTGGTGCTAGGATAATGATGGTGGTGCTGGGGTAACGATGGTGGTGCTGGGATAACGATGGTGGTGGTGGGATAACGATGTTGGTGGTGGGATAACCATGTTGGTGCTGGGATAACGATGGTGGTGGTGGGATAACGATGGTGGTGGTGGGATAACGATGGTGGTGGTGGGATAACGATGGTGGTGCTGGGATAACGATGGTAGTGCTGGGGTAACGATGGTGGTGGTGGGATAACGATGGTGGTGGTGGGATAACGATGGTGGTGGTGGGATAACGATGTTGATGGTGGGATGACGATTTTGGTGGTGGAATAACGATGTTGGTGGTGGGATAACGATGGTGGTGGTGGGATAACAATGTTGGTTCCGGGATAACTATGGTGGGGGCGTGGTAACGATGGTGGTGGCAGGATAACGATGGTGGTGGCGGGATAACGATGGTGGAGGTGGGATAACTATGGTGGTGGCGGGATAACGATGGTGGTGCTGAGGAAACATTTTGGTGCCGGGATAACGATGGTGGTGCCGGGATAACGATGGTGGTGCCGAGATAGTGATGTTGGCTACGAGATAGCGATGGGGCCCCCGGGATAACGATGGTGGTGCTGGGGTAAAAGCAGCTGCTGAATCGCTTCTTTAAAACTAGATGGTGGTGGCGATGGTGGTGATGGGATAATGATGGTGTTGATGGGATAACAATGGTGTTGATGGGATAACGATGGTGGTGCCGGGATAACGATGTTGGTGCCGGGATAACGATGGTGGTGCCGGGATAACGATGGTGGTGCCGGGGTGACAATGGTAGTGCCGAGATAGTGATGTTGGCGCCGGGATAGCGATGGGGGCCCCGGGATAACGATGGTGGTGCTGGGGTAAAAGCAGCTGCTGTCCAACATTGTGGGCAGAGGCAGATGTACTTACCTAGTGATAGAGCAATGTAATTTGACACGTCAGTGAAGTTCCACCACCTAAGTCCATCCTGACATTTTGGTTCAAGGGAAGACAAAACAAAAGACCTTCAAACATTAGCCGCTAGAGATGAGCGAATTGAATCTAATGAATCTGAATTTGTTCCGAATTTCAGGAAAAATTTGATTCTAAACTAATCCGAATATCACCGCGATTCGATCGCTTGAATCGCTTCTTTAAAACTCCATTTACTGCGGTCCAGGCCATCTAATATGGTGGATCCACATGTCAGGACATGTCCCATGGGGCAAAGGATCCTGGGTTATCACATGCTGCCTATCAGCAGCCAGGCTTCCTGATGATGTCACAGTCAGGAGGCTGGAGTATGGAGCAGTTAGTTATTAGGAGGCCGGAGTATGGAGCGGCTAATAATTAGGAGGCTGGAATATGGAGTGGCTAATTTTTAGGAGGCCGGAGTATGGAGCGGCTAATTATTAGGAGGCCGGAGTATGGAGTGGCTAATTATTAGGAGGCTGGAGTATGGAGCATCTAAATATTAGGAGGCTGAAGTATGGAGCAGTTAATTATTAGGAGGCAGGGTATGGAGCGGCTAATTATTAGGCGGCTGGAGTATGGAGCATCTAAATATTAGGAGGCTGGAGTATGGAGCAGTTAGTTATTAGGAGGCCGGAGTATGGAGCGTCTAAATATTAGGAGGCTGGGGTATGGAGCAGTTAATTATTAGGAGGAAGAGTATGGAGCGGCTAATTATTAGGAGGCCGGAGTATGGAGTGGCAAATTATTGGGAGGCCAGAGTATGGAGTGGCTAATTATTAGGAGGCTGGAGGATGGAGTGGCTAATTATTAGGAGGCCGGAGTATGGAGCGGCTAATTATTAGGAGGCTGGAGTATGGAGCGGCTAATTATTAGAAGTCCGGAGTATGGAGCGGCTAATTATTAGGAGGTTGGAGTATAGAGCGGCTAATTATTAGGAGGTTGGAGTATGGAGCGACTAATTATTAGGAGGCTGGAGTATGGAGCCGCTAATTATTAGGAGGCTGGAGTATGGAGCGGCTAATTATTAGAAGTCCAAAGTATGGAGCATCTAAATATTAGGAGGCTGGAGTATGGAGCGGCTAATTATTAGGAGGTTGGAGTATGGAGCGGCTAATTATTAGGAGGTTGGAGTATGGAGCGACTAATTATTAGGAGGCTAGAGTATGGAGCAGCTAATTATTAGGAGGCTGGAGTACGGAGCGGCTAAATATTAGAAGGCTGAAGTATGGAGCGGCTAATTATTAGGAGGCTGAAGTATGGAGCAGTTAATTATTAGGAGGCTGGAGTATGGAGCGGCTAATTATTAGGAAGCTGGAGTATAGAGCAGTTAATTATTAGGAGGCAGAATATGGAGCGGCAAATTATTAAGAGGCTGGAGTATGGAGCAGTTAATTATTAGGAGGCCGGAGTATGGAGCGTCTAAATATTAGGAGGCCGGAGTATGGAGTGGCAAATTATTAGGAGGTCGGAGTATGGAGCTGCTAATTATTAGGAGGCCGGAGTATGGTGCGGTTAATTATTAGGAGGCAGGAGTATGGAGCGGCTAATTATTAGAAGTCCGGAGTATGGAGCAGTTAATTATTAGGAGGCCGGAGTATAGAGTGGCTAGTTATTAGGAGGCTGGAGTATGAAGCGGCTAAATATTAGGAGGCCGGAGTATGGAGCGGTTAATTATTAGGAGGCCGGAGTATGGAGCGGCTAATTATTAGAAGTCCGGAGTATGGAGCAGTTAATTATTAGGAGGCTGGAGTATGGAGCAGCTAATTATTTGGAGGCTGGAGTATGGAGCAGCTAATTATTAGGAGGCCGGAGTATGGAGCGGCTAATTATTAGGAGGCCGGAGTATGGAGTGGCTAATTATTAGGAGGCTGGAGTACGGAGCGGCTAATTATTCGGAGGCTGGAGTATGGAGCGGCTAATTATTTGGAGGCTGGAGTATGGAGCGGCTAATTATTAGGAGGCTGGAGTATGGAGTGGCTAATTATTAGGAGGCTGGAGTATGGAGCGGCTAATTATTAGGAGGCTGGAGTATGGAGCGGCTAATTATTAGGAGGCTGGAGTATGGAGTGGCTAATTATTAGGAGGCTGGAGTATGGAGCGGCTAATTATTAGGAGGCTGGAGTATGGAGTGGCTAATTATTAGGAGGCCGGAGTATGGAGCATCTAAATATTAGGAGGCTGAAGTATGGAGCAGTTAATTATTAGGAGGCTGGAGTATGGAGCAGCTAATTATTCGGAGGCTGGAGTATGGAGCAGCTAATTATTCGGAGGCTGGAGTATGGAACGGCTAATTATTAGGAGGCTGGAGTATGGAGTGGCTAATTATTAGGAGGCTGGAGTATGGAGCAGTTAATTATTAGGAGGCTGGAGTATGGAGCGGCTAATTATTAGGAGGCTGGAGTATGGAGCGGCTAATTATTAGGAGGCTGGAGTATAGAGCGGCTAATTATTAGGAGGCCGGAGTATGGAGCGGCTAATTATTAGGAGACTGGAGTATAGAGTGGCTAATTATTAGGAGGCCGGAGTATGGAGCGGCTAATTATTTGGAGGCTGGAGTATGAAGCGGCTAATTATTAGGAGGCCGGAGTATGGAGCGGCTAATTATTAGGAGGCCGGAGTATAGAGCGGCTAATTATTAGGAGGCCGGAGTATGGAGTGGCTAATTATTAGGAGGCTGGAGTATGGAGCGGCTAATTATTAGGAGGCCGGAGTATGGAGCGGTTAATTATTAGGAGGCCGGAGTATGGAGCGGCTAATTATTTGGAGGCTGGAGTATGGAGCAGCTAATTATTAGGAGGCCGGAGTATGGAGCGGCTAATTATTAGGAGGCCGGAGTATGGAGTGGCTAATTATTAGGAGGCTGGAGTACGGAGCGGCTAATTATTCGGAGGCTGGAGTATGGAGCGGCTAATTATTTGGAGGCTGGAGTATGGAGCGGCTAATTATTAGGAGGCTGGAATATGGAGCGGCTAATTATTAGGAGGCTGGAGTATGGAGTGGCTAATTATTAGGAGGCTGGAGTATGGAGCGGCTAATTATTAGGAGGCTGGAGTATGGAGTGGCTAATTATTAGGAGGCCGGAGTAAGGAGCATCTAAATATTAGGAGGCTGAAGTATGGAGCAGTTAATTATTAGGAGGCTGGAGTATGGAGCAGCTAATTATTCGGAGGCTGGAGTATGGAGCAGCTAATTATTCGGAGGCTGGAGTATGGAACGGCTAATTATTAGGAGGCTGGAGTATGGAGTGGCTAATTATTAGGAGGCTGGAGTATGGAGCAGTTAATTATTAGGAGGCTGGAGTATGGAGTGGCTAATTATTAGGAGGCTGGAGTATGGAGCGGCTAATTATTAGGAGGCTGGAGTATGGAGCAGTTAATTATTAGGAGGCTGGAGTATGGAGCAGTTAATTATTAGGAGGCTGGAGTATAGAGCGGCTAATTATTTGGAGGCTGGAGTATGGAGCGGCTAATTATTAGGAGGCTGGAGTATGGAGCGGCTAATTATTAGGAGGCTGGAGTATAGAGCGGCTAATTATTAGGAGGCCGGGGTATGGAGCGGCTAATTATTAGGAGGCTGGAGTATAGAGCGGCTAATTATTAGGAGGCCGGAGTATGGAGCGGCTAATTATTTGGAGGCCGGAGTATGGAGCGGCTAATTATTTGGAGGCTGGAGTATGAAGCGGCTAATTATTAGGAGGCCGGAGTATGGAGCGCCTAATTATTAGGAGGCCGGAGTATAGAGCGGCTAATTATTAGGAGGCCGGAGTATGGAGTGGCTAATTATTAGGAGGCTGGAGTATGGAGCGGCTAATTATTAGGAGGCCGGAGTATAGAGCGGCTAATTATTTGGAGGCTGGAGTATGAAGCGGCTAATTATTAGGAGGCCGGAGTATGGAGCGGCTAATTATTAGGAGGCCGGAGTATGGAGCGGTTAATTATTTGGAGGCTGGAGTATGAAGCGGCTAATTATTAGGAGGCGGAGTATAGAGCGGCTAATTATTAGGAGGCTGGAGTATAGAGTGGCTAATTATTAGGAGGCCGGAGTATGGAGCGGCTAATTATTAGGAGGCCGGAGTATGGAGCGGCTAATTATTAGGAGGCTGGAGTATGAAGCGGCTAATTATTAGGAGGCCGGAGTATGGAGCGGCTAATTATTAGGAGGCGGAGTTTGGAGTGGCTAATTATTAGGAGGCTGGAGTATGAAGCGGCTAATTATTAGGAGGCCGGAGTATGGAGCGGCTAATTATTAGGAGGCCGGAGTATAGAGCGGCTAATTATTAGGAGGCCGGAGTATGGAGAGGCTAATTATTAGGAGGCTGGAGTATGGAGCGGCTAATTATTAGGAGGCCGGAGTATGGAGCGGCTAATTATTAGGAGGCCGGAGTATGGAGCGGCTAATTATTAGGAGGCTGGAGTATGGAGTGGCTAATTATTAGGAGGCTGGAGTATGGAGCTGTTAATTATTAGGAGGCTGGAGTATGGAGTGGCTAATTATTAGGAGGCTGGAGTATGGAGCAGTTAATTATTAGGAGGCTGGAGTATGGAGCAGTTAATTATTAGGAGGCTGGAGTATAGAGCGGCTAATTATTTGGAGGCTGGAGTATGGAGCAGCTAATTATTAGGAGGCTGGAGTATGGAGCGGCTAATTATTAGGAGGCTGGAGTATAGAGCGGCTAATTATTAGGAGGCCGGAGTATGGAGCGGCTAATTATTAGGAGGCTGGAGTATAGAGCGGCTAATTATTAGGAGGCCGGAGTATGGAGCGGCTAATTATTTGGAGGCTGGAGTATGAAGCGGCTAATTATTAGGAGGCCGGAGTATGGAGCGGCTAATTATTAGGAGGCCGGAGTATAGAGCGGCTAATTATTAGGAGGCCAGAGTATGGAGTGGCTAATTATTAGGAGGCTGGAGTATGGAGCGGCTAATTATTAGGAGGCCGGAGTATAGAGCGGTTAATTATTTGGAGGCTGGAGTATGAAGCGGCTAATTATTAGGAGGCCGGAGTATGGAGCGGCTAATTATTAGGAGGCCGGAGTATGGAGCGGCTAATTATTTGGAGGCTGGAGTATGAAGTGGCTAATTATTAGGAGGCCGGAGTATGGAGCGGCTAATTATTAGGAGGCCGGAGTATAGAGTGGCTAATTATTAGGAGGCCGGAGTATGGAGCGGCTAATTATTAGGAGGCCGGAGTATGGAGCGGCTAATTATTAGGAGGCCGGAGTATAGAGTGGCTAATTATTAGGAGGCCGGAGTATGGAGCGGCTAATTATTAGGAGGCTGGAGTATGAAGCGGCTAATTATTAGGAGGCCGGAGTATGGTGCGGCCAATTATTAGGAGGCCGGAGTATAGAGCGGCTAATTATTAGGAGGCCGGAGTATGGAGTGGCTAATTATTAGAAGGCTGGAGTATGGAGCGGCTAATTATTAGGAGGCCGGAGTATAGAGCGGCTAATTATTTGGAGGCTGGAGTATGAAGCGGCTAATTATTAGGAGGCCGGAGTATGGAGCGGCTAATTATTAGGAGGCCGGAGTATGGAGCGGCTAATTATTTGGAGGCTGGAGTATGAAGCGGCTAATTATTAGGAGGCCGGAGTATGGAGCGGCTAATTATTAGGAGGCCGGAGTATAGAGTGGCTAATTATTAGGAGGCCGGAGTATGGAGCGGCTAATTATTAGGAGGCCGGAGTATGGAGCGGCTAATTATTAGGAGGCCGGAGTATAGAGTGGCTAATTATTAGGAGGCCGGAGTATGGAGCGGCTAATTATTAGGAGGCCGGAGTATGGAGCGGCTAATTATTAGGAGGCCGGAGTATAGAGCGGCTAATTATTAGGAGGCTGGAGTATGGAGTGGCTAATTATTAGGAGGCTGGAGTATGGAGCGGCTAATTATTAGGAGGCCGGAGTATAGAGCGGCTAATTATTAGGAGGCTGGAGTATGGAGCGGCTAATTATTAGGAGGCTGGAGTATGGAGCGGCTAATTATTAGGAGGCTGGAGTATGGAGCGGCTAATTATTAGGAGGCTGGAGTATGGAGCGGCTAATTATTAGGAGGCTGGAGTATGGAGCGGCTAATTATTAGGAGGCCGGAGTATGGAGCGGCTAATTATTAGGAGGCTGGAGTATGGAGCGGCTAATTATTAGGAGGCTGGAGTATGGAGCGGCTAATTATTAGGAGGCTGGAGTATGGAGCGGCTAATTATTAGGAGGCCGGAGTATGGAGCGGCTAAATATTAGGAGGCTGGAGTATGGAGCGGCTAATTATTAGGAGGCCGGAGTATAGAGCGGCTAATTATTTGGAGGCTGGAGTATGAAGCGGCTAATTATTAGGAGGCCGGAGTATGGAGCAGCTAATTATTAGGAGGCCGGAGTATGGAGCGGCTAATTATTTGGAGGCTGGAGTATGAAGCGGCTAATTATTAGGAGGCCGGAGTATGGAGCGGCTAATTATTAGGAGGCCGGAGTATAGAGTGTCTAATTATTAGGAGGCCGGAGTATGGAGCGGCTAATTATTAGGAGGCCGGAGTATGGAGCGGCTAATTATTAGGAGGCCGGAGTATAGAGTGGCTAATTATTAGGAGGCCGGAGTATGGAGCGGCTAATTATTAGGAGGCCGGAGTATGGAGCGGCTAATTATTAGGAGGCCGGAGTATAGAGCGGCTAATTATTAGGAGGCTGGAGTATGGAGTGGCTAATTATTAGGAGGCTGTAGTATGGAGCGGCTAATTATTAGGAGGCCGGAGTATAGAGCGGCTAATTATTAGGAGGCTGGAGTATGGAGCGGCTAATTATTAGGAGGCCGGAGTATGGAGCGGCTAATTATTAGGAGGTGGAGTTTGGAGCGGCTAATTATTAGGAGGCTGGAGTATGAAGCGACTATTTATTAGGAGGCCGGAGTATGGAGCGGCTAATTATTAGGAGGCCGGAGTATAGAGCGGCTAATTATTAGGAGGCCGGAGTATGGAGCGGCTAATTATTAGGAGGCCGGAGTATGGAGCGGCTAATTATTAGGAGGCTGGAGTATAGAGCGGCTAATTATTAGGAGGCTGGAGTATGGAGCGGCTAATTATTAGGAGGCTGGAGTATAGAGTGGCTAATTATTAGGAGGCTGGAGTATGGAGTGGCTAATTATTAGGGGGCTGGAGTATGGAGCGGCTAATTATTAGGAGGCTGGAGTATGGAGCGGCTAATTATTAGGAGGCCGGAGTATGGAGCGGCTAATTATTAGGAGGCTGGAGTATGGAGCGGCTAATTATTAGGAGGCTGGAGTATGGAGCAGCTAATTATTAGGAGGCTGGAGTATGGAGCGGCTAATTATTAGGAGGCTGGAGTATGGAGCGGCTAATTATTAGGAGGCTGGAGTATGGAGCGGCTAATTATTAGGAGGCCGGAGTATGGAGCGGCTAATTATTAGGAGGCTGGAGTATGGAGCGGCTAATTATTAGGAGGCTGGAGTATGGAGCGGCTAATTATTAGGAGGCTGGAGTATGGAGCGGCTAATTATTAGGAGGCCGGAGTATGGAGCGGCTAATTATTAGGAGGCTGGAGTATGGAGCGGCTAATTATTAGGAGGCCGGAGTATGGAACGGCTAATTATTAGGAGGCTGGAGTATGGAGCGGCTAATTATTAGGAGGCTGGAGTATGGAGCGGCTAATTATTAGGAGGCCGGAGTATGGAGCGGCTAATTATTAGGAGGCTGGAGTATGAAGCGGCAAATTATTAGGAGGCTGGAGTATGGAGCGGCTAATTATTAGGAGGCTGGAGTATGGAGCGGCAAATTATTAGGAGGCTGGAGTATGGAGCAGCTAATTATTAGGAAGCCGGAGTATGGAGCGGCTAATTATTAGGAGGCTGGAGTACGGAGCGGCTAATTATTAGGAGGCTGGAGTATGGAGCGGCTAATTATTAGGAGGCCGGAGTATGGAGCGGCTAATTATTAGGAGGCTGGAGTATAGAGCGGCTAATTATTAGGAGGCGGAGTATAGAGCGGCTAATTATTAGGAGGCTGAAGTATGGAGCGGCTAATTATTAGGAGGCTGGAGTATGGAGCGGCTAATTATTAGGAGGCTGGAATATGGAGCGGCTAATTATTAGGAGGCTGGAGTATAGAGCGGCTAATTATTAGGAGGCCGGAGTATGGAGCGGCTAATTATTAGGAGGCTGGAGTACGGAGCGGCTAATTATTAGGAGGCTGGAGTATGGAGCGGCTAATTATTAGGAGGCCGGAGTATGGAGCGGCTAATTATTAGGAGGCTGGAGTATAGAGCGGCTAATTATTAGGAGGCTGGAGTATGGAGCGGCTAATTATTAGGAGGCTGGAGTATGGAGCGGCTAATTATTAGGAGGCTGGAATATGGAGCGGCTAATTATTAGGAGGCTGGAGTATGGAGTGGCTAATTATTAGGAGGCTGGAATATAGAGCGGCTAATTATTAGGAGGCTGGAGTACGGAGCTGCTCTCACCTGCCCTCTGCCACGTTTGTAGCACTAAGCCCCGCCCCCTGCCTGATAGACAGCTCTTGCTCCGCCCCCTTTGATAGGTAAGCTTCACCTCTTGCAGCTTAGGCGCCGCCCACATAGACACCCGGGGCCCCTGCACCTGGGGGGGACCCCACCTCATTCCCTCCGCCTTTCATTCTTTTCTCATTCTTTCCTTCTGTTCTTTCTTCTGTTCATTCTGTCATTCCTCTTCTTTTCTTTGCTTGTTTCTCATTCCTTCTTTCTGTCATTCATTCCATTCTCTCTTTTTTTGTCAGTTCTATTCTTTCATTTATTCTGCCATTCCTTTCTTCTTTCCTTCTATTCTTTCTTTCATTTTTTCTGTCATTTCTTATATTCTCTCATTCTTTTTGTCATTCATTCTATTCTCTCTTTCTTTGTCAGTTCTTTTCTTTCTTTCCCGTATTATCATTTCTTTTTATCATTCATTCCACCGTTCCTTTCTTCTTTCCTTCTATACTTTTCTTTTCTTCTAGTCTCTTTTTCTCTCTTTCTTTCTTTGTTTCTTTTTTTCTTTGCTTCTATACTTTTCTTTTCTTTCTATCTTTCTTTCGTCTGTTTATTCTGCCATTCCTTTCTTTTTTCCTTCTATACTTTTCTTTTCTTTTAGTCTTTTTTTTCATTTTTTCTTTCTCCTCTCCTTTTTTCTTTCTTTATTTCTCTCTCTCTATTTCATTCTTTCTTTCATCAGTTCATTCCTTTCTTCTTTCTTTCTATACTGTTCTTTTCTTCTAGTTTCTTTCTTTCTTTCTTTTTGCTGTTCATTCCGACATTCTTTTCTTCTTTCATTTTATACTTTTCTTTTCCTTCAATGTCTTCTTTTTTTCTCCTATTCCTTCTCTCTCTTTCCTGATTTTTTTCTTTCATCCATTCTGTGCTGTTGTGCATTCTTTGTTTCTTTGCTGCTATACTTTTCTTTTAGTCTCTCTCTTTTTTTCTTTCTTTTATTCTACCACTCCTTTTTACTTACCTTCTTTTCTTCCTTTCTGTCATTTCCTATATTCTCTCTTTCTTATTGTCATTTATTCCATTCTCTCTTTCTTTGTCAGTTCTTTTCTTTCTTTCTTTCTTTCTCATTTTATCATTTCTTTCTTTCATTCATTCCTCCATTAATTTCTTCTTTCCTTCTATACTTTTCTTTTAGTCTCTTTCTTTCATTTATTCAACTACTGCGTTATGCTTTTTTCTCTTTCTTTCTTTCTTTCTTTCTTTCTTTCTTTCTTTCTCTTTCTTTCTTTCTTTGTTTCTTTCTTTTTCTTTCTTTCTTTCTTTCTTTCTTTCTTTCTTTCTTTCTTTCATTTCTTATATTCTCTCTTTCTTTGTCAGTTCTTTTCTTTCTTTCTTTCTCATTTTATCATTTCTTTCTTTCATTCATTCCTCCATTAATTTCTTCTTTCCTTCTATACTTTTCTTTTAGTCTCTTTCTCTCATTTATTCAACTACTGCGTTATGCTTTTCTCTTTCTTTCTTTCTTTCTTTCTTTCTTTCTTTCTTTCTTTCTTTTTCTTTCTTTCTTTCTTATATTCTCTCTTTCTTTGTCAGTTCATTCTTTCTTTCCTATTTTATCATTTCTTTCTTTCTTTCCTTCTATAATTTTCTTTTCTCTTTCTTTCTTTCTTTCTTTCTTTCTCTCTCTCTCTTTCGAGTTCATTCAATCAGTTCATTCCTTTTTACTTTCCTTCTATACTGTTCTTTTCTTCTAGTTCCTTTCTTTCTTTGTTTTTTCTTTCTTTCCTTCCATCTCTTTTTTTTTCTGCCATTCCTTCTTTCTCTTTCCTGCTTTTCTGTCCTTCCTTCCTTCCTTTCTTTCTGTCATTCATTCTGTGCTTTAGCTCATTCTTTGAGGCCGATTCATTAATAGCGGCAGGTAGCGACAGTTGAGCGACTGTAGCGGTATTTTCACTGCGCCCGCTGGTAGTCGCTGTGCTTGGCCGTTGTTCGGTTGTTGATAGTTACATAGGCCCTTATTTATGAAGGAATAGCGCCAGGTAGCGACTGGTGAGCGGCCGGTAATGACGGGCCCCGCCACGAGAACGCCGGCTCCCCACCACAATCACACATTTATCAAGCGACTGAGATAGCGCCATATAGCGACTCATTCATCATTATTCCAGCCTCAGCCCACAGCACCAGCATCCGACCTTGAACAGCGACAGGTATGACCTCTCGCTACCTGGCGCTCTCCAATGCATTTCAATGGAACAATCTTTAAATATTCATAATTAATTGTTATTATTTTTTTTTTTTTTTTAAATGTGAAAAATTCTGTGACCACTTCTGCCATTTTAAATAATTTTTTTAAGGGGAAAAATTGTACAGAATTGATATTACAGGTCTGATATTAATGTTTCATATTACTAAATGTTTTTATAAACTTGTTTTTTTTTTTGGTTTCCAAAAATATGGTTGTTTGGGGGTTAAAAAACTACTTTTAACACATCGCCGCCAGCGCTCTGGGGTTTAAACAAGCATTTTACAGCGCGAGAATTTTTGGAGCGTGATTTGTTAATGAATATGGTGGGAGCCGGTCGCTATGGCCATTCGCTATCATGCGCTCCCATACAGCGCGGAACCTGTCAAATAGCGACTCCTCACCCAATATTCAACATTACTGCACACCAACTGAGTCGCTGTCAACAACCGAACAACGGCCAAGCACAGCGACTACTAGCGGGCGCTCTGAAAATGCCGCTACAGTCGCTCAACTGTCGCTACATGTCGCTATTAATGAATCGGCCTCTAAGTCGGTGTGCTGTAATGTTGAATACAAGGTGACGAGTCGCTATTTCTTTGTTTCTTTACTTGTATACTTTTCTTTTCTTCTAGTTCCTTTCATCTTTCTTGGTTTCCTTTCCTTTTTTTCTTTCTTTCTTTCTTTCTTTCTTTCTTTCTTTCTTTCTTTCTTTCTTTCTTTCTTTCTTTCTTTCTTTCGTTTATTCTGCCATTCCTCGCTTCTCTTTCTTTCGCTCTCTCTCTTTCATGGTTTCTTTCATTCTTTCATCAGTTCACTCCTTTCTTCTTTCCTTTTATGCTGTTCTTTCACTTTTTTTCCCATTTCTTCTCTCTTTTTCCTGCTTTTTCTATCTATCCTTTCTTTCTTAATATCTTTCTTTCATTCCTTCTATACATTTGTTTTCTTCTACTTCCTTTCTTTCTTTCTTTTATTCTGCCATTTCTTTCTTCTCTTTCTCTCTCTCTTATGTGGTTTCTTTCATTCTTTCATCAGTTCATTCCTTTCTTATTTCCTTTTATGCTGATCTTTCATTTTTCTCCCATTTCTTCTTTCTCCTGCCTTTCTTTCTTTCTTTCTTTCTATCCTTTTTTCTTTCTTTTCCCCCCACACGCAGTATGTATGGAGGTGTCACACCCCTGACCTTCTATGGCCCCGGGGCCGGGAATCTCGCAGTCACATGACCAGCCTCTGCCCGGGATAATGGGGCCAAAGTCCAGAGCCATAGAGAGGCCTGTGCCCCTCCCCCAGGAGAGCTCATATAATACTGATATATCATGATGATGATGTCATAAAGGGAGGGGAGGGGCGTGGCAGGATATATAATGAGGGGGAGGAGCCATAACCTCATCTCAGCAAAGGTCACTGCTGCCACCGACATCTACAGGTGAGTGTGTGAGGAGAACTACAAGTCCCAGCATATCCTCCCTCACTAATCTCCCCTGTTTATCCAGCTGTGGGGAACTACAAGTCCCAGCATATCCTCCCTCACTAATCTCCCCTGTTTATCCAGCTGTGGGGAACTACAAGTCCCAGCATATCCTCCCTCACTAATCTCCCCTGTTTATCCAGCTGTGGGGAACTACAAGTCCCAGCATATCCTCCCCCCACTAATCTCCCCTGTTTATCCAGCTGTGGAGAACTACAAGTCCCAGCATATCCTCCCCCCACTAATCTCCCCTGTTTATCCAGCTGTGGAGAACTACAAGTCCCAGCATATCCTCCCTCACTAATCTCCCCTGTTTATCCAGCTGTGGAGAACTACAAGTCCCAGCATATCCTCCTCACTAATCTCCCCTGTTTATCCAGCTGTGGGGAACTACAAGTCCCAGCATATCCTCCCTCACTAATCTCCCCTGTTTATCCAGCTGTGGAGAACTACAAGTCCCAGCATATCCTCCCCCCACTAATCTCCCCTGTTTATCCAGCTGTGGAGAACTACAAATCCCAGGAGGGGAGATGGCAGGTGAGTACCAGGAAGGGAGATGGCAGGTGAGTACCAGGAGGGGAGAGGGCAGGTGAGTACCAGGAGGGGAGAGGGCAGGTGAGTACCAGGAGGGGAGAGGGCAGGTGAGTACCAGGAGGGGAGATGGCAGGTGAGTACCAGGAGGGGAGAGGGCAGGTGAGTACCAGGAAGGGAGATGGCAGGTGAGTACCAGGAGGGGAGAGGGCAGGTGAGTACCAGGAGGGGAGAGGGCAGGTGAGTACCAGGAGGAGAGAGGGCAGGTGAGTACCAGGAGGGGAGAGGGCAGGTGAGTACCAGGAGGGGAGAGGGCAGGTGAGTACCAGGAGGGGAGAGGGCAGGTGAGTACCAGAAGGGGAGATGGCAGGTGAGTACCAGGAGGAGAGAGGGCAGGTGAGTACCAGGAGGGGAGAGGGCAGGTGAGTACCAGAAGGGGAGATGGCAGGTGAGTACCAGGAGGGGAGATGGCAGGTGAGTACCAGGAAGGGAGAGGGCAGGTGAGTACCAGGAGGGGAGAGGGCAGGTGAGTACCAGGAGGGGAGAGGGCAGGTGAGTACCAGGAGGGGAGAGGGCAGGTGAGTACCAGGAGGGGAGAGGGCAGGTGAGTACCAGGAGGAGAGAGGGCAGGTGAGTACCAGGAAGGGAGATGGCAGGTGAGTACCAGGAGGGGAGAGGGCAGGTGAGTACCAGGAGGGGAGATGGCAGGTGAGTACCAGGAAGGGAGATGGCAGGTGAGTACCAGGAGGGGAGATGGCAGGTGAGTACCAGGAGGGGAGAGAGCAGGTGAGTACCAGGAAGGGAGATGGCAGGTGAGTACCAGGAAGGGAGATGGCAGGTGAGTACCAGGAAGGGAGATGGCAGGTGAGTACCAGGAGGGGAGATGGCAGGTGAGTACCAGGAGGGGAGAGAGCAGGTGAGTACCAGGAAGGGAGATGACAGGTGAGTACCAGGAAGGGAGATGGCAGGTGAGTACCAGGAAGGGAGATGGCAGGTGAGTACCAGGAGGGGAGATGGCAGGTGAGTACCAGGAGGGGAGAGGGCAGGTGAGTACCAGGAGGGGAGAGGGCAGGTGAGTACCAGGAGGGGAGAGGGCAGGTGAGTACCAGGAGGGGAGAGGGCAGGTGAGTACCAGGAGGGGAGATGGCAGGTGAGTACCAGGAGGGGAGAGGGCAGGTGAGTACCAGGAGGGGAGATGGCAGGTGAGTACCAGGAGGGGAGAGGGCAGGTGAGTACCAGGAGGGGAGAGGGCAGGTGAGTACCAGGAGGGGAGATGGCAGGTGAGTACCAGGAGGGGAGAGGGCAGGTGAGTACCAGGAGGGGAGAGGGCAGGTGAGTACCAGGAAGGGAGATGGCAGGTGAGTACCAGGAGGGGAGATGGCAGGTGAGTACCAGGAGGGGAGAGGGCAGGTGAGTACCAGGAGGGGAGATGGCAGGTGAGTACCAGGAAGGGAGATGGCAGGTGAGTACCAGGAAGGGAGATGGCAGGTGAGTACCAGGAGGGGAGATGGCAGGTGAGTACCAGGAAGGGAGATGGCAGGTGAGTACCAGGAGGGGAGATGGCAGGTGAGTACCAGGAGGGGAGATGGCAGGTGAGTACCAGGAGGGGAGATGGCAGGTGAGTACCAGGAGGGGAGATGGCAGGTGAGTACCAGGTGGGGAGAGGGTAGGTGAGTACCAGGAGGGGAGATGGCAGGTGAGTACCAGGAGGGGAGAGGGTAGTTGAGTACCAGGAGGGGAGATGGCAGGTGAGTACCAGGTGGGGAGAGGGTAGGTGAGTACCAGGAGGGGAGAGGGCAGGTGAGTACCAGGAGGGGAGAGGGCAGGTGAGTACCAGGAGGGGAGATGGCAGGTGAGTACCAGGAGAGGAGAGGGTAGTTGAGTACCAGGAGGGGAGAGGGCAGGTGAGTACCAGGTGGGGAGAGGGCAGGTGAGTACCAGGAGGGGAGAGGGTAGGTGAGTACCAGGAGGGGAGATGGCAGGTGAGTACTAGGAGGGGAGATGGCAGGTGAGTACCAGGAGGGGAGAGGGTAGGTGAGTACCAGTAGGGGAGAGGGCAGGTGAGTACCAGGAGGGGAGAGGGCAGGTGAGTACCAGGAGGGGAGAGGGTAGGTGAGTACCAGGAGGGGAGATGGCAGGTGAGTACCAGGAGGGGAGATGGCAGGTGAGTACCAGGAGGGGAGAGGGTAGGTGAGTACCAGGAGGGGAGATGGCAGGTGAGTACCAGGAGGGGAGAGGGCAGGTGAGTACCAGGAGGGGAATTGGCAGGTGAGTACCAGGAGGGGAGATGGCAGGTGAGTACTAGGAAGGGAGAGGGCAGGTGAGTACCAGGAGGGGAGATGGCAGGTGAGTACCAGGAGGGGAGATAGCAGGTGAGTACCAGGAGGGGAGATGGCAGGTGAGTACCAGGAAGGGAGAGGACAGGTGAGTACCAGGAGGGGAGAGGGCAGGTGAGTACCAGGAGGGGAGAGGGCAGGTGAGTACCAGGAGGGGAGATGGCAGGTGAGTACCAGGAGGGGAGAGGGCAGGTGAGTACCAGGAGGGGAGATGGCAGGTGAGTACCAGGAGGGGAGAGGGCAGGTGAGTACCAGGAGGGGAGATGGCAGGTGAGTACCAGGAGGGGAGAGGGCAGGTGAGTACCAGGAGGGGAGAGGGCAGGTGAGTACCAGGAGGGGAGAGGGCAGGTGAGTACCAGGAGGGGAGAGGGCAGGTGAGTACCAGGAGGGGAGATGGCAGGTGAGTACCAGGAAGGGAGATGGCAGGTGAGTACCAGGAAGGGAGATGGCAGGTGAGTACCAGGAGGGGAGATGGCAGGTGAGTACCAGGAGGGGAGATGGCAGGTGAGTACCAGGAAGGGAGATGGCAGGTGAGTACCAGGAAGGGAGATGGCAGGTGAGTACCAGGAAGGGAGATGGCAGGTGAGTACCAGGAGGGGAGAGGGCAGGTGAGTACCAGGAGGGGAGAGGGCAGGTGAGTACCAGGAGGGGAGAGGGCAGGTGAGTACCAGGAGGGGAGAGGGCAGGTGAGTACCAGGAGGGGAGATGGCAGGTGAGTACCAGGAAGGGAGATGGCAGGTGAGTACCAGGAAGGGAGATGGCAGGTGAGTACCAGGAGGGGAGATGGCAGGTGAGTACCAGGAGGGGAGATGGCAGGTGAGTACCAGGAAGGGAGATGGCAGGTGAGTACCAGGAAGGGAGATGGCAGGTGAGTACCAGGAAGGGAGATGGCAGGTGAGTACCAGGAAGGGAGATGGCAGGTGAGTACCAGGAAGGGAGATGACAGGTGAGTACCAGGAAGGGAGAGGGCAGGTGAGTACCAGGAAGGGAGATGGCAGGTGAGTACCAGGAAGGGAGATGGCAGGTGAGTACCAGGAGGGGAGAGAGCAGGTGAGTACCAGGAGGGGAGATGACAGGTGAGTACCAGGAGGGGAGAGGGCAGGTGAGTACCAGGAGGGGAGATGGCAGGTGAGTACCAGGAGGGGAGAGGGCAGGTGAGTACCAGGAGGGGAGATGGCAGGTGAGTACCAGGAGGGGAGAGGGCAGGTGAGTACCAGGAGGGGAGATGGCAGGTGAGTACCAGGAGGGGAGAGGGCAGGTGAGTACCAGGAGGGGAGAGGGCAGGTGAGTACCAGGAGGGGAGAGGGCAGGTGAGTACCAGGAGGGGAGAGGGCAGGTGAGTACCAGGAGGGGAGATGGCAGGTGAGTACCAGGAGGGGGGATGGCAGGTGAGTACCAGGAGGGGAGATGGCAGGTGAGTACCAGGAGGGGAGATGGCAGGTGAGTACCAGGAGGGGAGATGGCAGGTGAGTACCAGGAAGGGAGATGGCAGGTGAGTACCAGGAAGGGAGATGGCAGGTGAGTACCAGGAAGGAAGATGGCAGGTGAGTACCAGGAAGGGAGATGGCAGGTGAGTACCAGGAAGGGAGATGACAGGTGAGTACCAGGAAGGGAGAGGGCAGGTGAGTACCAGGAAGGGAGATGGCAGGTGAGTACCAGGAAGGGAGATGGCAGGTGAGTACCAGGAGGGGAGAGAGCAGGTGAGTACCAGGAGGGGAGATGGCAGGTGAGTACCAGGAGGGGAGAGGGCAGGTGAGTACCAGGAGGGGAGAGAGCAGGTGATTACCAGGAGGGGAGATGGCAGGTGAGTACCAGGAGGGGAGATGGCAGGTGAGTACCAGGAAGGGAGAGGGTAGGTGAGTACCAGGAAGGGAGAGGACAGGTGAGTACCAGGAAGGGAGAGAGCAGGTGAGTACCAGGAAGGGAGAGGACAGGTGAGTACCAGGAGGGGAGAGGGCAGGTGAGTACCAGGAAGGGAGATGGCAGGTGAGTACCAGGAGGGGAGAGGGCAGGTGAGTACCAGGAGGGGAGAGGGTAGGTGAGTACCAGGAGGGGAGAGGGTAGGTGAGTACCAGGAGGGGAGAGGGTAGGTGAGTACCAGGAGGGGAGAGGGCAGGTGAGTACCAGGAGGGGAGAGGGTAGGTGAGTACCAGGAGGAGGAGTGGAGTCCTCTGAGCCCCTGCTGATCTCACATATTATGTTTCTTACCTGGTCTTTGTGGTGGCAGTAGGTTCAGCCCGCAGAGTCAGTGCTCTTCAGGCTCTATGCTGCCGTCACCCCTTGTTTTCCAGGATAATATTATGGGAGAATCTTTGCTGCCTTCCCAAGATCTTGCTCACCACGGATCTCCTTCCCCAGGGCCAATCACAGCTCATTCAACAAGAAGTATTTCTGCATCTTCGGCGGAGCAAGCTGGTGCCTCTATGGAACAGATCTGAGACATTTGTTAATCGATACCACCTGGATCTGCTCACCTTGCACGATCAATCCATTGGCAGGAGTGTGTTGCAGGGAGCTTTTCCCACCCAGTAGAGGTAGTATCTCGCTTATCCTCTCACTAGTATGCTGCCCTAAGGATGTTTTGAGAAAACACAGGTTAGTTACCTTGTTACTTCTACATGTCTAATGTCTGTAGGAGGAACAAAAGGTTTTGTGTATTCTGGTGGTCATGCGTTCCTAACTTGGGGCGGAGCCTTAATATCTCAGGCGTATGCCGATGTTTAGAAAATAGTTACCCGGTAACTAACTCGAATCGGATCAACACTCATTTTTTTCTTTAACGGGTGTTGGTCTCGCTGTCTGTTAATCACAACAAGCTCAGGGCATCCAGAATGCTAGAGCGCCCCTCACAGATAACCCCCCCAGACTGCTCGTATTAGTCACCTTCATTATGAGCCAGTTCCAGGAAAGGAGTCCCGCGTTTAGCTGCCGGGTGGTCACTTGGGCCATAGGCGCGTTCACCGACAGGACCTGCCCACGCGACTGTCCAATCGCATGACTCCTTTCCTGGCGCTGGCTCGTACTGAAGGTGAGTATTATGAACGGTCTCCAGCATTCTGGATGCCCCCCCCCCCCCCCCACGAGCTTCTTGTGATTAACAGAAAGTGGGACCAACACCCTATAAAGAAAAAACGGGTGTTGGTCAAGTTTTTCTTGAGATTTGATAATAAGAGGCGGATGTCTCCCTACACACACTGACTGTCTGTACACTAACCTCTGACCATTGCTGTTACAGTATAACAGAGGAAGATGGGGCGCGGCGACCGATTATCAGGTCAGAACTTCAGCTCCTATAACGAATTATCTTCCGTTCTACGTAACCTCACCCCTCTATGTTATCTGACTAGAAAACGCGAATTATTAAGTACTTACCTGCTGTTATGACGCCCCTAACAATCATTAGGGCAATCATTAGGGCAGGGGTGACTGTAGTATGAAACACACGTGGCTGGAAGTTCCATCTATGCACACGGAGTATAGGAAAATAGTCACAAGGGGCTCGATCGTAGGTAGTCCCAAACCCAGAAGGAACCACTTTTAATTCACGTCAATTAAAAAAAATCCCCATAGTAAAAATCCAACCTTAAAATCAGTAGTTGAAAAAGTCCTAGGTAAACAGAGTAGCCACTAACGCGTTTCGGACGCCCAGTCCCTAATTATATTTCAGTGATTAATGATTTCTATGATTTTCTATGATTAAGGACTGGTAAACATGTAGGTAAACAGAGTAGCCGCTAACGCGTTTAGATGCCCAGTCCTTAATTATAGCTCAATGATTAATGATTTCTATGATTTTCTATGATTAAGGACCGGTAAACATGTAGGTAAACAGAGTAGCCACTAACGTGTTACGGACGCCCAGTCCTTAATTATATTTCAGTGATTAATGATTTCTATGATTTTCTATGATTAAGGACTGGTAAACATGTAGGTAAACAGAGTAGCCGCTAACGCGTTTCAGATGCCCAGTCCTTAATTATAGCTCAATGATTAATGATTTCTATGATTTTCTATGATTAAGGACTGGTAAACATGTAGGTAAACAGAGTAGCCACTAACGTGTTTCGGACGCCCAGTCCTTAATCATAGTTCAATGATTAATGATTTCTATGCTTTTCTATGATTAAGGACTGGTAAACATGTAGGTAAACAGAGTAGCCACTAATGCGTTTCGGACGCCCAGTCTTTAATTATAGCTCAATGATTAATGATTTCTATGATTTTCTATGATTAAGGACCGGTAAACATGAAGGTAAACAGAGTAGCCGCTAACGCATTTCAGACGCCCAGTCCTTAATTATAGTTCAGTGATTAATGATTTCTATGATTTTCTATGATTAAGGACTGGTAAACATGTAGGTAAACAGAGTAGCCACTAACGTGTTTCGGACGCCCAGTCCTTAATTATATTTCAGTGATTAATGATTTCTATGATTTTCTATGATTAAGGACTGGTAAACATGTAGGTAAACAGAGTAGCCGCTAACGCGTTTCGGATGCTCAGTCCTTAATTATAGCTCAATGATTAATGATTTCTATGATTTTCTATGATTAAGGACCGGTAAACATGTAGGTAAACAGAGTAGCCACTAACGTGTTTTGGACGCCCAGTCCTTAACCCTTTCGCTGCCAGCCTACCTGCAGCATTTGCCACTCCCTGTTGCCAGACGATGTTTCACCATTTTGCGCTACACATATTCAACTGTCATTTTTGAAGGGATTTCCAGGGATTTCCCAGGAAAATTATATATTGTTTTTTTCAACAGAGTCTGGGCTTTAACATGAAATGTCTTGTTTGTATTTTTTAGGTGTATTCTCAATTTTTTTGGGTGAAATGTGTGAAAAAAAATAAAAAAAAAACATTTTTTTACAATTTGTAGAGTTTTTTTGTAATAAAAAATGTAAGTTTGTCAATAAAATCTTATTGCGTGAGAAACCCCAATTTCTCCCGGTTACAGCGATACCACATATGTATAGGTAGACACCCTTTCCTGCCCAGAAGCCTTTTATAGCTGCTGGATGACAAATGGTTAATTAAAAAAAAAAATGACATAGGGTCCCCCTTCCCGGGGAGGGGGACCCCATTTTTTTTGGGATTTTGAAGGGTTAAAAACCCTTCAAAATCCCCCAAAAAAAATGACGTGGGGTCCCCCTTACCCAAAGTAACCAGCCCGGGACCAGCTATGGGGGCTTGTAGGCACAGAGTGGGGGGGCCAGCTTTGGTGGCCCCCCCACCCTGCAGCCTACGAGCCCACATAGCCTATGTGGGCCCGGGCTCTTCTGCCCCCCCCTGGCCTTTGGGGAGGCAGGTAATGGGGGTGCGGGGGTCAATGGCAAGCCACCCGCTAGGGCAGGTGACTTGCCACCCCCCCAGCCTTGTGAACTGGTATAAGGGGTCTCATGGACCCCTTACCAGCTCACAAAGAGTTAATGTGAAAAAAAAACACCACACAATAATAAAAAGTATTTTATTAGAAAAAAAAAAAAATTTTTTTTACTGTACTTACCTTCGATTGCAAGCTCTTGTCCCTCGCCGCTCAGCTGACAGATGCCGGTGATCGGCATCCAGAGAAGGAGAAGGCAGGAGATCAGAGGATCTCCTGTCACCTCCTTCCCCTGTGCCGATCACCGGCATCTGAGAAGCTGAGAAGGCTGAAGCCTGAGATCGGGGCCGGGATGACTTCATAAGCCCCGCCCCCAAGGGGGCGGGGCTTAGAGGCATGATGGCGGCCGCCATCGTGAAGAAGAGAGGAGAGAGCCTCCCAGGCTCTCTCCTGAAGATCGGTAAGTCCTGGGGGGGGATCGGAGGCCCCCCAGGTGAAGAGGAGGGACAGCGGGAGCCAGCGCACACACAGGTAAGTGAATGTCATTTTTATTTTTTTTTTTTTTTACAGTTAGAAGCTGCTGCTGCAGAAGCGGGGGGGGGGGGCGGCCTATTCCGGGGGCTCTCCTGGAGCCATCCGACCCCCCACGGGGGATCGGATGGCACCAAATTAAAGAGGAGACCCGGCCGGATCCAACAAGGGGTCAGGTGAGTATTTGTTGTTTTTACTTTTTAAACTACAAGCGAGGAAAGTCAAGCACGTAACACCTACGGGCTTGGCACTTAAGGCCCAGCCAAGCCAGCACGTAGGTGTTACGTGCTTGGCAACAAAAGGGTTAATTATATTTCAGTGATTAATGATTTCTATGATTTTCTATGATTAAGGACTGGTAAACATGTAGGTAAACAGAGTAGCCGCTAACTCGTTTCGGATGCCCGGTCCTTAATTATTGCTCAATGATTAATGATTTCTATGATTTTCTATGATTAAGGACTGGTAAACATGTAGGTAAACAGAGTAGCCACTAACGTGTTTCGGACGCCCAGTCCTTAATTATAGTTCAATGATTAATGATTTCTATGATTTTCTATGATTAAGGTCTGGTAAACATGTAGGTAAACAGAGTAGCCACTAACGCGTTTCAGACGCCCAGTCCTTAATCATAGTTCAATGATTAATGATTTCTTTGATTTTCTATGATTAAGTACTGGTAAACATGTAGGTAAAAAGAGTAGCCACTAACGCATTTCAGATGCCCAGTCCTTAATTATAGTTCAATGATTAATGATTTCTATGATTTTCTATGATTATGGACCGGTAAACATGTAGGTAAACAGAGTAGCCACTAACGCATTTCAGATGCCCAGTCCTTAATTATATTTCAGTGATTAATGATTTCTATGATTTTCTATGATTAAGGACTGGTAAACATGTAGGTAAACAGAGTAGCCGCTAACGCGTTTCGGATGCTCAGTCCTTAATTATAGCTCATTGATTAATGATTTCTATGATTTTCTATGATTAAGGACCGGTAAACATGTAGGTAAACAGAGTAGCCGCTAACGCGTTTCGGATGCCCGGTCCTTAATTATTGCTCAATGATTAATGATTTCTATGATTTTCTATGATTAAGGACTGGTAAACATGTAGGTAAACAGAGTAGCCACTAACGTGTTTTGGACGCCCAGTCCTTAATTATATTTCAGTGATTAATGATTTCTATGATTTTCTATGATTAAGGACTGGTAAACATGTAGGTAAACAGAGTAGCCGCTAACGTGTTTCGGATGCCCAGTCCTTAATTATATTTCAGTGATTAATGATTTCTATAATTTTCTATGATTAAGGTCTGGTAAACATGTAGGTAAACAGAGTAGCCGTTAATGCGTTTCGGACGCCCAGTCCTTAATTATAGTTCAATGATTAATGATTTCTATGATTTTCTATGATTAAGGTCTGGTAAATATGTAGGTAAACAGAGTAGCCACTAACGCGTTTCAGACGCCCAGTCCTTAATCATAGTTCAATGATTAATGATTTCTTTGATTTTCTATGATTAAGTACTGGTAAACATGTAGGTAAACAGAGTAGCCACTAACGCATTTCAGATGCCCAGTCCTTAATTATAGCTCAATGATTAATGATTTCTATGATTTTCTATGATTAAGGACCGGTAAACATGTAAGTAAACAGAGTAGCCGCTAACACGTTTTTCGTGTTTCAGACGCCCAGTCCTTAGTCAAATTTCAATGATTAATAATTTCTATGATTTTCTATGATTATGGACCGGTAAACATGTAGGTAAACAGAGTAGCCACTAACGCGTTTCGGACACCCAGTCCTTAATTATAGTTCAATGATTAATGATTTCTATGATTTTCTATGATTAAGGACTGGTAAACATGTAGGTAAACAGAGTAGCCACTAACGCATTTCGGACGCCCAGTCCTAAATTATAGTTCAATGATTAATGATTTCTATGATTTTCTATGATTAAGGACTGGTAAACATGTAGGTAAACAGAGTAGCCGCTAGCGCGTTTCGGATGCCCAGTCCTTAATTATAGCTCAATGATTAATGATTTCTATGATTTTCTATGATTATGGACCGGTAAACATGTAGGTAAACAGAGTAGCCACTAACGCGTTTCGGACACCCAGTCCTTAATTATAGTTCAATGATTAATGATTTCTATGATTTTCTTTGATTAAGGTCTGGTAAACATGTAGGTAAACAGAGTAGCCACTAACGCGTTTCGGACGCCCAGTCCTTAAAGTGGACCAACACCCAGGATTTTGACTATCCTGGGTCTTGGTCCACTTCGGTGGGGCACCCCCGATCGGGGTGCCCCGCTGTGTGAAACCCCCCCGAACTCACCTCTCCCTGCGCCGACGGACAAGCCGCGGACAAACGGCTCCTCCGCCGCCGCCGCCTCCCGCGCGTCCCTCTTGACGCGCGCGTGCCCGCGCCGGCCATTCACAGACGGCCGGCGCGGGCGCGCGCACGTCTGGAGGGGCTCGAGGAAGGCGGCGGCCGGCCGCCGCCGAAACTAAGGTAAGGAGTTTGGGGTGTTTGGGGGGTTTCACCCCGCGGGACATCCCGATCTCGGATGTCCCGCGGGGAGGGAGGTGATTGGCCCGGGAATCTTATAGATTCCCGGGCCGATCACCGGTGGGTGTTGGTCCACTTTAATCATAGTTCAATGATTAATGATTTCTATGATTTTCTATGATTAAGGACTGGTAAACATGTAGGTAAACAGAGTAGCCACTAACACATTTCAGACGCCCAGTCCTAAATTATAGTTCAATGATTAATGATTTCTATGATTTTCTATGATTAAGGACTGGTAAACATGTAGGTAAACAGAGTAGCAGCTAACGCATTTCAGACGCCCAGTCCTAAATTATAGTTCAATGATTAATGATTTCTATGATTTTCTATGATTAAGGACTGGTAAACATGTAGGTAAACAGAGTAGCCACTATTGCGTTTCGGACGCCCAGTCCTTAATCAAATTTCAATGATTAATGATTTCTATGATTTTCTATGATTATGGACCGGTAAACATGTAGGTAAACAGAGTAGCCACTATTGCGTTTCGGACGCCCAGTCCTTAATCAAATTTCAATGATTAATGATTTCTATGATTTTCTATGATTATGGACCGGTAAACATGTAGGTAAACAGAGTAGCCACTATTGCGTTTCGGACGCCCAGTCCTTAATCAAATTTCAATGATTAATGATTTCTATGATTTTCTATGATTAAGGACTGGTAAACATGTAGGTAAAAAGAGTAGCCACTAGCGTGTTTCGGACACCCAGTCCTTAATCATAGTTCAATGATTAATGCACATGTGTGAATGACCAGTGCGGAGCACGCTCCCTGTTAGAGGGTAGCGGGGAATGTAGCCGTCAGCGCGCTCGTATCTGCTCACCTTAGACAAAAGAGCGCACTGATTGGATGAGAGGGCTGCGCATGCGCCGTAGGACTGGGGAAGGGTAAGTGAGATTGGGCAATCTGGTGGGTTTCACACAGCGGGGGAATCCCCGATCAGTGTACCTCAGGGGGGGAAAGGACCAAAACCCAGGATAGTCAAAATGCTGGGTTTTGGTCCACTTGAATTGATCCTATGTATTAGCAATTGTAGATTAGTATTATCATAGTACATAGTAGATATAAACTGATGGAGCAGTTGGGACTTAAATGAGCCAGCAGGACGGTACCAGCAGGGTCAGCGGGACGGTACCAGCAGGGTCAGCGGGACGGTACCAGCAGGGTCAGTGGGACGGTACCAGCAGGGTCAGCAGGACGGTACCAGCAGGGTCAGCAGGACGGTACCAGCAGGGTCAGCAGGACGGTACCAGCAGGGTCAGCGGGACGGTACCAGCAGGGTGCGCAGGACGGTACCAGCAGGGTCAGCGGGACGGTACCAGCAGGGTGAGCAGGATGGTACCAGCAGGGTCAGCAGGATGGTACCAGCAGGGTCAGCAGGGAGGTACCAGCAGGGTCAGCAGGACGGTACCAGCAGGGTCAGCAGGACGGTGCCAGCAGGGTCAGCAGGAAGGTACCAGCAGGGTCAGCAGGACAGCACCAGCAGGGTCAGCAGGACAGCACCAGCAGGGTCAGCAGGATGGTACCAGCAGGGTCAGCAGGATGGTACCAGCAGGACGGTACCAGCAGTGTCAGCAGGGCGGTACCAGCAGGGTCAGCAGGACAGTACCAGCAGGGTCAGCAGGACGGTACCAGCAGGGTCAGCAGGTCTATACCAGCAGGGTCAGCAGGACGGTACCAGCAGCGTCAGCAGGACGGTACCAGCAGGGAGGAATATCTGGCCACATGGCACAGATATCCCGACAATTTGTCCTCAGCCCACAACCCCCTCTCCCAACCCCACAGATATAGGTTGGCGTACGATGGGGCACAAGTGGTCCCCATTGCCGTGCCCTGTATCTGGTGGTAGAGAGTGTTGTTGTAAAGGAAGAGGTTGTGGGTGAGGACAAAGTGCAGTAATTGTAACAAAAAAGTATTATGATCATGAGTATCGATAGGCAACTCGTTTAGAAAGCTGCGGACATTTTGTAGACCTAAATCATGGGGTATAATAGAGTAAAGGGCCTCCACATCCAGGCCAACCAGGAAGGACCCAGGGGCCACACTCATCCCGTCCAGGACACGGAGCACGTGTCCCGTGTCCTTTAGGTATGAGGGCAGCTGGTGGACTAACGGCTAGTGATGGTGATCGACGTAGCAGCTGGCCTGATCAGTGAGGGATCCCATGCCGGACACTATTGGTCTGCCCGGAGGTGCCGTGATGGATTTGTGGACCTTGGGCAGAGCGTAGAAAGTTGGTGTCACCGGACATCGTGCCTCCAAAAAGGAGCCAGTCGCCACGCCGATCACCCCCTCTCTACAGCCTGTCTAATCAAAGTGTGGTAGGTCCCTGAGTTCTGCACGAGTCTGGACATGGCTGCCCTGGTATACCAATCTGTATTCTCGAGAATCCTATAGCACATGTGTTCATATTGTGTTTTATCCATGATCACGATATTGCCCCCTTTGCCAGCGGGTTTGATAATTAAATCTTAGTCATTCTCAAGTTCTTAAATTGCTTGACTAAGCTATTGCTTAGAGGTAATATTGAAATACCTAGTTTGTGGTAGTTTTTCCAGATCTGCTGTGACCAGATCGACAAATGTCGCTACATGTGCATTTGAGTTTAGTGGACGAAAGAAAGTAGATGGTTTTTTTGAAAGTAACGTTTTTTTCTTGTAATCATAGGTGCAATGCCTGTGGCTTCAAGTCCTAATGCCAGCATATCCTGTTCTAATTCGAGTTCAGTAGGGATTGATGACGATTCCTAATTCCACCGATCACCGGTGGGTGTTGGTCCACTTTAATCATAGTTCAATGATTAATGATTTCTATGATTTTCTATGATTAAGGACTGGTAAACATGTAGGTAAACAGAGTAGCCACTAACACATTTCGGACGCCCAGTCCTAAATTATAGTTCAATGATTAATGATTTCTATGATTTTCTATGATTAAGGACTGGTAAACATGTAGGTAAACAGAGTAGCCACTATTGCGTTTCGGACGCCCAGTCCTTAATCAAATTTCAATGATTAATGATTTCTATGATTTTCTATGATTATGGACCGGTAAACATGTAGGTAAACAGAGTAGCCACTATTGCGTTTCGGACGCCCAGTCCTTAATCAAATTTCAATGATTAATGATTTCTATGATTTTCTATGATTATGGACCGGTAAACATGTAGGTAAACAGAGTAGCCACTATTGCGTTTCGGACGCCCAGTCCTTAATCAAATTTCAATGATTAATGATTTCTATGATTTTCTATGATTAAGGACTGGTAAACATGTAGGTAAAAAGAGTAGCCACTAGCGTGTTTCGGACACCCAGTCCTTAATCATAGTTCAATGATTAATGCACATGTGTGAATGACCAATGCGGAGCACGCTCCCTGTTAGAGGGTAGCGGGGAATGTAGCCGTCAGCGCGCTCGTATCTGCTCACCTTAGACAAAAGAGCGCACTGATTGGATGAGAGGGCTGCGCATGCGCCGTAGGACTGGGGAAGGGTAAGTGAGATTGGGCAATCTGGTGGGTTTCACACAGCGGGGGAATCCCCGATCAGTGTACCTCAGGGGGGGAAAGGACCAAAACCCAGGATAGTCAAAATGCTGGGTTTTGGTCCACTTGAATTGATCCTATGTATTAGCAATTGTATATTAGTATTATCATAGTACATAGTAGATATAAACTGATGGAGCAGTTGGGACTTAAATGAGCCAGCAGGACAGTACCAGCAGGGTCAGCGGGACGGTACCAGCAGGGTCAGCGGGACGGTACCAGCAGGGTCAGCGGGACGGTACCAGCAGGGTCAGCGGGACGGTACCAGCAGGGTCAGCGGGACGGTACCAGCAGGGTCAGCAGGACGGTACCAGCAGGGTCAGCAGGACGGTACCAGCAGGGTCAGCGGGACGGTACCAGCAGGGTGAGCAGGACGGTACCAGCAGGGTCAGCGGGACGGTACCAGCAGGGTGAGCAGGACGGTACCAGCAGGGTCAGCAGGATGGTACCAGCAGGGTCAGCAGGGAGGTACCAGCAGGGTCAGCAGGACGGTACCAGCAGGGTCAGCAGGACGGTGCCAGCAGGGTCAGCAGGAAGGTACCAGCAGGGTCAGCAGGACAGCACCAGCAGGGTCAGCAGGACAGCACCAGCAGGGTCAGCAGGATGGTACCAGCAGGGTCAGCAGGATGGTACCAGCAGGACGGTACCAGCAGTGTCAGCAGGGCGGTACCAGCAGGGTCAGCAGGACAGTACCAGCAGGGTCAGCAGGACGGTACCAGCAGGGTCAGCAGGTCTATACCAGCAGGGTCAGCAGGACGGTACCAGCAGCGTCAGCAGGACGGTACCAGCAGGGAGGAATATCTGGCCACATGGCACAGATATCCCGACAATTTGTCCTCAGCCCACAACCCCCTCTCCCAACCCCACAGATATAGGTTGGCGTACGATGGGGCACAAGTGGTCCCCATTGCCGTGCCCTGTATCTGGTGGTAGAGAGTGTTGTTGTAAAGGAAGAGGTTGTGGGTGAGGACAAAGTGCAGTAATTGTAACAAAAAAGTATTATGATCATGAGTATCGATAGGCAACTCGTTTAGAAAGCTGCGGACATTTTGTAGACCTAAATCATGGGGTATAATAGAGTAAAGGGCCTCCACATCCAGGCCAACCAGGAAGGACCCAGGGGCCACACTCATCCCGTCCAGGACACGGAGCACGTGTCCCGTGTCCTTTAGGTATGAGGGCAGCTGGTGGACTAACGGCTAGTGATGGTGATCGACGTAGCAGCTGGTCCGATCAGTGAGGGATCCCATGCCGGACACTATTGGTCTGCCCGGAGGTGCCGTGATGGATTTGTGGACCTTGGGCAGAGCGTAGAAAGTTGGTGTCACCGGACATCGTGCCTCCAAAAAGGAGCCAGTCGCCACGCCGATCACCCCCTCTCTACAGCCTGTCTAATCAAAGTGTGGTAGGTCCCTGAGTTCTGCACGAGTCTGGACATGGCTGCCCTGGTATACCAATCTGTATTCTCGAGAATCCTATAGCACATGTGTTCATATTGTGTTTTATCCATGATCACGATATTGCCCCCTTTGCCAGCGGGTTTGATAATTAAATCTTAGTCATTCTCAAGTTCTTAAATTGCTTGACTAAGCTATTGCTTAGAGGGAATATTGAAATACCTAGTTTGTGGTAGTTTTTCCAGATCTGCTGTGACCAGATCGACAAATGTCGCTACATGTGCATTTGAGTTTAGTGGACGAAAGAAAGTAGATGGTTTTTTTGAAAGTAACGTTTTTTTCTTGTAATCATAGGTGCAATGCCTGTGGCTTCAAGTCCTAATGCCAGCATATCCTGTTCTAATTCGAGTTCAGTAGGGATTGATGACGATTCCTAATTCCACCGATCACCGGTGGGTGTTGGTCCACTTTAATCATAGTTCAATGATTAATGATTTCTATGATTTTCTATGATTAAGGACTGGTAAACATGTAGGTAAACAGAGTAGCCACTAACACATTTCGGACGCCCAGTCCTAAATTATAGTTCAATGATTAATGATTTCTATGATTTTCTATGATTAAGGACTGGTAAACATGTAGGTAAACAGAGTAGCCACTATTGCGTTTCGGACGCCCAGTCCTTAATCAAATTTCAATGATTAATGATTTCTATGATTTTCTATGATTATGGACCGGTAAACATGTAGGTAAACAGAGTAGCCACTATTGCGTTTCGGACGCCCAGTCCTTAATCAAATTTCAATGATTAATGATTTCTATGATTTTCTATGATTAAGGACTGGTAAACATGTAGGTAAAAAGAGTAGCCACTAGCGTGTTTCGGACACCCAGTCCTTAATCATAGTTCAATGATTAATGCACATGTGTGAATGACCAATGCGGAGCACGCTCCCTGTTAGAGGGTAGCGGGGAATGTAGCCGTCAGCGCGCTCGTATCTGCTCACCTTAGACAAAAGAGCGCACTGATTGGATGAGAGGGCTGCGCATGCGCCGTAGGACTGGGGAAGGGTAAGTGAGATTGGGCAATCTGGTGGGTTTCACACAGCGGGGGAATCCCCGATCAGTGTACCTCAGGGGGGGAAAGGACCAAAACCCAGGATAGTCAAAATGCTGGGTTTTGGTCCACTTGAATTGATCCTATGTATTAGCAATTGTATATTAGTATTATCATAGTACATAGTAGATATAAACTGATGGAGCAGTTGGGACTTAAATGAGCCAGCAGGACGGTACCAGCAGGGTCAGCGGGACGGTACCAGCAGGGTCAGCGGGACGGTACCAGCAGGGTCAGCGGGACGGTACCAGCAGGGTCAGCAGGACGGTACCAGCAGGGTCAGCAGGACGGTACCAGCAGGGTCAGCAGGACGGTACCAGCAGGGTCAGCGGGACGGTACCAGCAGGGTGAGCAGGACGGTACCAGCAGGGTCAGCGGGACGGTACCAGCAGGGTGAGCAGGACGGTACCAGCAGGGTCAGCAGGATGGTACCAGCAGGGTCAGCAGGGAGGTACCAGCAGGGTCAGCAGGACGGTGCCAGCAGGGTCAGCAGGAAGGTACCAGCAGGGTCAGCAGGACAGCACCAGCAGGGTCAGCAGGACAGCACCAGCAGGGTCAGCAGGATGGTACCAGCAGGGTCAGCAGGATGGTACCAGCAGGACGGTACCAGCAGTGTCAGCAGGGCGGTACCAGCAGGGTCAGCAGGACAGTACCAGCAGGGTCAGCAGGACGGTACCAGCAGGGTCAGCAGGTCTATACCAGCAGGGTCAGCAGGACGGTACCAGCAGCGTCAGCAGGACGGTACCAGCAGGGAGGAATATCTGGCCACATGGCACAGATATCCCGACAATTTGTCCTCAGCCCACAACCCCCTCTCCCAACCCCACAGATATAGGTTGGCGTACGATGGGGCACAAGTGGTCCCCATTGCCGTGCCCTGTATCTGGTGGTAGAGAGTGTTGTTGTAAAGGAAGAGGTTGTGGGTGAGGACAAAGTGCAGTAATTGTAACAAAAAAGTATTATGATCATGAGTATCGATAGGCAACTCGTTTAGAAAGCAGCGGACATTTTGTAGACCTAAATCATGGGGTATACTAGAATAAAGGGCCTCCACATCCAGGCCAACCAGGAAGGACCCAGGGGCCACACTCATCCCGTCCAGGACACGGAGCACGTGTCCCGTGTCCTTTAGGTATGAGGGCAGCTGGTGGACTAACGGCTAGTGATGGTGATCGACGTAGCGGCTGGCCTGATCAGTGAGGGGTCCCATGCCGGACACTATTGGTCTGCCCGGAGGTGCCGTGATGGATTTGTGGACCTTAGGCAGAGCGTAGAAAGTTGGTGTCACCGGACATCGGGCCTCCAAAAAGGAGCCAGTCGCCACGTCGATCACCCCCTCTCTACAGCTTGTCTAATCAAAGTGCGGTAGGTCCCTGAGTCCTCCACGAGTTTGGACATGGCGGCCCTGGTATACCAATCTGTATTCTCGAGAATCCTATAGCACATGTGTTCATATTGTGTTTTATCCATGATCACGATATTGACCCCTTTGCCAGCGGGTTTGATAATTAAATCTTAGTCATTCTCAAGTTCTTAAATTGCTTGACTAAGCTATTGCTTGGAGGGAATATTGAAATACCTAGTTTGTGGTAGTTTTTCCAGATCGACAAATGTTGCTACATGTGCATTTGAGTTTAGTGGACGAAAGAAAGTAGATGTTTTTTTGAAAGTAACGTTTTTTTTTTTGTAATCATAGGTGCAATGCCTGTGGCTTCAAGTCCTAATGCCAGCATATCCTGTTCTAATTCGAGTTCAGTAGGAATTGATGACGATTCCCAATTCCTCAATTAATTTAACCAGACACTTTGGTCCCTAACCGCCCCCTTCACTCCTTCCGATCCCGAAGTTGACTTGATCAACCTATCGGGCAAAATATTAACCAATGAACAGAAACAAGTATTGTCACTGGGCCTCAATTATACCTATGATTACAAGAAAAAACGTTACTTTCAAAAAACCATCTACTTTCTTTCCTAAAGGTCAAAAAATATAAAAGACCGGATAGTTCAAAGTCATTATCTCCAAACCAAACGATCAATCTGTCGTAATACTGTGGGAACCTATAAGTGCCAGTCATGCAGCATGTGTCAATATATAAAAGAAACGAAAATAGTGACCCTGGGGGAATCACCACTCCTTAAATTGAAACATTTCATCAACTGTAAGAGCACTAACATCATTTATGCTCTAGTATGTACCTGTAATAGATTCTATATAGGTAAAATAAATTGAGAGTTGCGTAAAAGAATCTATGAGCACTCTTACGACTTTAAAACAGGCAATAAAAAGACTCCGGTAGGCAGACACTTTCTTGAATACCATAGACAGAATCCAAAAGAAATGTTTGTCGTAGGAATTGATAGAGTACACTGCAACCCACGGGGGGGGGGGGGGGGGGGCGTAGAAAAAGACACCCTACAGCAGGAGACACAGTGGATACACCACTATAAGGCTCACCGGTACCCCGGCCTGAAAGAATCTATAAGTTATGTACCTTTCCTTTGACATTGCACAACTCGTATGTAACATTCAGTCTTCAAAAAAGTTTTTATTTTTTTTTACGTTGTTTTGTTTGATTGCTAAAAAATATACAGATGTTGCACATGATTTTCGTAGCTTGGATGGCCCATGGGGTAAGAAATAACAATTAGGTATTTGCGTATATCTAAAATACTTTATATTAATTCTTCCTGTCCTTCTTTGGTCTCCAGTAAGATGGCGGCCAGGTGTAGACACATTCCGGCGCCAGTGTGACGTCAGCGCCCGATGCCCTAGGAGATGGCTGGAACGCATCCTGAGTTCCGCCTCCCATGTGGGCTTGAGTCGGAGCGCAGGGCGTCTCTCACGCCACGCGCCGTCCCCGATCCCCCGGCAACCGCTGGCGCTTTTGACAGTGAAGGAGGCCGGGGGGCGGGGTTTCGCGTGCGTGTCATGATGCGGAACGTACATAGGCGGCTGCACAGTGTGCGGCTGCTTTGTCCGCATCACACTGGCGCCGGTAGAGACAGACGTAGAGAGAGGGGGTTTCTCCTTCTGCCCCCCTCCACGCCGCAGTCAACAGATATACCACCGGTAATGTCACATCCAGTATATGTTACAGTTCACTGAGGTGAACTGCATACTGTATTTTTCTCTATCTATTTTGGCTTATATTAATGCAGGCGCTTCTACTCTCTGTCTCAGGTTCCAGCCCTCTCTATATTCACCTGGACTTTCCACCTGATTGAATACCTTTACCTCTCCACAAATAGTTTTTGTGGCCTCACTCTACAAAACATTCATGGTTTATCCATCATTAATATGGACCTACGCACTATCCATTAATAATAAGCAGATAGAACCCAGGGGCTGTCCAGACTACGATAATTATCTAGTATATCAGGTACTAATTATGATCAATGGGATGAAATTTTGTGAGACCACATTGCTTTTTGTATATCATTTATTTAGACTGTTTATGTTCTTGAAAACACAACTAGGATGGATGTGCACGGCTTGAGTGTTGCAGAGAGGTGCTGGCTCTGGGGATTAAATAATAAACCAAAAATAGTATAGCACTGGGGTCCTAGACTAATCCCAGAAAAATAATCCCCCTAAATAAGCCGCACTGAAGTAATAAAATTACAATATTTTATTTCATACATTTTTAAATAAATAAACAAAAAGATGGCACATAACAGCACAATACATAATTAAAAAACATAAACACAACATAAACACAAAAAAGAGGTGACTAGTATCCTCAGACAATATATAAATAGATAGAATATATTCTGACAATTCACACATGCCTGTGTGAAAACTACTAGTGTGTAAACAATGTGGACATGGTGCTGAAACAACTATAAACAATTAAAAAAGACAATTACCTAATCAATAGATAAGTAACTTACTAAAGTGCTAAGTGCATAGATAATATGTGCCTTGCTGTGCAAAGAGAGCAGTAGAATGCCTGCTCATAAAAAAAGAGAATTGAAGTGCTGAAGTGCGGTTATCCACAGGTAAGGAATGTTATCCAGGCAAGGTAGCAAACATAAAAAACAAAAATAATATTAAATAATATAATTACATCACCTGTCACCAGGGGGTCCCCCGTAGCAGCCGCCACCGACGCGTTGCGTGTCTTAATGACACTTCGCCAGGGTGTGTTTATGTTCTTGCACACATATAGAATACCTAACAGGGCGCTGAGGAAGCCTATCCATAGGCGAAACTAGTCCGCCCCAGCTAAGTGTCTATCCACAATAAGACATGAAAAAAACTTCATAGTATATGTAACGAATGGATCCTATGTATATGTCTATCGTGATGCATATTTCTGTACCCAGCCTTCTGGTTAAGTGTGACAAGGCTTGTGTATTTGTATAAGGTTTTTAATTGTCAATACATGGAATAAAATATTGTGATGTTTTTTAATGTTGCCTAAGTTGGCTATTTATTGGCGAGGTTGGGCTATGTTGAGCTCTCGAGTGAATTAAAAAGGGTTGGCCCCACAACCCCATTATCCGCATGCTAGGATTCCATCCATCACACTATAAAGTAATCAGACACATGGTCGTCACATTATAGACAGTAGGTTTGAAGCTCAGGATTTCCTGTCATGTGATCCAGGTGTTCAATTGTGTAAATACAAAGTATAACATCTTCCCTTTTTCTTATGCAGAGCTCAGAAAACAACACATGGAGTCAGTGAGAGAGAAATTCCAGTGGGTGAAAGAACATAACGCCCGTATGGGGGAGGCTGTCGGCCTGCAGGAGCGATACACCCCACTACTGATGAGAGAGGGACACCCCGATAGAGAAGACAAGGAATATGAATTACTACATAGAGCCAGAAGACACATAAAGACCATGAAGGGAAGATCTTCTGAAGAATATCCCCCAATCACCCTACAGACTCTGTTTGACCCTCAGAAAGATGGCGTCATCCCAAAGGCTGTGGTGCTGCATGGACCTGCTGGGATTGGAAAAACATGGACCTCCCGAAAGATCATGCTGAACTGGTCCTCTGGAAAATTCTACCAAGACAAGTTTGATTTTGTGTTTTATCTGAGCTGCAGAGAACTCAACGCTGTCACTGGTAAGATGAGCCTTGTGCGACTCTTATCCAGAACCCACAGCCTCAGCTCAGGTTATCTGGAGACTATTCTGAAGGATTCTGGGAATCATGGGAGACTTCTCTTTGTAATTGATGGGTTTGATGAATTCCAGTGGACTCTAGAGGAGGAGGCTGAGGCTGCTCCTGACCTTTCCGAGGAAACCCACAAGGAGACTCTTCTACGAAGCTTGCTCAGGAAACAGGTTCTCAGACAATCTTCTCTGCTCATCACCACAAGGTCACTGGCCCAGAAGAAGCTGAAGACGTTTATCGATGATCCGCGTTATGTTGAAGTCACAGGTTTCTCAGAAAATGATCGAAAGAAATATTTTGTTAATGCTTTTGAAAATGATGCTGATGCAGAGAAGGCGCTCCGTGTGATAGAGGAGAACTACATCCTGTTCATCATGTGCACTGTCCCCATCCTGTGCTGGATTGTGTGCACTGTACTGAGACAGGGGATGAAGAAGGGCCTGGATTTCCTCCAGTATAAGACCACCACCTCCATCTACCTCCTCTACCTGAAAGGGTTACTGATCTATCATGGCCGTGCTCAGCCTGTACGTGCCTGCCTGAGGAAGCTCTGCTCTCTGGCCAATGAGGGAGTGCTGAACCAGAAAATCGTATTTCAGGAGAAGGATCTGGAGAGACACGGCCTCTCTGTGTCTGAGGTGGAGTCTGTATTCCTGAATGAGAACATCTTTCATGTGTCCATCATAAGCCAGACCTGCTACAGCTTTATCCACCTGAGTGTGCAGGAGTTCCTGGCCGCTCTGTACTATGTGCTGGATGATGGGGATGAGGAAAAGGCTTCTGGGGTGACAGGATCTTCTCCCCTCCCAGAGATCTGTAAAGGAGGCTCCCTCCCAGAATTGTGTGAGAAACACCCACATTTATCATTATCTGTACAATTTCTTCTCGGACTCTTATATGAGAAGCGGCTTCAGGAATTGTCAGAGATCAGCGGGTGTAAGATTTCCCTCCGAGCCCGAGCTGCGGTGGAAGAATGGCTCAGTGGAGACACAGCCAGGTCTGCGGTGCGAGAATGGTTAACAGAGAACATGGAACCATTATGTTCTATTGATGTCATTTCCTGTCTGTATGAGACTCAGGATGAGGGTGTGATAGGGAGATCCTTGCCGGTCGCTTCATGTTTAACACTCAACAGCATATGGGAGAAAGTACGATTCAACACATGTCGTATGAAGCAGCTGTGCCACTGCCTGAAGCTATGTGTATGTTCTATGGATGTCGTCATCTTCAGGTATAAAATATATGCCGAAGACCAGGAAACACTATCTCCCTTTCTACATCGGTGCCAGCTGCTTTGGTAAGTACAAATACAGCAGCATGATGGAGAAATCGCTCCCACATGGCAGTCAGCTATGAGATATCTGCATTGCGATGGCCAATGCCATGCTGCTTTACATTGTAGCACAGCAGCGGGAAACCTTTGATACATTGTATCTACAGTCATGTGTCTGGTTTGTCTACAATGTTACAGAGCTGGCTGGCTTTTTACAATGTACCAGCATAACTCGGGCCTGCAGGTTAAATTTGACACCGCCATAAAAAAGTCAAAAGGTCTCAGTGCTGCTATTTAAAGTGGACCAAAACCCAGAATCCTGGGTTTTGATCCTTGCCCCACAACGATTGGGGTGCACTGCGGTGTAAACCCCCCCAGATCACCAGAACAAACTTAGCTCTTCCAATGTGTCGGGCACCCCTCCAATCAGCGCACTCGGACCCACTCATGCCCCTTCGTCCTCGGGCGCACTGGCGGCTGCTACCCTCTAAAAGGTAGTGTGTCTACATCGGCGATTCACAAATGCCTGGTGCGGGCATGCGCCTTGCTAGGGGGAAAGCAGGGATTCAGCCGCGGCTCACATATGCCCCGTGGGACCAAAAAAGAAGTTGAGTTTATAGCTGACCTGGGGTGTTTCACACAGCGGGGCATCACGATTTTTGATGCCCCGGGTATCTGAAAGTCCAGATATCAGAACCAGAAGCAGTTGGTGAACGAGATGCAGGAACTAGGCCAGGAAGCAACTACAGAGAACCTGTGGAGGAAGCTTAAAGTCCAGGTGTCATCACTAATGTACTGGTATGACTGATAACATTGGAAGCAGTATCAATTGTTATAGTAGGGTTACTAGAGAAGAAATGTGTGCAGGAGGACAGAGAAGCAGTTGGTGAACAAGATGCAGGAACTAGGCCAGGAAGCAACTACAGAGGACCTGTGGAGGAAGCTTAAAGTCCAGGTGTCATCACTAAGATACTGGTGTGCCTGATAACACTAGAAGCCGTATCAATTGTTATAGTAGAGTTATTAGAGAGGAAATGTGTGCAGGAGAACAGAGAAGCAGTTGGAAATCCAGATGTAGGAACTAGGCCAGGAAGCAACTACAGAGGACCTGTGGAGGAAGCTTAAAGCCCAGGTGTCATCCCTCAGGTACTGGTGTGACTGATAACACTGGAAGCGGTATCAATTGTTACAGTAGGGTTACTAGAGAAGAAATGTGTGCAGGAGGACAGAGAAGCAGTTGTTGAATAAGAACTAGGCCATAAAGCAACTACAGAGGACCTGTGAAGGAAGCTTAAAGTCCAGGTGTCATCACTAAAATACTGGTGTCACTGATAACACTGGAAGCAGTATCAATTGTTATAGTAGAGTTACTAGAGAAGAGATGTGTGCAGGAGGACCGAGAAGCAGTTGGTGAATGAGATGCAGGAACTAGGCCAAGAAACAACTACAGAGAACCTGTGGAGGAAACTTAAAGTCCAGGTTTCATCACTAAGATACTGGTGCGACTGATAACACTAGAAGCAGTATCAATTGTTATAGTAGGGTTACTAGAGAACAGATGTGTGCAGGAGGACCGAGAAGCAGTTGGTGAATGAGATGCAGGAACTAGGCCAAGAAACAACTACAGAGAACCTGTGGAGGAAGCTTAAAGTCCAGGTGTCATCACTAAGATACTGGTATGACTGATAACACTAGAAGCAGTATCAATTGTTATAGTAGGGTTACTAAAGAGGAAATGTGTGCAGGAGAACACAGAAGCAGTTGGAAATCCAGGTAGGAACTCGGCCAGGAAGCAACTACAGAGGACCTGTGGAGGAAGCTTAAAGTCCAGGTATCATCCCTCAGATACTGGTGTTACTGATAGCGCTGGAAGCGGTATCAATTGTTATAGTAGGGTTACTATAGAAGAGATGTGTGCAGGAGGACAGAGAAGCAGTTGTTGAATAAGAATTTGGCCATAAAGCAACTACAGAGGACCTGTGGAGGAAGCTTAAAGCCCAGGTGTCATCACTAAGATACTGGTGTGACTGATAGCTCTGGAAGCGGTATCAATTGTTATAGTAGGGTTACTAGAGAAGAAATGTGTGCAGGAGGACAGAGAAGCAGTAGGTGAATGAGATGCAGGAACTAGGCCAGGAAGCAACTACAGAGGACCTGTGGAGGAACTTAAAGTCCAAGTGTCATCACTAAGATACTGGTGTAACTGATAACACTGGAAGCGGTATCAATTGTTATAGTAGGGTTACTAGAGAGGAAATGTGTGCAGGAGGACAGAGAAGCAGTTGGTGAACAAGATGCAGGAACTAGGCCAGGAAGCAACTACAGAGGACCTGTGGAGGAAGCTTAAAGTCCAGGTGTCATCACTAAGATACTGGTGTGCCTGATAACACTAGAAGCCGTATCAATTGTTATAGTAGAGTTATTAGAGAGGAAATGTGTGCAGGAGAACAGAGAAGCAGTTGGAAATCCAGATGTAGGAACTAGGCCAGGAAGCAACTACAGAGGACCTGTGGAGGAAGCTTAAAGCCCAGGTGTCATCCCTCAGGTACTGGTGTGACTGATAACACTGGAAGCGGTATCAATTGTTACAGTAGGGTTACTAGAGAAGAAATGTGTGCAGGAGGACAGAGAAGCAGTTGTTGAATAAGAACTAGGCCATAAAGCAACTACAGAGGACCTGTGAAGGAAGCTTAAAGTCCAGGTGTCATCACTAAAATACTGGTGTCACTGATAACACTGGAAGCAGTATCAATTGTTATAGTAGAGTTACTAGAGAAGAGATGTGTGCAGGAGGACCGAGAAGCAGTTGGTGAATGAGATGCAGGAACTAGGCCAAGAAACAACTACAGAGAACCTGTGGAGGAAACTTAAAGTCCAGGTTTCATCACTAAGATACTGGTGCGACTGATAACACTAGAAGCAGTATCAATTGTTATAGTAGGGTTACTAGAGAACAGATGTGTGCAGGAGGACCGAGAAGCAGTTGGTGAATGAGATGCAGGAACTAGGCCAAGAAACAACTACAGAGAACCTGTGGAGGAAGCTTAAAGTCCAGGTGTCATCACTAAGATACTGGTATGACTGATAACACTAGAAGCAGTATCAATTGTTATAGTAGGGTTACTAAAGAGGAAATGTGTGCAGGAGAACACAGAAGCAGTTGGAAATCCAGGTAGGAACTCGGCCAGGAAGCAACTACAGAGGACCTGTGGAGGAAGCTTAAAGTCCAGGTATCATCCCTCAGATACTGGTGTTACTGATAGCGCTGGAAGCGGTATCAATTGTTATAGTAGGGTTACTATAGAAGAGATGTGTGCAGGAGGACAGAGAAGCAGTTGTTGAATAAGAATTTGGCCATAAAGCAACTACAGAGGACCTGTGGAGGAAGCTTAAAGCCCAGGTGTCATCACTAAGATACTGGTGTGACTGATAGCTCTGGAAGCGGTATCAATTGTTATAGTAGGGTTACTAGAGAAGAAATGTGTGCAGGAGGACAGAGAAGCAGTAGGTGAATGAGATGCAGGAACTAGGCCAGGAAGCAACTACAGAGGACCTGTGGAGGAACTTAAAGTCCAAGTGTCATCACTAAGATACTGGTGTAACTGATAACACTGGAAGCGGTATCAATTGTTATAGTAGGGTTACTAGAGAGGAAATGTGTGCAGGAGGACAGAGAAGCAGTTGGAAATCCAGATGTAGGAACTAGGCCAGGAAGCAACTACAGAGGACCTGTGGAGGAAGCTTAAAGTCCAAGTGTCATCACTAAGATACTGGTGTGACTGATAACACTGGAAGCGGTATCAATTGTTATAGTAGAGTTATTAGAGAGGAAATGTGTGCAGGAGGACAGAGAAGCAGTTGGTGAACGAGATGCAGGAACTAGGCCATAAAGCAACTACAGAGGACTGTGGAGGAAGCTTAAAGTCCAGGTGTCATCACTAAGATACTGGTGTGACTGATAACACTGGAAGCAGTATCAATTGTTATAGTAGGGTTACTAAAGAGGAAATGTGTGCAGGAGAACACAGAAGCAGTTGGAAATCCAGGTAGGAACTCGGCCAGGAAGCAACTACAGAGGACCTGTGGAGGAAGCTTAAAGTCCAGGTATCATCCCTCAGATACTGGTGTTACTGATAGCGCTGGAAGCGGTATCAATTGTTATAGTAGGGTTACTATAGAAGAGATGTGTGCAGGAGGACAGAGAAGCAGTTGTTGAATAAGAATTTGGCCATAAAGCAACTACAGAGGACCTGTGGAGGAAGCTTAAAGCCCAGGTGTCATCACTAAGATACTGGTGTGACTGATAGCTCTGGAAGCGGTATCAATTGTTATAGTAGGGTTACTAGAGAAGAAATGTGTGCAGGAGGACAGAGAAGCAGTAGGTGAATGAGATGCAGGAACTAGGCCAGGAAGCAACTACAGAGGACCTGTGGAGGAACTTAAAGTCCAAGTGTCATCACTAAGATACTGGTGTAACTGATAACACTGGAAGCGGTATCAATTGTTATAGTAGGGTTACTAGAGAGGAAATGTGTGCAGGAGGACAGAGAAGCAGTTGGAAATCCAGATGTAGGAACTAGGCCAGGAAGCAACTACAGAGGACCTGTGGAGGAAGCTTAAAGTCCAAGTGTCATCACTAAGATACTGGTGTGACTGATAACACTGGAAGCGGTATCAATTGTTATAGTAGAGTTATTAGAGAGGAAATGTGTGCAGGAGGACAGAGAAGCAGTTGGTGAACGAGATGCAGGAACTAGGCCATAAAGCAACTACAGAGGACTGTGGAGGAAGCTTAAAGTCCAGGTGTCATCACTAAGATACTGGTGTGACTGATAACACTGGAAGCAGTATCAATTGTTATAGTAGGGTTATTAGAGAAGAAATGTGTGCAGGAGAACACAGAAGCAGTTGGAAATCCAGGTAGGAACTCGGCCAGGAAGCAACTACAGAGGACCTGTGGAGGAAGCTTAAAGTCCAGGTATCATCCCTCAGATACTGGTGTTACTGATAGTGCTGGAAGCGGTATCAATTGTTATAGTAGGGTTACTATAGAAGAGATGTGTGCAGGAGGACAGAGAAGCAGTTGTTGAATAAGAATTTGGCCATAAAGCAACTACAGAGGACCTGTGGAGGAAGCTTAAAGCCCAGGTGTCATCACTAAGATACTGGTGTGACTGATAGCTCTGGAAGCGGTATCAATTGTTATAGTAGGGTTACTAGAGAAGAAATGTGTGCAGGAGGACAGAGAAGCAGTAGGTGAATGAGATGCAGGAACTAGGCCAGGAAGCAACTACAGAGGACCTGTGGAGGAACTTAAAGTCCAAGTGTCATCACTAAGATACTGGTGTAACTGATAACACTGGAAGCGGTATCAATTGTTATAGTAGGGTTACTAGAGAAGAAATGTGTGCAGGAGGACAGAGAAGCAGTTGGAAATCCAGATGTAGGAACTAGGCCAGGAAGCAACTACAGAGGACCTGTGGAGGAAGCTTAAAGTCCAAGTGTCATCACTAAGATACTGGTGTGACTGATAACACTGGAAGCGGTATCAATTGTTATAGTAGAGTTATTAGAGAGGAAATGTGTGCAGGAGGACAGAGAAGCAGTTGGTGAACGAGATGCAGGAACTAGGCCATAAAGCAACTACAGAGGACTGTGGAGGAAGCTTAAAGTCCAGGTGTCATCACTAAGATACTGGTGTGACTGATAACACTGGAAGCAGTATCAATTGTTATAGTAGGGTTATTAGAGAAGAAATGTGTGCAGGAGGACAGAGAAGCAGTTGGTGAGCAAGATGCAGGAACTAGGGCAGGAAGCAACTACAGAGTAATGGTTCTCCATGGGTTTTGGTCCACTTTAAATGTGATATTTACAGCTAGATCCACCCCCCTCCCCCTACTGTACTTCCTGAGCTGTGATACATTCCTATTCATGATCTCTCCGCAATCATTTTCCTCTTTTAGCTTTAATGGCTGCTGTTTCCTCCAAAGAAGAACAATAGAGGGCAGAAGGGCATTGCCTTCAGATGATGATGATGATGATGATGGAGGATTCAGGAATAGTGAGCCCACCGGTCTGTCTTGGCTGATTAACCCTGAAAGTAAAATACAAGAGTTGCTGTAAGTTAAACCTCTGCTTCCTGCAGTACGATGATGATATGCAGCATATGGTCGCTTCTGTGTTTCCTCCTCCTTGTAAATGAGGCGTCTTCTCTTCCTGCTCCAGATCCTGAATCTTACATCACACTACCCTCCTGCGTTCTCATTGGTGGGACAGTGAGCTTCCTACTTCCTGAAGTAAACTCTTGTAAACTGTAAGTTGACACAAAAATGCAGATTGTTACTAAAGCTCTGATGCAAGCACACTGTGTGCCTGACATTGGAAAGAGCTGGGCTTAAGTGACAGGGTGTAGGGCTCCATTATAGCCTGTCACTAAGAGGGGCTACAACCTGACATGAGCATCAGGTTTTGATTGGCGGTCAGGATCAGAAGGGAGGCAGCATGATTTGTTCTTAAAAATGGGAACTGCTCTGGGCCATTAAAGTGGATCAAAACCAACAGAGATCGGCCCGGGAATCTATAAGCTTCTTAGAATCTATACGATTCCCGGGACGATCGATTCCCTTGCCCCTGGGCATCCAAAATCACGATGCCCAGCTGTGTGATACCCCTCAGGTCGCCCATACACTTACCTTCTTTCCTGGTCCAATGGCGCATTCGTGAGCCGCAGCCGCATGCCCGCTATACCTCTGGCAGGGTAAACGGCCGGTGTGGGCACGCTCCCTGTTAGAGAGAAGCGGGGGATGTGGCCCCCAGCACGCTCGGAGCCGCTGGCCTTAGGCAAAGGCTTAGACGATGTGAAGTCAGTCAACGTGATTGGACGAGTGGCCGCGCATGCGCCGTAAGACCGGGAAGAGGTGAGTTGGTTTCGGCGACCTGGGGGGCTTCACACAACGGGGCACCCCCGATTTTGGATGCCCCAGGGGGAGGAAATCGATCTGCCTGGGTATATTATAGATTCCAAGGACAATCACTGTGGGTTTTGGTCCACTTTAATGACCCAGAGCCATCCCCATTTTTGAGAACAAATCGGGGTGCCCAGGGGGCAAGGACTGAAACCCAGGATAGTCAAAATCCTGGGTTTTGATTCAGACAGAAGTGGCAGAGTGTAGGGCTCCATTATAGCCTACCTAGGAGTGACAACCTGACATGAGCATCAGGCTTTGATTGGTGGTCAGGATCACGAGGGATGCAGCATGATTTGTTCTAAAAAATCAGGACTGCTCTGGGCCATTAAAGTGGAACAAAACCTACGTCGATCAGCCCGGGAATCCATAAGATTCTTATAATCTATAAGATTCCCGGGCCGATCAATTCCCTTACCCCGGGACATCCAAAATCGGGATGCCCCGCTATGTGAAACCCCTCAGGTCGCCCATACACTTAACTATCCCTTTAGCAGGGTGCGGGCCTGCGCCAGCCATTTAAGAATTACCATGTTAGAGGGTAGTGGGGAATGCGGCCTTCAGCGCATTTGGAGCCACTGGCCTTGTATAAAGGCTTAGATGATGTGACCTAAAAGAGCGCACTGATTGGATGAGTGCCTGCGCCGTAAGACCAGGAAGAGGTGAGTTGGTTTCGGCCACCTGGGGGGTTTTACACAATGGGACACCCCCCCAATTTTGGATGCCCAAGGAGGAGGGAATCAATCTGCCTGGGAATCCCCAGGAGGAGGGAATCTATCTGCCTGGGAATCCCCAGGAGGAGGGAATCGATTTGCCTGGGAATCCCCAGGAGTAGGGAATCGATCTGCCTGGGAATCCCCAAGAGGAGGGAATCAATCTGCCTGGGAACCCCCAGGAGGAGGGAATCGATCTGCCTGGGAATCCCCAGGAGGAGGGAATCAATCTGCCTGGGAATCCCCAGGAGGAAGGGATTCGATCTGCCTGGGAATCCCCAGGAGGAGGGAATCGATCTGCATGGGGATCCCCAGGAGGAGGGAATCGATCTGCCTGGGAATCCCCAGGAGGAGGGAATCGATCTGCCTTGGAATTCCCAGGAGGAGGGAATCGATCTGCCTGGGAATCCCCAGGAGGAAGGGATTCGATCTGCCTGGGAATCCCCAGGATTAGGGAATCGTTCTGCCTGGGAATCTCCGTGGGTTTTGGTCCAGAGCTATCCCCATTTTTGAGAACAAATCAGGGTGCCCCCCGGGGACAAAGACTAAAACCCAGGATAGTCAAAATCCTGGTTTTTGGTCCACTTTAAGTGACAGAGTGTAGCACTCCATTATAGCCTACGTAGGAGTGACAACCTGACATGAGCATCAGGCTTTGATTGGTGGTCAGGATCAGGAGGGAGAGGCTGGAGGCAGCATGATTTGTTTTCAGAAATGGGGACTGCTCTGGTCCATGGGGAAAATGCTGCGGGGGAGAAAATGGTGAGTTTGTTTGGTGAGATGCAGCATTCTTTATTGTATTCTCTCCATCCGACCACTTTTGTTGGAGAAATTACACATCAGAAAGCTTTGAGTCACTAGTGAGTTGTACCTGTAAGCTGGTGTGTGATATACAATGTATCACAGCAGGGGTATCATTACAATTGTAACACCAGCCACACCCTGGCTGTTACACTGTATTACACAGCATGGAGATGTGGCTGTTTACACAAAAAACCATAACTCATCCTTCTTGATACATTGCAGAACAGGGGGCAGACTCTCTATATTTAGTACACTCTCTATATATTTAGTAGCAGTCGGGTTTGGTGGTTGAAAAGGAAAAAAAATCCAGTTTAAATGTGTAAAAAAACATGGATAGAAGCTCTGAGTTCCCCTTTATTTCCCCCTGTAGCATTAAAGTGGACCAAAACCCATGATTTTGACTATCCTGGGTTTTGGTCCACTCCCCCGGGGCAACCCGATCGGGGGTGCCCCACTGTGTAAAACCCCCTCGATCGCCGAAGCCAACTCACCTCCGCGGCCGTTGCAGGGCCGTTCCTTCAATCAGCGCGCTCGGAGCCGCTGAGCTATGGGCGTCTAGGCGACGTCTAAGCGACGTCTAAGCTCAGCGACTCTGAGTACTCTGGCGTCCGCATCTCGCACTTCCCTCTAACAGGGAGCACACCCATGCTGGCCATTCACAAATGCTAAAGAGGAGTGCGAGATGCGGCTGCGGCCCACGTGCGTGCCGTTGTACTGGGATTAAGGTAGGTGCAGCGGGCGTCCTGGGGGGTTTCACACAGCGGGCCATCCCGATTTTTGGATGCGGGAAGGGGAATGGATCAGCCCGGGAATCTTATAGATTCCCGGCTGATCCAGCTGGGTTTTGGTCCACTTTAAAGCTTTCTAGCCATAAACACGCACAGGACCTAATCTCTCCAGGAAAGAGAATTGTCCTCTGTGAATTGAGCCAAGCGCAGATCACAGACTCCCTGCTGAATCTCTCACACCCCTGGGCTGGGAAGGCCCCGCTGAGTCTGAAGCAGAGACGACCCCTGGCTGTGAGCTTCCTCACATCAAACACCAGAGCCTCAGACAACCGGCACCAACACAAATCGGACTGGACCACTGTGTGTTCCAGCACCAAGCCAGATACAGAACCAGAACGGTCCCACCAAACCACACGTAGATGTATGATTCTCAGAGCTGTGCAACCAGGGGAACCTAGAGAAATGGAGATCTTGGGTTCTGACCCATCTAGGGGCTCATAAGAGGATTGCCATCCAGCCCAGTCATTTGGTGCCGTATCCAAAGCCATACAACCCCACTTCTCAAAGTTATAACCCCTAAAGGGTTTTAGGTTCTAAAGCAGGTTCCGCACAAGAGGGAGGGAACAGTCCGCCCCGCAGAAGGGAGGGGGTGAGTCCCGAGGCGTAAAGGAGATGACCCTGGGCCAGGCTTTTGTCACTTCTGGGGAGGTCACGCTGCAGATTGCAGGAGGTGCCATCAATAAGCTTGCCACTTACCTCTTGTGGGAGCTCTTCATCACCCCTCTACAACTGCTTCTTAAGGTAACTGACTGTTATTTCTTTGTGTAACTCACTGTAACCTGTAACCCACTTCTCAGAACAGCATTTGTATTCATTCATATTCTATCATAGCCAAATGTTTGTAATCACTGCCTAGTGTGCGCTCATTGCATTAAAAACTGTATTTAACTTGAGCAATCTCTTTGCTTTAGCCAAGAATCTGTGTCTGGGGCATTGCTGGGCCACATAGTCCCACTAGGTATGGGAACGGACATTACTTTGGGAAAGCGGGCTGCATGTTCGGAGGTCCTGATCGTTAGTTGGATCATGTGACCCGCGGATCCCTGACAGTGGTTTTGCACAGTATTGTGGGTGGTGTGCATCTTTTTTAGCATTTTCTCTGTTGTGTCTCCACAGCCTCCAGTGGTGCTATTTGTCTCCCTCGTGCTGTGACGTCCTCCGCTCTGTTCTCATCACAAATCAATCGCTCACCAAACTGAATTTATCGGAGAATCATCTGCAGGACTCTGGAGTGACGCGTCTGTGTGAGGGGCTCAGAGATCCGCGCTGCCCCCTGCAGGAGCTCAGGTGAGAGTGCACTGCATTCTTCAGAGTGATTTATCAATCTTACCTGTATTATAGAAAGATAACTGGAACATGGCAGACAGGTGGAAGCTGTCTCACACTAATAGCACACTCCTTGCTGATATACAGCAGGGCGCTGCTCGTGTAACTATGTAAAGCAGCCACAGGCCTGGCTCCTTACAATGTAACACACAGCAGGATGGCTTCTCACTATGTAACACCAGGACTCATCCTGCTTGTTACATTGAATAGAAGGAGGGAGAGAGGCCACAGCATAAGCTTCTAAAATCCCATCCAAGGCTTCATTACTCTGTATAAGATTTGCTCAGTTGAAATATGGACGGGGATGGATGGGGCAGAGCTGAGGGGACAGGGATGGATGGTGCAGAGCTGAGGGGACAGGGATGGATTGGGCAGAGCTGAGGGGACAGGGATGGATGGGGCAGAGCTGAGGGGACAGGGATGGATGGAGCAGAGCTGAGAGGACAGGGACGGATGGGACAGAGCTGAGGGGACAGGGATGGATGGGTCAGAGCTGAGGGGACAGGGATGGATGGGGCAGAGCTGGGGGGACAGGGATGGATGGGGCAGAGCTGAGAGGAAAGGGATGGACGGGGCAGAACTGAGGGGACATGGCTGGATGGGGCAGAGCTGAGGGGACAGGGCTGGATGGGGCAGAGCTGAGGGGACAGGGATGGATGGAGCACAGTTGAGGGGACAGGGATGGATGGGGCAGAGCTGAGGGGACATGGATGGATGGAGCACAGTTGAGGGGACAGGGATGGATGGGGCAGAGCTGAGGGGACAGGGATGGATGGAGCACAGTTGAGGGGACAGGGATGGATGGGGCAGAGCTGAGGGGACAGGGATGGATGGAGCACAGTTGAGGGGACAGGGATGGATGGGGCAGAGCTGAGGGGACAGGGCTGGATGGGGCAGAGCTGAGGGGACAGGGCTGGATGGGGCAGAGCTGAGGGGACAGGGATGGATGGGGCAGAGCTGAGGGGACAGGTATGGATGGGGCAGAGCTGGGGGGACAGGGATGGATGGGGCAGAGCTGAGAGGAAAGGGATGGACAGGGCAGAACTGAGGGGACAGGGCTGGATGGGGCAGAGCTGAGGAGACAGGGCTGGATGGGGCAGAGCTGAGGGGACAGGGCTGGATGGGGCAGAGCTGAGGGGACAGGGCTTGATTGAGGCAGAGCTGAGGGGACAGGGCTGGATGGGACAGAGCTGAGGGGACAGTGATGGATGGGACAGAGCTGAGGGGACAGGGATGGATGGGCAGAGCTGAGGGGACAGGGATGGATGGAGCACAGTTGAGGGGACAGGGATGGATGGGGCAGAGCTGAGGGGACAGGGATGGATGGAGCACAGTTGAGGGGACAGGGATGGATGGGGCAGAGCTGAGGGGACAGGGATGGATGGAGCACAGTTGAGGGGACAGGGATGGATGGGGCAGAGCTGAGGGGACAGGGCTGCATGGGGCAGAGCTGAGGGGACAGGGCTGGATGGGGCAGAGCTGAGGGGACAGGGATGGGTGGGGCAGAGCTGGGGGGGGCAGGGATGGATGGGGCAGAGCTGAGGGGACAGGGAAAATCAAAACATTTATTGGAGATAAATAAGCAACTACAGCGTATGGATTTACGTTGTTTAACTTTCTTCTGCACTTATAGCGCTTTATAGATAGCAGGTATTAACCCTTTTCGATGTATGCCTGGACGGACTTTTTTTCACTTTTGGGGGGTTAGCAGCAGCCCTGCAGAGCAACGCCCCCCCCCCCCCCCCCCAGGTTCACAGAGTGGATTGAGCTATTGGAGCTGCATATTAATATTTCCTTGGTCTTTATTTCATTAATGTTTGTAACCTTTGCCGCTGTCTCTCTCTCTCTCTCACATTGCTTTCCTGCTGTGTGTTACATTGTAAACAGCCAGGCATGTGGCTAAAATATATTGTATTATGAGCGTCTCACTGCTTGACACAGGGGGAATCCACCCAAAAATGCTTTGCATTTGTTGGGTACGGGAAATGGGACCTTGAGTTCCCATGTAAGCACTTTACCTACTAATTTTAACCAACAATAGTAAAGGCTACGATTTAAAAATGGCTGTGCTGGATTTTTCAAGACGTGTAACACTGCTGTGATACATTGTATAGTCACACGTCTTCTTACAGCTGCCTCTCAGCTTTCTGTAACATGGGTGTTATTTCCCCTTCATGCTGGTGCAATTCGGCGATCACTATGAAGAATGCTGTAGCTGCACCAGCTGTAAGTCTCCAATTAGAGAATTTTTTTTTCTGCAGCCTCAGAGATTGTGAGTTGTCTCCTTTGTGCTGCGATGTCCTTGGCTCGGCTCTGCTCGCAAACCCATCTCTCACCAAACTGGACTTATCAGAGAACCGTTTGGAGGACTCTGGAGTAATGCATCTGTGTGAAGGGCTCAGAGATCCAAGCTGCCCCCTGCAAGAGCTGAGGTGAGTTATACGATGTGTCCCGTATAAATAATAGTCAGGAGTGGCTGGTGCTGTATAAACTGCACAGTGTTGTTTGTCTCTATTCAAAGACAAATGATGACTTCACAAGTCTCTGATCTCTCTGTTGTGTCTCTGCAGCCTCTCACAGTGTTATCTGTCTCCATTGTGTTGTGATACTCTCGCCTCTGCTCTGCTCACAAACTCATTCCTCACCAAACTGGATTTATCACAGAACCATCTAGAGGACTCTGGAGTCAAACGTCTGTGTGAGGGGCTCAGAGATCCATGTTGTCCCCTGCAGGAGCTCAGGTGAGACATCTCCTAAGGAGGCACATTATTGCAGTGACACTTCACTCCATTAGGACATAGGAGGCGCCTGGCCTGGCCTGTACAGAAATATTGAGGGTATTATTACAGGGCTGGTAATTGAGCATTTTTCCTTCTGTGAACTAGGAAAGAACAGAATCGTAACAAACACACCAGTGTGTCTAAAAATGAGTTGCTGTAGCTGCAAATCTATAGGAGTAATATGGCCTCACAAAATAGAAAACAAGCATAATGCTTCCGAATAATGGTTGCAGTGGAAAGGATCCGAAGGAATAAAATGTTTATGATCTCAAATATTAATGAATTATTATGAAATTACTAATATTACTGATATATAGGTAACTCGGATGAATAGAAGTTGTGGATGTGTACCTGCCATTTATTATGATTTTGATCCAGAGGTGGCTGATACAAAGGAAATAATACATATAATATATACAGGTCCATAGAATATAGAGGTTTACTTCTGTGAAAGGAAATAATACTGTCACAGATTTCTCAACTGAGAAATCCCAATAGTAGTAAATGACGAGAATTAGACTGAGAGACAGAGGTGGATATGAAGCAAGCCATGTTTAATAATAACAAACAGTGAGACACACCAACCGAGCTGCTATATACATATATACAAAGAAGCTATGTAATACATAGAGAAAACTTTGCGGGAGAATAAAGGGGTAATTAATCCTTCTTTTGATTCAATACAGATTATTTCACCACCAGTGCTTCAATAATACCACTGTGTAGCCCAGCCACCAACAACAAATTGCACGTACACACCAACCAAGCTGCTATATACATATATACAAAGAAGCTATGTAAAACCAACAACTTTAAAGTTTTAGCGAAAGCTCATCAAAGTGTCTTAATTCCCAGTTATAGAGTGGTCCTTAATCATATTCTGTCATTCAGATCTCCTCAGCGTGTTTGCACAAACGTTATCACAGGAAAAGAGTAAACAAAGTGGACATAGCGTAATACCGTTTTTTAAAAGGATTTCAAAGTAGCTTTATTTGCGCTTACCATATCAAAATTAAAAAAGTACATATCATGTATTCAGCCCGATCCTTAAATAACTGCCTTGTGTCTCTTCTACTCACATAAGGAAAGCGGGCCGCAGCAAACAAATATCTCACCGCCCCGGCCGTAGGCTATAGAGATAAAAAGAGAAACGAGCAACCGCAGCTGCCAGATAGAGCATAGTGACGTCATGGAGGGTCCCGTCCAACGCGTTTCTTCTATTCTGACTTTTTCATTAGGCTGATATATATGTACATATATATGTATATATACATATATACACATAAATAAACCGGGAAGCATGAAACACACTCAGATTGCTGTGAAGTCAGAAAACATACGAGCTATGAGTCCAAAGTCCAACAATGGCTGAGGCTAAGGCTATGACTGAGGCTAGAGTCCTGGGTACAGAGTTCAGGTTACAGAGTTCCAAAGTCCAGGTTCAAAAGACAGAATTAATGCTGATCCGCTGAGGCCATGTTTTGATCAGCTTATATAGGCCAGAAAGTCCCACAGGGGATTAACACACCTCAGCAGGACAGAGCCATCTGCTGGTAGAGCAGCATAATGCAGGGGAAATCAAGCTGTGGAGGAACTCCAGACCTGACAAATACACATCTAATATATACAGGTCCATAGAATATAGAGGTTTACTTCTGTGAAAGGAAATAATACACATATAATATATACAGGTCCATAGAATATAAAGGTTACTTCTGTGAAAGGAAATAATACACATATAATATATACAGGTCCATAGAATATAAAGGTTTACTTCTGTGAAAGGGAATAATACACATATAATATATACAGGTCCATAGAATATAAAGGTTTACTTCTGTGAAAGGAAATAATACACATATAATATATACAGGTCCATAGAATATAGAGGTTTACTTCTGTGAAAGGAAATAATACACATATAATATATACAGGTCCATAGAATATAGAGGTTTACTTCTGTGAAAGGAAATAATACACATATAATATATACAGGTCCATAGAATATAAAGGTTTACTTCTGTGAAAGGAAATAATACACATATAATATATACAGGTCCATAGAATATAGAGGTTTACTTCTGTGAAAGGAAATACACATATAATATATACAGGTCCATAGAATATAAACGGTCTTATTTATCAAGGGCTAGCGCCAGGTAGTGTCTGACGAGCGCCAGGTACCGCCAGCTAACGGCGGCTACCGAATCAAGTACGCCCGGCGGCGGTCACAATGACGCATTTATCATGCTAAATGAGGCTAGCGCCGGCGAGAGCGTCAACTAGCGCGGGATTCATCATGTAGCCGACTGCAACGAACAGCGCCGCTGCTAATCCCATCACAGCGACAGGTATGACCTGGCGCTCTCTGGTGTGGTCCAATGCATTTCAATGGAGCAATCTTTAAATAATCATAATTAATTGCTATTACTGTTTTTTTTTTATGTCAAAAATTCTGTGATCACTTCTGCAATGTTAGAATTTTTTTTAAAGTAAAAAAAAAAAAAAAATTGTGCAGAATTGATATTACAGGTCTGATATTCATGTATTCATATTACAAAATGTTTAGAAAAACTTGTATAATTTTTACATATCAAAAAAATGGTTGTTTGGGGGTTAAAAACTACTTTACACACATTGCCGCCAGCGCTCTGGGGTTTAAACAAGGAATTCACAGCGCGAGAAATTTTTGAGCGTGATTTGTTAATGAATCTGCAGCAAGCCGTTCACTCTGGCCATTCGCTGTCAGGCGCACCCATACAATGCGGAACCTGTGAAACAGCGACCCCTAACCCCGTATTCAACATTACCGCACACCGACTGAGTCGCTGTCAACAAGCAAACCCCAGCCAAGCACAGCGAATACTAGCTGGCGCTGTGAAAATCACGCTACTGGCGCTCATCTGTCGCTACCTGGCGCTATTAATGAATCGGCCTCAAAGGTTTATTTCTGTGAAAGGAAATAATACACATATAATATATACAGGTCCATAGAATATAGAGGTTTACTTCTGTGAAAGGAAATAATACGTACATAATATATACAGGTCCATAGAATATAGAGGTTTACTTCTGTGAAAGGAAAAAATACACATATAATATATACAGGCCCATAGAATATAGAGGTTTACTTCTGTGAAAGGAAATAATACACATATAATATATATAGGTCCATAGAGTATAAAGGTTTACTTCTAAGAAAGGGAATAATACACATATAATATATGCAGGTCCATAGAATATAGAGGTTTACTTCTGTGAAAGGAAATAATACACACATAATATATACAGGTCCATAGAATATAGAGGTTTACTTCTGTGACAGGAAATAATACACATATAATATATACAGGTCCATAGAATATAGAGGTTTACTTCTGTGAAAGTAAATAATACACATATAATATATACAGGTCCATAGAATATAAAGGTTACTTCTGTGAAAGGAAATAATACACATATAATATATACAGGTCCATAGAATATAAAGGTTTACTTCTGTGAAAGGAAATAATACACATATAATATATACAGGTCCATAGAATATAGAGGTTTACTTCTGTGAAAGGAAATAATACACATATAATATATATGTTAGGGCGAGCGCTGCGTTTTCCCCGCGCAGCGCCCCCCTCCGTGCCTCTCCTCGGGCGAGCGCTGCGTCCCCTTCCTGCAGCGCTCCCCGCTCCACCGCCATCCGGGCGTCTGCTGCTGGCCCCCCTGGCTGCGGTTCCCCCTTACCTGGTCCCCGCGCTTCCTCCTCTGACCGGCATGGCCGCCGGCTTCCTCCTTCTGTGACTGTTCCGCCTTCCCTGCGCGCACGTCCCCGGCCACTAGGGGGCGCGCGCGTCAACCTCCTCAGATTTAAAGGGCCAAGGCCCTGTTAATTGGTCTCTGCCATCCAATCCCTTTTTGGCTCTTCCTATAAATTAAACCCTGCCTTACTTCCTGTGCCGGATCTTCGGTGTTGTTCCCTGAATGATTATCGCTGTATTGCTTGATTCCTCGTGTATGACCTCGGCTCTCCCATTGACCTTCGAACCTGTGCTGCCCATCCCGACCTCGGCTTGTGTCTCCGCAATTGAACCCGCGCTGCCAGTCCCGACCTCGGCTTGTCTCACCGCTACTGAACCCGCGCTGCCAGTCCTGACCTCGGCCTTCTCCTTCGACCACTGTTTGTCTCTGCTGCACGTCACTTCAGCAGTTTGTGGAACTGTGCCGCTGTTGGGGGGTAGCGACCTGGGAGTCACCTGCCGCACAAGACCATCCCGCCTTGCGGAGGGCTCTGGTGAAAACCAGTGGCTCCTTAGACTCCGCTCCCCTGACGCGGTATCTGCCAAAACAGTTCTGCAGACCCTGCGGGTCCACTTCTTCGCACCCGGTGCGTAACAGTAAGATCCGGCCATGGATCCCGCTGAGGTGCCCTTGCCGGAGACTTCCGAACTCCCAGCGCTGGTGGCTTTGCAGTCTCGGCAGATTAATCAGCTTACCGCTATGATGCAGCAACTCTTGACCCAGCAGCTGTCGCCTTCTCCACCGCCACCGGTGCCGCCACCGCAGTCTCCAGCAGTTTCCTCATCCAGAATCCGCCTCTCCTTACCAGCAAAATATGAGGGGGATGCGAAGTTGTGCAGAGGCTTTCTAGCCCAGTGCTCTATGCACCTGGAATTATTGTTTGATCAATTTCCCACCGAACGCTCTAAAGTGGCCTTCATCATTAGTCTGCTCTCCGGAAAAGCCTTGGCTTGGGCCACTCCCTTGTGGGACCGTAATGATCCTCTCACCTTCACCGTCCAGGCCTTTGTTACTGAATTCCGTCAGGTTTTTGAAGAACCCGCTCGGGCCTCATCTGCCGAGTCCGCTCTATTGAATTTAACGCAAGGCGATCTTTCTGTTGGTGAATATGCTATTCGATTCCGTACTTTGGCCTCCGAGTTAGCATGGAATAATGAGGCCCTCTGCGCTTGTTTTAAGAAAGGTCTTTCTAGCAAGATCAAAGATGTTCTAGCGGCCCGAGAGATACCTGACTCCCTTTCTGAACTCATTCATCTCGTCACTCGCATTGACATACGATTTGCTGAGAGTCGTGAGGAACTTCGCCTGGAGAGAGATTCCCAACGCGACAGGAGGATGTTCCGTTTGGCTCCCACCTTTCAGAAACCTTTGTCTGTACCATCTTCTCCAGAGGTGGAAGCCATGCAGGTCGGCCGCTCTCGCCTAACCCCCGTGGAGAGGTCTCGCAGGAGAAATGAAAATCTCTGTCTGTATTGCGCCAGTCCTGATCATTTTCTAAGAGATTGCCCCATTCGTCCTTCTCGACTGGGAAACGGGTGCACCTAGACTCGGTGGGAGAGGCGTCTCTGGGTGTGTGTGCTTCCTCTCCAAGATTTACCGTACCTGCACAGCTTTGTCTCTCATCTGCCTCTGTGCTTAATTTGCCGGTCTTCCTGGATTCTGGTTCGGCGGGCAATTTCATAGAGGCCTCCCTGATCAAGAAATACGACATAGCAGTTAACCGCTTGGCCAAACCGTTATTCATCGCCTCAGTTAATGGAGATAGACTGAATTGTATGGTGCAGTACCGTACCAAGCCTTTGCTCCTTAAGATTGGCCTCTTTCACCAGGAATACTTGGAACTCTTTGTGTTACCCCATTGTACTTCCCCAATCCTATTGGGTCTTCCTTGGCTTCAGCTTCATAATCCTACCCTAGACTGGGTCACTGGGGACATCAAGGCGTGGGGTACAACCTGCCTCAAGAATTGCTTGAAAGCTTTACCAGTTCGAACCGATCATCCTACCACATCTCTACCGGGCCTACCCGAAGTTTACCGGGCTTACGCTGACGTCTTCTGTAAGAAGCAAGCTGAGACCCTTCCGCCTCATCGCCCTTATGACTGCCCGATCGACCTCCTGCCTGGGACCACTCCTCCTCGTGGCCGTATCTACCCACTATCCGTCCCCGAAACTCAAGCAATGGCTACTTACATACAAGAAAATCTGCAGAGGGGCTTCATCCGGAAGTCCTCTTCTCCCGCTGGGGCAGGCTTTTTTTTTGTACAGAAAAAAGACGGTTCTCTCCGACCCTGTATCGACTATCGGGGTCTTAACAAGATCACGGTAAAGAACCGATACCCCTTACCCTTAATTCCAGAACTCTTCGACCGTCTTCGTGGCTCCAGGATCTTTTCCAAACTGGATCTCCGAGGAGCCTACAATCTGATCCGCATCCGCAAGGGAGACGAATGGAAGACTGCCTTTAATACCCGTGACGGTCATTTCGAGTATTTGGTGATGCCCTTCGGGCTTTGTAATGCCCCTGCCGTATTTCAAGAGTTCGTCAATGACATCTTCCGGGACTTGTTGTACTCCTGTGTCGTGGTCTATTTAGATGATATCCTCATCTTCTCTTCTTCCCTCGAAGAGCATCACCGGCACGTTCGTCTGGTACTATCCCGCCTTCGGCAGCATCATCTTTATGCCAAATTAGAAAAGTGTCTCTTTCACCAGACCGCTCTGCCCTTTTTGGGTTATACTGTTTCAGCCCAAGGACTACAAATGGACCCTAGCAAATTGAGAGCGGTATTAGATTTTTCCACTATCGTGGCCCCCATTGTGGCTCTCACCAAAAAGGGAGCCAACCCCAAGTCATGGCCTCCACAGGCGGAGGCAGCCTTTTTAACATTGAAAAAGACCTTCTCTATGGCCCCGGTGCTCACCAGACCAGACCCTTCTCGTCCTTTTTCTCTAGAGGTTGACGCTTCTTCCATCGGAGCAGGAGCTGTTCTCACACAGAGGTCTCCTTCAGGGAAAAATCATACTTGTGGGTTCTTTTCTAGGACTTTTTCTTCCGCGGAGCGAAATTATTCTATTGGGGATCGTGAACTCCTGGCTATCAAATTAGCTCTTGAAGAGTGGAGACATCTACTAGAAGGGTCGCTTCACCCCATATCTATTTTTACCGACCATAAGAACCTTTTGTATCTTCAAACTGCTCAACGCTTGAATCCTCGCCAAGCTCGTTGGTCACTATTCTTCGCGCGGTTTAATTTCCGCATTCACTTTCGGCCTGCCTCTAAGAACATCAGGGCAGATGCTCTATCTCGCTCCTCGGACGTCACAGACGTGGACGCTGCTCCTCAGTTCATTATATCTCCTGATCATTTGGTTCATTCCGCTCCTGCCTCCCTAGTGCAGGCTCCGCCTGGGAAGACCTTTGTCCCGGTTCGCCGACGCCTCCAAATATTAAAATGGGGTCATGCTTCCCGTATTGCCGGGCATGCTGGTATCAAAAAGTCTAACGCAATTATTGCCAGATATTATTGGTGGCCCTCCATTGAGAAGGATGTGGCAGAATTCGTGCAAGCTTGTACCACCTGTGCACGTAATAAAACGCCTCGCCAAAGACCGGCGGGTCTTCTTCATCCTCTTCCTATTCCTGAAATCCCTTGGTCTCACATCACTATGGACTTTATCACGGATCTTCCTCCATCTCAAGGCAATACAGTGATCTGGGTTGTTGTGGATCGTTTTTCAAAAATGGCGCACTTCGTTCCGCTACCAGGACTCCCATCCGCTCCTCAGTTGGCTAAGAACTTTTTTAAGCATATTTTTCGGCTCCATGGACTTCCTTCCCACATTGTCTCCGACAGGGGAGTTCAGTTTGTTTCAAAATTCTGGAGGGCTCTCTGTACTCAGTTAAAAGTGAAATTAGATTTTTCCTCGGCTTACCACCCCCAGTCCAACGGCCAAGTGGAGAGGGTCAATCAGGTTCTAGGACAATATCTACGTCACTTTGTTTCGGCCCGACAAGACGACTGGGTCGATCTCTTGCCATGGGCGGAGTTCTCTTATAATTTCAAAGATTCTGAAGCCACAAAGAAATCTCCATTCTTCATTGTTTATGGCCGCCAACCTTTGCCTCCTCTACCCTTACCTACACAGTCGGGGGTACCCGCCGTGGATGACTTAACACAGTTTTTTTCCTCTATCTGGCGTGAAACACGACATTCTCTTGTTCTAGCCTCTACCCGCATGAAGAGCAGCGCTAATAAAAGAAGGAGAATCGCTCCTGTTTTCTCTCCTGGAGATAAAGTTTGGCTTTCAGCCAAGTACATTCGTTTCAAGATACCCAGTTATAAATTGGGCCCTCGCTATTTAGGGCCGTACAGGATCAAGCAACAAATTAATCCGGTCTGTTACAAACTTCATTTGCCAGCCTCCTTACGTATTCCCAACTCTTTTCATGTTTCATTATTAAAACCTCTGACGACTAATCGATTCTCTTCTAAAACGTTGGAGCCACTTCCGGTCGCGGGTACCGAAGATGCCTTCTCGGTGAGAGAGATTCTGGCTTCCAAAACATCCAGAGGGAGACGATACTTTCTAGTGGATTGGGAGAATTGCGGTCCAGAAGAGAGGTCCTGGGAGCCTGAGGAGAATATCCTCGATCGGAGCCTTATTTCAAACTTCCTCGGTCCCAAAAAGAGGGGGAGACCTAAGGGGGGGGTACTGTTAGGGCGAGCGCTGCGTTTTCCCCGCGCAGCGCCCCCCTCCGTGCCTCTCCTCGGGCGAGCGCTGCGTCCCCTTCCTGCAGCGCTCCCCGCTCCACCGCCATCCGGGCGTCTGCTGCTGGCCCCCCTGGCTGCGGTTCCCCCTTACCTGGTCCCCGCGCTTCCTCCTCTGACCGGCATGGCCGCCGGCTTCCTCCTTCTGTGACTGTTCCGCCTTCCCTGCGCGCACGTCCCCGGCCACTAGGGGGCGCGCGCGTCAACCTCCTCAGATTTAAAGGGCCAAGGCCCTGTTAATTGGTCTCTGCCATCCAATCCCTTTTTGGCTCTTCCTATAAATTAAACCCTGCCTTACTTCCTGTGCCGGATCTTCAGTGTTGTTCCCTGAATGATTATCGCTGTATTGCTTGATTCCTCGTGTATGACCTCGGCTCTCCCATTGACCTTCGAACCTGTGCTGCCCGTCCCGACCTCGGCTTGTGTCTCCGCAATTGAACCCGCGCTGCCAGTCCCGACCTCGGCTTGTCTCACCGCTACTGAACCCGCGCTGCCAGTCCTGACCTCGGCCTTCTCCTTCGACCACTGTTTGTCTCTGCTGCACGTCACTTCAGCAGTTTGTGGAACTGTGCCGCTGTTGGGGGGTAGCGACCTGGGAGTCACCTGCCGCACAAGACCATCCCGCCTTGCGGAGGGCTCTGGTGAAAACCAGTGGCTCCTTAGACTCCGCTCCCCTGACGCGGTATCTGCCAAAACAGTTCTGCAGACCCTGCGGGTCCACTTCTTCGCACCCGGTGCGTAACAATATACAGGCCCATAGAATATAGAGGTTTACTTCTGTGACAGGAAATAATACACATATAATATATACAGGTCCATAGAAGAGAGGTTTACTTCTGTGAAAGGAAATAATACACATATAATATATACAGGTCCATAGAATGTAGAGGTTTACTTCTGTGAAAGGAAATAATACACATATAATATATACAGGTCCATAGAATATAGAGGTTTAATTCTGTGAAAGGAAATAATACACATATAACATATACAGGTCCATAGAATATAGAGGTTTACTTCTGTGAAAGGAAATAATACACATATAATATATACAGGTCCATAGAATATAGAGGTTTACTTCTGTGAAAGGAAATAATACACATATAATATATACAGATCCATAGAATATAGAGGTTTACTTCTGTGAAAGGAAATAATACACATATAATATATACAGGTCCATAGAATATAAAGGTTACTTCTGTGAAAGGAAATAATACACATATAATATATACAGGTCCATAGAATATAGAGGTTTACTTCTGTGAAAGGAAATAATACACATATCATATATACAGGTCAATAGAATATAAAGGTTACTTCTGTGAAAGGAAATAATACACATATAATATATACAGGTCCATAGAGTATAAAGGTTTACTTCTGTGAAAGGGAATAATACACATATAATATATGCAGGTCCATAGAATATAGAGGTTTACTTCTGTGAAAGTAAATAATACACATATAATATATACAGGTCCATAGAATATAAAGGTTACTTCTGTGAAAGTAAATAATACACATATAATATATACAGGTCCATAGAATATAAAGGTTACTTCTGTGAAAGGAAATAATACACATATAATATATACAGGTCCATAGAATATAGAGGTTTACTTCTGTGAAAGGAAATAATACACATATAATATATACAGGTCCATAGAATATAGAGGTTTACTTCTGTGAAAGGAAATAATACACATATCATATATACAGGTCAATAGAATATAAAGGCTACTTCTGTGAAAGGAAATAATACACATATAATATATACAGGTCCATAGAGTATAAAGGTTTACTTCTGTGAAAGGGAATAATACACATATAATATATGCAGGTCCATAGAATATAGAGGTTTACTTCTGTGAAAGTAAATAATACACATATAATATATACAGGTCCATAGAATATAAAGGTTACTTCTGTGGAAGTAAATAATACACATATAATATATACAGGTCCATAGAATATAAAGGTTACTTCTGTGAAAGGAAATAATACACATATAATATATACAGGTCCATAGAATATAAAGGTTACTTCTGTGAAAGAAAATAATACACATATAATATATACAGGTCCATAGAATATAGAGGTTTACTTCTGTGAAAGGAAATAATACACATATAATATATACAGGTCCATAGAATATAGAGGTTTACTTCTTTGAAAGGAAATAATACACATATAATATATACAGGTCCATAGAATATAGAGGTTTAATTCTGTGAAAGGAAATAATACACATATAATATATACAGGTCCATAGAATATAGAGGTTTACTTCTGTGACAGGAAATAATACACATATAATATATACAGGTCGATAGAATATAGAGGTTTACTTCTGTGAAAGGAAATAATACACATATAATATATACAGGTCCATAGAATATAAAGGTTACTTCTGTGAAAGTAAATAATACACATATAATATATACAGGTCCATAGAATATAAAGGTTACTTCTGTGAAAGGAAATAATACACATATAATATATACAGGTCCATAGAATATAGAGGTTTACTTCTGTGAAAGTAAATAATACACATATAATATATACAGGTCCATAGAATATAAAGGTTACTTCTGTGAAAGTAAATAATACACATATAATATATACAGGTCCATAGAATATAAAGGTTACTTCTGTGAAAGGAAATAATACACATATAATATATACAGGTCCATAGAATATAGAGGTTTACTTCTGTGAAAGGAAATAATACACATATAATATATACAGGTCCATAGAATATAGAGGTTTACTTCTGTGAAAGGAAATAATACACATATAATATATACAGGTCCATAGAATATAGAGGTTTACTTCTGTGAAAGGAAATAATACACATATAATATATACAGGTCCATAGAATATAGAGGTTTACTTCTGTGACAGGAAATAATACACATATAATATATACAGGTCCATAGAAGAGAGGTTTACTTCTGTGAAAGGAAATAATACACATATAATATATACAGGTCCATAGAATATAGAGGTTTACTTCTGTGAAAGGAAATAATACACATATAATATATACAGGTCCATAGAATATAGAGGTTTACTTCTGTGAAAGGAAATAATACACATATAATATATACAGGTCCATAGAATATAGAGGTTTACTTCTGTGAAAGGAAATAATACACATATAATATATACAGGTCCATAGAATATAGAGGTTTACTTCTGTAAAAGGAAATAATACACATATAATATATACAGGTCCATAGAATATAGAGGTTTAATTCTGTGAAAGGAAATAATACACATATAATATATACAGGTCCATAGAATATAAAGGTTAATTCTGTTAAAGTAAATAATATACATATAATATATACAGGTCCATAGAATATAGAGGTTTAATTCTGTGAAAGGAAATAATACACATATAATATATACAGGTCCATAGAATATAAAGGTTACTTCTGTGAAAGTAAATAATACACATATAACATATACAGGTCCATAGAATATAGAGGTTTACTTCTGTGAAAGGAAATAATACACATATAATATATACAGGTCCATAGAATATAAAGGTTACTTCTGTGAAAGGAAATAATACACATATAATATATACAGGTCCATAGAATATAGAGGTTTACTTCTGTGAAAGTAAATAATACACATATAATATATACAGGTTCATAGAATATAAAGGTTACTTCTGTGAAAGTAAATAATACACATATAATATATACAGGTCCATAGAATATAAAGGTTACTTCTGTGAAAGTAAATAATACACATATAATATATACAGGTCCATAGAATATAGAGGTTTACTTCTGTGAAAGGAAATAATACACATATAATATATACAGGTCCATAGAATATAGAGGTTTACTTCTGTGAAAGGAAATAATACACATATAATATATACAGGTCCATAGAATATAGAGGTTTACTTCTGTGAAAGGAAATAATACACATAAAATATATACAGGTCCATAGAATATAGAGGTTTACTTCTGTGACAGGAAATAATACACATATAATATATACAGGTCCATAGAAGAGAGGTTTACTTCTGTGAAAGGAAATAATACACATATAATATATACAGGTCCATAGAATATAGAGGTTTACTTCTGTGAAAGGAAATAATACACATATAATATATACAGGTCCATAGAATATAGAGGTTTACTTCTGTGAAAGGAAATAATACACATATAATACATACAGGTCCATAGAATATAGAGGTTTACTTCTGTGAAAGGAAATAATACACATATAATATATACAGGTCCATAGAATATAGAGGTTTACTTCTGTAAAAGGAAATAATACACATATAATATATACAGGTCCATAGAATATAGAGGTTTAATTCTGTGAAAGGAAATAATACACATATAATATATACAGGTCCATAGAATATAAAGGTTAATTCTGTGAAAGCAAATAATACACATATAATATATACAGGTCCATAGAATATAGAGGTTTAATTCTGTGAAAGGAAATAATACACATATAATATATACAGGTCCATAGAATATAAAGGTTACTTCTGTGAAAGTAAATAATACACATATAATATATACAGGTCCATAGAATATAAAGGTTACTTCTGTGAAAGGAAATAATACACATATAATATATACAGGTCCATAAAATATAAAGGTTACTTCTGCGAAAGGAAATAATACACATATAATATATACAGGTCCATAGAATATAGAGGTTTAATTCTGTGAAAGGAAATAATACACATATAATATATACAGGTCCATAGAATATAAAGGTTTACTTCTGTGAAAGGAAATAATACACATATAATATATACAGGTCCATAGAATATAAAGGTTACTTCTGTGAAAGGAAATAATACACACATAATATATACAGGTCCATAGAATATAGAGGTTTACTTCTGTGAAAGGAAATAATACACATATAATATATACAGGTCCATAGAATATAAAGGTTACTTCTGCGAAAGGAAATAATACACATACAATATATACAGGTCCATAGAATATAGAGGTTTAATTCTGTGAAAGGAAATAATACACATATAATATATACAGGTCCATAGAATATAGAGGTTTAATTCTGTGAAAGGAAATAATACACATATAATATATACAGGTCCATAGAATATAAAGGTTACTTCTGCGAAAGGAAATAATACACATATAATATATACAGGTCCATAGAATATAGAGGTTTAATTCTGTGAAAGGAAATAATACACATATAATATATACAGGTCCATAGAATATAGAGGTTTAATTCTGTGAAAGGAAATAATACACATATAATATATACAGGTCCATAGAATATAGAGGTTTACTTCTGTGAAAGGAAATAATACACATATAATATATACAGGTCCATAGAATATAGAGGTTTAATTCTGTGAAAGGAAATAATACACATATAATATATACAGGTCCATAGAATATAAAGGTTTACTTCTGTGAAAGGAAATAATACACATATAATATATACAGGTCCATAGAATATAAAGGTTACTTCTGTGAAAGGAAATAATACACACATAATATATACAGGTCCATAGAATATAGAGGTTTACTTCTGTGAAAGGAAATAATACACATATAATATATACAGGTCCATAGAATATAAAGGTTATTTCTGCGAAAGGAAATAATACACATATAATATATATAGGTCCATAGAATATAGAGGTTTAATTCTGTGAAAGGAAATAATACACATATAATATATACAGGTCCATAGAATATAGAGGTTTAATTCTGTGAAAGGAAATAATACACATATAATATATACAGGTCCATAGAATATAGAGGTTTAATTCTGTGAAAGGAAATAATACACATATAATATATACAGGTCCATAGAATATAAAGGTTACTTCTGCGAAAGGAAATAATACACATATAATATATACAGGTCCATAGAATATAGAGGTTTAATTCTGTGAAAGGAAATAATACACATATAATATATACAGGTCCATAGAATATAGAGGTTTAATTCTGTGAAAGGAAATAATACACATATAATATATACAGGTCCATAGAATATAAAGGTTACTTCTGTGAAAGTAAATAATACACATATAATATATACAGGTCCATAGAATATAGAGGTTTAATTCTGTGAAAGGAAATAATACACATATAATATATACAGGTCCATAGAATATAGAGGTTTAATTCTGTGAAAGGAAATAATACACATATAATATATACAGGTCCATAGAATATAGAGGTTTACTTCTGTGAAAGGAAATAATACACATATAATATATACAGGTCCATAGAATATAGAGGTTTACTTCTGTGAAAGGAAATAATACACATATAATATATACAGGTCCATAGAATATAGAGGTGTATTTCTGTGAAAGGAAATAATACACATATAATATATACAGGTCCATAGAATATAGAGGTTTAATTTTATACCTCATGGAAACAGTTCATTATAGTCATATGCAGACTTACAGATAATAATGTCAGGATTATGTCCATCTCAGGAATGACTGGATGTATGGACTTTCAGATCATTATCTTGAACCATCTGGGAGTGCATGCGGGTGTGCATGTGCTTTGGGAGTTTGTGCACTTTGGGAGTGCGTGCATGTGCTATGGGAGTGCGGGACACACACACTTTGGGAGTGTGTCTGGGAGTGCTGGTCTAGGCTCCAATGTTGGCTAGCAAAGGGGGGAGAGGGGGAGAGCCCAGCCAGGTTGTCTTGTGCAAGTTCTGGGAATCTTGCAGACCCCATCCATTATGCTGATTATTATGCAGCCTCACACATCCAAGGGCCACGCCCACTTTTGCAGATCAGAAATAACGAGGAGAGCCTTTAAACCTCAAAATCTTGGCCATTTCTTCTTTAATTTCAGAACGGAAAACAGTTTAGGCCGATAATCAAGAAACCCTCTCTCGACCCCTCTGCCCTCTCCAGCTAGCGCCCTATCTCACTGCTCCCTTTCTCCTCCAAACTCACTCCCTGGCCACCTCCTGTGGCCTCCAACTTAAAAACATCTCACGCATCCGTCCTTTCCTCTCACCTGACACCACTAAAATGCTAGTGCATGCCCTGAGCATATCCCGTCTGGATTACTGCAACATCCTTCTTTGTGGCTTACTAACTAACAGACTGGCACCCCTCCAATCTATCCTGAACTCTGCTGCTCGCCTCATCCATCTCTCCTCTCGCTCCTCCAGTTCTGCGCCTCTCTGCCAATCCCTACACTGGCTGCCAGTCCCACAGCGAATCCTGCCTACAAAGCTCTCTCTAACCAGGCCCCTCCCTACATCTCATCTCTAATCCAACAGTATCAACCTAGACACAGCCTCCGCTCTGCTGCCGACCTTCTCCTGTCCTCCTCCCTGGTCGCCTCCTCTCATGCTCTCCTCTCTGCTGCCGACCTTCTCCTGTCCTCCTCCCTGGTCACCTCCTCTCACGCCCGCCTCCAGGACTTCTCACGTGCAACTTCAATCTTCTGGAATGCCCTCCCGCACCCAATCCGCCACTCCACAACCCTCAAAACCTTCAAAGGCGCCCTTAAAACTCACTTATTCAGACAAGCATATAATCTGGCCTAACCAATCTTCTAAAGGGCACAAAGCTCAATACTGACTGTTTGTGATCCTTCCCCCTCATCTTCACCCCTCTTCCTTTAGACTGTAAGCTCCTCGGGGGCGGGGCTCTCTCCCCTATTGTATCTTGTACTCAGAATATCCACTGTCAACTCTGTAAAACTGCATTTGAAATAGTATATGTACCGTATGTTTCTACCCTGTCTGTAATTACTACTTTGTAAAGCCCTGCGGAAGATGATGGCGCTATATAAATAAACAATAATAATAATAATAACTCCAAACATAGCCCGACACAATGGGGTAACAATTACTTTTGCCTGCTTTATCACTTTAAGTGGCCTGAACAAGTGGACACTCAACTAATATGAAAAAGAGAATGTCATTGACTAAACCTGTAAACCCCAATATCTCGGCCATTTTTACTTCAATTTAAAAATGGGAAACAGTTTAGGACAGCGCCAAATGTAGCCTGACACAATGGTGTAACAGTTACTTTTGCCTGCAGTATCACTTTAAGTGGCCTGAGCAAGTGGACACTCAACAAAAAATTGTTAATAAACAGCAAAGATCCCCGAGTGGTCTGAACAAGTGGACACTCAACTAATATGAAAACGAGAATGTCAATGACTAAACCTGTAAACCCCAATATCTTGGCCATTTTTGCTTCAATTTAAAATTTAGGACAGCGCCAAATGTAACCCAACACAATGGTGTAACAATAACCTTTGCCTGCTGTATCACTGTAAGTGGCCTGAGCAAGTGGACACTCCGGTAATATTTGTTAATAAACAGCAAAGCCCCCCCAAGTGGTCTGAACAAGTGGACATTCAACTAATATGAAAAAAGAGAATGTCAATAACTGAACCTGTAAACCCTAATATATCAGCCACTTTTGCTTCAATTTAAAAATGGGAAACACTTTAGGACAGCGCCAAATGTAACCCGACACAATGGTGTAGCAATAACCTTTGCCTGCTGTATCACTTTAAGTGGCCTGAGCAAGTGGACACTCCAGTAATATTTGTTAATAAACAGCAAAGACCCCCAAGTGGTCTGAACAAGTGGACACTCAACTAATATGAAAAAGAGAATGTCATTGACTGAACTTGTAAACTCTGATTTCTCAGCCATTTCTGATTCAATTTAAAAACGGAAAACAGTTTAGGGCAGCACCAAACATGACCGACATAATGGTGTAACAGTAACCTTTGCCTGCAGTAGCACTTTAACCCCAGCACCCAACCCAAGTAACATGGATTTATAGAGGAAAAACGAAATAAAAAGACCCATGGGATCTACTGACCTTTTTCCGATGTCTCACAACAATTTTACATAGCTGTTAAATAAAGGCCTTATAGGGAGCAAAGCATTGCACATCTTGATCTGATTACACGTATCACGAATATAGGGCAATAAGGGCTTAGTCACTAGTCTATAGAACAGCCATAGCAAATCCCGCCCACCATCATCTGTGCTGCCAATTAGGGTCGGGTTTTTCATCTTAAAGTGGACCAACACCCACAAAAACAACTTTGCTTTAAACAAACAAACATAATGTTTTGATGATCCTGGCAGCCCTCTGTCCCTGGCAGCGTCTGCTTCCTAGAATCGCCTTAGCCGGAAGTCCCGCCCTCCAGCGCTTGTCCGTGTCCTTTGACTGGCATCTGCACTGTTTAGACGCGCGTACCAGTCTCCAGGGATCGCGGGATTTCAGTTTCAGTTTCCTCAGGAGCGATGTCATCATGGTGGGCGTGGCCTCTGTCTTGCAGTCACTCCCTCCGCCTTTCAGCCTTTCCCCTGCTCTGCAGAGCGCGCTCCTGTAAAGATTTTTTAAAAAGCGCGCATGCGCAGTAGCGCCGCTTGGGTAAAGTGAAGCGCCGCTTGCATCGGGAGCGAGCGGCGCTTCACTTTACCTAACGTGGCGCTACTGCGCATGCGCGAGATTTACAAAAGGAAGAGGTCAAACGATGGCGGCGCCTTTTCGCGTCTTTTTCTTTTTCATCAAACAGAAAAAGACGCGACGCCGCGCAGGATCATGGAGGGTAAGTTTTTTTTATCATTATGGTTAACGGGTCCTGGGGCATGGCATGGATGATTACTTGAAGGAAAAAAAAAAACGTCAGGGTGTTGGTCCACTTTAATAAGAACTGTGTTGTTTACATTTTTCGCATTGATTGTTAACCCAAACGTAAAAGCATTTGGTCAAACTCCAATTAGCTTACCAGTAATGGCATTTCCGGTAGTCCTCCAAGGCGGCTTAGCCTTGTAGCTCCTCCCACCTAAACAGGAAACACAAACTATACATGATTAAATACCTCCTGGCCCTCAGTGTTTTAACCCGAGGAATCCCAGAAGAAACACGCTTACATCAACATATCAGTTATTAAAAGTTTCCAAAAACAGGCCGGGGGTGCCCCTACAGTCCCCCTTAAGAACGGTACCAGAGACTAACCATTGCACTCAAACCTTTTTAAAGATTATATCAATTACATTTTATTGTAACAAATCAAAAAAAGATACATAATTAAAATCATTTAAAATACATTCAACATGTATAACCACTATCTGCCAGAGGGGGGTGCTAGCGTGCAGCTCTATTAATATCAATAAAATCTCCTAATCATAATGAATGCCTAATCTAAACATTGTTAATAATTATATAAAGTGCTATTGCTGATAAAGTGCATCTGTTTACAGTCAATCATAGAAAATCAGTGTGCATAATCCAATGTTAAAAATGCAGTGCAAAAAGAAAATCACATGTCACACAAAAAGAGTCAATCTTACATATTCATGAGCTTTTCGTCAATGGCATCCCCTGCCCGGAAAATGAGCTCAAGCGTTTTGAGACCTGTACCAGTCTCTTTCTCAAGGCAGTGTGTGGGGCCCCCCATGCTGTCCCCCACTTTTATACTCACCACCCAGTCATTCCCACGTCCGAGACAGCTGTCGGCACCCAGCCGACCAGTCTCTTTCTCAAGGCAGTGTGTGGGGCCCCCCATGCTGTCCCCCACTTTAATACTCACCACCCAGCCATTCCCACGTCCGAGACAGCTGTCGGCACTCAGCCGACACACTCCGGCTGGAAGTGCGTGAGCTGCCCCGACGGACCTCTGGTGTATCATCCGCCAGCGTAGCGGCGCGTCATCGCCCCCCCCCCCCCCCCCCCCCCGAGGTCAGGGAGGGAGACTCGCAGATCACTGACAGTGCGCTCGGCGCAGGACTAGCAAGATGGAAGGTGAGTACTCCCCGTAGGCAACGAGCATATTTGGGCAAAACAAAAGCTAACTAAAACAGCATAACAGTATATTATTTATTATCACTCATGATTTAAATTTTTTTCTTCATCATGATAGGGATTACCGCATATATACATTAACATATCAATATACTTAGCCTGGGGTGGGATGTAGGACGCGGTCTTCGAGGAATACCGTAAATTCCATTAAGCTAATTGGGGTTTTCCCAAAACACCCTCCAGAACAAAGCAGTAAGCCAGCACTCCAAAAACTAAAATAAAGTGCATTCAATAGTCCAAAAGTCCACAAAGTTTTACAAATCATCGTCCAAATATAAAGTCCATACTGGTTCCTTGCCGGCGTTTCGGGGCGGCATGCGCCCCTTCATCAGGGATGGACAAATCCGCATGCCGTCCCGAAACGTCGGAAAGGAACCATATATTTGGACGATGATTTGTACTACTTTGTGATCTTTTGGATTATTGAATGTCCATTATTTCAGTTTTTGGAGTGCTGGCCTCCTGCTTTGTTCTGTCGATGCGGCACCACCGCTGGCCATAGCACCCACTACAATTGTTATACAGTAAGAGTGCTTCTGCGACATCACTTTTCTCTAAAAACATCTTCCAGGTCGGCTCATCATAAGTGAGAAATACTAATACCATCCTACCTCAGGGAGGGGAAATAACCTGTAGAATCTTCCTGTCAAAAACTTTTTGAAAGAAAGATCCTCTCTGCAGAGCTTCAAAAATGTGTGCGGGGAAGCCCAAATCTCCTCCAGAGAGACTCAGTAAGATCCAGGGTTCCTCCTAACTCTGAGCCTCACAGCTCCCCTGGTTCACCTGCTGGTGGCTCTGTCCCTGTTTTTCCTGTGCTACTCCCTACCACCAGCACGTGTCCCTGCTGGCCATTCCCCAGTCTGCCAGCAGGTTAATCCAGAGTCTGTAGCCAGCACCTGGGCTTGAGGAGGTTGGGCCTTTATTTGCTGCCCAGCCCTCAGCCCAGATGTGTGAGCATTAACTGTCATTTGGAGCTGCTGTCTGGAGGCTGTCCGATGAACTTTGATATCTGGGCTCTGCACGGACTTCGGTAAAAAAGGACTTTATTGGACTCTCTGCTCACCAAAATTGACACCTTGGACCCATTGCTGTTATCATCGTTTCTGGACTTTAATTTTGGCTAATCACCTGCACCCCTGGTCACTTCTCTCGCCCTCATTCCGTTTACCTGTGCCTGTCCATTCATTTTTTATTAAACAGATTGCTCACTGTATGGGTTTGTCCTTGTTTCTCAAAACAGAGTCGCAAGCCAGTATGGGGAGAGACCCATGTTAAGCTTAATATAGGGGGCGGGGCTAAAGAAACCAAAAGGCCCTCTACTTAGGAAGAGAGAAGCTTTCCTGTCCACTAGTTGGATGTGTCTGGCTGTGTAAATTTAAAGCTAATCCTTGGCATTGCACCCTTTGCGTTTCTAGGGGCCTTGGATGGTACAGAGACATAAAGAGATGATTTGCATAGCTCCGCCTGCTGCAAGGATAGATGGGTAATGCTATCTGTCTTGTATTGGTTACTGTGCAAATACTTTCCGTTCTAGGAAAGCTCGATTCTTCCTCGTTTCTCGATGTCTCAGTTTCTATTTTTTTCATCCAGGGAATTCCCTGACAGAACCGCCCTCATAGGGAATTTGGGGCCTGACTCCCAGAGCCTTCATAAGCTACCTGGATGGCTTCCCTAACCTACCTGGAAATGGAGGCTTTGGAGGCTTGCAGTCCACTAATTTTCCCTGCAAACAAAAGCAACAATTGGTCGGATCTCGTCCACTCCGAGATGCAATCCAAGTATGTCAACAGAATGATCTTGGAATCCAACTGATGCATCTCCTGCTGATCCTTAAGGTCTTTTGGTCTGAGACCTGGCGGGTAGACCTCATGGGACCTGTGAAATTCAGCAGGTAAAGCGGATCAGGTCTGATGGTGAGATGATGTGAAAAAATCATAAGATATGGTCCCTTGATGGACAAGGCCTGCATATCACTAATTCCTCTAGCCGAAGTAATGGCCAATATAAAAGCTGCCTTAAGAGTTAGAAACTTAATAGCTGTCTCCTCTATGTGCTCGAATGATGGGCGTGTGACACCATTCAGGACAATGGAAAGGTCCCAGAACAGGAAGGCCTTAGCATGGTCTTCTAGACAGAGATACTAAAAACCTTTCGACCAGATCTTCTTGTGAAAGCCTATGGTCTAAGAATGCTGATAAAGCTGCCACCTGAACCTTTAAAGGAGCACTATCGCGAACAAATGAGCCAATAATAAAAATCCATTTAAATATGCTGGATGGCAGGAGGAGGATTCACGTATACACCCCGTATCAAGAAATCTCCAGCCAGGCTTGTTTTTTATTTTTTTTAATGAAAGGAGGAGGAAATCGGGTGACAGGTTCTGTCACCCCTGATACACTAAACCTGGCACCCCTGGATTTTATTGCCACCAAGAGAAGAAAACCACAAGCTTGGTAGGATTTTTATTCAGTTTGCGTGTATAAGTGAGCCCTCCTTTCATTAGCCAACATGTTTGTATGGGTTTTTAATATTGCACAATTTCGTGATAGTGCTCCTTTAAGGTACTGATGACTAGGCCCATTTCTGCCCCCTCTGGTAAGAACTCCAAAACTGCTGCCAGACCTGAGCAATTTAGGTTAGGCGCTATGGGTTATGGAACCTTTTCCAGACCTTACCGCTGATCTTTCGGGCAACCATCTCTGCTCTGGAGAAGGGTCTTAGCGACTCGACTAGATAGCCCCTTACTCTTTAACAGGCCCCATTCAGGATCCATGTTATCAAACCTGAGGATGGAACATTGGTCCCTGCTGTAGCAGATCTGTGGTCGGAGGGAGAGTTACTGGAGAGCTTACTGACATTTGTTCTAATAAGGAGAACCACAGTCTCCCGGGCCCCCAGGGGGCAAATAGAATCACCTATGCCTGGATCTTATCTTCCTCATGACCAGAGAGAGAACCTGGAATGGGGGAAAGGCATAACATAGATTGAACCTCCAATTCTGACCCAGACCCCCCAAAAAAAGCCACCAGGTTCTTCTGAAGAGAGAAAACGAGTCGTCATTTTGAATTTTCTCTCGCAGCAAAGAGATCTAATGAAGACACTCTGGTTTAATTCCCACTCTGCCTGTCTGAGCTGAACTCGACTGAGTAAGTCCACCAGAACGTTTAGTTCCCCCTTGATGTGGACTGCTCTCAAGTAGGCCACCAAACTCTCCATCCTGGTACAGATTGTCTCAGAGAGAGAAATTAACTCGATTGATCTTGTGCCCCCCTGATGGTTGAGATAAGCTAGTACTGTGGCATTTTACGAGACAATGAGAACATCTCGATTCCTTATAATTAGCTTGAAATGGTTTAGGGCCAATTAAACCGCCTTTAACTCCTGAAAATTAAAAAATCTTTGGGTCATGTAGCCAGACCAGGTTCCCTAAATCTGGCAGTGAAGAGTATGGGCCCCAACCCTGTGCACTTCCGTCCGTCGTGATAAGGATTGGGTTCACCTGAGGTCAAGGTCTCCCCTTGGATACATTCCCATGATCCGATCACCACAGAAGGGACTGACGAACAATGTACTGGAAGTGTAACCAGAGAGTCCAAGAGCACGAAAAGAGGGTCTGGAGGGTCCTTGAATGTAGCTGGGCCAAAAGGACAGCTGGGAGGGCTGAAGACCTAAGCCCCACCAGGACCAGAATCTGTCTTAGGGAGATTCTGGGATTTTACTAAACGTAAGCAGATAGGGAGACAATCCTTTTGATCTTGGCAGGTGGCTCTCTCAAGGGAATGTTGATCTTGCATTTACCTGGGGTACCAGAAGTCTGAGGGGACAGACTTGACTTTTCTCTGTTTATGATCCATCCCAGATCTGAAAGGAGGGACAATGTTATCTGCACATTGTTCTCCAAACTCTCCCTGGATGGAGCAAAGAGAAGCAAAGAGTCCTGGGACTGCCACCTCCACCGTTATCCACACCACAGCCCCCAGAACACAGGGAATACTTCCTGGAGGGACGGGGCCTGCACTTCCAGATCTGAAGCACGTGCTGCCCCCTGACCCGGAAGTTGCACGGTGGAAACCTGCCCTTGGGTAAGCCCTATACTTACCTACACCCCAAAAGAGGGTGGGGACCTGATGCTTCCACCTGGCCCCACAGTTCTGCATAGCCCATAGGGGAAAATGGTGGGATCCATGCCCAGATGCCCAGGTCCTGCCCTGGTGACTGCCACCGGGACTAGCTCCAGGGAAGGGAATTCCCTGGGGGTGGAAGGAAATAGCTGACTGGTCACCCGGATCACCATCTTAGCATGCTGGATAGAGGGGAGGAGGTCCGGATTCCCCATCTTTCCTTGGGAAAAAAACAACAAAGAGGGACATAGTTTCCTGGGAGGACACACAAAGACACTGAGGTCCAGGAAGTATTTAATCATGTCCAGTTTGTGTTTCCTGCTCAGGTGGGAGGAGCTACTCGGCTAAGCCGTCCTGCAGGACGTTTTTTAAAAATCTGGTATCTGCTGCCTCCTGAGACGAGGGTAACATAATAAATAAAAAACAGTCAGGGGTGACGGTGTTATACACCCTGCACTATGGTTTGGATGATGAGGTGCAATGTACTTCTGCTGAATCAACTCCTAGAAAACAAAAGGGAATTGTACTTTGTACCTTTTAAACATTCGTACAGTCTTGTGTGTCTGGTGCTGAATCAATCGAATTCAATGTTTTTCAAAAACATTTCAAAGTGCGCTTTTTGCACCTGGTTCTGAATAGTGGATGAATTTCCTGATCAGAGCTGTTGTGTCTCTGCAGCCTCCGGAGGTGTCGGCTGTCTCCCATGTGCTGTGATGTCCTCGGCTCTGCTCTGCTCACAAACCGATCTCTCATCAAACTGGATTTATCACAGAATCATCTAGAGGACTCTGGAGTGACACGTCTGTGTGAGGGGCTCAGAGATCCACACTGCCCCCTGCAGGAGCTCAGGTGAGCTACATTATGTCTCTAATATAAATACATCAGGGGCGGCTGGTGCTCTACACTCTGCAGTGAATGGTGTGTAGTTGTATAAGGAGACACAATAATAACCCGTTTCTCTGTTGTGTCTCTGCAGCCTCCGGAGGTGTCGGCTGTCTCCCATGTGCTGTGATGCCTTCCGCTCTGCTCTGCTCACAAACCCATCTCTCATCAAACTGGATTTATCACAGAATAATCTAAAGGACTCTGGAGTGACACGTCTGTGTGAGGGGCTCAGAGATCCACGCTGCCCCCTGCAGGAGCTCAGGTGAGCTACATTATGTCTCTGCAGCCTCCGGAGGTGTCGGCTGTCTCCCATGTGCTGTGATGACTTCCGCTCTGCTCTACTTACAAACCCATCTCTCATCAAACTGGATTTATCACAGAATCATCTAAAAGACTCTGTTGTATAATGTGTGACATGTTATACCACAGAATTTTAAGATGTAATGTATATATTTTATTGCACCCAATCAAGAAGGGGAGTCCCACCTGCTCCCCAAACTATCCCACTTTTACAAAGAGTGGCACTACCTTTTATGTAAAGATATATCACATTTTATTAAAGGATAAATCCACAAAAAGACATATATACACCTTTTAAAAACAGCACCTACTGGGTCCAGTGGCTAGAATCTGCTGGAACCACAGGGAGGTGACGGGGGAAGGGAGAGAGTTGAAAGCACCCATGACAAAGAAAAGTGAGGCCATAGTGACAGGGAAAGGATAGCTACTTTCTGGTTTAATACATCAGTCCATGTGATATCATACACCTTCCACTTCTGTGATATTCCTAATTGAAAGCTGAATGAATGAATTTGGAGCTTGGCCACGGGACCCCATTATATTTGTTTGACCGATGACTATTGGGGGAGTGACTGCAAATACTGGGGTTCAGTAGGTTGTAGCACGTGTGAGGACTGGGGCTATAGGCCCCAATCGGCACTGGCCAAGAAAGACAAATGGAAAATCATTATTGACCCGTATGACCCTCACCTGAGTGAACACAAAGAGAGCAGGGGTCCCTGACTTTTGTCCCCTGACTGCTAGAGGGAGAGATACCTGTCTAACTCTTATCCTTACTTTAGAGAACCCCACCCATACAGATGAAGGGACTTACTGGTTACTTGCCTTTTGTTGGGGATGTACAGATAAAGGAAACCAGTTTTATCTGAGCGATATAAAATACAGGAGCTCCGCACTAATGCGCAACCCTCCTAAGGCCACTAACCCCCGGGGTAGCAAAGTAGTGAAGGAACGCTTACATAATGTTGAGGTTATGACTAACCCCACACTCAAAGACACCTTTGCCTCAGAGACAGGGTTTGACAGTAATACCAACCTTTGGGTAAAGTAAGCAAAGTAGGCACATTACACGCAAGTCAAAATAAATCTGATTGTTATGTGTGCGCCGCAGCTCGACTACACTTAGGCACTGCCCCCTATACCTCCCTGTTAGCCAGGAGACATGTTTTTTAAGTCTTTATACCAATATTACCCAGGGATCTGATTGTGAGCAGTGGAAAATAAATTACCCTACCCTTGTCAATACAGTGCTACCGGGACCAGGAATACACCTGTTACACACGACAGGAAGGATCAGTAGACGTAGGGACATTTAAAGATGGATTCTGTGGCCAGAATGGAAGCAAGGATGTTCCAGACAATTTATTGTTTAACCATACCCGTAGTATAGGAGACATTCTAAGGTTATGTGGTGATGAAATTGAGACACAAGTTGAGACAGAGATGGAAGGGCTAGTGTACCCTAATAAGTAATAATGCCTTTTTTGATAACCCCATCGGTTGACATTAGAGAATTCAGGAACCCCAGAGACAGCTTAAATGTTCATACCCGATATAGGCGAGAAGCTGCTGACCACCCAGGTGGTACTTTTGTCCCTCATGTGTACATTGATGCAATAGGAGTACCTAGAGGTGTACCTGATGAATTTAAGGCTAGGGACCAGATGAAGACAGGGTTTGAGTCACTTATACCTATAGTGACTATTAACAAGAACATGGACTGGATAAATTACTTTTATTACAATCAGCAGAGATTTGTAAATGCTACAAGGGATGCTCTTAAAGGTATAGCTGAACAATTACGGCCAACTTCCACTATTACTTTCCAGATTAGAATGGCCCTGGATATGATACTGTCCAAGAAGGGTGGGGTATGCAAGATAATTGGAGAAATCCATGGCACCTATATTCCTGATAACTTAGGCCCCACAGGAAAGACCACCATGGCCATACCGCAACTAGACTCACTAGCAATAGAAATGAAGAAGAATTCTGGAATAAACAATCCCTGGGACCAATACTTAAGTTCTTTTCAGTTGGAAAGGGATCCTGATGCAGATAGTCACTCTAATCCTTATAGGGTTGATATTATATGCTTAATTTAGAATAGTAATGTGCATTATTGCCTCGCGATGCACAGATGCTGCCACGCCATATGTAAAATATCTGCGGGCACGAGGGGGAATAGTCTGTGAGAAATCATATTTGTCTTCTCCAAAAATTATTTAAGAGGGGGTTCTAGGTAGAGGGCCCTGATCTGATTGAGTATATGCAGATCTAGAGCTAAGCTTTAATAATATGTATTTACATGAAGCAGCTTGAGAAGTAGCCTTGTGGAATTCTAGTATCTGAAATGTTCTGTTGATAATGCTCGCAGTTATGAGAATGTGTCCTGTGTGAGATTTTGTTTTGGTTTCACACTGAAACGCAAAGGTGGGGCCACCGGCTGTATATAGATTGTAAGATTTGTTTCAATAAACTAGATTTGTATAGTGGATTATTGTGTCTGTGTCTTCTTCAACACACCATGCAACTCTCCGGCTATAGCTGACTCAGTCAAGGTGTGAGAGTGTCAGACGCATAGTCGAGTGGTCCAAATTACCCCCAGGAGTAGCCCCCAACACTCCACATGTGATATATATCAGGTGACAGTTGTTTTTTAATGCACTTGTGCAACTAGTCGCTGTTATGAAGGATCACATTCATCTGTGTAATGCTGTATTTAGTAATAGATTTTGTAATCACATTTTGTTATTTATCCCACTATTAGTAAAGGCGGCTGGATGACTTGTGAAATGTGTTCAATTTAAAAAAAAAAAAACGCAATTGCAGTTGCTTAGATTTATTTCTACAGATATACAAGAGTTCTACTTTATTTTTTGATTTTGTAACTGTTCTAAAAAAAATGAAAAATTAATCCTAGCCCTTTCTCCAGATTACCAGACTGGTGCACCAGACATAGTAAGCCTAAAAAAGACGAACAGCCTGACCCCGGCCCTGGCAACTTACCTGCCCCATGGCCTTCGGGCCTAACCCTAAGGTTTATTGCTTTTCCTGGGTGGTCGGCTTTAATATTTTATTGAAAGTAAAAAAAAAAACAGCTATTGCAATTGTGTAGATTTATTCCTGCAAACCTTCTGGAGGTAAATTTTTATTTATTTATTTTTACTGTTTCAATTAAAATAAAAACCATTCATTGCCCCTCCTCCAGATTACCAGGCTAGTGCACCCGTCTGGTCCTGGTAACTCACCGACCCCTTTAGCCTTTGGCCCAGGTTTGGTGCTCTGCCCGGGGTGTCAGCAGTTTTATATTAAAACGGTCATAAAAAATATAAAGTTAATTCTGCATGTCTGTTACACTGATTAAAAAAACACGCTGGCATTTGCTAACCCGGCTTTTTGGGCAAATACAACATAAGGGAATGTGCTGAGAATTTTTTACACCTGTTTGGGAGCAGCTGGAAATAATTTGGAGGAGTAAAAACATCGCTGAATCACACAAATATTTTACTATTGCAAATTTCAGTTGTATTTTTTTCACTTTAGACAAATTTTATGAAAGAAGAGAAGTGAAAATATTGCGTAGAAAATGAAGAGCAGTTTTTTCTTTGTTGAATCACAAGAATTTGTCGAAACAGAGTAATTCCTTGTTCCAGACGTTGCTGTATGGAGTCCTATGTGTGTGTATATTGTATCATGTGATTGTGTTAGTGGTCTGTGTATAACCATCACAGAGCATGGAGTCCTATGTGTGTGTATATTGTATTATGTGATTGTGTTAGTGGTCTGTGTATAACCATCACAAAGCATGGAGTCCTATGTGTGTGTATATTGTATTATGTGATTGTGTTAGTAGTCTGTGTATAACCATCACAAAGCATGGAGTCCTATGTGTGTGTATATTGTATTATGTGATTGTGTTAGTGGTCTGTGTATAACCAGCACAGAGCATTCACCTTGTTGCTGCATTTCCATGATAAAGATTGGACGCGGCGTGGCAAGCATCAGGGATGAGAAACGTGGCTGTCTGTATAATATAACATGATATAGAGGAGTCTGGGTGCATTCGCGTTTCGTAGATGATGAGCCGCTGCTGTTATAGCGAGAGAGATCCGGGAGGGAGAAGCCAGTTTCCCCAAAGGATCCTTATTATCTTAATAAATAATCATGGATAGGATCATTGAATATTCCAGAGAGGGCAGCAGCCTGATTATTAGAGATCAGCACATTTGTTGAAGAAGAACACCTGAGGCCATGGATTCTAAAAGTCTGAGTTCCACTCTTTGGGGCATCCCGAGTTGGTGATTGGATTCTACTTCACCTCCAGCTGGACATTCCTGATGCCCCTCTGGGTGGAGGATCCAGCACCACCTCTGCTGGGAGTTAGCTTACAACCTACAAATGCTATTTTGGGCATAATTCCTAAACCAAGGCTAATGCCAGCCCGATGCTGTCCAACTAATGGGCTAGTTGTGCCACATGTTTTGGGTCCAAGAACTTGAGAGTTGGATGAGAACCCAAGATCTCCACTTTATCAGGTTCTGGGTTCAACACTGCAATGAGAAAACACCAGTAATCTGACCCGATTTGTACCATCAGGGGTGAGAAAGAGCACCAGGGCCCATACCAAAGGCCATGAGGGCTTGTAACTTTCAGAGCCAGGGGACCCACACTGCGTAGCCTCTGAGCCCTGGATTACAAGCCCATATGCTTGGTGCCCTGCCTGGTTGGTTTGGGGAGGGGACGCAATGTTTTATTAGAATGGCTGCATATCAGCCTGGCTGCAGTCCTGGATTTCTGAAGTCCAGGATTTTTTAGGTCCATCGAAGAATTAGGCCTGAACTAATATCATTACATCCTGAACTGCTCTGTTCATGTTTCTCCATTCTGTTCCTACTGACGCTGCTTCTCTCACATCAACAGGTAAGTCCCCTGGGCACAAGGACTCATCATCTCATGCTTTTTAACCCCTTCACCGCCATCCAGTTTGGGTCTGCATTTGGGTATGTTCCCTGGGCACAAGGACTTATCATCTCCTGCTTGTTAACCCCTTCACCGCCAGCCAGTTTGGGTCTGCATTTGGGTATGTCCCCGGGCACAGGGACTTATCTGCTGATAAGGACTTGTCACGTCTCCCAGTGGTCACACACCTCATAGCCTGTGTTTTGGTCCTTTTCATGTATTATGACACATCTCTGTATGCTCATGTATTGTCCCACATGTATTGCAATATGATTCTGTGTTGCACCAGGGCTGTCACCCATCACTGCTTTTTTTCTGCGCAATGACCCTATTCATATAAATACTGTTTGTTTTGTGACCCCGTAGCCCCCTCTCCCCAGCTGAGCAACTTTATTGCCCTAGTACCACCACCCCCCAGCTGCTTCACTGAGCTAATCAAGGCCCCCCTCAATTGGTATTTGTTTGACTAGAATGGCTGCAGGTCAGCCTGGGTTGCAGTCCTGGATTTCTGAAGTCCAGGATTTGTAAAGTCCATCGAAGAATTAGGCCTGAAGTGACCAGAAGGGAACAGGCACCAGACTCTGCTCGTCTGAAGAACTATCATCCTCCAGCAATGCTCCTCTGGTATTTCACAGTCCTGCTTCCTATCACTCTCACATTCCTAAGCTCACAGCATCCCCCTGCACCAGGTAAGTCTCTCTATATCTCTCCATCACTGCTCTCATCCCCCTACATGTCCTCGCAGGAGTTTATCTCGCTGATTAAATCTATCTCCCTTTCTTCATGCACCCGCAAAACACGCTCTGTCACTTTTAAATCCCACAGTCACCTCATATCCCTTTCTCTGCTCCTACTTGCCGCCGGTGACATCTCTCCAAACCCAGGCCCATTTCCTCCACCTCCCTGCTCCTCTACATTCCCCAACTTATCACAGACAAACCTTCACCTCCACTGTATCAAGCCAGCAAACACACGGAAACTAGCCAACCTCAGAACAATCAAACCCTCCCAATGCACTCCTACCATTGTCACCCGTGCACTGGGGAATGCATGTTCAGTGTGCAACAAACTGGCATACATCCATGACCTCTTCACTACCAACCTCTTCACCTTCATGGTCTTTACTGAAACCTGGCTCACTCCCTCTGATACAGCCTCACCCGCTGCCCTCTCATATGGGGGCTTACAGTTCAGCCACACCCCAAGATCAAGCAACAAACAGGGTGGAGAACAGGGTCAGAACACTACTCATTTAACCCAACCCCTGCCCTACCCTCCCTTTACTTTTCTTCTTTTGGAGTTTACTGTGTCTGTCTCTTCTCTCCCTGTCACCTAAACATTGCCATTATAAATCACCCCCCTGGACCTGCCACTCTCTTCCTGGACCACTTCTCCACTTGTTCTCTGACATTCCAGCTATAATCATGGGGGACTTCAACATATCCATTGACACCAACAACCCTGCAACCACCAAACTACTATCCCTAACCACCTCCTTTGGCCTCAAACAATGGTCTGCTAGCCCCACCCACAAAGATGGACATACGCTTAACCTACTCTTCACTCACCTCTGCTCTGTATCCAGTCTTTCCTTCCCACTTCCCATCTGTGATCACAACCTACCTACACTCTCTTCCCTTACCACTGCCCCCTCTGCACACAAACCTGTTATTCTGCGCAGGAACCTCAATAACCTAGACCTTCAATCTCCCTCCAACGCTTTACATCCCCTTCACGCCCTGCCCTTATTCACCAATGTAGACATTGCAGCTTCATACTACCATAACACACTAACTGCTCCCCTTATCTACAGCCACCCTCATGCCAAAAAAAGACAAACTTGGCTTAATACTAACACGGCAACAGTGAAACAACATGCTCGAGTCGCTGAACGGCAATGGAGGAAATCCAAAACCAAGGAGGACTTCCTGTTATACAAGAAAACCCTTCAGAAACTCAGGACTCTCCTTACATCTGCTAAACAGGAATATTTCACATCACTCATATCAGCAAAGGCCCGGAATCCTAAACAGCTATTTACCACTTTCAAATCCATACCCAGCCCACCACCACCTCCTCCATCCTCCCTAATCCGCCACCCACCACCCCCTCCATCCTCCCTACTCCACCCACTGCCACCACCCACATTCTTCCTACTCAGGCCACCGCCACCTCCACCATCCTCCCCATACAAGTCCTTCACCCCAGGGCCATGACCTCCATACAAACCCTTCACCCCAGAGCTATGAACTCCATACAAGCCCTCCACCCCAGAGCACTGACCTCCATACAAGCTCTCCACCCCAGAGCCATGACCTCCATAGAAGACCCCCACCTCAGAGCCATGACCTAAATACAAACCCTTCACCCCAGAGCTATTACCTCCATACAAGCCCTCCACCCCAGAGCACTGACCTCCATACAAGCTCTCCACCCCAGAGCCATGACCTCCATAGAAGACCCCCACCCCAGAGCCATGACCTAAATACAAACCCTCCACCCCAGAGATATGACATCCATACAAACCCTCCACCCCAGAGCTATGACCTCCATACAAGCCCTTTACAACAGAGCCATGACCTCCATACAAGACCGCCACCTCAGAGCCCTGACCTACATATAAGCCCTCCACATCAGAGCCCTGACCTCCATACAATCCCCAAACCCCAGAGCCATGACCTAAATACAAACCCTCCAGCATAGAGCCATGACCTCCACACAAGCCCTCCACTCCTGACCTCCATACAAGCCCTCCACCCCAGAGACATGACTGCATACATACCCTCCACCCCAGATGCTTGACCTCAATACAAGCCTTCCACCCAAGATCCCTGATTTCCATACAAGCCCTCCACCCCAGAGACATGACCTCCATACAAACCCTCCACCCCAAAGCCACGACCTCCATACAAGCTCTCCACCCCAGAAAACTGACCTCCATACAAGCCCTCAACCCCAGAGCAATGACCTCCATACAAACCCTCCACCCCACTACTATGACCTCCTTACAAGCCCTCCACCCCAGAGCTATGACCTCCATACAAACCCTCAACTCCAGAACCCTGACCTTCATCCCAGAGCCATGACTTCCAGAGAAGCCCTCCATCCCAGAGCCATGACCTCCATACAAGCCCTCCACCCCAGAGCCATGACCTTCAGACAAGCCCCCCAGCACAGAGCTCTGACCTCCATACAAGACTGCCACCTCAGAGCCCTGACCTCCATACAAGCCCTCCACCCCAGAGCTATGACCTCCATACAAACCCTCCACCCCAGAGCTATTACCTCCATACAAGCCCTCCACAACAGAGCCATGACCTCCATACAAGACCCTCACCCCAGAGCCAAGACCTCCATACAATCCCCCAAGCCCTCCACCCCCGAACCCTGACCTCCATACAAGCCCTCCAGCAGAGAGCCCTCCAGCACAGAGCCCTGACCTCCATACAAACCCTCCACCCCAGAACCATGAACTCCATACAAGCACTCCACCCCAGAGCCATGACCTCCAGAAAAGCCCTCCACCCCAGAGCCCTGACCTCCATACAAGCCCTCCAGCACCGAGCCATGACCTCCATACAAGCTCACCGCCCCAGAGCTATTATCTCCATACAAGCCTTCCACCCCAGAGCCATTCCCTTCATACAAGACCTTCACCCCAGAGCCATGACTTCAATACAAGCCCTCCACCCCAGAGCCATGACCTCCATACAAGCCCTCCACCCCAGTGCTCTGACCTCCATTTAAGTCCTCCACCCCAGAGCCTTAACCTACATACAAGCCCTCCACCTCAGAGCCCTGACTTCCATACACGTCCTCCACCCCAGAGCCCTGACCTCCATACAAGCCCTCCACCCCAGAGCCATGACCTCCATACAAGCCCTCCGCCCCAGAGCCCTGACCTCCATACAAGCCTTCCACCCCAGAGCCATGACCTCCATACAAGCCCTCAACCCCAGAGCACTGACCTCCATACAAGTCCTCCACCACAGAGCCATGATCTCCATACAAGCCCTCCACCCCAGAGCCATGACCTCCATACAAGCCCTCAACCCCAGGGCACTGACCTCCACACAAGCCCTCCACCCTAGAGCTATGACCTCCATACATGCCATCCACCCCAGAGCCATGACCTCCATACAAGCCCTCCACCCCAGAGCCATGACCTCCATACAAGCCATCCACCCCAGAGCCATGACCACCAAACAAGCCTTCCACCATAGAGCACTGACCTCCATGCAAGCCCTCCACCCCTGACCTCAATAAAAGCCTTACACCCAAAAGCCATGACCTCCATACAAGCCCTCCATCCCAGAGCCATGACCTCCATACAAGCCCTCCTCCCCAGAGCCATGACCTCCATACAAGCACATCATCCCAGAGCCATGACCTCCATACAAGCCCTCCACCCCAGAGCCATGACCTCCATACAAGCCCTCCACCACAGAGCCATGACCTCCATACAATTCCTCCACCCCAGAGCCATGACCTCCATACAAGCCCTCCACCCCAGAGCCATGACCTCCATACAAGCCTTCCACCCCAGAGCACTGACCTCCACACAAGCCCTCCACCCCTGACCTCAATACAAGCCTTACACCCAAAAGCCATGACCTCCATACAAGCCCTCCATCCCAGAGCCATGACCTCCATACAAGCCCTTCACCCCAGAGCCCTGACCTCCATACAAGCCCTCCACCCCAGAGCCATGACCTCCATACAAGCTCTCCACCCCAGAGCTATGACCTCCATACAAAATCCCAACTCCAGACCCATGACCTCCATACAAACCCCACCTCCAGAGCCATGACCTCCATACAAGCCCTCCACCCCAGAGCCCTGACCTCCATACAAGCCCTCCACCCCAGATCCCTGACCTACATACAAGCCCTCCACCCAGAGCCATGACCTCTATAGAAGTCCTCCACTCAAGACCCATGACCTCCATACAAACCCCCCACCCTACAGCTACGACCTCCATACAAACCCTCCACTCCAGATCCCAGACCTTTATGCAAGCGCTCCACCCCAGAGCCCTGACCTCCATACAAGCCTTCCACCCCAGAGCCATGACTTCCATACAAGCCCTCCACCCCAGAGCCATGAGCTCAATACAAGCCCTCCACCCAGAGCCATGACCTCCATAGAAGTCCTCCACTCAAGACCCATGACCTCCATACAAACCCCCCACCCTACAGCTACGATGTCCATACAAACCCTCAACTCTAGATCCCTGACCATTATGCAAGCCCTCCACCCCAGAGCCCTGACCTCCATACAAGCCTTCCACCTCAGAGCCATGACCTCCATACAAGCCCTCAACCCCAGAGCACTGACCTCCATACAAGCCCTCCACCCCAGAGCCATGACCACTATACAAGCCCTCCACCCAAGAGCCATATCCTCCATACAAGCCCTCCACCCCAGAGCCCTGACCTCCATACAAGCCCTCCACCCCAGCACCTAGACCTCCATACAAGCCCTCCACCCCAGAGCCCTGACCTCCATACAAGCCCTCCACCCCAGAGCACTGACCTCCATACAAGCCCTCCACCCCAGAGCCATGACCTCTATACAAGTCCTCCACACCAGAGCCATGCCCTACATACAAGCACTCAGCCCCAGAGCTATGACCTCCCTACAAGCCCTCCACCCCAGAGACATGACCTCCATACAAAACTTAACAGGGACAAAGAAGAATATCACACACTCATAGAACAGGCCCAAACCCATAACATTATAGACAAAAAAACAGCTGACTTCCTGAGAATAGAGAAACCGGTAACACAGACCTTTTACGCCCTCCCAAAAATCCATAAATCCAGCACGGACCCACCGGGTCGCCCCATAGTCTCAGGGATAGGGTCACTGACGAGCGCTGCAAGTAAATACATCGACAGACACCTCCAACCATACGTACAATCTCTACCATCATTCATTAAGGATACGCCGCATCTACTTCAAACACTACACGACATCACATTACCAGGGGGTGCGATCCTGGCAAACTTTGATGTGGAAGCATTGTATTCCAGCATACCACATCAAGCAGGTCTACAAGCAGTTAAAACTTACCTAGATCAACTGGACATCAGTCAATACGACCACAGTGCCTTCCTCATAAAACTACTACGCTTCATTCTTACCCATAATACTTTCTTGTTCCAAAACCAACTATACCAACAAATACAAGGCACCGCAATGGGCACTACATGTGCTCCCACTTACGCAAATCTCTACTTGGGTTGGTGGGAACACACCATCTGGCAAGACACAAACATGCTTCCCTACCTGGAGAAAGCCACCACCTGGTATAGATATATAGATGACATACTCATCCTCTGGGAAGGCACAGAACAAGAACTTAGAGATTTTCACCACCTCCTCAATCAGAATACACTTAATCTAAAACTCACACTAGACTTTAGCACCAGGCAACTGGCATTCCTGGACCTGATAATCAACATTGACGAGGGAGGGAACATTACCACGAACTTCTACAGAAAACCCACGGCAGCAAACAACATTCTACGCGCCACAAGCTCCCACCCAACCCCACTCAAACAGAGCATCCCCTATGGTGAATACCTGAGGGCAAGGAGAAACTGCTCAACCCAAGAAGCATTCCAGAATGCAGCGAATGGTATCAGGGACAGACTACTCCAAAGAGGATACAGTAGAAAAACTCTTAAACGGGCCTATCACAGAGCAGCAGGGAGGGACAGACAGGAAATACTTTTCCCAAACAGAAAAACGGATATCAAAACTTCACCAAATCTACCCTTCATTCTCACATACACAAAACAGCACCAAGATATAAGACACATACTACAGAGACACTGGCATGTTTTAACTCATGATCCGGACCTAGCACCTTTGGTCCCTAAAAAACCCCAATTGGTCTTCAGGAGAACCAAATCCATCAAAGACACACTGGTCAAGAGTCATTACTCACAACCCTCAGACGAGAAATGCTGCAAAACCGTAGGCCTTTACAGCTGCGGGGGATGCAACACGTGCCAGTTCCTAAAACAAGGAACCACTCTAGAATTACCCAACAAACAGACACATAACATGAAACATTTCGTGAACTGCAACTCCCCACACATCATATACCTGATGACATGCCCATGCAAGAGGTTTTATGTGGGCAAAACAAACCGTAAATTCAGGGTAAGGATCCTGGAACATCTGAGAGACATCAGAAATAGGAACCACACCACACCGATAGGCCGACATTTTTCAACAAACCACAATGCAGACCCAAAGGGGACCACTTTTCAGGCACTTGACAGACTGCATATACATAAAAGGGGCGGAGACATCCAAAAAAAGACCTTACAAAAAGAGACTAAGTGGATAGTCAAACTCAAGGCAACACATCCACCGGGACTGAATGAGACGTGCAGCTTCGCCCCTTTTCTAAAATGACCCAGACTACCAAACAAATATAAACCGTTAAAATGACCCGGACCGAATAAAAGATCCCCGTGACGTACCCAAATAAGGGACACTGAAAACTCTTTAGTCCTGACCTTTTACCCCAGATGGAGATACCTCAAAAATATGCGACAACCCACTCAATTGAGTCCAATGAAAGAAACCAGTAAGCACATAAATGGAGAGTTACTAAAAACATAGGAGCAAGCAACATGGGAAGGGACAAGCAAGCAGGAAAACAGAGTACATCAATTCACTCCACTATATCTTATTTGGTTTTACCTTAAAAATTAATGCATGGTGCCGTAAAGCTACTTTCCGGTGCACAAAGGGACATAATGAGTAATTTCTAAATATTATATGGTTTACAATGTGTACAATGCCTTGACATAGCTCAAGTCATTGAGGGTAGAATATGTGAACTAAAATTCATTATTTAAAATCATTACCTAATCACGGTTCTAACATTGCTCAAATCTTTGATTGTGAAACACGTGGACTATGTTACATTGTTAATCTCATTGCTCCAATGTTATCTGTGGAATACGTGAATAAACCTATGTAATTACCTCTTAGAGCATTGGAACTGGGAAACAGCGCTTCCTCCCAGCCAAAACAATCACAACAAAAACGACAGCCACCAACAAAATGGCTGCCGCCAGAACTGCGGACAGGAGCCCATAGTAACACAGAACATATAGACACTAACAACAGCATACATAAGAACAGCAGTCACTAACAAAATGGCCGCCTCCAGGCCAGGAGACAGAAGCCTAAACAACTGGGAAACAGCGCTTCCTCCCAGCCAAAACAATCACAACAATAACGACAGCCACCAACAAAATGGCCGCCGCCAGACCTGTGGACAGGAGCCCATAGTAACACAGAACATATAGATACTAACAACAGCATACATAAGAACAGCAGCCACCAACAAAATGGCCGCCGCCAGGCCAGGAGACAGAAGCCTAAACAACATTGAACAAGACGGACACAGAAACCAGCCAATAGCCAGGCGGGGCCGGCGAGAGGAGAGTGCATGTGACGCACCTCCGCCCCTGGGGGAACAACCAACCAGGGGACTAGCAGGAAGTGCGGGAAACGAAACCCCGCCCACCCTGCAGCACACGGCCCCGTATATCTGCAGACAGCACAGAGCCCTACACACACGGCTACAGCAACAGAAATAGACACACCGCTCACAGAGCAGGAAGGCAGACCCAGCGGGACACCAGCGCATAGACACAGCGATTACATACTGCAGAATTGCCCCCTGATGTGATACAGAAGGGGGTACTGGCTTTATGGCGAAAGTGACCAAAGGCAACTGATAAAAAGGTAAGCAACAATTTTTAAGGGGGCCTTCCACCCCTCACACGGAACCCGCCCAAACCAACAGGGCAATTACTTCTTAAGGGGGCACGGGAGACGCATAGCATAATAAGACATACCTTCGGTGGCACACACATATATACACACCCCACCCCTTCTCCAATATAGACCAAAAATACCATTGCACAGCAAATGACATCTGTACTCCCTATCTTATACCTATTTCAAAGGCAACACCTTGGGAGTCCGCATACACAAAAAAGCTGGGAGGAACCGCTGCAACCAAAGCTCTAAAGCCGCGACAACAGCCGTTTTTAGCTGCAAAAAAAATTCAGCATCCATGTAGAAACAAAGATAAGGAATTGTAAGTGCTTTTTTATATATTGACCAATGCATTTATCTCCATGTTGCTATATACAACAAATATACATGACTGTTTAATACAAACTAACCATGTACTGATGCATCATAACTAGAACACAAGGACCCTCACACTGAAGAAGCAAAAGAGCGAAACGCGTCTGTGAAAGAGGTCCACATCAACAGACCACAATAAGCCTTGCTACAGGCTGAGGGCAAATACAAGCCCCTAATACATTTAAGGACTTTGTTATCTAAACAAATGAACCTGCAGAAACAAGTATGAATATAATACTGTTTTTTTGTATCACACAAATGGAATGAGCATTAAACTAAGGTTTTACTACTGGCATATACTGAGCCTTTGCAATAATTGTTTGTGTGCTACGCTTAACCTAACTTTCCCAGGGAGTGACTTAGAGGGCCCCCCCTTTCTTCCTCCCGAGACCTGGAGGTTTCCAACAGACTCCTCTTCCACTCCAATACCTTGATTGGTTGTGAAGGTGGCCTGGAGGAATCCTTCGGGACCACGGGAAAGGAGGAAAACAACCCAAATTTTGTCCTCCATACAAGCCCTCCACCCCAGAGCCATGACCTCCATACAAGCCCTCCACCCCAGAGCCCTGACCTCCATACAAGCCTTCCACCCCAGAGCCATGACCTCCATACAAGCCCTCCACCCCAGAGCCATGACCTCCATACAAGCCCTCCGCCCCAGAGCCCTGACCTCCATACAAACCCTCAACTCTAGATCCCTGACCTTTATGCAAGCCCTCCACCCCAGAGCCCTGACCTCCATACAAGCCCTCAACCCCAGAGCACTGACCTCCATACAAGCCCTCCACCCCAGAGCCATGACCACTATACAAGCCCTCCACCCCAGAGCCATGACCTCCATACAAGCCCTCAACCCCAGAGCACTGACCTCCAGACAAGCACACCATACCAGAACCATGACCTCCATACAGGCCCTCCACCCCAGAGACATAGCCTCCATACAAGCCCTCCACCCCAGAGCCATGACCTCCATACAAGCCCTCCCGCACAGAGCCCTGACCTTCATACAAAACCGCCACCTCAGAGCCCTGACCTCCATACAAGCCCTCCACCCTAGAGCTATGAACTCCATACAAGCCCTCCACAACAGAGCCATGACCTCCATACAATCCCTCCACCCCAGAGCCTTGAACTCCATACAAGTCCTCCACCCCAGAGCCCTGACTTTCATACAAGCCCTCTACCCCAGAGCCATGACCTCCATACAAACCCTCCACCCCAGAGCCATGACCTCCATATAAGCCCTCCTGCACAGAGCACTGGCCTCCATACAAGCCCTCCACCTCAAAGCTACTACCTCCGTATAAGTCCTACACCCCAGAGCCCTGTCCTCCATACAATCCCTCCACTCCTGTGCCATCACCTCCATACAAGCCCTCCACCCCAGAGCCATGACATCCATAGAAGCCCTCCACCCCAGAGCCATTAACTGCATACAAGCCCTCCACCCCAGAGCCATTACCTCCATATAAGTCCTACAACCCAGAGCCCTGTCCTCCATACAATCCCTCCACTCCTGTGCCATCACCTCCATACAAGCCCTCCACCCCAGAGCCCTGACTTCCATACAATCCCTCCACCCCAGAACAATGACCTCTATACAAGCCTCCCACCCCAGAGCCATGACCTCCATACAAGCCCTCCACCCCAGAGCCCTGACCTCCATACAAGCCCTCCACCCCAGCACCTAGACCTCCATACAAGCCCTCCACCCCAGAGCCCTGACCTCCATACAAGCCCTCCACCCCAGAGCACTGACCTCCATACAAGCCCTCCACCCCAGAGCCATGACCTCTATACAAGTCCTCCACACCAGAGCCATGCCCTACATACAAGCACTCAGCCCCAGAGCTATGACCTCCCTACAAGCCCACCACCCCAGAGACATGACCTCCATACAAAACCTGAACTACAGAGACATGACCTCCATACAAGCCCTCCACCCCAGAGCCCTGACCTCCATACAAGCCCTCCACCCCAGAGCCATGACCTCCATACAAGCCCTCCACCCCAGAGCACTGACCTCCATACAAGCCCTCCACCCCAGAGCCATGACCTCTATACAAGTCCTCCACACCAGAGCCATGCCCTACATACAAGCACTCAACCCCAGAGCACTGACCTCCAGACAAGCACACCATACCAGACCCATGACCTCCATACAGGCCCTCCACCCCACAGACATAGCCTCCATACAAGCCCTCCACCCCAGAGCCATGACCTCCATACAAGCCCTCCCGCACAGAGCCCTGACCTTCATACAAAACCGCCACCCCAGAGCCCTGACTTCCATACAATCCCTCCACCCCAGAACAATGACCTCTATACAAGCCTCCCACCCCAGAGCCATGACCTCCATACAAGCCCTCCACCCCAGAGCCCTGACCTCCATACAAGCCCTCCACCCCAGCACCTAGACCTCCATACAAGCCCTCCACCCCAGAGCCCTGACCTCCATACAAGCCCTCCACCCCAGAGCACTGACCTCCATACAAGCCCTCCACCCCAGAGCCATGACCTCTATACAAGTCCTCCACACCAGAGCCATGCCCTACATACAAGCACTCAGCCCCAGAGCTATGACCTCCCTACAAGCCCACCACCCCAGAGACACGACCTCCATACAAAACCCGAACTACAGAGACATGACCTCCATACAAGCCCTCCACCCCAGAGCCCTGACCTCCATACAAGCCCTCCACCCCAGAGCCATGACCTCCATACAAGCCCTCCACCCCAGAGCCATGACCTCCATACAAGCCCTCCACCCCAGAGCCCTGACCTCCATACAAGCCCTCCACCCCAGAGCCATGACCTCCATACAAGCCCTCCGCCCCAGAGCCCTGACCTCCATACAAACCCTCAACTCTAGATCCCTGACCTTTATGCAAGCCCTCCACCCCAGAGCCCTGACCTCCATACAAGCCCTCAACTCCAGAGCACTGACCTCCATACAAGCCCTCCACCCCAGAGCCATGACCATTATACAAGCCCTCCACCCCAGAGCCATGACCTCCATACAAGCCCTCAACCCCAGAGCACTGACCTCCAGACAAGCACACCATACCAGAACCATGACCTCCATACAGGCCCTCCACCCCAGAGACATAGCCTCCATACAAGCCCTCCACCCCAGAGCCATGACCTCCATACAAGCCCTCCCACACAGAGCCCTGACCTTCATACAAAACCGCCACCCCAGAGCCCTGACTTCCATACAATCCCTCCACCCCAGAACAATGACCTCTATACAAGCCTCCCACACCAGAGCCATGACCTCCATACAAGCCCTCCACCCCAGAGCCCTGACCTCCATACAAGCCCTCCACCCCAGCACCTAGACCTCCATACAAGCCCTCCACCCCAGAGCCCTGACCTCCATACAAGCCCTCTACCCCAGAGCCCTGACCTCCATACAAGCCCTCCACCCCAGAGCCATGACCTCTATACAAGTCCTCCACACCAGAGCCATGCCCTACATACAAGCACTCAGCCCCAGAGCTGTGACCTCCCTACAAGCCCACCACCCCAGAGACACGACCTCCATACAAAACCCGAACTACAGAGACATGACCTCCCTACAAGCCCACCACCCCAGAGACACGACCTCCATACAAAACCCGAACTACAGAGACATGACCTCCATACAAGCCCTCCACCCCAGAGCCATGACCTCCATACAAGCCCTCCACCCCAGAGCCCTGACCTCCATACAAGCACTCCACCCTAGAGCCCTGACCTCCATACAAGCCCTCCAGCACAGAGCCCTGACCTCCATACAAGCCCTCCACCCCAGAGCCATGACCTCCATACAAGCCCTCCACCCCAGAGCCCTGACCTCCATACAAGCCCTCCACCCTAGAGCCCTGACCTCCATACAAGCCCTCCAGCACAGAGCCCTGACCTCCATACAAGCCCTCCACCCCAGATCCATGACCTCCATACGAGCCCTCTACCCCAGAGCCCTGACCTCCATACAAGCCCTCCACCCCAGAGCCATGACCTCTATACAAGTCCTCCACACCAGAGCCATGCCCTACATACAAGCACTCAGCCCCAGAGCTATGACCTCCCTACAAGCCCACCACCCCAGAGCCACGACCTCGTTACAAAACCCCAACTCCAGAGACATGACCTCCATACAAGCCCTCCACCCCAGAGCCATGACCTCCATACAAGCCCTCTTCCCCAGAGCCCTGACCTCCATACAAGCCCACCACCCCAGAGCCACGACCTCCATACAAAACCCCAACTCCAGAGACATGACCACCATACAAGCCCTCCACCCCAGTGCCTTGACCTCCATACAAGACCTCCACCCCAGAGCCCTGACGTCCATACAAGCCCTCAACCCCAGAGCACTGACCTCCACACAAGCCCTCCACCCCAGAGCCATGACCACCACCTTACAGCCCTCCACCCCAGAGCCCTGACCTACAAACAAACCCTCCACCCCAGAGCCATGACCTCCATAGAAGTCCTCCATTCAAGACCCATGACCTCCATACAAACCCTCCACCCTACAGCTACGACCTCCATACAAACCCTCTACTCCAGATCCCTGACCATTATGCAAGCCCTCCACCCCAGAGCCATGACCTCCATATAAGCCCTCCACCCCAGAGCCCTGACCTCCATACAAGCCCTCCACCCCAGAGCCATGACCACCATACAAACCCTCCACCCCAGAGCCATGACCTCCATACAAGCCCTCAACCCCAGAGCACTGACCTTCACACAACCCCTCCACCCCAGAGCTATGACCTCCATACAAACCCTCAACTCAAGAACCCTGACCTTTATGCAAGCCCTCCACCCCAGAGCCCTGACTTCCATCCGAGAGCCATGACTTCCAGACAAGCACTCCATCCCAGAGTCATGACCTCCATACAAGCCCTCCACCCCAGAGACATGACCTCCATACAAGCCCTCCACCCCAGAGACATGGCCTCCATACAAACCCTCCACCCCAGAGCCCTGACCTCCATACAAGCCCTCCAGCACAGAGCCCGGACCTCCATACAAGCCCTCCACCCCAGAGCTATGACCTCCATACAAGCCCTCCACAACAGAGCCATGACCTCCATACAAGACCCCCACCCCAGATCCATGACCTCCATACAATCCCTCCACCCCAGAGCCATGACCTCCATACAAGTCCTCCTCCTCAGAGCCCTGACCTCCATACAAGCCCTCCACCCCAGAGCCCTGACCTCCATATAAGCCCTCCACCCCAGAGCCATGACCTCCATACAAGCCCTCCAGCACAGAGCACTGACCTCCATACAAACCCTCTACCTCAGAGCCATGACCTCCATTCAAGCCCTCTGTCAGGAATCGGCGCTTACCTGAGCCCCGTTCCAACGCTGGCTTCGGGCGCCCGGCCGCAGCAGCTCCTGCCCGGCGGCCACGCCGAGCAGCGGTGGCGGCGGCGGCTCAGGCGGCGCCGCGCACGGCCGCTCTCCTCCCTCGTGCCCGCGCCCGCGTTACTGTCTCGCGCGCGCGAGCACGTAACCTTTATGCCCTCCGGCGGCGCTGCACACAGCGCGCCCGCCGGAGGCTGTAGTGGGAAAAGGTTTGAACCAAGGGGCACAGGCACGCCCCCTTGGTTCAGGCTATGGGCCAATGAGCCCAAAAGAGAGGTTTTGGGCTACACGCCCTTTTTGGTTCCGTCCAATGTTTTCCAAGATTGTAGATGCACCAATCACCTACACTTCCCCTCCCCTGTCTGTCCCTATAAAAGCAATTCCCCCTCAGTTGGGAATTGCCTGTGATAGTGCCTTGTACCTAGTAGCGTTTTGTCTCTTGTGAATATTCTGATCTCCTGTTGCCAACCTTCGCCTGTGTTTTTGACCATCCCCGATCTGATCTCCTGTTGCCGACCTTCGCCTGTGTTTGACCATCCCCGATCTGATCTCCTGTTGCCGACCTCTGCTTGATCCTCGACCACGAATTGTCCAACCCTATTGTTCCGTTGCCATCTCAGAACTTCCGTTGCCGACCCAAAGCCTGTTGGACTTCCGTATACGCTCAGCCATTGGGCTGCTCGGCACCACTTCCAGCCACGGGTTCTCCAGGCCTCTGAACAGTAAGACTCCAATCTTTGAGCCATTGAAGTCCTGGGGGCAACCGATCCCGGGCAGGCGTGCTCTGCGTCCCGGCAAGCGGGGGCTCCTATAGGTGAAGCTGGCTGCGGAGATTGGGGGTTGAGGTCTTACTGAGAGGGCTGGAGTTATCTAAGTGGATCGCTGTAGTATCCAGAGCGTGACACCCTCCACCTCAGAGCCATGACCTCCATACAAGCCCTCCACCCCAGAGCCCTGACCTCCATTCAAGTCCTGCACCCCAGAGCCATGACCTCCATACAAGCCCTCCACCCCAGAGCCATGACCTCCATACAAGCCCTCCACCCCAGAGACATGACCTGCACACAAGCCCTCCACTCTAGAGCCATGACATCCATACAAGCCTTGTACCCCAGAGCCATGACCACCATACAAGCCCTCCACCTCAGAGCACTGACCTCCACACAAGCCCTCCACCCAAGAGCTAAGACAACCATACAAGACCTTCACCCCAGAGACATGATCTGCATACAAGCTCTCCACCAAAGTCACCGCCTCCATACAAGCCCTTCACCCCAGAAAACTGACTTTCATACAAGCCCTCCACCCCAGCGCCATCACCTCCATACATGTCCTCCACTCAAGACCCATGACTTCCATACAAACCATCCACTCCAGATCCCTGACATTTATGCAAGTCCTCCACCCCAGCGCCCTGACCTCCATGCCAGAGCCATAACCTCCATACAAGCCCTCCACCCCAGAGACATGGCCTCCATACAAGCCCCCCCCCAGAGCCCTGACCTCCATACAAACCCTCCATCACAGATCCCTGACCTCTATACAAGTCCTCCACCTCAGAGCCATTACCTCCATACAAGCTCTCCTTCCCAGAGCCATGACCTTCATACAAGCCCTCCATCCCAGAGCCGTGACCTCCATACAAGCCTTCTACCCCAGAGCCATGACCACCATACAAGCCCTCCACCTCAGAGCACTGACCTCCACACAAGCCCTCCATCCAAGAGCCACAACCACCATACAAGACCTTCACCCCAGAGACATGACCTGCATACAAGCTTTCCACCAAAGCCACCGCCTCCATACAAGCCCTTCACCCCAGAAAACTGACTTTCATACAAGCCCTCCACCCCAGAGCCATTACTAGAGATGAGCAAACTTTTGAAAAATTTGATTCGACTGATTCGCCGAATTTTACGCCAAAAATCGTTTCGACCCGAATTTACTTGCGATGAATCGCTATTAAAAACTTGCTGTAACACGCATAGGACGCGTGCTGGGTTAGTGAAATAATACTGTAAATAATTATCACATGCAGATCAGAGGCATCGCTAATAGAATTGCAAAGCGGCACAATTGCAGAGAGTTGATGTGGCATCACTATGAGGGGCCCCTATAGTGCCTGAAAAACACACCCTGGCAGCAGCAGGAGCCCAAAAGTTAGCTGAATCACACCCTGGAGTTGCAAGCAAGCAGCAGGAGCCCAAACATTGCTTTAAAGAGACACTGGAGTTGGCAGCAGGAGCCCAAAAATTGGATGAATCACACACTCGAGTCGCAAGCAGCAGCAGCAGGAGCCCAGACATAGCTTGAAAGAGACACTGGAGTTGGCAGCAGGAGCCCAAAAATTGGCTGAATGACACCCTGGAGTTGCAAGCAGCAGCAGGAGCCCAAACATTGCGTTAAAGAGACACTGGAGCTGGCAGCAGGAGCACAAAAATTGGCTGAATCACACCCTGGAGTTGCAAGCAGCAGCAGCAGGACCCCAAACATAGCTTGAAAGAGACACTGGAGTTTGCAGCAGGAGCCCAAAAATTGGATGAATCACACCCTGGAGTTGCAAGCAGCAGCAGGAGCCCAAACATTACTTTAAAGAGACACTGGAGTTGGCTGCAGGAGGCAAAAATTGGATGAATCACACCCTGGAGTTGCAAGCAGCAGGAGCCCAAACATTGTGTGAAAGACAGCAAGCAGCAGCAGGAGCCCAAACATTACTTTAAAGAGACACTGGAGTTGGCTGCAGGAGCCCAAATATTGGATGAATCACACCCTGAAGTTGGCAGCAGCAGGAGCACAAACATAGCTTGAAAGAGACACTGGAGTTGGCAACAGGAGCCCAAAAATTGGATGAATCACACCCTGAAGTTGGCAAGCAGCAGCAGCAGCCCAAACATAGCTTGAAAAACACACTGGAGTTGGCAGCAGGAGCCCAAAAATTGGATGAATCACACCCTGGAGTTACAAGCAGCAGCAGCAGGAGGAGCCCAAACATTGCTTTAAAGTGACACTGGAGTTGGCAGCAGGAGCCCAAAAATTAGCTGAATTACACCCTGGAGTTGCAAGCAGCAGCAGCAGGAGGAGCCCAAACATTGCTTTAAAGTGACACTGGAGTTGGCAGCAGCCACATCAGGAGCCCAAAAATTGACTGACACACCCTGGAGTTGGCAGCAGCAGGAGCACATACATTAGCTGGAAGGCACACCCTGGAGTTGGCAGCAGCATAAGCAGGAGCCCAAACATTGCTTGAAAGACACCCTGGAGTTGGCAGCAGCAGCAGCAGGAGGCCATAAATTGGCTGAAGGGCACACCCTGAAGTTAGCATCAGCAGGAGCACAAGAATTGGCTGGAAGGCACACCCTGAAGTTGGCATCAGCAGGAGCCCAAAAATTGGCCTAAAGACATAAATATGTTTTGCACCATTTGGAAAGTGAAAAGCGTGGCACCATGCTGAATCTAGTCGCATGCATCAGCCATTGGTGGGTGGAAATCCTGGCTGATCCATCCCTGATTCATTTTCACAAAGGTGAGTCTCTCCACATTTTTAGTTGACAGACGAGTTCTCCTCGCCGTAACTATGGCCCCCGCTGCACTAAACAACCGCTCAGATGGCACGCTACTTGCCGGGCAGGACAGCTTTTCCAGGGCAAACTCTGCTAGTTGCGGCCACAAGCCAAGTTTGGCTGCCCAGAAGTCCAGCGGATCCTCAAGGTGTGTTGGCATGTTCATGTCAAGGTATGACATGACCTGCTGGTTGAGGTCCTGCTCCAGGTCTTCCTGCTGCTCATGAGTAGCCTCATTATGCGGGTGTAGAAAGCTACTCATTAGCGACTGAAGACTGAGGCTGCTGCTGATGGAGCTGTTGCTGCTGCTCCTGCCAACCCCCCCCCAGCAGCCATGGCAGTGGAAGGTGAGCGCAGAGGTCCCCCCGAGTCAGACCTGCGAGAGTATGGACCATGGCGCAGATAGGCATCGGCCAACTGACTACGTAGAATGTCTTTGTAGTAGTTCAGTTTGTCCTCCCTCTCGGCGGGTTTAAAAAATGCCCCCATTTTGTGCCGGAAGCGAGGGTCCAATAAGGTGGACAGCCAGAAGTCATCCTCTTCTGTCTGCTGACTAGATAAACCAGCCATTTCGCCAAGCCTAAACTGTGCTTTACTGGGCCACTCCTCCTCCTCTTCCTCCTCCAGTTCAGCTCCAACGGGGTTCATGTGGCCGTATGATGTAGAGGCCATGTCTCCAGTGCCCTGACCAGCCATGGTTTCCAACATGTGCTGTAGTACATGAAGAAGTGGAATCACGTCGTTCATCCTGTAATCCTGCCGACTGACAAATAAAGTGGCTTCCTCAAAGGGCCTGAGCAAACGTATGAGCTGCCACTGGTTGACATTGAAGTTACACAGGGGAGTCCCCCTATCTGCTTGGATAATCAGGAAAACCGTGATGGCTTTTCTCTGTTCATATAATCGGTCCAACATGTGAAGGGTGGAATTCCAACGGGTGGAAACATCGCAAATCAGACTATGTTGGGGGCTACCGTTCTGACGCTGTAGCTCAAGAAGGGTGTGTTTGGCGGTGTATGAGTCGCTGAAGTGCATGCAAAGTTTTCTTGAAGTTGTAAGGATGTCTTGCAGATGGGGGGAACACTTCAGAAACCGCTTGACAACCAGATTGAAGACGTGAGCCATGCAGGGGGCATGGGTCAGGCTTCCTTGGTGCAGTGCAGACAGAATGTTCTTCCCATTGTCAGTAACCATGATTCCCATTTTAAGTTTTCTTGGAGTAAGCCATGTTTGGATTTCCTGATGAATAAATTTAAGCAGTTCCTCCCCTGTGTGACTCCGTTCGCCAAGACAAACCATGTGAAGCACAGTGTGACACCTCCGTGCCCTGCACACATGGTAGACTGGAGGGGCACTGAGACTTGAGCCTACAGTGGAGGGTGAGGAGATGGCGGAGGATGAGGAGGCCGAGTCGCACGGTGTCACAGGCCCAACGGCAGGGAGCGCGGAGGCCGAAGCGGCGTGACCTGTCCAAGTTGCTGCTGCTGCTGCAAAGGGACCACATTCACCCAGTGGACACGGACAGGCTCAAGGACTGGCCCACCTTCTGTTCAACAAAAGTGTGCAGCGCTGGTACTGCCTTCTTGGCAAAGAAATGACGGCTTGGGACTCTCCACCTCGGCTCGGCACAAGCCATCAGTTCTCTGAAAGGTGCAGAGTCCACCACCTGAAAAGGGAGCGACTGCAGCACCAGCAACTTGGACAGGAGCACATTCAGCTTCTGCGCCGTAGGATGAGTGGGCGCATACTGCTGTCTCTTGGACATGGCTTCGCTGATGGATTGCTGGTGGGATGCATGACTTGGAGGAGGAGGAGCAGGAGCGACAGAGGATGGGTATGATGCACAGCTGCCTTAGGCTGAGGTGCTGGAGCCTTGACTGGCAGACTCCAGTGGCGTGCCACTTGGTGAGGAAGCAGTCTGGCCCACCTCTCCGGAGCCTAGGTTCTCCCAGGCCGCTTTATGGTGACGCATCATATGTTGACGCGGGGCCGTGGTGCTAACATTTGGGTCCTGGCCACGCTTCACCTTCTGCCTACATATCTTGCATGTGGCCATGTTACCCTCCTGCGGATGCTTCAGGAAAAACTGCCACACTGCCGAGTAGCTACTTTTCCCACCCCCTGGCCTCACTGATTCACTGCTGCTGTTGCCAACTACAGGAACCCCTGCTCCACTACCTCCCGATAAGGTAGCCTGCCGCGCAGCAGGTGCTCTACCCTGGCTCCGGCCCCGTTTGGCTCCAGGCTTTACAGTTGTGCCCCCATGCTGACTGTCAACCATGCTGCTAACACCTTGCTGCCTCAGCTGCTGACTCCGGGGCAACCTGCGCCCCTCTTCTCCTGATGATGACCATGAAGCCCCTTCATCACCCGGCTCCCAAGTGCGATCGGCTTCATCGTCATCATCATTATCACCGAGTTGTGGCTGTACGTCACTGATGTTCGTGGATTCGTCAACAGTGTCTGGCGCAGGAGCTGGAACGCTCGCAGCACCCACGACACTGTCCACATCACTATTTGTCTGCCTAGCTAAAGAAGCCACCTCCATTTCTTGGCTGGGCAGTAGCTGCTGACTGTCCTCTATCTGATCGTCCTCCTCACTAAAGAGTGGAGCTGAACCCAAAGCATAGGATACATCACTGGGGGAGGGAACGGCATAGGACAGAGGCAATGGGAGGACAGGGACTGCTCTCGGGGCATGCCAACTCAGGGTTGTGTCAGAGGAACCTACCGACCCTAGACTGGGGGTCTCAGACGTAACTTGTGATGATGTTGATGAGCGCGTTAACCAATCTACCACGGCAGATGCGTTACTGGTGGAGACACGACCGCTAGCACATACTGGCAGATCAGGTCTCTCACCGTGACTCCTGCTGCCACTCGCCCCTAGTCTGCTGCGACCTCTGCCTGCTGAATCTTGGCCTCTGCCACTCCTCTTTGAACATCCTTGCACTTGTCTGCCTGACATTTTTTTGTATTTGAAATGTGCAATAGGTACGATAAAAAATGTGTTTACTTTAAAAAGAAGAAGTTAATAAAGTGAGGGACTGCTTCATATGAGATACCCGGAGGCCTAGTGTTTTGGCAGCAGACCAAAAACCAATTCAAAATGAAATACTTTGATTAATCTGAGGAAGGATGATCAAGCGTATTTAGTATAACAGATAGGCTGCTAAGTGCAGGTTTGGGATGCCCTGCGGCCTGGTGTTTTTTTTTTGTTAAAGGCAGACCAAAAACCAATTCAAAATGAAATACTTTGATTAATCTGAGGAACGATGAACAAGTGTATTTAGTATAACAGATAGGCTGCTTAGTGCAGGTTTGGGATGCCCTGCGGCCTGATGTTTTTTTGTTAAAGGCAGACCAAAAACCAATTAAAAATGAAATACTTTGATTAAGCTGAGGAGGATCAACAAGCGTATTTAGTATAACAGATAGACTGCTAAGTGCAGGTTTGGGATGCCCTGCGGCCTGATTTTTTTTGTTAAAGGCAGACCAAAAACCAATTCAAAATGAAATACTTTGATTAATCTGAGGAAGGATGAACAAGTGTATTTAGTATAACAGATAGGCTGCTTAGTGCAGGTTTGGGATGCCCTGCGGCCTGGTGTTTTTTTGTTAAAGGCAGACCAAAAACCAATTAAAAATGAAATACTTTGATTAAGCTGAGGAGGATCAACAAGCGTATTTAGTATAACAGATAGGCTGCTAAGTGCAGGTTTGGGATAGCCAGGTGGGCTGGTGTTTTTTTTGTTAAAGGCAGACCAAAAACCAATTCAAAATGAAATACTTTGATTAATCTGAGGAAGGATGAACAAGCGTATTTAGTATAACAGATAGGCTGCTAAGTGCAGGTTTGGGATACCCAGGTGGGCTGGTGTTTTTTTGTTAAAGGCAGACCAAAAACCAATTCAAAATGAAATACTTTGATTAATCTGAGGAAGGATGAACAAGCGTATTTAGTATAACAGATAGGCTGCTAAGTGCAGGTTTGGGATGCCCTGCGGCCTGGTGTTTTTTTGTTAAAGGCAGACCAAAAACCAATTCAAAATGAAATACTTTGATTAATCTGAGGAAGGATGATCAAGCGTATTTAGTATAACAGATAGGCTGCTAAGTGCAGGTTTGGGATGCCCTGCGGCCTGGTGTTTTTTTTGTTAAAGGCAGACCAAAAACCAATTCAAAATGAAATACTTTGATTAATCTGAGGAAGGATGAACAAGCGTATTTAGTATAACAGATAGGCTGCTAAGTGCAGGTTTGGGATACCCAGGTGGGCTGGTGTTTTTTTGTTAAAGGCAGACCAAAAACCAATTCAAAATGAAATACTTTGATTAATCTGAGGAAGGATGAACAAGCGTATTTAGTATAACAGATAGGCTGCTAAGTGCAGGTTTGGGATGCCCTGCGGCCTGGTGTTTTTTTTGTTAAAGGCAGACCAAAAACCAATTCAAAATGAAATACTTTGATTAATCTGAGGAAGGATGATCAAGCGTATTTAGTATAACAGATAGGCTGCTAAGTGCAGGTTTGGGATGCCCTGCGGCCTGGTGTTTTTTTTGTTAAAGGCAGACCAAAAACCAATTCAAAATGAAATACTTTGATTAATCTGAGGAAGGATGAACAAGTGTATTTAGTATAACAGATAGGCTGCTTAGTGCAGGTTTGGGATGCCCTGCGGCCTGGTGTTTTTTTGTTAAAGGCAGACCAAAAACCAATTAAAAATGAAATACTTTGATTAAGCTGAGGAGGATCAACAAGCGTATTTAGTATAACAGATAGACTGCTAAGTGCAGGTTTGGGATGCCCTGAGGCCTGATTTTTTTTGTTAAAGGTAGACCAAAAACCAATTCAAAATGAAATACTTTGATTAATCTGAGGAAGGATGAACAAGTGTATTTAGTATAACAGATAGGGTGCTTAGTGCAGGTTTGGGATGCCCTGCGGCCTGGTGTTTTTTTGTTAAAGGCAGACCAAAAACCAATTAAAAATGAAATACTTTGATTAAGCTGAGGAGGATCAACAAGCGTATTTAGTATAACAGATAGGCTGCTAAGTGCAGGTTTGGGATAGCCAGGTGGGCTGGTGTTTTTTTGTTAAAGGCAGACCAAAAACCAATTCAAAATGAAATACTTTGATTAATCTGAGGAAGGATGAACAAGCGTATTTAGTATAACAGATAGGCTGCTAAGTGCAGGTTTGGGATACCCAGGTGGGCTGGTATTTTTTTGTTAAAGGCAGACCAAAAACCAATTCAAAATGAAATACTTTGATTAATCTGAGGAAGGATGAACAAGCGTATTTAGTATAACAGATAGGCTGCTAAGTGCAGGTTTGGGATGCCCTGCGGCCTGGTGTTTTTTTTGTTAAAGGCAGACAAAAACCAATTCAAAATGAAATACTTTGATTAAGCTGAGGAAGGATGAACAAGCGTATTTAGTATAACAGATAGGCTGCTAAGTGCAGGTTTGGGATGCCCTGCGGGCTGGTGTTTTGTTTGTTAAAGGCAGACCAAAAAATATTTAAACTAATCCAGTTATATTATGATAAATGCTTGTGTGTAACAGATAGGGTTAAATAAGCCACTGCATAGATGGCATGCACAGTGGCCAGGAATGTTTACAGCACAAAGAACTGAAATTGAATTGAAAACTGATCTGGCTAATGAAAAAAAAATGTTCCCTGTCACTTCTAAGCTGTCCCTGGCTGGAAGGTTCCGGTCTTTCCCTATCTTTCCCTGGCTCTGTCTACCTCTCTGTCTGCCTCTCTGACTCTCCCTGCCTGTCTGTAAGTCTCTCCCTGTCTGCAGCAACCTCCGTTCTGTCTGCAATGCAAGGCTGAAATGCGCACAAGCAAGATGGCCGCCGCTTTATATAGCACAGTGACGTCACCGGGCTTCCTGGCTGCTGATAGGCTGCATGTGACTTACCCATGATACCTTGCCTCAGGGGGTATGTCTGGACATGTTCATCCACCATTTTAGAATGCCTGTAATTGAAATAAATGGAGTTTAAAGGAAAACTTCGATCGATCGAATCGTGGGGAAATTCGGATTTGTTCAGAATCGAATTTTCCATGAAATTCGGAACGAACCCGGGTTCGTCCGGATCGATTCGCTCATCCCTAGCCATTACCTCCATGTCCTCCACTCAAGATCCCTGACCTCCATACAAACCATCCACTCCAGATCCCTGATCTCTATGCAAGCCCTCCCCCTCAGCGCCCTGACCTCCATGCCAGAGCCATAACCTCCAAACAAGCCCTCCACCGCAGAGCCATGACCTCCAGACAAGCACACCATGCAGGAACAATGACCCCCATACAAGCCCTCCACCCCAGAGACATGGCGTCCATACAAGCCCTCCATCACAGAGCCCTGACCTCTATACAAGATCTCCACCTCAGAGCCATGACCTCCATGCAAGCCCTTCACCCCAGAGCCATTACCTCCATACAAGCTCTCCTTCCCAGAGTCTTGACCTCCATACAAGCCCTCCACCCCAGTGCCATGACCTCCATACAAGCCCTCTACCCCAGAGCCCTGACCTCCATATAAGTCCTCCACTCCAGAGCCCTGACCTCCATACAAGCCCTCCACCCCAGAGCCATGACCTCCATACAAGCCCTCCACCCCAGAGCCATGACCTCCATACAAGCCCTCCAGCACAGAGCACTGACCTCCTTACAAGCCCTTCACCCCAGGCCATGAGCTCCATACAAGCCCTCCACCCCAGAGCCATGACCTTCATACAAGCCTTCTTCCCCAGAGCCATGACCACCATACAAGTCCTCCACTTCAGAGCACTGACCGACACACAAGCCCTCCACCCAAGAGCCAGGACCACCATACAAGACCTTCACCCCAGAGACATGACCTGCATACAAGCCCTCCACCAAAGCCACGGCCTCCACACAAGCCTTCCACCCCAGAAAACTGACTTTCATACAAGCCCTCCACCCCAGAGCCATCACCTCCATACAAGTCCTCCACTCAAGACCCATGACCTCCATACAAACACTCCACTCCAGATCCCTGACCTTTATGCAAACCCTCCACCCCAGCGCCTTGACCTCCATCCCAGAGCCATGACCTCCAGACAAGCCTTCCACCCCAGACCCATGACCTCCAGACAAGCACACCATCCAGGAACAATAACCTCCAAACAAGACCTCCACCCCAGAGACATGGCCTCCATACAAGCCCTCCACCCCAGAGTCCTGACCTCCGTACAAGTCCTCCATCACAGAGCCCTGACCTCTATACAAGTCCTCCACCTCAGAGCCATGACTTCCATACAAGCCCTTCACCCCAGAGCCATTACCTCCATACAAGCTCTCCTTCCCAGAGCCCTGACCTCCATACAAGCCCTCCACCCCAGTGCCATGACCTCCATACAAGCCCTTCACCCCTGACCTCCATATAAGTCCTCCACCCCAGAGCCATGACCTTAATACAAGCCCTCCACCCCAGAGCCATGACCTCCATAGAAGTCCTCCATTCAAGACCCATGACCTCCATACAAACCCTCCACCCTACAGCTACGACCTCCATACAAACCTTCTACTCCAGATCCCTGACCATTATGCAAGCCCTCCACCTCAGAGCCCTGACCTCCACACAAGCCATCCACCCAAGAGCCAGGGCCACCATACAAGACCTTCACCCCAGAGACATGACCTGCATACAAGCCCTCCACCAAAACCACGACCCCCACACAAGCCCTCCACCCCAGACAACTGACTTCCATACAAGCCCTCCACCCCAGAGCCATCACCTCCATACAAGTCCTCCACTCAAGACCCATGACCTCCATACAAACACTCCACTCCAGATCCATGACCTTTATGCAAGCCCTCCACCCCAGCACCCTGACCTACATCCCAGAGCCATGACCTCCAGACAAGCCCTCCACCCCAGAGCCCTGACCTCCAGACAAGCACACCTTCCAGGAACAATGACCTCCATACAAGCCCTCCACCCCAGAGCCCTGACCTCCGTACAAGCCCTCCATCACAGAGCCCTGACCTCTATACAAGTCCTCCACCTCAGAGCCATGACTTCCATACAAGCCCTTCACCCCAGAGCCATTACCTCCGTACAAGCTCTCCTTCCCAGTGTCATGACCTCCATACAAGCCCTCCACCCCAGAGCCATGACCTCCATACAAGCCCTCCACCCCAGATCCCTAAACTCCATACAAGCCCTCCACCCCAGAGCCATGACCTCCATAGAAGTCCTTCACTCAAGACCCATGACCTCCATACAAACCCTCCACCCTACAGCTATGACCTCTATTCAAACCCTCCACTCCAGATCCCTGACCTTTATGCAAGCCCTCCACCCCAGAGCCCTGACCTCCATACAAGCCTTCCACCCCAGAGCCATGACCTCCATACAAGCCCTCCATTCCAGAGCCATGAGCTATGTACAAGCCCTCCACCCCAGAGTCATGACCTCCATACAAGCCTTCCACCCCAGAGCCGTGACCTCCATACAAGCCCTCCACCCCAGAGCCCTGACCTCCATACAATCCCTCCACCCCAGAACCATGACCTCCATACAAGCCCCCCACCCCAGAGCCTTGACCTCCATACAATCCCTCCACCCCAGAACCATGACCTCCATACAAGCCCTTCACCCCAGAGACATGACCTCCATACAAGCCCTCCACCCCAGAGCCATGACCTCCATACAAGCCCTCCACCCCAGAGCCATCACCTCCATACTAAACCCTCCACCCCAGAGCCATGAGCTAAGTACAAGTCCTCCACCCCAGAGCCATGACCTCCATACAAGCCCTCCATCCCAGACCCCTGACCTCCATACAAGCCCTCCACCCCAGAGCCATGACCTCCATACAAGCCCTCCACCACAGAGCTATGACCTCCATACAAGCCCTCCACCTCAGAGCCCTGACCTCCATACAAGCCCTCCACCCCAGCGCCATGACCTCCATACAAGCTGTCCACCCCAGAGCCATGAGCTCTGTACAAGCCATCCATAAAACTTGTCAAGCCCTTTGAAACCACTTGTGTATAATGTGCTTGGTGCAGTGGTCCTCTGGCCGTAATGGAGTGGGCTGCTATCAACATTTTAGACTGTGGGAGACCTACCATGCCACCCAATCTTAAAAATGTAAATGTTATGTCCTATGAATGCGTTTGTGTTCAGTGTTCTTGATGCAAGGCCGTACTGGGGTAAGCTGGGCAATTTATGGACCTACCATGCACCTAACTCTTTAAAATACAATTGTCAATACTATCGTTTATGTGCAATGTACTGGCTGCAGTTTTGGGGTAGGCTGCTATCTTTCAGTCTATGGGAGTCCTACCAATGTGCTGGCTGCAGAGGTCCTCTGACCATACTGGGGTAGGCTGCTATCTTTCAGTCTATGGGAGTCCTACCAAAATGCTGGCTGCAGAGGTCCTCTGACCATACTGGGGTAGGCTGCTATCTTTCAGTCTATGGGAGTCCTACCAATGTGCTGGCTGCAGAGGTCCTCTGACCATACTGGGGTAGGCTGCTATCTTTCAGTCTATTGGAGTCCTACCAATGTGCTGGCTGCAGAGGTCCTCTGACCATACAGGGGTAGGTGCTATCTTTCAGTCTATGGGACACCTACCTATGTGCTGGCTGCAGAGGTCCTCTGACCGTACTGGGGTAGGCTGGCTAACTTCTGGACTCTGGGAGACCTGCAATGGATTGTCACTCAATATAATGTAATTGTTAAGTCCTGTGATACCTCTTGTGTGTGGTGCAGTGGTCATCTGGCCATAAAAGGTTAAGCTTGCTCATTTATGGCCTGTGGATCTTCAGTGCCAAATATTTGAGGTGTAATGGCCTGCAATGACCCTCTGCCTTCCAGCATGGACCTGGCTTTTGGAATGGAATTGCCATGGAATTGCTTTACCAGTTTCTCCCTTACCCATGGACACATTTAAATTAGCTGCCAGCCTTTTTAAGAGTGTTTCTGTGCAATTTGGGTGTTGGCTGCCTATTAAGCTTTCCAATCTCCCCCATGGACTATAATGGTATTTGGGTTTGTGTGTGGTTCAGGTGGGGACTGTGTGTATCAGGAGACAAGCATATTCTGTCCAATTTGGCAGAATCCACATTAAACTAAATAGGGGTCCCTTTGATATCATCACTATTGGCTAGTAAAATACTAGTGAAATACGCTATGACAATAAAACTATTAGTTTAGACAATAAAACGTATTAGTCAATATTTTTAGTCCAGTTTACCGCGTTCTTGCTTTAGGATTTGGTTGCAGAAATACGGCACCTGCCCAAGGAAGAAGCTTGAGGATTTCTTCTCCAAAGTGAGAAGTTTAATGATTTTTTAGATATCATGCAACCCTTTATTTCCTGGTTCCTCAGGCTGTAGATCATTGGATTGGCCAATGGAGTCACCACAGTGTAACCTAAGGAGATGATTTTTTTCACTTTTGGGTTGTACAGCTCAGAAGGAACCATGTAAATGGCAACTAATGTTCCAAAGTACATCCAGACAGATATGAGGTGGGAGGTGCAGGTGGAGAACGCCTTCTGCCTTCCCTTCATGGTGGAGATCCTACTGACTGTAATAAATATGGCTGCATAGCTCGCTATGATCAGAGCCAATGGGAACATGCAAAAAACAATGTCTAACATCAGATGTCCCATTTGTACTAGGTAAGTACTTGAGGAAGACAGATTTAATATGGGCTTTAAATCACACACATAATGGTCAATAACATTAGAATGGCAGAAATGTAGCCTTGAAATAAAAATAGTTTCAGCAAAACGAATTAGGAATCCTAAGATCCAGGTTGTGAGGACCAGGCGATTCCGAGTCTCAACGTTCATCAGTGAGGTGTATCTAAGAGGGTAACAAATGGCCAAACACCTGTCCAATGCCATTAATGCGAGGAAGAGGATCTCCGATGAGCAAATTGAAACAAATAAATATATGTAGCTGAAGCAATAACCGAGAGATAAAGAACCACCATTGCCCCAGACCACATACAGAATGTTGGGAAAGATAATGGACGTGAACAGCATTTCATTCAGGGAAAGATTTGCAAGAAAAATGTACATGGGGGTGTGAAGTTTTGGGCTCACAATAATCACTACGAAAACCAAAGTGTTTCCAATAAACCCGATGAAAAAAGCGATTAGAAAGAAAACAAAAAGAACGGGTTTCATCTGATGGGGCTGGCCAAACCCTAGAAGGGTTACATGCGTTACACGTGTCTGGTTCTCCGCACACATGGCCGCCAACTAGAGAAGATTGGAGAGTCTGCACATCTGAAATGATTCCAGTCTGGTGTCAGGCTCCTTGGAGATGTTCTTAAACAAACAGAAGTGAAAATCAGAAGTTTTTTTGGTTGTGTCTGGCCCAGTTTATCAAAGCCCTAACCATAGTTAGCATAGGATGGATAATCCATAGTGATCAGCAGCTTGTTTAAAAAGATGGCGCTACATTATTTCGCATCATTTTTACTAAGAATAATAGGTTAAAAACAATTTAAAAATCACATATAGAAAAAACAATGGTAGGGGTAAAATTCCTGACTTTCACCCTGTTATAAATGTGTACAGATGATATGACAGAATAAATATTCACCATTGGATATTACTTATTCATACTTACTAGTATATAATTCATCAAGTGTTATGGAATAGGGAAATGTTTAATTCACCATTATTCCACTTAATAATTTCCTGAACTTCCAGACGGGGTTTACCCCACATAACTGCAAGCGATAGAGATAAAGGTCAATAGGACACAATTAGGTTTATTCAGTTATTAATTTTTCCTACCCAGACTGCCTCCCATGGATCCGGGGGTTAATATTACATCAAACAGGGTGCTGAGGAGGTCAAAGACCTGGACCCGATGGTTCCTCAAACATTGTAAAACAGCAAGTCCCCCTCTCCACATCCCCTAAAACAATCCAAACTTTCTGAACAAGATGATCACATTTTACAGTAATAACCTACAATATTCTTACTAGAGCCTCCCACTAATCTCTAATCACTCTACTGACACCGCCCCTCATCGAAGTTACTACTGATCTGCTAACCACCAAATATTCTTCCTCTATTCTCATTCTTCTCAGCCTATCCTCGGCATTCAACAACCATGCTCTGCTTCTAAATATCGAGACTCTTCTTTTGGATCCGAGGGGTTAATGTTACACCAAGCAGGGTGCTGAAGAGGTCATATGGCTTGATGAAGAGCCTCCCCGTCCGTTTTCCCATTGGTTTTGGGCTGTTATCGGGTCAGGAAAGGGTGCTATGTTGGTTTTAGTGTGCGTTTATACGGTTAGGTGTGCGCTCAGCCGCCTTTCCGATTGTCGGCTCACAAGAGGCTGTTGCCGGGAAAACGGACGACTCGTTCATTGGTCCGTTTTTTCAGTGATGCAGAGCCTTGATTTCCGATTGAAATCACCCTAGTAAAACTTGGCCGCCGAGCCTTCACTTACGGGCAGTCTGACCAGCCGTATTTGAGCTCCATGCTTTTTGGGAATGCATTCCTCTGTGGGCCAACATCAAAGGCGCCAGCTACGCGGTCTGGTAGTTCTGAGTATGGCAGAAACCAGGCTGCAGCGCACGCCTTTGGACATCGATGGCATGAGTGACGTGACCGTGTTTCTCTCTATGCCTTGTATAGCGAGCTGCGGCCATGGTTAGCCCCCACCACAAGAAAGGGGCATGCAATTGCAGGTATTATTATTATTATTGTTTATTTATATAGCGCCATCATCTTCTGTAGCGCTGACCAAATTGGTTGGCTGCCTGCAATTTTTGGCGAATGGCTTGTTCCAGAGACTGGGTGCCTTCTACGTGGGGATGTCCCAGTCTACGCTAAGCCGCAGCCTAACCAAGTTTTTGGATGGCATGGCTACCCTGGCACAGAATTATATTTTTTTCCCTCAAACAGGTGCCTGGAATGCGGTTAAGCTGGGCTTTTATAACATAGCCCAACGTCATTGGTGCAATCGATTGCACACATGTATCGCTCATCCCCCCTGCGGACCAGGAATATCTGTTCAGGTATGTGGTTTGGGTCTGCTTTTTTTTTTTTAAACATTTTTTAAGCCTCACACTAATTCCACTTTTTGTTGGCTTTGTGCAGGAACAGGAAGATGGGCCATTCCATCAATGTTCAGGCAGTGGCGGGCCCTGATCTTCAATTTTTCAGTCTGTTTGCTGGGTTTCCTGGGTCCAAGCATGATGCGCATATTTTGAGGAACTCCAGCCTCTATCAACGGTTTCAATCTGGAGATATTTCTGGAGGATGGTGTCTTAAAGTTGTAGTTGTTGTCCCCCATGTTTAAATGTGGATTTGCCAGCACCCCACTAATCTGTGAGACATTTCCATGAAACTTGCAAACTTTATTATTGTTTTAGTTTTTAATTTAAATTTAATGGGTGAAGGGATTCACCACTATTGTGTTATGTTCTGGCCCTCTTATCTCAGTAGCATTCCACAGACATTTTTAATGAGTGTACAGGTTGGATGTGTTTGTAGCCTCATCAAAAATGTCAATTCCTCCCACCATACCTAGCTCACCTATTTGTCCCTGTGTACTAATCTTTCTATGCACACCTAAACCTTTTTTTAGGCATCCTACTTATGTTTGTCTTTTGGATTTTTGCAGGTGACTCAGGCTATCCCTTGTTACCATGGCTGCTCACACCCATCCTGCACCCATCTTCCCAGGCACAGGAGCGCTACAACACAGCCCATAGGAGGTCTCGCTCTGTGGTGGAACATGCCTTTGGGTTGTGGAAGATGCGTTTCCGATGTCTGGATCAGAGTGGGGGTTCTCTTCAGTATCAGCCTGGCAAGGTTATCCAAATAATTCTTGCCTGTGGGGTCCTGCACAACCTTGCCATTAGAAGCAGGATTGCTCGATATACTGACCTGGCTGCAGAACCTTTCCCTATTTCTGACGAGCAGACTCCTCCTTACACTGGTACACAAAGTGGGCCAGCACACACAATCCGTGCTGACCTTGTGGCCAATGTATTTTCTTGAAACCACCCCCTGTCTTCAGGCTGGGGAAGATTAAATCACACCTAATAAGTGTTACATCCTGTTACCAATGCGACTATAAATGCATTTCAAATGGGCTTTACCTCTGCTGCCGGCGCATGTCCATTTTTTTTAAACTATATTATTTGAGGTCCCCAAATGTCCGCTTGATTTGTTCTATATCTCGACGGACAGAATCCCATAATCCTCACAAACAGCATTGGCAACAGCCATGCTTTGTGCATCGCAAAAACGGGCTGTTAGGGACCCACGGTGTAGTTGGCGCCCACATGGGTGTGTGGTGTCCCCTGCATCACTTGAAATAGATGGTTGGCTATCTAGGGAGTCGTGTGTGGTTCTTGTGCTTAGGGGGGAGGTTGATGGTGTGTGTGTGCTGCTCTGGGTTAATGTCTGGGTGCCTGTGGAGCTTTCACCTGTTGAGCTGGATGTTGAATCTGAGTTACTGGAAGTTTGAGAACCAGAGGGTTGAAGTGGAGGGGTGGGTGACCTGGGTGGAGGGTTTGGCACTATGCTTACCCTTGCTGATGTGTTTGGTTCTGTGGGTATGCTTGGTGTGTTGCGGAGGAGGATGCTGCAGGGTCTTAATAGATTTGTCACCCTTGTGTGCTCGTGCTGTTTTTGCAGGTTGTGGAGAATGTGTCAATGGATCCTTGCTCCTGCGTTTTTTTGGTTGTGCCTGTGTCTGTGGAGTAACCACCGTTTTAGTCGGGGCATGTTCAGCATGGGTGTTGTGCCTGCTCTTTTTTTTTTTTGGGGAGGAGGCATGTGTGCGGCTACTATGTGCCTCGGGGCTTTTGTGGCTCTTTCTGCTCCCTTTTGGTCTGCTCATAATGATATGGTATCCAACACAGAGCTGAGTGCATTGTGCTTTAAATATGTTTCCCGTGTGGGCGTGTTTAACAGCGTGAGTGCCTGCATGCGCGCGTGCGCGCAGGCACGCACGTCACCGCGGGGGAACGTCATAGCTATACCCGGAAGAGCAAGAAAAGATGTCTCCCGCTATCTACACCCAGGAGCAGGACGAAAACATCATGGATGTCAGTAGGCGAGCGTGCGTTTATGTGGGCGCATACACTACTTGTAATAAAAAAAAAACAAAGCGCAATAATAGTCTGGAACAACTTACTTTGTAACGTCAAATACAAGCCCACCTTAGTTTAACACATGTACGCAGCTACAAACTAGGCTAGATGCAGATTGTAGAACTAGGCCAATGTGAGTCATAAAGAGGATACTAAAGTGACTTTAGGTAGGGTATGAAACTTGGACATGTATTTTGGGGAGTAATGCTGGGTTATTGTGTATTTTCCAAACAGATGATGCTGAGGAATCGCTACGACTTCCTGCCGTCTACGAGAAGAGCACGTTGTCGCTGGTGGTGGTGGACACGATAGCCTGAAGAACCCAAACCACCTATACCTTCACCCAGATCGCCCAACACTGGTCCGATTTAAAGAGGAGGCATAGGCCCCAGGTGAGGCGGTACTTCGCAAAACATTTTCCAGGTAAGTGTATATACTTGACATGCAAGAATCACACTGGCCCTGGCTGGGCGTGTTTGGATGATTGTGTTTTCCATGAATGGAATATGCGGTTCCACCCCACCCGGACAAGAACACGCAGCCCAGTGTTGGGCGATTCTGGTGAAGGAATAGGTGGTTCATCGCCAGTGACAACGGCCACCCCCTCCTCTGCCAGTGAGTATGAGGAGCCACTGGACCTCAGCATGCAGGGGAGGGGGGAATCTGACGGCAGGGAGTCCAGCTTAACAGATCCACAACCTCACTCCGGTAAGGGGAAGTAAGTTAGATATGTGCTAATACATGCATTAAATACAGATACTCATGTGCACTATTGTTAGTTGTAGATTCAGACGTCGCTGGGCCATCCCAAGGGGGAGTCGAGGAAGGGGGCCAAAAGGAAGAGGTGGCTGGGGAAGGTGAGTGAAATGATGCATAGAAGCATAACTCAATCTGACATTCATGAGACAACAACAGTCTCTAATATCCGTGTGTTTGTGATCCAGATTCACAGCAGCAACCGGGGGAGGAAGAAAGAAAGCGCCGTCCCTTTAAGGAGGGCAGCCCACATGACTGGCCTGCGCTCCGTCCGGAGGCAGACCAGCCATGGGGGAAGTGGTCACTGGGGGGAAGTGACCTCAAAGGGGGGGGGAGTATAAAGGGACGTTTGTCCCCCTCCCCTTCCTCTTTGACCCCCGGCGTGGATGACGAGCGGTCTGACTGACGCTCGTCCACCCAGGCAAGTGACCATGGAGGCCCTTTTAGATGCGCTGCGCAGGGAGGCCGGGCGGCGAGGCGAGGACTGGGTGAGGAGCTTACTGCCCCCCCAGTCCGCCTCGCCGCCACCTCCCTCCCGCCCCCGACGGGCACGCCGGTCCATCGCCCGGCTTAGCCCGTCGCCACCCCGGCGACACGCGCGGCGGGGGATGGACGCGGCGCCCGCCGCGCCTGCTGTTCCCCCCCTCCGTCCCCCCACCCCTCCCACCCCTCCCAATGCGTCGCGGCCCTCACCTGCGGGCCGTGGAAGGCGAGCCTCAGCTCGTTCTCGTCGGGGGGAGGCGGGTGCTCCAGCGCCTCCCCCGTGTTCCTCCGCCGGCCGCGCTCCGGCGGCGTGTGTTCGCCTCTCCCTCTCTGGGCAGGGAGAGGCTGCTGCTGCTGCCGGGGCGCAGGCTCCGCCCCCACATCACTCGGGCTCCCGGCCTGCGCGCCGGGGCTCGGGGCAGAAGAGGCCTGCCTCCCCCTCCCCTGTGGCTGGGGTTGAGGCAGGCACGTGGGGGCCGTCGGCTCCGCCCCCTCCTCGCTCGTCGGTGCGGCCCGAGCAGCGCTGCTCGGGCCGCAGGAGGTCTGCTGCTCCCCGCCGTTCCCGTGGGCGGGGAGCTGCGCCTCTGCCAGTACCCCCCCCCGGCGGGGGGGGGGACCATGCGGGCCCGGCGAGCTCGCTGCGAGCAGCCGGGCTCGCCCACAAACACGCCCCCTTTCCCCCCCCCTCCCCCTCCCCGCGTACAAGCCGGCGGAGGGGGCTCCTCTCCTCCTCCCCCCCCGCCCCCCTTCCGCCAGGGTCCTCCACGGGGGTCAAGGCTCCGCTCCAATCGGAGCGGAGAGCGGCCGTGGGGGAGGGGACCCCCCCTCCCCCAGGTCTAGTAGTGGGGCCCCCGGCGTCCTGTGGGACGCCGGCGGGGGCTCCCAAGCAGCACACCACACACGCATACACCCCCTTTTCGCCCCCCGCGCTGACCCCCCCTTCTCCCATAGCGCATGCCCCCTGGCGGGAGCGCCGCCCCCTCACCCCCCTTTTTTCGCTCCGCTGGCGCCCCCGCCGCACACCTTTCCCCCGGCGACACGGGATGCCCCCCTCCCCCCCATGGCTCCCTCGGCCTGGCGGGTCCCCGCGTCCCTGAGCGCCTGGCCCTTTGACCTTACGGCCCCCTAGCCGGGGGAGCTGGTGCGCATGGCGTCCTCCCCGGCCCATTCCCATTTAGGTCCAGGCTCTGCGGACATGCGCGCATGCGGCCGGGGGCTCGGCTTCCCGGCCAGTACCGGCTGCTCGCCTCTCCTCTTTTCTTCGCAGGCGGTGGCCGACCAGGACACGGTGGCGGGCGGCACGGCGGTCGAGGCACCAGGAGGGCGGTTGGAGGCCAGCGGCAGCCGGGCAGGCGGACGGTCGGGGGCGGCGATCGGCTCCCGGGCGCCATCATCTTCCGGCAGCGTGGCGGCGGCACCAGGAACTGCGGTGGCGTCAGGATGTCCGGCGGGTAGCGGGTCCCTGGACCAGTCGGGCCCAGGGACTCAGGACTTGGATCGGCGCACGGGAGGACCAGGCGGCGGGAGCACCACGCAGGGTGAGCCACAAATGTTTGCTAATGTCATGTCAGTATCGCAAGCAGGGGATGGGGTGTCTGGGGGCATAGGTGCAGGGGTGGCAGGTTTTATGGCAGGGGTGAGGGAGTTGTTAGCCAGGTGGGACTCGGGGGAGTGCGGGGGGTCCAAGGGGGCGCCACAGGGGCCGGCGGCAGTTTGGGCACCAAGGTTGCCGGGGGCGACAAGTGGCGCCGGGGGGGGGGGTCTCTGGAGCAAGGGGCGGCGCAGGTAGATATCGGGGGGGGGAATGCTGAAGATACGGGTTTGGGCGAGCTGGGGGGGGGGATAGGTCCCTACCGATTTCGGATTCGGCCAAGGGGAACACTTACGTGTGTTTCGAGGGTCCGCTTGGAGGGCACCTAAAACAGGAGGTGAGGGAGAAAATATGGCGCAGGGAGTACGTGGATATATTTACGTTGCTGCCCTTGGAGCGTTTTGGGATTGAGGGGTGGGAAAAAGGGAGGGAGTACCGGAAGGAAGAGGATGAGGATAGGAGGCGTTTTCGGCTGATCCCGAGGACTTTCGGGAATTGGCTGCAGGCGTTCGCTATACTGGCGAGCGTTATTGGGGAGAGGAACCCAGAATACTGCTCGTCGCTTTTTTGTTATCTGGACGTCATTTGGGAGGCTCACCGGGTGTATGGGGGCTTGGCCTGGCTTCGGTACGACGAGCAGTTCCGGCAACGGATGTCGGTGAGTGAGAGGTTGGGGTGGGATCATAGGGATATAGGGCTGTGGTTGAGGGTGATGAATGCGAGGGGGGGGGTATACCCAGCTGCCGGGGGGGGGGATCATCCCCCTTTCAAGGGGCCGCCACTTCAATGGGGTCGGGAGGGGCGGATTTGGCCAGGCGGGGTTTGTGCTGGGCCTTCAATGACTCCTTCTGCAAATGGGGGCCCACGTGTAAATTCCGGCACGAATGTTCAGGCTGCGGAGGGAGCCACTCAGCTGGGAGATGTTTTAAGAAGGGATGGGGGGGCGGCCGCAGAGGGGCCGAGGGTATTGGAAAAGGGGGTATCTCCGGTGAAAGGGGCAGAGATGGGCCCCTGGCTAAGTAAGTACCCTGATCAAGGGATGGCGCGTTTGCTGGGTGAGGGCTTCGAGTCGGGTTTTCGGATTCCATGTGCAGCGCCTCCTAGGGTGCGCTCGCTTAAGAATCTGAAATCGGCTCGGGAACGGCCCGAGGTGATTAGGGAAAAGTTGGGGAAAGAAGTTTCTTTGGGGCGGATGGCGGGCCCATTTAGCGTCCCCCCTCTGGAGGATCTGGTGGTGTCCCCGTTGGGGGTTGTGCCCAAGAAGGAGAGAGGCAAATTTCGCCTCATACACCACCTGTCTTTCCCGAGGGGTGGGTCGGTGAATGATGGGATAGACAAAGAGCTGTCATCGGTGTCTTATACGTCGTTTGACTTCGCTTTGGATATGGTAAGGGAAGCAGGCCCCGGGGCATTGATGGCAAAAACCGATATCGAATCTGCGTTTCGGCTGCTACCAGTGCATCCGGATAGCTTGTATCTTTTGGGGTGTTTTTTCGAGGGGGGGTATTACGTGGACCGGTGTCTCCCAATGGGGTGTTCAATTTCGTGCGCCTATTTTGAAGCCTTTAGCTCGTTCTTGGAGTGGGTGGTAAAGGAAAGAGCGGGCGTGGGGTCCGTCACTCATTACCTAGATGATTTTTTGTGCGTAGGGCCGGGGGGCACCAGGGTGTGCGAGTTGTTGTTGGCGACCATGTTAAATGTTTTTGGGGTTTTTGGGGTGCCGGTGGCACACGACAAGACGGAAGGTCCAGCAACCACGATAAAATTCCTGGGGATCGAGATCGACACGGTAAAGAGGGTATGTAGGCTGCCGAGGGATAAAATTGAGGATTTGGTTGGGGGTTTGGAGGGGGCTCTGGGGGCCAAGAAGGTCACGTTGGTGCGGCTGCAGTCAGTGCTCGGGAAGCTGAACTTCGCGTGCCGGGTTTTGCCTATGGGAAGGGTGTTCACCAGGCGCCTATCACTGGCGACGGCGGGAGTTCGGGAGCCGCATCACTTCATCCGGTTGACGGCGGCGATGAAGGAGGACATCAGGATGTGGATCACTTTCCTGAGGTCTTTCGACGGGCTGGCGTACTGGCAGGACCCGGTGAGGGCAAATGACGAGCTTGAGCTCTTCACGGATGCGGCGGGCTCAGTAGGTTTTGGGGCCTACTTGGGGGGGAGATGGTGTGCGGGCCCCTGGCCAGGGCGGTGGCGGGACTCAGACCTGGTGAGGAATTTGGCTTTTTTGGAATTATTCCCACTGGTGGTGGCGGTGACGTTATGGGGAGAGGTGCTGAGGAACAAGGCGGTGTGTTTCCGGTCAGACAACATGTCGGTGGTTGCGGCAGTTAACACGCAGACCTCGTCTTCACTACCGGTGGTGGTGCTGCTCAGGCAGCTGGTGTTGGGTTGTTTGCGGTATAATGTGTGGTGCAGGGCGGCGCATGTCCCCGGGGTGGAAAACGGGATAGCTGACGCTCTTTCTCGTTCGCAGTGGGAACGCTTCAGGAAGTTGGCACCCGAGGCGAGGGAAGTCGGCGAGTCATGCCCCAGTTGGCTGCTGGAAATACTGTAAGACGCCTGTTTGGCTTGATTCAAAAGTCAGTTGCACCATCTACTTGGGCTTCATATGTAAAGACGTGGCAGCAGTGGTGGGCCTTGGCGGAGGAGTTCGGGGTGCCTGGAACGGAGGTCGATAGGCAAGGGTTGTTGATCTTGTACGTGTGCGAGTTGTTGGAGGGCGGCGCGACCCCGGCTTCGGTTGACAAAAAGATGTCGGCTTTGGCGTTCCTGTGCCATCTGGAGGGCTGGGTGGATATGACCAAGGCGTTTTGGGTGCGGCAGGCACTGAAGGGGTGGCGGAAAGAGCACAGGAGGGCTGATAACAGGCGGCCGGTGTCATGGGGTTTGTTGGGGGGGATTTTCAGTGTTTTGTCCCGGGTTTGTGCGTCGGGTTTCGAAGTGAGTTTGTTTAGGGCTGCATTTTCGCTGGCATTCTTTGGGGCCCTGAGAGTGGGGGAGCTGGTAAGCCCTAGTAAGCGGGTACCCGGTGGGTTGGGTTTGGGTGACGCAGTGACGTCGGAGGAAGGGGTGGCGTTACGGATAAGGCGGTCTAAGACAGATCAGCGGGGGCGGGGGGTTAGTATCTTTTTGGGGAGGTTGCGGCAATGTGATTCATGTCCGGCTGCTGCGGTCGAGGAGTTCCTGAGGGTGAGGCCGAGTGGGAACGGTACGCTACTCATGCACGAGGATGGTTCCTTCTTGTCGCGGTTCCAGTTTTTGGCGGTTTTTAGGAAGTGTCTTGAGGAGTTGGGGTTGGAAAGCAGCGAATATGGTACCCACTCGTTTCGTATTGGGGCCGCAACAGAGGCGGCTAGGCTGGGGCTGCCGGATGACTTAATAAAGAGGCTGGGGATGTGGGAATCGGCGCGGTTTCGGCGGTACATTCGGCCGGACAGGATTGATCAGTTGTACAGGTGATTGAGTGGATCGGTCGATAACTTTTTTCCCACCTCCTTCCCTCCCCTTCCCCCTTTTTTCCCTATTTTTTGTTTTAGATTCGGCATGCTCGGTCGTGATCGTCGGCCATTCATATGTTTACTGGTCGGCTCGGCGTGCGGTGGTTCGGAGGAATGGAATGCAGCTGGGCATTCCGGAAGATCGGGCTCGGTTGAGCTGGGCTGGTGTGAGAGGCCTGTGCTGGGAGGACATGCGGGAGCACACAATGCGTGTGGCGGCAAGGAAGGGGACGCCGGGGGTTTTGGTCATTCATGCAGGGGGGAATGACTTGGGGAAGGTGCCGATGCGGCACTTGATCAAGTCCATAACACGGGATTTATTGTTTTTCCTGGGTGTATTTCCGGGGGTGGTGTTGGTGTGGTCTCAGATTGTCCCCCGTTTTGCCTGGCGACACGCTAGAGACTTGTTGGCCATCGAGAAGGTTCGGGTTAAGGTTAACAAGGCGATAGCGAGGTTTGTGAGGCTGAATGGGGGTTTGAGTGTGCGCCACATCGAGGTAGAAGGGATTAGGGGGTTCTATCGATCCGATGGGGTCCACTTGAATGACATGGGGAACGACTTGTTTAACATGTCATTGAAGGAGAGGATCGATATGGCGGTGGAGTTGTGGCGGGCCAAGCAGCGCTAAGGTTTTAGCGCTGCTTGGCTTTGGCGGGTCTCCTCTCGGGTTTCGGGTCTGAGGTAGCAGTTCCTTGGGTAGGGTATGCGGCTGTTTCCCTGGAAACCGGCCAGGACGATTTGGTTAATGAGTTTCGGATGGTTGGCGTTCTGGGAGGGAAGGGGATGTTTTGGTCACTGGCGGTTAGCCCGATTAAGCTCCCTGGCCTAGGAGGTTTTGCGGCCGAGTTTATGTTGGCTTCCGCTTGGTGGGGGTCGGGATGTTTATTTTTGTTCCCTCCCCTTCCCGTCATTCTTGGGTTTTTAGGCTTCTCAGACCCGGAACTATAGGGGGGACTCTTTACTGCTTGTACAGTGTTATTATATTTGTTGGGCTGTGGCCGATTAAATTTAATCATTCCAACGACATGGTGGTCTGGACTCGTTATTTGGCAGGTGAGAGGTGTGACGCAGGACATATGGAGCGCTAGCCCAGTCAAGAAAGCGCCGTCCCTTTAAGGAGGGCAGCCCACATGACTGGCCTGCGCTCCGTCCGGAGGCAGACCAGCCATGGGGGAAGTGGTCACTGGGGGGAAGTGACCTCAAAGGGGGGGGGGGAGTATAAAGGGACGTTTGTCCCCCTCCCCTTCCTCTTTGACCCCCGGCGTGGATGACGAGCGGTCCCACCCTCCCGCCCTGTTTTTGGTTATGTTTGGTTTTATTCGGCTACAGTTCTGGGGGGGGGGGGTTTAATATGTGTTGAAGTTGTATGGTTGTTATTTATTGTACATGAATGTTGTATATATATATAAAAAAAAAAAAAAAATAAAGATTGTAATATGCTTGTGGGCACCTGTTGTGGGTGCTGCAGTATTTTGTTATTTATTCTTGGAGTTGTACCTATATCTAACAAAAAAAAAAAAAAAACAATGTGTCATACTTTGTACATATGTTAATGTATTGTTATTTATCTTTGTTAAAGTTGTTTTTCTTTTCTGTGGAATTCTGGATTGTATTTGTCACAGCCATTGGGCGGGTCTCCTCTCGGGTTTCGGGTCTGAGGTAGCAGTTCCTTGGGTAGGGTATGCGGCTGTTTCCCTGGAAACCGGCCAGGACGATTTGGTTAATGAGTTTCGGATGGTTGGCGTTCTGGGAGGGAAGGGGATGTTTTGGTCACTGGCGGTTAGCCCGATTAAGCTCCCTGGCCTAGGAGGTTTTGCGGCCGAGTTTATGTTGGCTTCCGCTTGGTGGGGGTCGGGATGTTTATTTTTGTTCCCTCCCCTTCCCGTCATTCTTGGGTTTTTAGGCTTCTCAGATCCGGAACTATAGGGGGGACTCTTTACTGCTTGTACAGTGTTATTATATTTGTTGGGCTGTGGCCGATTAAATTTAATCATTCCAACGACATGGTGGTCTGGACTCGTTATTTGGCAGGTGAGAGGTGTGACGCAGGACATATGGAGCGCTAGCCCAGTCAAGGAGACTCCGCCCCCGACGCAATGTGGCACCAAAACCTTGTAAGTTGTGGATTTATTTAATATATTAATTGAACAAACAAGTCCCAAATAAAAGCAAAAGGCCAAAGAAACATTGAGCTAAAGACTTAGTAAAAATAAAAACAAAAAAAAAAGGCCAATATAAAATCCCACAAAACAACAACATACAAACAATGCTAAAGTGATGATGTTTTTCATTCACAAACGCCAGCAAATGAGCTGAAGAAACATTTTTTTAATTTATTATGATTTTATAATTTTTTAAAATTTTATCCAGTTTAACCCAAAAAAAATTAACAAGTTTTAAAAAAGTTTAAAGTAAAAAAACAAAAACAAACTTGGTGTGTTGTCTTTCCTGCAAATGTACATTCACACAACATCACCACACATTTACATGTCACAAAAGGTTTATATATGGGACAAAAAATATAAAAACAAAAAAAAAATAAAAATACATGCATTACAGGCAAGGAAGAATGAACCCCAAAAAATTGTAGTGTAAAAATTAGATATGTGTCAAATTGGCAGTTTGTGCCATATGTATATTCCCATGGAGGTTTAGGGATGTGCGCTTGCGTGGACCCAGATTGACAACAGGAGATCCATGGAGATGTAAGTATACTTGTCAAATACAAAAAAAAAGGAAGGAAAAATGAGACGGAAGGCAAGCAGGTACGTTAAAAAACAAAGGAAAAAGGAGGAAAAAACGGAACGCCCGTGTGAACGTGAACGGAAGCCACGATCAAATGGCATGCTCCCGAGAGAGAAAAAAAAACTTCCCGAGTGAAGACAAATTTACGGATCAGTTAGGGACCTATTCCAACGGAGGCTCTGCATCACATTTGAGCCACGATTCAAACGGGAGCCCCGGACAATCGGAAGGTTTTAAGGTCAGTTCAGGGGAGGCTCTGCATCAGGCCAATAGACCTGGTCCCAACAGTTCCACAGACAGTAAAACAGCGAGTCCCCCTCTCCACATCCCCTAAAACAATCCAAACTTTATGAACAAGATGATCAAATTTTGCAGTACTAAATGGGGAATCTCTAAAAGCATCTCTGAGAAATCCTCACCCCAAATGGTGCCTTTGTAGTCTACATTTCACCCAGCTTCACAATGATCAGGTGACTCCCCATGCGATAAATCTCTGTGATCAGGTGATGCCCCATGGGCGCAATTGTTTTGAATGCACTTGTGCAACTAGATGTTTTGTTATGAAGGATCACATTCATCTGTGTAATGCTAGATATGTATTTAGTAATAGATCAAGGCAACTGGAGTTGCTGTTTACCTTTACTTCACATTTTGTTATTCATCTCACTATTAGGAAAGGCCACTGGATGACTTGGGAAATATGTTGAAGTAATAAAAAAAAAGTGCTATTGCAGTTGCTTAGATTTATTCCTACAGATATACAGGAGTTATGCTTTATTTACTGATTTTGTAACTGTTTCATATAAAATGAAAAAGGAATTGTGGCCCAGACTGATGCACCAGGCATAGTAATTAGAGATGAGCGAACTTCCTAAAAATTTGATTCAAGCGATTCGACAAATTCTCCAAGAAATTCGGGTTCGTCCGAATCGAACCTTTGAGAATCACTCATCTCTAGTAGAATGTGCGATACATACAGCACGGTGGGAGCGGGCCGGCTGAACTGTCAGCTGTGCAAGTCGGCTTCTGTCGTGAGCTGACAGTGCGACAATTACCTACATGTTGGCTTTCTCATTGTACTGGTCCAGCGGCTGTCACAGATCTCTCAGTGGAGTAATCCTCTAATAAAGAGTGACCAAAAATTTGAGAACTGCGAGACAGAGAGACTATGAACAAGCAGCAAACTGTGTTTAATTGTGATAACCAGTGAGCAACACGCACATCGAACAGGTTGCTGTACATATATTACATGTGGAGTCAGAGTGCATACATACAAGATACAGGTTCAGATTCAGGTTGAGATTGAGGTTCAGGTTCAGGTTCAGAATTCCAAAGACTAGAGTCTAGGTAGACAGTTCAGAAGACAGATTTAATGCTGATCCACTAGCTGAATGGGTAGATCAGCTTAAGTAGCCCAGAAAGTCACGCAGGCACTGACTAATTGCCAACACCTCTGCAAGAGAGGGCCATCTGCTGGTGGAGCGGAATATAGCAGGGAGAAGTCCAGAGAAAGGAGCCAGCCAAAAAAGCTATGGAGGAACTCCAGACCTGACAGCAGCGGGCTGCAGACGCAAGTTGGTTTGCAGGCATATCACACATCACGGTGTGAGTGGGGGAGGTTGGCTGCACTATCAGTGGGCAGCGGAAGCTGACTTGCAAAGCTGGCTCCTCCCCTCTCTTGTGCAGGGGAGCTGACTGTACTGTGAGCTGTGCAAGTCAGCTTTCACTGGGCACACTGAATCCAAGCGTGATGCTGGAACGAGGATGGTGGTGAGTTTTTTATTTTTACCCCCCACCCGAGGTGCCAGTGAATTTCAGGGAAAATTCGGTCAGCAGGAAGCCCCAAAAATTAGATTATCGAAATTTTCTTGAAATAGGAAACAAACTTGGGTTCAGACAAACCATTTCGCTCATCTCTAATAGTAAGCCCAGGGGCAAAAATCCGAACAGCCTGACGACCGACTGAAGGTAACTTATTTATTTATTAATTCATTTATTTTTACTGTTTTAATTTAAAAAAAAAATCATGTCTCCTCCCTCCAGGCTAGTGCACCCATCTGGTCCTGGTAACTCACCGGCCCCTTTAGCCTTTGGCCCAGGTTTCGTGCTCTGCCCGGGCTGTCTGCAGTTTTATATTAAAACAGTCATAAAAATTCCTCATGTCTGTTACACTGATAAAAAAAAAACACGCTGGCATTTGTTAACCCGGCTTTTTTGGCGTAAAAAAAACATACGGGAATGTGCTGAGAATTTTTTACACCTGCTCGGGGCAGCTGAAAATAATTTGGGGTAAAAACATCAAATATTTTACAATTGTAAATTTCTGTTTTTATTTTATTCACTTTAGATGAAATTTATGAGAAAAGAGAAGTGAAAAAAAATGTGTAGAAAATGAAGCAATTTTTTTCTTTGTTGAATCACAAGAATTTCTTGTATTTTCGTCTCATAAAACAGAGTAATTCCTTGTTTCAGACGTTGCTGTATGGAGTCCTATGTGTGTGTATATTGTATTAAGTGATTGTGTTAGTGGTCTGTGTATAACCAGCACAGAGCATGGGGTCCTATGTGTGTGTATATTGTATTGTGTGATTGTGTTAGTGGTCTGTGTATAACCAGCACAGAGCATGGAGTCCTATGTGTGTGTATATTGTATTGTGTGATTGTGTTAGTGGTCTGTTTATAACCATCACAGAGCATGGAGTCCTATGTGTGTGTATATTGTATTATGTGATTGTGTTAGTGGTCTGTGTATAACCATCACAAAGCATGTAGTCCTATGTGTGTGTATATTGTATTATGTGATTGTGTTAGTGGTCTGTGTATAACCATCACAGAGCATGTAGTCCTATGTGTGTGTATATTGTATTATGTGATTGTGTTAGTGGTCTGTGTATAACCATTACAGAGCATGGAGTCCTATGTGTGTATATTGTATTGTGTGATTGTGTTAGTGGTCTGTGTATAACCATCACAGAGCATTCACCTTGTTGTTGCATTTTCATGATAAAGATTGGAGGCGGCGCGGCAAGCATCAGGGATGAGAAACGTGGCTGTCTGTATAATATAACATGATATAGAGGAGTCTGGGCACGGGCGCGTGTCGGAGATGATGAGCCGCTGCTGATATAGCGAGAGAGATCCGGGTGGGAGAAGCCAGTTTCCCCAAAGGATCCTTATTATCTCAATAAATAATCACGGATAGTATAATTAAACCTGAAATATTCCAGAGAGGGCAGCAGCCTGATTATTAGAGATCAGCAGCACATTTGTTGAAGAAGAACACCTGAGGCCTTGGATTCTAAAAGTCTGAGTTCCACTCTTTGGGGCTTCCCGAGTTGGTGATTGGATTCTACTTCACCTCCAGCTGGACATTCCTGATGCCCCTCTGGGTGGAGGATCCAGCACCACCTCTGCTGGAAGTTAGCTTACAACCTACAAATGCTATTTTGGGCATAATTCCTAAACCAAGGCTAATGCCAGCCCGATGCTGGTGTCAAACTAACGGCCTAGTTGTGCCACATGTTTTGGGTCCAAGAACTTGAGGGTTGGATGAGAACCCAAGATATCCACTTTTAGACAATAGGCACATAAAACCTAAGTAGACGGGCACTACTTATTTATAGATATTAATAATTTATTAAGGTTCCAAAGAGAAAAAAACTCATTAAAAAACATGTACAGACAATATTAAAACAGGCTCCTAAGACCATCCCATATCTCTAAGCCACGGGTACAGTACTAAACCAGACAGAACAACATAATAAACAAAGGAAAAAGCAAAACAATCTCACTCAAACAGGGTGGAGAACAGGGTCAGAACACTACTCATTTAACCAAACCCCAGCTCTACCCTCCCTTTCCTTTTCTTTTTTTGGAGTTTACTGTGTCCGTCTCTTCTGTCCCTGTCACCTAAACATTGCCATTATAAATCACCCCCCTGGACCTGCCACTCTCTTCCTGGACCACTTCTCCACTTGTTCTCTGACATTCCAGCTATAATCAAGAGTGACTTCAACATACCCATTGACACCAACAACCCTGCAACCACCAAACTCCTATCCAAAATCACCTCCTTTGGCCTCAAACAATGGTCTGCTAGCCCCACCCACAAAGATGGACATACGCTTAACCTACTCTTTACTCACCTCTGCTCTGTATCCAGTCTTTCCTTCCCACTTCCCATCTCTGATCACAACCTACCTACACTAACACTCTCTTCCCTTACCACTGCCCCCTCTGCACACAAACCTGTTATTCTGCGCAGGAACCTCAATAACCTAGACCTTCAATCTCCCTCCAACGCTTTACATCCCCTTCACGCCCTGCCATCATTCACCAATGTAGACACTGCAGCTTCATACTACCATAACACACTAACTGCTCCCCTTATCTACAGCCACCCTCATGCCAAAAAAAAACAAACTTGGCTTAATACTAACACGGCAACACTGTAACAACATTCTGGAGTCAATGAACGACAATGGAGGAAATCCAAAACCAAGGAGGACTTCCTGTTATACAAGAAAACCCTTCAGAAACTCCTTACATCTGCTAAACAGGAATATTTCACATCACTCATATCAGCAAAGGCCCGGAATCCTAAACAGCTATTTAACACTTTCAAGTCCATATCCTCCATACAATCCCCAAACCCCAGAGCCATGACTTCAATACAAACCCTCCAGCGTAGAGCCATGACCTCCACACAAGCCCTCCACCCCTGACCTCCATACAAGCCCTGCACCACAGAGACATGACTGCATACATACGCTCCACCCCAGATGCCTGACCTCCATACAAGCCCTCCACCCCAAAGCCACGTCCTCCATACAAGCCCTCCACCCCAGAAAACTGACCTCCATACAAGCCCTCCCCCCCCCAGAGCCATGACCTCCATACAAGTCTTCCACTCAAAACCCATGACCTCCATACAAGCCCTCCACCCCACAACTATGACCTCCATTCAATCCCTCAACCCCAGAGCACTGACCACCACGCAAGCCCTCCAACCCAGAGCTATGACCTCCATACAAACACTCAACTCCAGAACCCTGACCTCCACCCCAGAGCCCTGACCTCCATACAAGCCTTCCACCCCAGAGCCCTGACCTCCTTCCCAGAGCCATGACCTCCATACAAGCCCTCCACCCCAGAGCCATGACCTCCAGACAAGCATATCATCCCAGAACCGTGACCTCCATAGAAGCCCTCCACCCCACAGACATAGCCTGCATACAAGCCCTCCACCCCAGAGCTATGACCTCCATACAAGCCCCCCACAACAGAGCCACGACTTCCATACAAGACCCCCACCCCAGAGCTATGACCTCCATACAATCCCCAAAGCCCTTCACCCCAGACCCCTGACTTTCATACAAGCCCTCCAGCACAGAGCCCTGACCTTCATACAAGCCCTCAGCCACAGAGCCCTGACCTCCATACACGTCCTCCGCCCCAGAGCTATCACCTCCATACAAGCCCTCCACAACAGAGCCATGACTTCCAGACAAGCCCTCCACCCCAGAGCCCTGACCTCCATACAAGCCTGCACCCCAGAGCCATGACCCCCATACAAGTTCTCCACCCCAGAGCCTTGACCTCCATACAAGCCCTCAGCCCCAGAGCAATGGCCTCCAAACAAGCCCTTCACCCCAAAACCATGATCTCCATACAAGCCCTCCACCACAGAGCCATGACCTCCATACAAGCCCTCCATCCCAGAGCCATGACCTCCATACAAGCCCTTCACCCTAGAGCCATGACCTCCATAGAAGCCCTCCACCCCAGAGCCATGACCTCCATACAAGCCCTCCACCCCAGAGCCATGACCACCAGACAAGCCTTCCACCCCAGAACACTGACCTCCACACAAGTCCCCCACCCATGACCTCAATACAAGCCTTCCACCCCAGAGCCATGACCACCATACAAGCCCTCCACCCTAGAGCCATGACCTCCATACAAGCCCTCAACCCCAGAGCACTGACCTCCATACAAACTCTCAACTACAGGACCCTGACCTTAATACAAGCCCTTCACCCCAGAGCCCTGACCTCCTTCCCAGAGTCCTGACCTCCATACAAGCCCTCTACAACAGAGCCATGACTTCCAGACAAGACCCCCACCCCAGAGCTATGACCTCCATACAATCCCTTAAGCCCTTCACCCCAGAGCCCTGACCTTCATACAAGCCCTCGAGCACAGAGCCCTGACCTTCATACAAGCCCTCAGCCCCAGAGCCACGGCCTCCATACAAGCTTTCCACCCCAGAAAACTGACCTCCATACAAGCCCTCCACCCCAGAACCCTGACCTCCAAACACGCCCTCCACCCCAAAACTATCACCTCCATACAAGCCCTCCACAACAGAGCCATGACTTCCAGACAAGCACTCCACCCCAGAGCCCTGACCTCCATACAAGCCTTGCACCCCAGAGCCATGACCTCCATACAAGCCTTGCACCCCAGAGCCATGACCTCCATACAAGCGCTCAACCCCGGAGCACTGACCTCCATACAAGCCCTCCACCCCAGAGCCCTGACCTCCATACAAGCCTTGCACCCCAGAGCCATGACCTCCATACAAGCGCTCAACCCCGGAGCACTGACCTCCATACAAGCCCTCCACCCCAGAGCCATGACCACCATACAAGTTCTCCACCCCAGAGCCTTGACCTCCATACAAGCCCTCAACCCCAGAGCACTGACCTCCACAAAAGCCCTTCACCCCAAAACCATGACCCCCATACAAGCCCTCCACCCCAGAGCAATGACCTCCATACAAGCCCTCCATCCCAGATCCATGACCTCCATACAAGCCCTTCATCCTAGAGCCATGACCTCCATACAAGCCCTCCACCCCAGAGCCATAACCTCCATACAAGCCCTCAACTCCAGAACCCTGACCTTTTTGCAAGCCCTCCACACCCAGGGCCCTTACCTCCATCCCAGAGCCATGAATTCCAGACAAGCACTCCATCCCAGAGCCATGACCCCCATACAAGCCCTCAACCCCAGAGCCATGACCTCCAGACAAGCACATGATCCCAGAACCATGACCTCCATAGACGCCCTCCACCCCACAGACATAGCCTCCATATAAGCCCTCCACCCCAGAGCCCTGACCTCCATACAAGCCTTCCAGCACAGAGCTCTGACCTCCATACAAGAACAACACTTTAGAGCCCTGACCTCCATACAAGCCCTCCACCCCAGAGCTATGACCTCCCTACAAGCCCTCCACAACAGAGCCCTGACCTTCATACAAGCTCTCCACCCAGAGCCACTGCCTCCATACCCTCCATCCCAAGAAAACTGACCTCCATACAAGCCCTCCACTCCAGAGCCATGACCTCTATACAAGCCCCCCACCCAAGCCCTTCACCCCAGATCACTGACCTCCATACAAACTCTCCACCCCAGAGACATGGCCTCCATACAAGCACTCCACCCAAGAAAACTGACCTCCATACAAGCCTTCCACCCCAGAGCCATGACCTCCATACAAGTCCTCCATTCAAGACCCATGACCTCCATACAAACCCTCCACCCCACAGCTATGACCTCCATACAAACCCCCCACTCCAGATCCCTGACCTTTATGCAAGCCCTCCACCCCAGAGCCCTGACCTTCATGACAGAGCCCTGACCTCCATACAAGACCTCCACCCCAGAGCCATAGCCTCCATACAATCTCTCCACCCCAGAGCCATGATCTCCATAAAAGCCCTCCACAACAGAGCTATGACCTCTATACAAGACTCCCACCCCAGAGCCATGACCTCCATACAATCCCACAAGCCCTGTACCCCGGAGCCCTTTACTCCATACAAGCCCTCCAGCACAGAGCCCTGACCTCCATACAAGCCCTGCACCCCAGAGCCATGTCCTCCATACAAGTAATCCACCCCAGAGCCATGACCTCCATACAAGCAATCCACAATAGAGCCATGACCTCCATACAAGCCCACCACCCCAGAGCACTGACCTCCATACAAGCGATCCACCCAAAAGCCACAATCACCATACAAGCCCTCCACCCCAGAGACATGATCTGCATGCAAGCTCTCCACCCCAGAGCCATAACCTCCATACAAGCTCTCCTACCCAGAGCCCTGAGCTCCATACAGGCCCTCCACCCCAAGAAACTGACTTCCATACAAGCCGTCCCCCCCAGAGCCATCACCTTCATACAAGTCAACCACTCAAGACCCATGACCTATATATAAACCATCCTCTCCAGATCCCTGACCTTTATGCAAGCCCTCCACCCCAGAGCCCTGACCTCCATCCCAGAGCCATGACCCCCATACAAGCCCTTCACCCCAGAGCCATGACCTCCATATAAGTCCTACACCCCAGTGCCCTGTCCTCCATACAATCCCTCCACTCCTGTGCCATAACCTCCATACAAGCCCTCCACCCCAGAGCCCTGACTTCCATACAAGTCCTCCACCCCAGAGCCCTGACCTCCATACAAGCCCTCTACCTCAGAACCATGACCTCCATACAATCCCTCCATCCCAGAGCCCTGACCTCCACACAAGCCCTCCAGCACAGAGCCCTGACCTCCATACAAGACCGCCACTTCAGAGCCCTGACCACCGTACAAGCCCTCCACCCCAGAGCCATAGCCTATACAATCTCTCCACCCCAGAGCTATGACCTCCATAAAAGCCCTCCACAACAGACCTATAATCTCTATACAAGACCCCCACCCCAGAGCCATGACCTCCATACAATCCCACAAGTCCTGTACCCCAGAGCCCTGACCTCCATACAAGCCCTCCACCCCAAAGCCCTGACCTCCACCAAAGCCCTTCTCCCCGGAGCCATGATCTCCCTACAAGCTATCCACCCAAGAGCCACGATCACCATAAAAGTCCTCCACCCCAGAGACATGATCTGCATGCAAGCTCTACACCCCAGAGCCACGGCCTACATACAGGCCCTCCACCCCAGAAAACTGACTTCCATACAAGCCATCCACCCCAGAGCCATCACCTCCATACAAATCCTCCACTCAAGACCCATGACCTCCAAACAAACCCTCCACTCCAGATCCTTGACCTTTATGCAAGCCCTCCACTTCTGTGCCATCACCTCCATACAAGCCCTCCACCCCAGAGCCCTGACTTCCATACAAGTCCTCCACCCCATAGCCCTGACCTCCATACAAGCCCTCTACCTCAGAGCCATGACCTCCATACAAGCCCTCCACCCCAGAGCCCTGACCTCCACACAAGCCCTCCACCCCAGAGCCATGACCTCCATACAAGTCCTCCAACCCAGAGCCATGAACTCCATACCAGCCCTCCACCCAAGAGCCATGACCTCCATACAATTCCTCCACCCCAGAGCCATGACCTCCATACAAACACTCCACCCCAGAGCTATGACCTCCATACAAGCCCTCCATAACCGAGCCATGACCTCCATACAAGCCCTCCACCCCAGAGCCCTGACCTCCACACAAGCCCTCCACCCCAGAGCCATGACCTCCGTACAAGCCCTCCACCACAGAGCCATGACCTGCATACAAGCCCTCCAACCCAGAGCCATGAACTCCATACCAGCCCTCCACCCAAGAGCAATGACCTCCATACATGCCCTCCACCCCAAAACCATAATCACCATACAAGCCTTTAACCCCAGAGCACTGACCTCCACACAATACCCCCACCCCTGACCTGCATACAAGCCTTACACCCCAAAGCCATGACCTCTATACAAACCATCCACCCTACAGATATGACCTCCATACAAACCCTCCACCCCAGATCTTTCTGCAAGCCCTCCACCCCAGAGCCATGACCACCATACAAGCCCTCCACCCCAGAGTCATGACCTTCATACAAGCCCTCACCCCCAGAGCACTGACCTCCACACCAGCCCTCCACCCCAGAGCTTGGACCTCCATACAAGCCCTAAACTACAGGACCCTAACCTTTATGCAAGCCCTCCACCCCAGAGCCCTGACCTCCTTCCCAGAGCCATGACTTCCAGACAAGCACATCATCCCAGAACTATGACCTCCATAGATGCCCTCCAACCCACAGACAGAGCCTCCATACAAGCCCTCCACCCCAGAGCCCTGACCTCCATACAAGACCGCCACCTCAGAGCCCTGACCTCCATACAAGCCCTCCACTCCAGAGCCTTGACCTTCATACAAGCCCTCCAGCACAGAGCCCTGACCTCCATACAAGCTCTCCACCCCAGAGCCTGACCTCCATACAAGCCCTCTACTCCAGAGCCATGACCTCCATACAAGTCCTCCAATCAAGACCCATGACCTCCATACAAACCCTCCACCCCACATCTATGACCTACATACAATCCCTCAGCCCCAGAGCCACAGCCTCCATACAAGCCCTTCACCCCAAAAAACTGATATACATACAAGTCCTCCACCCCAGAGCAATGACCTGCATGCAAGTCCTCCACCCCACAGCTCTCACCTCCATACAAGCCCTCCACCCCAGATCCCTGACCTCCATACAAGCTCTCCACCCCAGAGCCATGGCCTCCATACAAGCCCTCCACCCCAAAAAACTGAACTCCATACAATCCCTCTCCCCCAGAGCCATGACCTCTATACAAGTCCTCCACTCAAGACCCATGAACTCCATACAAACCCTCCGCCCTACAGCTATGACCTCCATACAAATCCTTCACTCCAGATGCCTGACCTTTATGCAAGCCCTCCATCCCAGAGCCCTGACCTCCATACAAGCCTTCCACCCCAGAACCATGACCTCCATACAAGCCCTCAACCACAGAGCACTGACCTCCATACAAGCCCTCCACCCCTGAGCCATGACCACCATACAATCCCTCTACCCCAGAGCAATGACCTCCACACAAGCACTTCACCTCACGGTTTGGACCTCCACACAAGCCATCCACCCCAGAGCTATAACCTCCATACAAACTCTCAAATCCAGAACCCTGACCTTTATGCAAGCCCTGCACCACAGAGCCCTTACCTCCATCCCAGAGCCATAAATTTCAGACAAGCACTCCATCCCAGAGCCATGACACCCATACAAGCCCTTCACCCCAGAGCCATGACCTCCAGACAAGCACATTATCTGAGAACCATGACCTCCATAGATGCCCTCCACCCCACAGACATAGCCTCCATATAAGCCCTCCACCCCAGAGCTATGACCTTCATACAAGCCCTCAACCCCCCAAAAATGACATTCATACAAGTCCTCCACCCCACAGCTCTGACCTCCATACAAGCCTCCACCCCAGATCCCTGACCTCCATACAACCTCTCCACCCCAGAGCTATGACCTCCATACAAGCCCTCCACAACAGAGCTATGACCTCCATACAAGACCCCCCACCCCAGAGCCATAACCTCCATCCAACAATCCACAACAGAGCCTGGACCTGCATACAAGCCCTCCACCCCAGAACCATGACCTCCACACAAGCTCTCCACCCCAGAGCCATGACCTCCATACAATCCCACAAGCCCTGTACCCCAGAGCCATGACCTCCACACAAGCCCTCCACCCCAGAGCCATGACCTCCATACAAGCCTTCTACCCCAGAGCACTGACCTCCACACAAGCCCTCCACCCATGAGCCACGACCACCACACAATCACTCCACCCCAGAGCCACGGCCTCCATACAGGCCCTCCACAACTGAAAACTGACTGTCATACAAGCCGTCCACCCCAGAGCCTTCACCTCCATACAAGTACTCCAATCTAGACCCATGACCTCCATGCAAACCCCCCACTCCAGATCCCTGACCTTTATGCAAGCCCTCCACCCCAGAGCCCTGACCTCCACCCCAGAGCCATGACCCCTATACAAGCCCTTCACCCCAGAGCCATGCTCTCCAAACAAGCCCTCCACCCCAGAGCCATGAACTCCATACAATCCCCCAAGCCCTCTACCCCAGAGCCCTGACCTTCATACAAGCCCTCCAGCACAGAGCCCCACCCTCCATACAAGCTCTCTACCCCAGAGCCATGACCTCCATACAAGCCCTCCAAAACAGAGCTATGACCTCCATACAAGACCCCACCCCAGAGCCCTGACCTCCATACAAGCCCTGCACCCCAGAGCCATGTCCTCCATACAAGTCCTCCACCCCAGAGCCATGACCTCCATACAAGCAATCCACAACAGAAGCAGGACCTCCATACAAGACCCCCACCCCAGAGCCATGACCTCCACACAAGCCCTCCACCCCAGAGCCATGACCTCCACACAAGCCCTCCACCCCAGAGCCATGACCCCCATACAAGCCTTCTACCCCGGAGCCATGACCTCAATACAAGCCCAACACCCCAGAGCACTGACCTCCACACAAGCAATCCACCCAAGAGCCACGACCACCATACAAGCTCTCCACCCCAGAGCCTCGGCCTCCATCCCAGAAAACTGACTTCCATACAAGCCGTCCTCCAATCTAGACCCAGATCGCCACACAAAGCCTCCACTCCAGATCCCTGACCTTTGTGCAAGCCCTCCACCCCAGAGCACTGATCTCCATCCCAGAGCCATGACCCTTATATGGAGGTCAGGGCTCTGGGGTGAAGGGCTTGTATAAGCCAGCTATTACCTCCATACAAACACTCCACTCCCGATCCCTGACCTCTATGCAAGCCCTCCACCCCAGAGCCCTGACTTCCATACAAGCCTTCCACCCCAGAAACATGACCTCCATAAAAGCCCTCAACCCCAGAGCACTGACCTCCATACAAGCCCTCCACACCAGATCCATGACCACCATACAAGCCCTCCACCCCAGAGCCATGACCTCCATATAAGCCCTCGGCCCCTGAGCCCTGACCTACATATAAGTCCTCCACCCCAGGGCCCTGGCCTCCATACAAGCCCTGCACCCCAGAGCCATGTCCTCCATACAAGCCTTCAACCCCAAAGCCATGACCTCCATACAAGTCCTCCACCCACAGAGCCCTGACCTTCATACAAGCCCTCCAGCACAGAGCCCTGACCTCCATACAAGCTCTTCACCCCAGAGCCATGGCCTCCATACAAGCCCTCTACACCAGAAAACTGACCTCCATACAAGCCCTCCACTCCAGAGCCATGACCTCCATACAAGTCCTCCACTCAAGACCCATGACCTTCATGCAAACCATCCACCCCACAGCTATGACCTTCATACAAGCCCTCAGCCTCAGAGCCACAGCCTCCATACAAGCCCTCAACCCCAAAAAACTGACATCCATACAAGTCCTCCTGCCCACAGCTCTGACCTCCATACAAGCCCTCCACCCCAGAGCCATAACCTTCATACAATCACACAAGCCCTCCACCCCAGAGCCCTGACCTCCATACAGGCCCTCCAGCACAGAGCCCTGACCTCCATACAAGCCCTCCACCCCAGAGCCATTACCTCCATATAAGTCCTCCACCCCAAATCCCTGACCTCCATACAAGCCCTGCACCCCAGAGCCATGTCCTCCATACAAGTCCTTCACCTCAGAGCCCTGACCTCCATACAAGTAATCCACAACAGAGCCATGACCTCAATACAAGCCCAACACCCCAAAGCACTGACCTCCACACAAGCAATCCACCCAAGAGCCACAACCACCATACAAGCTCTCCACCCCAGAGCCAAGGCATCCATACAGGCCCTCCACCCCAGAAAACTGACTTCCATACAAGCCGTCCACCCCAGATCCTTCACATTCCATACAAGTCCTCCAATCTATACCCATGACCTCCATGCAAACCCTCCACTCCAGATACATGACCTCCATACAAGCCCTTCACCCCAGAGCTTGGACCTCCATATAAGTCCTACACCCCAGAGCCCTGTCCTCCATACAATCCCTCCCCTCCTGTGCCATCACCTCCATACAAGCCCTCCACCCCAGAGCCCTGACTTCCATACAAGTCCTCCACCCCAGAGCCCAGACCTCCATACAAGCCCTCTACCTCAGAGCCATGACCTCGATACAAGCCCTCAAATCCAGAGCCATGACCTCGATACAAGCCCTCCACCCCAGAGCCCTGACCTCCACACAAGCCCTCCACCACAGAGCCATGACCTCCACACAAGCCCTCCACCACAGAGCCATGACCTCCATACAAGCTCTCCACCCCAGAGGCAAGACCACCATGCAATTCCTCCACCCCAGAGCCATGACCTCCATACCTACCCTCCACCCCAGAGCACTGACCTTCATACAAACCATTTCACCCCAGAGCCATGACCTCCACACAAGCCCTCCACCCCTGACCTAAATACAAGCCTTACACCCCAAAGCCATTACCACCATACAAGTCCTGCACCCCAGAGCCATGACCTCCATACAAGCCCTCCATCCCAGAGCCATAACCTCCATACAAGACCTCCACCCAGAGCCATGACCTCCATAGATGTCCTCCACTCAAGACCCATGACCTCCATACAAACCATCCACCCTACAGATATGACCTCCATACAAGCCCTCCACTTCAGATCCCTGATCTTTATGCAAGCCCTTCACCCCAGAGCCCTGACCTCCATACAAGCCTTCCACCCCAGAGCCATGACTTCCATACAAGCCCTGAAACCCAGAGCACTAATCTCCATACAAGTTCTCAACCACAGAGCCATGAGCACCATACAAGTCCTCCACCCCAGAACCATGACCTCCATACAATCCCACAATCCCTCACCCCCAGAGCACTGAACTCCACACAAGCCATCCACCCCAGAGCTTGGACCTCCATACAAACCCTCAACTACAGGACCATGACCTTTATGCAAGCCCTCCACTCCAGAGCCCTGACCTCCTTCCCAAAGCCATGACTTCTAAACAAGCACTCCATCCCAGAGCCATGACCTCCATACAAGCACATCATCCCAAAACCATGACCTCCATAGACGCCCTCCACCCCACAGACATAGCCTCCATATAAGCCCTTCACTCCAGAGCACTGACCTCCATACTAGCCCCCCACCCCAGAGCTATGACCTCCATACAAGCCCTCCACAACAGAGCCATGACCTCCATAAAAGCACTCCAGCACAGAACCCTGACCTCCATAAAAGACCATCACCTCAGAGCCCTGACCTCCATACAAGCCCTCCACCCCAGAGCCATGGCCTCCATACAAGCCCTCCACAACAGAGCCATGACCTCCATACAAGTCCTCCACCCAGAGCCATGACCTCCATACAATCCCACAAGCCCTCCACCCCAGAGCCCTGACTTCCATACAAGCCCTACAGCACAGAGCCCTGACCTCCATACAAGCCCTCTACCCCAGAGCCCTGACTTCCATACAAGCCCTACAGCACAGAGCCCTGACCTCCATACAAGCACTCCACCCCAGAACCATTACCTGCATACAAGCCCTCCACTTCAGACCCATTAGCTCCATACAAGCTCTTCACCGCAGAGCCATGATTTCAATACAAGCCCACCACCCCAGAGCCATGACCTCCATATAAGCCCTCGGCCCCTGAGCCCTGACCTCCATATACGTCCTCCACCCCAGAGCCCTGGCCTCCATACAAGCCCTGCACCCCAGAGGCATGTCCTCCATACAAGCCTTCCACCCCAGGGCCCGGAGCTCCATACAAGTCCTCCACCCCAGAGCCCTGACCTCCATACAAGCCCTCTACTTCAGAGTCATGACCTCCATACATGCCCTCCACCCCAGAACCATGACCTCCATACAAGCTCTCTGCCCCAGAGCCATGACCTCCATACAAGCTCTCTGCCCCAGAGCCATGACCTCCATACAAGCCCTCCACCCAGAGCTATGACCTCCATACAAGCCCTCCACCCCAGATCCCTTACCTCCATACAAGCCCTCCACCCAGAGCCATGACCTCCATAGAAGTCCTCCACTCAAGACCCATGACCTCCATACAAACCCTCCGCCCTACAGCTACGACCTCCATACAAACCCTCCACTCTAGATCCCTGACCTTTATGCAAGCCTTCCACCCCAGAGCCATGACCTACATACAAGCCCTCAACCCCAGAGCTCTGACATCCACACAAGCCCTCCACCCCAGAGCTATGACTTCCATACAAACCCTCAACTCAAGAACCCTGACCTTGATGCAAGCCCTCCAACCCAGAGCCCTGACTTAAATCCCAGAGCCATGACTTCCAGACAAGCACTCCATCCCAGAGCCGTGATCTCCATACAAGCCCTCCACCCCAGAGCCATGACCTCCAGACAAGCACACCATCCCAGAACCATAACCTTCATACAAGCCCTCCACCCCAGAGACATAGCCACCATACAAGCCCTCCACCCCAGAGCCCTGACCTCCATACAAGCCCTCCAGCACAGAGCCCTGACCTTCATACAAGCACTCCACCCCAGAGCTTTGACCTCCATACAAGCCCTCCACCCCAGAGCCCTGAACTCAATACAAGTCCTCCTCCCCAGAGATATTTCCTCCATATAAGTCCTACACCCCAGGGCCCTGTCCTCCATACAATCCCTCCACTCATGTGCCATGACCTCCATACAAGCCCTCCACCCTAGAGCCATTACCTGCATACAAGCCCTCGACCCCAGAGCCATGAACTCCATATAAGTCCTCCACCCCAGAGCCCTGTCCTCCATATAATCCCTCCACCCCAGAACCATGACCTCTATACAAGCCCTCCCCCCCAGAGCCATGTCCTCCATATAATCCCTCCACCCCAGAACCATGACCTCTATACAAGCCCTCCCCCCCAGAGCCATGACCTCCATACAAGTCCTCCACCCCAGCACCATAACCGCCATACAAGCCATCCAATCCAGAGCCTTGACCTCCATACAAGCCCTCCACCCCAGAGCCATGACCTCTATACAAACCCTCCACACCAAAGCCCTGCCCTACATAGAAGCTCTCAGCCCCAGAGCTTTGACCTCCATACAAACCCACTGCCCCAGAGCTATGACCTCCATACAAAACCTCAACTTCAGAGCACTGACCTCCACACAAGCCCTCCACCCCAGAGCCACGACCACCACCCTACAGCCCTCCACCCCAGAGCCCTGACCTCCATACAAGTTCTCCACCCCAGAGCTATGACCTCCATACAAGTTCTCCACCCCAGAGCTATGACCTCCATAGTAGTCCTCCACTCAAGACCCATGCCCTCCATGCAAACCCTCCACACTACAGCTACAACCGCCATACAAACCCTCTACTCCAGATCCCTGACCATTATGCAAGCCCTCCACCTCAGAGCCCTGACCTCCATACAAGCCTTCCACCCCAGAGCCATGACCTGCACACAAGCCCCCCCCCCAGAGCACTGACCTCCATACAAGCCCTCAACCCCAGAGCACTGACCTCCATACAAGCACTCCACCCCAGAGCCATGACCTCCACACAAACCCTCCACCCCAGAGCCATGACCTCCATACAAGCCCTCAACCCCAGAGCACTGACCTCCACACAAGCCCTCCACCCCAGAGCTATGACTTCCATACAAACCCTCAACTCAAGAACCCTGACCGTTATGCAAGCCCTTGGTTTGTATGGAGGTCGTAGCTGTAGGACGGAGGGTTTGTATGGAGGTCATGGGTCTTGAGTGGAGGACTGTTATGGAGGTCATGGCTCTGGGGTGGAGAACTTGTTTGGAGGTTAATGCTCTGGGGTGGAGGGCTGTAGGGTGGTGCTCATGGCTCTGGGGTGGAGGGCTTGTATAGAGGTCATGGCTCTGGGATGGAGTGCTTGTTTGGAAGTCATGGCTCTGGGGTGGAGGGCTTGCATAAAGGTCAGGGTTCTTGAGTTGAGGGTTTGTATGAAAGTCTTAGCTCTGGGGTGGAGGGCTTGTGTGTAGGTCAGTGCTTTGGGGTTGAGGGCTTGTATGGAGGTAATGTCTCTGGGATGAAGTGCTTGTCTGGAAATCATGGCTCTGGGATGGAAGTCAGGGCTCTGGGTGGAGGGCTTGCATAAAGGTCAGTGTGACAGACTCCACTCCAGATCCCTGACATTTATGCAAGCCCTTCACCCCAGCGCCCTCACCTCCTTGCCAGAGCCATGACCTCCAGACAAGCCCTCCACCCCAGAGCCATGACCTTCAGACAAGCACACCATCCGGGAACAATGCCCTCCATACAAGCCCTCCACCCCAGAGCCCTGACCTCCGTACAATCCCTCCATCACAGAGCCCGAACCTCTATACAAGTCTTTCACCTCAGAGCCATGAACTCCATACAAGCCCTCCACCCCAGAGCCATGACCTCCATACAAGCCTTCTTCCCCAGAGCCATGACCTCCATACAAGCTCTCCACCCCAGAGCCATGACCTCTATACAAGCCTTCTTCCCCAGAGCTATGACCACCATACAAGCCCTCCACCTCAGAGCACTGACATCCACACAAGCCCTGCACCCAAGAGCCACGACCACCATACAAGCCCTTCACCCCAGAGCTATGACCTCCATACAAGCCCTCCACCCCAGAGCCCTGACCTCCATATAAGTCCTCCACCCCAGAGCCCTGACCTCCATATAAGTCCTCCACCCCAGAGCCATAACCTCAATAAAAGCCCTCCACCCCAGTACAATGACCTCCACACAAGCCCTCCAACCCCAGAGCCCTGACCTCCATATAAGTCCTCCACCCCAGAGCCCTGACCTTCATACAAGCCCTCAACCTCAGAGACATGACCTCCATAAAAGCCTTCCACCCCAGATCCATGACCTCTATACATGCCCTCCAGCACAGAGCACTGACCTCCATACAAGCCCTCCAGCACAGAGCACTGAACTCCATACAAGCCCTCCAGCACAGAGATCTGACCTCCTTACAAGCCCTTCACCCCAGAGCCATGAGCTCCACACAAGCCCTCCACCCCAGAGCCCTGACCTCCACTCAAACCCTCTACCTCTGAGGCATGACCTCCATACAAGCCCCCCACCCCAGAGCCATGACCTCCATACAAGCCTTCCACCACAGAGCCCTGACCTCCATACAAGTCCTCCACCCCAGAGCCATGACCTCCATTCAAGCCCTCCCCCCCAGAGCCATGAGCTCCATACAAGCCCTCCACCCCAGAGCCATGACCTCCATTCAAGCCCTCCACTCCAGAGCCATGAGCTCTATACAAGCCCTCCACCCCAGAGCCATGACCACCATACAAGCCCTCCACCCAAGAGCCAGAACCACCATACAAGACCTTCACCCCAGAGACATGACCTGCATACAAGCTCTCCACCAAAGCCACGGCCTCCATACAAGCCCTCCACCCTAGAAAACTGACTTCCAAACATGCCCTCCACCCCAGAGCCATCACCTCCATACAAGTCCTCCACTCAAGACCCATGACCTCCATACAAACCCTCCACTCCAGATCCCTGACCTTTATGCAAGCCCTCCACCCCAGAGCCATGACCTCCAGACCAGCACACCATCCAGGATCTATGACCTCCATACAAGCCCTCAACCCCAGACACATGGCCTCCATACAAGCCCTCCACCCCAGAGCCCTGACCTCCGTACAAGCCCTCCATCACAGAGCCCTGACCTCTATACAAGTCCTCCACCTCAGAGCCATGATCTCCATACAAGCCCTTCATCCCAGAGCAATTACCTCCATACAAGCTCTCCTTCCGAGAGCCCTGACCTCCATACAAGCCCTCCACCCCAAAGCCCTAACCTCCATATAAGTCCTCCACCCCAGAGCCATGACTTCAATACAAGCCCTCCACCCCAAAACCCTGACCTCCATACAAGCCCTCTACCCCAGTGCCATGACCTCCATACAAGCCCTCCACCACAGAGCTATGACCTCCATACAAGCCCTCCACCCCAGAGCCATGACCTCCATACAAGCCCTCCATCCCAGACCCCTGACTTCCATACAAGCCCTCCACCCCAGAAACATGACCTCCATACAAGCCTTCCACCCCAGAAACATGACCTCCATACAAGCCCTCCACCCCAGAGCCATGACCTCCATACAAGCCCTCCACCTCGGAGCTATGACCTCCATACAAGCCCTTCACCACAGCGCTATGACCTCCATACAAGCCCTCCACCTCAGAGCCGTGACCTTCATACAAGCCCTCCACCACAGAGCTATGACCTCCATACAAGCCCTCAATCTCAGAGCCATGACCTCCATACAAGCCCTCCATATCAGAGCCCTGACCTCCATACAAGCCTTCCACCCCAGAAAAAATGACCTCAATACAAGCCTTCCACCCCAGAAACATGACCTCCATACAAGCCCTCCACCCCAGAGCCATGACCTCCATACAAGCCCTCCACCACAGAGCCATGACCTCCATACAAGTCCTCCATCTCAGCACCATGACCTCCATACAAGCCCTCCATCCTAGCACCATGACCTCCATACAAGCTGTCCACCCCAGAGCCATGAGCTCTGTACAAGCCATCCAAAAACTTTATTGTCAAGCCCTTTGAAACCGCTTGTGTACAATGTGCTTGGTGCAGTGGTCCTCTGGCCACAATTAGGTAGGCTGCTATCAACCATTTAGATTTTGGGAGACCTCCCAATCTTAATAATGTAATTGTTACGTCCTGTGTTCAATGTTCTTGATGCAAGGCCGTACTGGGGTAAGCTGGGCAATTTATGGACCTACCATGCACCTAACTTTTTAAAATACAATTGTCAATACTATGCATCCATTTATGTGCAATGTACTGGCTGCAGTTTTGGGGTAGGCTGCTATCTTTCGGTCTATGGGAGACCTACCAATGTGCTGGCTGCAGAGGTCCTCTGGCTGCACTGGGGTGCGCTGCTATCTTTCAGTCTATTGCAGACCTACCAATGTGCTGGCCATACTGGGGTAGGCTGGGCAATTTATGGACTGTGGAATACCTGCAATGGATTGCCACCCTATAAAATGTAATTGTTAAGTCAAGTGATGCCTCTTGTGTGCAATGCAGTGGTCATCTGGCCATACAAGGTTAAGCTGGCTCATTTATGGCCTGTGGATCTTCATTGCCAAATACTTGAGTGGTAATGGCCTGCAATGACCCTCTGCCTTCCAGCATGGACCTGGCTTTTTGTTTGATTGTTATAGACCATGAAATTGCCAGTTCCTCCCTTATTTTTCCAGCATCTCCCTTATCCATGGACACATTTAAAACCATCAGAACATCTGCCCGGCCTTTTTAAAAGATTTTCTGTGCAATTTGGGGATTGGCTGTCTATTAATGCTTTCCAATCTCCCCCATGGACTACAATGGTTTTTGGGTTTGTGTGTGGTTTGGGTCGGGATTGTGTGTATCGGTAAACGAGCATATTCTGGCCAATTTGGCAGAATTCACATTGAACTAAATAGGGTTCACTTTGATATAATCACTATTGGCTAGTGAAATACATGGGAAATACAAGAAACATGATATGGAGGCATCGAGGATCAGTCAGCAATCAAATCTAAATTGACGTTATGACAATAAAACGAATAGTTTAGACAATAAAACGTATTATTCAATATTTTTAGTCCAGTTTACCGTGTTCTTGTTTTAGGATTTGGTTGCAGAAATACGGCACCTGCCCAAGGAAGAAGCTTGAGGATTTCTTCTCCAAAGTGAGAAGCTTACTGCTGGATATAATTTTTTAGATATCATGCAAGCCTTTATTTCCTGGTTCCTCAGGCTGTAGATGATTGGATTGGCCATTGGAGTCACCACAGTGTACCCTAAGGAGATGATTTTTTTCACTTTTGGGTTGTACACCTCAGAAGGAACCAAGTAAATGGCAGATAATGTTCCAAAGTACATCCATACAGATATGAGGTGGGAGGTGCAGGTGGAGAACGCCTTCTGCCTCCCCTTCATGGTGGAGATCCTACTGACAGTAATAAATATGGATGCATAGCTCGCTATGATCAGAGCCAATGGGAACATGGCAAAAACAATGTCTAACATCAGATGTCCCATTTGTACTAGGTAAGTATTTGAGGAAGACAGGTATAATATGGGCTTTAAATCACACACATAATGGTCAATAACATTAGAATGGCAGAAATGTAGCCTTGAAATAAAAATAGTTTCAACAGAACGAATTAGGAATCCTACGATCCAGGTTGTGAAGACCAGGCGATTCCGAGTCTCAACGTTCATCAGTGAGGTGTATCTAAGAGGGTAACAAATGGCCAAACACCTGTCCAATGCCATTAATGCGAGGAAGAGGATCTCCATTGAGCAAATGGAAATAAATAAATATATGTAGCTGAAGCAATAACCGAGAGACAAAGAACCACCATTGCCCCAGACCACGTACAGAATGTTGGGAAAGATAATGGATGTGAACAGCATTTCATTCAGGGAAAGATTTGCAAGAAAAATGTACATGGGGGTGTGAAGTTTTGGGCTCACAATAATCACGACGAAAACCAAAGTGTTTCCAATAAATCCTATGAAAAAAGTGATTAGAAAGAAAACAAAAAGAACAGGTTTCATCTGATGGGACTGGCCAAACCCCAGAAGGGTTACATGAGTAACACGTGTCTGGTTCTCCGCACACATGGCCGCCTACTAGAGAAGATTGGAGAGTCTGCACATCTGAAATGATTCCAGTCTGGTGTCGGCTCCTTGGAGATGTTCTTAATCAAACAGAAGTGAAAATCAGAACAATCAAATAACAAATATATTTGGTTGTGTCTGGCCCAGTTCATCAAAGCCCTAACCATGGCTAGCATAGGATGGATAATCCATAGTGATCAGCAGCCTGTTTACTAAGAATAATAGGAAAAGAAAAATAAAAAAATTACATATAGAAAAAAACAATGGTGGGGTAAAATTCCTGACTTTCACTCTCTGATATAAATATGATAGAATTAATATTTACCATTGGATATTATTCTACTACTTACTCATACTTACTAGTATATAATTCATCAAGTGTTATGGAATAAGGAAAATGTTTAATTCACCATTATTTCACTTGGAATTTCCTGAAATTCCAGACGGGGCTTACCCCACATAACTGCAAGCGATAGAAATAAAGGACAATAGGATACGATTAGGTTTATTCAGTTATTAATTTTTCCTACTCAGACTGCCTCCCATGGATCCAGGGGTTTGTGTTACACCAAACAGGGTGCTGAGGAGGTCAAAGACCTGGACCCGATGGTGCCTCAAACATTGTAAAACAGCAAGTCCCCCTCTCCACATTCCCTAAAACAATCAAAACTTTCTGAACAAGACGATCACATTTTCCAATACTAACCTACAATATCCTTACTAGATCCTCCCTCCAATCTCGAATTACTCTACTGACACCGTCCTCACCAAAGTTACTACTGATCTGCTAACCACCAAATATTCCTCCTATATTCTCATTTTTCTATCTTCAGCATTCAACAACCATGCTCTGATTCTAAATATAGAAACTCTCTTCTCTTGGATCCAAGGGGTTAAGGTTAGACCAAGCAGGGTTCTGATGAGGTTATAGACCTGGTCCCAACGGTTCCTTAGACAGTAAAAGAAGCACGTTGTCCTCTTCACAACTCTTAAAACAAGCCAAACAAGATGATAACATTTTACTGTACTAACCTACCACCTCCTTACTAGATCCTCCCTCCAATCTCTAATCACTCTACTGACACCGGCCTCACCAAAGTTACGACTGAACTGAACGCGGGCAAAACTTTTTACATTTCCATACAAAATAAGTTTAGTATTTGAACATTTCACTCAAATTTTCCAGCTGAAAATGGTAACATCTCTGAAAGCGTCTCTGAGAAGTGCTCACCCCAAATGGTGCCTTTATAGTCTACATCTCACCCAGCTTCACAATGATCAGGTGACTCCCCATGTTATATATCTCTGTGATCATGTGACTCCCCATGTGATATATCTCAGGTGACAACTTTTTTAATGCAAATAGACGTTTTGTTATAAAGGATCACATTCATCTGTGTAATGCTAGATATGTATTTAGTAATAGATCAAGGCAACTGGACTTGCTGTTTTCCTTTACTTCACATTTTGTTATTCATCTCACTATTAGGAAAGGCCACTGGATGACTTGTGAAATATGTTGAAGTAATAAAAAAAAGTGCTATTGCAGTTGCCTAGATTTATTCCTACAGATATACAGGAGTCATTCTTTATTTACTGATTTTGTAACTGTTTCAAATAAAATGAAAAAGGAATCGTGGCCCTTCCTCCAGATTACCAGACTGATGAACCAGGCATAGTAATTAGAGATGAGCGAACTTCCTAAAAATGTTATTCAAGCGATTCGACAAATTTCTCCAAGAAATTCGGGTTAATCTGAATCAAACCTTTGAGAATCACTTATCTCTAGTAGAATGTGCGATACACACAGCAGGGTGGGAGCGAGGGGAGGCCGAACTGTCAGCTGTGCAAGTTGGCTTCTGACAGTGCGACACTTACCTACATGTTGACTTTTCCCATCGTACTGGTCCAGCGGCGTTCACAGATCTCTCAGTGGAGAAATCTCTAATAAAGAGTGACCAGAAATTCGAGAACTGCGAGACAGAGAGACTATGAACAAGCAGCAAACTGTGTTTAATTGTGATATCCAGTGAACAACACGCACATCAAACTGGCTGCGGTACATATGTTACATGTTGAGTCAGAGTGCTTACATACAAGACACAGGTTCAGATTCAGGTTCAGGTTCAGAAGTCCAAAGACTAGAGTCTAGGTAGACAGTTCAGAAGACAGATTTAATGCTAATCCCTTAGCTGAATGGGTGGATCTATAGCCCAGGAAGTATCACAGCCCTCACAACGCGGCCACCGAATGCGTTTAAACAACTGATCCACAGGAGACGCTTCCAACAGCACACTGGGAACATCCAAAAGCTGGAATGGGACCAGGCAGCAGATCGGAATGGGCAATCCAGGCAGAAATCCAGGCAGAGGCAATGCAGGCAGAAATTCAGGCCAAGACCCTCGAGTGTCAAAGTCCAGGAAACCATGGCCAGGAGGACAGGGACCTTAGAGGCAGCACCCAAAGCCACTGAATCCTTTAGAATCAGAGCCTAGATAACCAGAATCAGACCTTACTGCAACTCTAGGAAACCCCTCAAGGCCTCCTAGAGCCAGCGGGAAGAAATCACCATGTGCAAACCGAGGTGTTTTAAAACAACGCGCACGTAAGGGATCTTCAAGGCCTTCTTTAGGAATACCAGAGGGACAGTGATCAGTATTGAGTTCAGCAGGGCGGTCGGACTCGGCAGACTCGACAGGGTGATTGGCAAATTAACCAGACTCGGCAGGGCGATCGGCAGACTCGGCAGGAAATAAGGAGAATCAGATTCTACAGGATAATCAGACTCGACAAAAGGTTTGGGCTGGCAAACAGACATTAAAGCAAACAAACAGGTACAGGTTCAGGCTCACAGACAGGCATTGGATCAGGCTCACAGACAGGCATTGGATCAGGCTCACAGTCAACCTCATCCTCTACATCAGACACAGAGGAAATAGATGTGGCTGGAGCTTCAGACTTCTGGGCTGAACAACCTGCAGTCAGATTCAGGTCAGTCTCAGGAATAAATAAATAGGATGTGGCTATGAATTTAAGGAAATCTACAAAATTCTCACTGAGGTGTTTGCCATGATTCAGCCACACACTTCAGCCCAGAAAAATAGATCCTCTTCAAGAAGAAAATAAGAAACTTGACGACTCCAGATTTTGAACTAACTTTAAGGCAGCCTGGAGAAGTTGGGGAAAATTGGCCAAGGATGAGCTCTTTATAGCAAGAAGGGGGAACCCAAATATACCTGTCTATGGAAGCTGGATAACGGTCAGAAATTGTAGCAACGGGTATCCTTGTGGACATCTTAGGGCTTAAACCAGACTTGCACAAGCAAAAAGACAGACAAAGACAGACAATCCACCTGTGCGGCCAAGGAGGCAAGCTACCGACCACTTGGGACGTAGGGGATCCGGTACTCGAGGAGCCAGTAATCCACCTACTTCTTCAACAGAGCTTCTAATGGTGATTATGCACGGGCCCCGAGTAATCCCATGGTGGTAACAGACTTGGGAAGGTGAAACACAGGAAAGATGGATACAAGACATAGACAGAGAACTGGGCCCAAATACAGATAGGGAAAAGCTGGGGCCCAGTACAGGCTAAGACAAAAACTACAGACTAGAAGGCAATAGCCAATTTTTTAGGACAGGAAGACCAAAGGCCCAGCATGAACAGTAATACAGGCACTAAGGAAAACTCTAGGGCTTGCACTAAGACCCTGCATATCCACAGCACAACAAGCCAGATCAGTTTCACAGTCTCCTGGTCTTTTATGGGATCAGCATTCTGTTATGTGTGAATTCATCTTTTACTTATAAAAAGAAAAAAAAACAGCTATAGCACTTGTGTAGATTTATTCCTGCCGACCGACTGAAGGTAACTTAATTTATTTATTAATTTATTTATTTTTAATGTTTCAATTAAAAAAATCATGGCCCCTCCCTCCAGATTACCAGGCTAGTGCACCCGTCTGGTCCTGGTAACTTCCTCCAGATTACCAGGCTAGTGCACCCGTCTGGTCCTGGTAACTCCCTCCAGATTACCAGGCTAGTGCACCCGTCTGGTCCTGGTAACTTCCTCCAGATTACCAGGCTAGTGCACCCGTCTGGTCCTGGTAACTTCCTCCAGATTACCAGGCTAGTGCACCCATCTGGTCCTGGTAACTCACCGGCCCCTATAGCCTTTGGCCCAGGTTTCGTGCTCTGCCCGGGGTGTCGGCAGTTTTATATTAAAACAGTCATAAAAACTTCGGCATGGCTGTTACACTGATAGAAAAAAAAACACGCTGCCATTTGCTAACTCTGCTTTTTTTGGGTAAAAAAACATACAGGAATGTGCTGAGAATTTTTTACACCTGCTCGGGGAAGCTGGAAATAATTTGGGGGAGTAAAAACATCAAATATTTTACAATTGTACATTTCTGTTTTTATTTTATTCACTTTAGATGAAATTTATGAGAAAAGAAAAGTGAAAAAAATTGTGTAGAAAATAAAGCAAAGTTTTTTCTTTGTTGAATCACAAGAATTTGTTGTATTTTTGTCTCATTAATTATTAGTATTAGTAATTCTTTGTTCCAGACGTTGCTGAATGGAGTCCTATGTGTGTGTATATTGTATTATGTGATTGTGTTAGTGGTCTGTGTATAACCAGCACAGAGCATTCACCTTGTTGTTGCATTTCCATGATAAAGATTGGAGGCGGCGCGGCAAGCATCAGGGATGAGAAACGTGGCTGTCTGTATAATATAACATGATATAGAGGAGTCTGGGCGCGGGCGCGTGTCGGAGATGATGAGCTGCTGCTGTTATAGGGAGAGAGAGATCCGGGAGGGAGAAGCCAGTTTCCCCAAAGGATCCTTATTATCTTAATCAATAATCACGGTGTTTATGCAGAAGGATAATTGAACCTGAAATATTCCAGAGAGGGCAGCAGCCTGACTAAGCTTTAAGCTAATAAAAATTATTTGATTTAACTTTTTTTTATGCATTTAAGGCTCATATTCTCTCATTGTATAAATAGGACTGCTGGGTGCGAAGCAAGATGGCCGCTATCAGTCCTGGTTTCCCTTTGCTCTTTTCATTCCATGCTATTTAATCACTTTTTGTTTTCAATATAGCCTCCCCATATTTAGTGTGGATTGTCCCTTGCATTGTATCGCCTCCTGTAAAGCGGACCTAAATCTGCCCCTTATTCCCTCTAGCTTATTCCATGTGGACTTAGGCCAATGTTCATTATAATTTTCCTTTCGCTCACACGAGTTATGGCCTCTCACCTAACACTATCCTCCAAGTCCCATATTCTTACAGTGGTTGTCCCTTTCTGATTAGCATCTGTTCTGTCAGTGTAGGTGTGCTTGTGATAAGGAAACTGTGGGCTGACCCCTTTGTTCTCCACGGTTCAGAGATTTTTTCTTGTTTCGGTCGGTCTTCCAAAATAATCTAAGGGAGTGAAATATACGCGTAACAAAGAACACAGACAGGCGACGTGTTCCGAGTTACACGGGAGAGCGCTCTCTGCCCCAGTGACACTTTATTTTTATATCAAAGTAAAAAAAACACAGAACATGTCATCTATTGGACATCATCATATAAGGGAAAAATCCAATTACTGGCTCAATGATTAGTCATCACAGCCAAAACTGATATTCTTAGGAATGTTAGGGATGGCTAGGGGGCCAGATAAGATAAGGTGTGTCCAGCTCCTCAGCGCCATCTTGCTCACAGTAATGTGTTAATTAGGGATGAGCGAATCGATCCGGACGAACCCGAATTCGTCCTGAATTTCAGGAAAAATTCGATTCTGAACGAATCCGAATTTTCCCGCGATTCGATCGATCGAAGTTTTCCTTTAAACTCCATTTATTTCAATTACAGCCATTGAACAATGTTGGATGGACATGTCCTGACATATCCCCTGGGGCAAGTTATCATGGGAAGGTCACATGCAGCCTAGCAGCAGCCAGGAAGCCCGGTGACGTCACAGTGCTATATAGACGGCGGTCATCTTGCTTGTGCGCATTTCAGCATTGTATTGCGGCCAGAACGGAGCTTGCTACAGACAGGGAGAAACTAACAGAGAGGCAGGGAGACCCAAAGAGTGCCAGGGAGAGCCAGGGAGAGCCAGGGAAAGATAGGGAAAAATCGGGAAGGATCCAGGCGGGGACAGCAGAGAAAGTGACAGGGAAACTTTTTTTTTTTTTTTTTCATTTCACTTCATTTGCCAGATCAGATTTAAAATGCTTTTGTTTGTGCTGTAAAAATTCCTGGCTACTGTGCATCCCATCTTGGCAGTGGCATATTTAACCCTATCTGTTACACACTAGCATTTCTTATAACTCGATTAGTTTAAATTTTTTTTGTGTCTGCTGTAAAAACCCCAGCCCACATGGGCATCCCCAACCAGCACATTTGACCCTATCTGTTACACTAAAGCAGCTTGTAAAGGCTATTTCTCATAAATATATCGCAGTTTGAATTGTTTTTGTGTGTGCTGTAAAAACACCAGGCCGCAGGGTATCCCAAACCTACACATTTGACCCTATCTGTTACACAAAAGCAGCTTTTAAGGGCTATTTCTCATAAATATATCGCAGTTTGAATTGTTTTTGTGTGTGCTGTAAAAACACCAGGCCTCAGGGTATCCCAAACCTGCACATTTGACCCTGACTGTTACACTAAAGCAGCTTTTAAAGGCTATTTCTCATAAATATATCGCAGTTTGAATTGTTTTTGTGTGTGCTGTAAAAACACCAGGCTGCAGGGTATCCCAAACCTGCACATTTGACCCTATCTTTTACACTAAAGCAGCTTTTAAAGGCTATTTCTCATAACTATATTGCAGTTTGAATTGTTTTTGTGTGTGCTTTAAAAACACCAGGCCGCAGGGTTTCCCAAACCTGCACATTTGACCCTATCTGTTACACTAAAGCAGCTTTTAAAGGCTATTTCTCATAAATATATCGCAGTTTGAATTGTTTTTGTGTGTGCTGTAAAAACACCAGGCCTCAGGGTATCCCAAACCTGCACATTTGACCCTATCTGTTACACTAAAGCAGATTTTAAAGGCTATTTCTCATAAATATATCGCAGTTTGAATTGTTTTTGTGTGTGCTGTAAAAACACCAGACCGCAGGGTATCCCAAACCTGCACATTTGACCCTATCTGTTACACTAAAGCAGCTTTTAAAGGCTATTTCTCATAACTATATTGCAGTTTGAATTGTTTTTGTGTGTGCTGTAAAAACACCAGGCCGCAGGGTATCCCAAACCTGCACATTTGACCCTATCTGTTACACTAAAGCAGCTTTTAAAGGCTATTTCTCATAAATATATTGCAGTTTGAATTGTTTTTGTGTGTGCTGTAAAAACACCATGCCTCAGGGTATCCCAAACCTGCACATTTGACCCTATCTGTTACACTAAAGCAGCTTTTAAAGGCTATTTCTCATAACTATATTGCAGTTTGAATTGTTTTTGTGTGTGCTGTAAAAACACCAGGCCGCATGGTATCCCAAACCTGCACATTTGACCCTATCTGTTACACTAAAGCAGCTTTTAAAGGCAATTTCTCATAAATATATCGCAGTTTGAATTGTTTTTGTGTGTGCTGTAAAAACACCAGGCCTCAGGGTATCCCAAACCTGCACATTTGACCCTATCTGTTACACTAAAGATGCTTTTAAAGGCTATTTCTCATAAATATATTGCAGTTTGAATTGTTTTTGTGTGTGCTGTAAAAACACCAGGCCGCAGGGTATCCCAAACCTGCACATTTGACCCTATCTCTTACACTAAAGATGCTTTTAAAGGCTATTTCTCATAAATATATTGCAGTTTGAATCGTTTTTGTATGTGCTGTAAAAACACCAGGCCTCACGGTATCCCAAACCTGCACATTTGACCCTATCTGTTGCAAGCAGCTTTTAAAGGGTTATTTCTTATAAATATATTGCAGTTTTAATTGTTTCTGTGTCTGCTGTAAACAGCCCTGCCCACAGGGCATCCCATATTGCCAATTTTCATAGTATCTGTTACAGAGAAACATTTCCTCAGTTTATTTAGCTTCTGGTTTTTAAAGTAAACACATTTTTAAAGTGCCTATTGCGCATTTCAAATACATAAAAATGTCAGGCAGACAAGTGCCTGGATGTTCACAGAGTAGTGGCAGAGGCCAAGATTCAGCAGGCAGAGGTCGCAGCAGACTAGGGTTGAGTGGCAGCAGGAGTCGCGGTGAGAGACCTGATCTGCCAGTATCTGCTACCGATCGTGTCTCCACCAGTAACACATCTGCCATGGTAGGTTAACGCGGTCATCCACATCATCACAAGTTACATCTGACACCCCCAGTCTAAGGTCGGTAGGTTCCTCTGACACAACCCTGAGTTGGCATGGCCCAAGAGCAGTCCCTATCCTCCCACTGACTCTGTCCTACGCCGTTCCCTCCCCCAGCGACGTATCCTATGCTTTGGGTTCAGCTCCACTCTTTAGTGAGGAGGACAATAAGATAGAGGACAGTCAGCAGCTACTGCCAATGAAGGTGGCTTCTTTCGCTAGGCAGACAAATAGTGATGTGGAGAGTGTCCTGGGTGTTGTGAGCGTTCCAGCTCCTGCACCAGACACTGTTGAGGAAACCGAGAACATCTGTGACGTGCAGCCACAACTCGATGATGATGATGATGATGAAGCCGATCGCACTTGGGAGCCAGATGCCGAAGAGGCTTCATCATCATCATCAGGAGAAGAGGGGCGCAGGTTGCCCCAGAGTCAGCAGCTGAGGCAGCAAAGTGTTAGCAGCATAAATAATAAATATATAACACAGAGCAAAAAATGTTCTTTCAAAAAACAGTCCTTTAAACTGTATCAATAAAGAAGGAATCCCACGGTGCATATATCAAACATGAAGAAAACGTGATTCAAATCCTCCACCATCCAAAATGGGTGCTTACCAGATACATCTAGAAAACAGGCATTTCGGGCAATTTATATCCTCCAACTTTCCAGTTGTTTTGGTAGTCACAATCCCTCTTTTTTTATGCTGTATACACCCTTTTAGGTATAGATGACAGGGATGCCTTGTCCCTCAGAAAATGGGTAACCATAAAGAGGAAGAACACAAAAGAGAAACCTAGTGCAACTCTGTTATAAAATCACTACATACTTTAATAAGAAGAATTGCACTCACAATCCAGACATCAATACAAAGCGTGTTTAAACTCCAAGATGCAAGCTGCACAGAAGATTTGCTTCTCTCAGGATCCAGCACATATAAAAGCCGATAATTGTCCACTGAATCAAACTGCTAAAAATTCCTTAGGTAAAACCATATCACGGCCTGACGCGTTTCGTCGCTCCTGCAACTTTAACGAAGGCTGGGGATATGGTAAAGAAACGCTCAATATATACTCACATGCATAAGGATCAACTTCCGTCCTCCACTTCCGTCCTCTCCCGCCGCTCACCATCACGTTAGATACGCTGATAGAGGTTCAGCGTGTTCCAGCCAATCCTAGGCTGCCAGCTAAAAGGCGTCATCAAACATTGATCCTAATACAGCGCAGCTTGGGGGGCTGGGATCTATCCATTCGTCAGAGAAAAAAGGCGGGGTTAGCCGCCGACGGAGAAAACAGGGCGGGGTTAGTCGCCGTCTGCTGGAGCCTTCTGCCTGCCCGACGGGGTTAGACGTCATGTCAGTGGGCAAAATGTTAAATTAAGAAAATATACCCAAAGGCATTATCCTGCGCATCAACAGAAGCTTATTTTTGCGCTCCACAGAGAAAAGAAATCCTTTCTCCACATCCGAACAAAACTAGCTTATCATTTACTCGGATTTTAACAAGACTTTAAAATATAGACAACGGTCTTCAGCATAATATTAATAAGTTGGGAACATAGTTTTCACCTTCCCCTACTTCACCAAGGGCACGTATCAAATGTCTCATACATGACACCCTTTCAGGCCTGCATTAGGTTAGTGTCAGCAGACAATTCTAAACTCATTGATTTAAAAAACACATATAACTCTCAGCTAAAATTCAGACAGCAGAGATAAATGCTGTCTCCATGTCCATAGACCAAAAACTACATACCATAACTGCTAGTCTGACAGCAGAGATGAATGCTGACACCTCATTAGCGAAAAGCATTGAATAGATACCAACTAAATATAACAAAATATATATATAATTCTTTAAAAGGTGTAAAAAATGAAGGAAAAATGAAAAAAATGATTCCTAAATCATCTAATTTTTTTGGTGGCTAATATGTGTAGAAACTAAAAGAAGCAATTCTTTTACAAAACAAAAAACAACTATGAATTATCAATGAAACAGTTGATATCGAACTCTATGTTTAGACCATTTGGAGTCAAAGTATCTAGGTCATAAATCCATTTACCCTCCCTCCTAGAGATTTCTCTCATTAAGTGGGAACCCCGCCAATGCCTTTCTACCTTATCCAACCCAATAAACGTCATTAGGGATGGATCACTAGCATGTTTTAACTTAAAGTGGGCGGACAGGCTATGGGACTCGAGACCACGTCTGACATTATAGACGTGCTCCCTTATCCTTACCTTTAGCTCTCGTGTGGTCCTCCCCACATAGAATAGGTGACAGGGACACCACACCAAATAGACAACATAAGAAGAATTGCAAGACACAAACGTAGGTATCTCTACATCCTTACCCGTTTGGACTAGGAATATAACCCGGTAGCAATGGGCCTAATGTCGGGTCTTCCTTCAGAATGTGCCAATGCTTCGAAACCAGTTTCTTAACCTGTCTATGTTGGGTGTTAAAACCAGTGATGAAGGAAAAGTCAAACCCAGAAATCGCTGGTTTGATCGAAGAACCTTTAAGAAGAGAGGTACGATCTATACTTCTAATTTGCTCTCTCTGGGCTTGAATCTGGTTCGGCTCATAACCCTTCTCTACAAACCGCTCAACCAGTAATTGTGATTGCGTGTCATAACTATCATTAGTCATACAATTACGTCTAAGCCGTATAAACTGACTTTTAGGGATCGCTTTTAGCCACTGTGGATGGTGGCAGCTGGTCATCGGCACGTACCCATTGCGATCCGTCGGTTTAAAGTGAGTTGACGTAATTAGACTGTTATGATTCTTCATAATAGTCAGATCTAGGAAATTGATCGAATTGTCACTAGATTCCATAGTGAATTCTAGATTAAACAAATTCTGATTTACCCTCTTGAAAAGAGGTCCAGATCTGCCTGGGCCCCATCCCATACACATATAACATCGTCAATATATCTCCGCCATACCATTAAATTGGGCCAATGGCCTTCCTCTATAAATTGCGCCTCCCAGAGGCCAACGTTAAGATTTGCCATGCTTGGCGCAAATTTTGCGCCCATGGCAACTCCCCTCTTTTGGAGGTAGAATTCATTGGAAAACCAAAAATAATTATGGTTATTTTTTTATATTTAGCTGGTATCTATTCAATGCTTTTCGCTAATGAGGTGTCAGCATTCATCTCTGCTGTCAGACTAGCAGTTATGGTATGTAGTTTTTGGTCTATGGACATGGAGACAGCATTTATCTCTGCTGTCTGAATTTTAGCTGAGAGTTATATGTGTTTTTTAAATCAATGAGTTTAGAATTGTCTGCTGACACTAACCTAATGCAGGCCTGAAAGGGTGTCATGTATGAGACATTTGATACGTGCCCTTGGTGAAGTAGGGGAAGGTGAAAACTATGTTCCCAACTTATTAATATTATGCTGAAGACCGTTGTCTATATTTTAAAGTCTTGTTAAAATCCGAGTAAATGATAAGCTAGTTTTGTTCGGATGTGGAGAAAGGATTTCTTTTCTCTGTGGAGCGCAAAAATAAGCTTCTGTTGATGCGCAGGATAATGCCTTTGGGTATATTTTCTTAATTTAACATTTTGCCCACTGACATGACGTCTAACCCCGTCGGGCAGGCAGAAGGCTCCAGCAGACGGCGACTAACCCCGCCCTGTTTTCTCCGTCGGCGGCTAACCCCGCCTTTTTTCTCTGACGTATGGATAGATCCCCGCCCCCCAAGCTGCGCTGTATTAGGATCAATGTTTGATGACGCCTTTTAGCTGGCAGCCTAGGATTGGCTGGAACACGCTGAACCTCTATCAGCATATCTAACGTGATGGTGAGCGGCGGGAGAGGACGGAAGTGGAGGACGGAAGTTGATCCTTATGCATGTGAGTATATATTGAGCGTTTCTTTACCATATCCCCAGTCTTCGTTAAAGTTGCAGGAGCGACGAAACGCGTCAGGCCGGGATATGGTTTTACCTAAGGAATTTTTAGCAGTTTGATTCAGTGGACAATTATCGGCTTTTATATGTGCTTGATCCTGAGAGAAGCAAATCTTCTGTGCAGCTTGCATCTTGGAGTTTAAACACGCTTTTTATTGATGTCTGGATTGTGAGTGCAATTCTTCTTATTAAAGTATGTAGTGATTTTATAACAGAGTTGCACTAGGTTTCTCTTTTGTGTTCTTCCTCTTTATGGTTACCCATTTTCTGAGGGACAAGGCATCCCTGTCATCTATACCTAAAAGGGTGTATACAGAATAATAAAAGAGGGATTGTGACTACCAAAACAACTGGAAAGTTGGAGGATATAAATTGCCCGAAATGCCTGTTTTCTAGATGTATCTGGTAAGCACCCATTTTGGATGGTGGAGGATTTGAATCACGTTTTCTTCATGTTTGATATATGCACCGTGGGATTCCTTCTTTATTGATACAGTTTAAAGGACTGTTTTTTGAAAGAACATTTTTTGCTCTGTGTTATATATTTATTATTTGTATGTATTTGCTGGTGGAGTGGACAGAATTTTTGCACGTTAGAGCATTATTAAGACTACTGGTTTAAGAATTTTCTTTGACTTAGCGCTTTGTTTTTTTCTGTTTTTTCTTGTTTCTGTTAGCAGCATAGTTGGCAGTCAGCATGGGGGCAAAATTGTAAAGCCTGGAACCAAACGGGGCCGGGGTAGAGCACTTGCTGCGCAGCAGGCTACCTTATCAGGAGATAGTGGAGCAGGGGTTCCTGGAGTTGCCGACAGTAGCAGTGAATCAGTGCGGGCTGTTGGTGGGAAAAGTAGCTACTCGGCAATGTGGCTGTTTTTCCTGAAGCATCCACAGGAGGGTAACATGGCCGCATGCAAAATATATAGGCAGAAGGTGAAGCGTGGCCAGGGCCCAAATGTTGGCACTACGGCCCTGCGTCAACATATGATGCGTCACCATAAAGCGGCCTGGGAGAACCGAGGCTCTGAAGAGGTGGTCCAGCTTGCTTCCTCACCGAGTGGCACGCTGCTCCCAATTTCTGCCAGCCAAGGCCCCAGCAGGCTCAGTCGAAGGCAGCTGTGTGTCATACCCATCCTCTGTCGCTCCTGCTCCTCCTCCTCCTCCTCCAAGTCATCCTCCTCCAGCAATCCATCAGCGAAGCCATGTCCAGGAGACAGCAGTATGCGTCCACTCATCCTACGGCGCAGAAGCTGAATGTGCTCCTGTCCAAGTTGCTGGTGCTGCAGTTGCTCGCTTTTCAGGTGGTGGACTCTGCACCTTTCAGAGAACTGATGGATTGTGCCGAGCCGAGGTGGAGAGTCCCAAGCCGTCATTTCTTTGCCAAGAAGGCAGTACCAGCACTGCACACTTTTGTTGAACAGAAGGTGGGCCAGTCCTTGAGCCTGGCAGTGTGTAGCAAAGTGCATGGCAGCGCCGACGTCTGGAGCTGTAATTATGGTCAGGGACAGTACATGTCGTTTATGGCCCACTGGGTGAATGTGGTCCCTTTGCAGCAGCAGCAGCAACTTGGACAGGTCACGCCGCTTCGGCCTCCGCGCTCCCTGCCCGTTGTGCCTGTGGCACCATGCTACTCGGCCTTCTCATCCTCCACCTTCTCCTCACCCTCAACTGTAGGCTCAAGTCTCAGTGCCCCTCCTGTCTACCATGTGTGCAGGGCACGGAGGTGTCACGCTGTGCTTCACATGGTTTGTCTTGGCGAACGGAGTCACACAGGGGAGGAACTGCTTAAATTTATTCATCAGGAAATCCAAACATGGCTTACTCCAAGAAGACTTAAAATGGGAACCATGGTTACCGACAATGGGAAGAACATTTTGTCTGTGCTGCTCCAAGGAAGGCTGACCCATGCCCCCTGCATGGCTCACGCCTTCAATCTGGTTGTGAAGCAGTTTCTGAAGTCTTCCCCCCATCTGCAAGGCATCCTAACAAATTTAAGGAAACTTTGCATGCACTTCAGCCACTCATACACCGCCAAGCACACCCTTCTTGAGCTACAGCGTCAGAACGGTAGCCCCCAACATAGTCTGATTTGCAATGTTTCCACCCGTTGGAATTTCACCCTGCATATCTTGGACAGACTATACGAACAGAGAAAAGCCATCACGGATTTCTTGATGATCCAAGCAGATAGGGGGACTCCCCTGTGTAACTTCAATGGCAACCAGTGGCAGCTCATACGTGACACCTGCCGTTTGCTCAGGCCCTTTGAGGAAGCCACTTTATTTGTCAGTCGGCAAGATTACGGGATGAACGACATGATTCCACTGCTTCATATATTACAGCACATGTTGGAAACCATGGCTGGTCAGGGCACTTGAGACATGTCGTCTACATCTTACAGCCACATGAACCCCGTTGGAGCTGAACTGGAGGAGGAGGAGGAAGAGGAGAAGGAGTGGCACAGTGCACAGTTTAGGCTTGGGGAAATGGCTGGTTTATCTAGTCAGCTGACAGGAGAGGAGGAGCAGGAGCAGCCAGAGGAGTTAGAAGGTTTTGAGGAAGGCGAGACAGAGGACCCAGACACACCGTGGCAGTATGCAGTGGAGATGGAGACAGGTAGTCCCTCCGAGTCACTTGCGCAAATGGCAGGAAGCATGCTCACGTGCTTGCGTAGTGACCCCAGAATTGTTTCCATTTGTCGGCGGGATGACTTCTAGCTGTCCACCTTATTGGACCCTCGCTTCCGGCACAAAATGGGGGCATTTTTTTAACCCGCCGAGAGGGAGGACAAACTGACCTACTACAAAGACATTCTACGTAGTCAGTTGGCCGATGCCTATCTGCGCCATGGTCCATACTCTCGCAGGTCTGACTCGGGGGGGCCTCTGCGCTCACCTTCCACTGCCATGGCTGCTGGGGGGGTTGGCAGGAGCAGCAGCAGCAGCTCCATCAGCAGCAGCCTCAGTCTTCAGTCGCTAATGAGTAGCTTTCTACACCCGCATATTGAGGCTACTCGTGAGCAGCAGGAAGACATGGAGCAGGACCTGAACCAGCAGGTCTTGTCATACCTTGACATGACCATGCCAACACACCTTGAGGATCCGCTGGACTTCTGGGCAGCCAAACTTGACTTGTGGCCACAACTAGCTGAGTTTGCCCTGGAAAAGCTGTCCTGCCCGGCAAGTAGCATGCCATCTGAGCGGGTGTTTAGTGCAGCAGGGGCCATAGTTACGGCGAGGAGAACTCGTCTGTCAACTAAAAATGTGGAGAGACTCACCTTTGTGAAAATGAATCAGGGATGGATCAGCCAGGATTTCCACCCACCAATGGCTGATGCATGCGACTAGATTCAGCATGGTGCCACGAATTACACTTTCCAAATGGTGCAAAACATATTTATGTCTTTAGGCCAATTTTTGGGCTCCTGCTGATGCCAACTTCAGGGTGTGCCTTTCAGCCAATTTTTGGGCTCCTGCTGCTGCTGCTTCTGCCAAATCCAGTGTCTCTTTGAGCCAATGTTTGGGATCCTGCTGCCAACTCCAGTGTCTCTTTCAAGCAATGTTTGGGCTCCTGCTGCTGCCAACTCCAGGATGTCATTCGGCCAATTTTTGGGCTCCTGCTGCCAAATGCAGTGTCTCTTTCAAGCAATGTTTGAGCTCCTGCTGCTGCCAACTCCAGTGTCTCCTTGAGCCAATGTTTGGGCTCCTGCTGCTCCTGCTGCCAACTCTAGTGTGTCTTTCAAGCAATGTTTGGGCTCCTGCTGCTTCTTGCAACTCCAGGGTGTCATTCACCCAATGTTTGGGCTCCTGCTGCCAACTCCAGTTTCTCTTTCAAGCAATGTTTGGGCTCCTGCTGCTGCTTGCAATCCCAGGGTGTCATTCAGCCAATGTTTGGGCTCCTGCTGCCAACTCCAGTGTCTCTTTCAAGCAATGTTTGGGCTCCTGCTGCTGCCAACTCCAGTGTGTCTTTAGTCCAATTTTTGGGCTCCTGCTGCCAACTCCAGTGTCTCTTTCAAGCAATGTTTGGGCTCCTGCTGTTGCTTGCAACTCCAGGGTGTCATTCAGCCAATTTTTGGCATGCCCCTGCAGCTGCTGCTGCCAACTCCAGTGTCTCTTTCAAGCAATGTTTGGGCTCCTGCTCCTGCTGCTGCCTACTCCAAGGTGTCATTCGGCCAATTTTTGGGCTCCTGCTGCCAAATGCAGTGTCTCTTTGAGCCAATGTTTGGGCTCCTGCTGCTCCTGCTGCCAACTCCAGTGTGTCTTTCAGGCAATGTTTGGGCTCCTGCTGCTGCCAACTCCAGTGTCTCTTTGAGCCAATGTTTGGGCTCCTGCTGCCAACTCCAGTGTCTCTTTCAAGCAATGTTTGGGCTCCTGCTGCTGCTTGCAACTCCAGTGTGTCTTTAGTCCAATTTTTGGGCTCCTGCTGCCAACTCCAGTGTCTCTTTCAAGCAATGTTTGGGCTCCTGCTGCTGCTGCTGCTGCTGCTTGCAACTCCAGGGTGTCATTCAGCCAATGTTTGGGCTCCTGCTGCCAACTCCAGTGTCTCTTTCAAGCAATGTTTGGGCTCCTGCTGCTGCTGCTGCTTGCAACTCCAGTATGTCTTTAGTCCAATTTTTGGGCTCCTGCTGCCAAACTCCAGTGTCTCATTCAAGCAATGTTTGGGCTCCTGCTCCTGCTCCGCCAACTGCAGGGTGTCATTCGGCCAATTTTTGGGCTCCTGCTGCCAAATGCAGTGTCTCTTTCAAGCAATGTTTAGGCTCCTGCTGCTGCTGCCAACTCCAGTGTCTCTTTGAGCCAATGTTTGGGCTCCTGCTGCTCCTGCTACCAACTCCAGTGTCTCTTTCAATCAATAATTGGGCTCCTGCTGCTCCTGCTGCCAACTCCAGTGTCTCTTTAAAGCAATGTTTGGGCTTCTGCTCCTGCTGCTGCCAACTCCAGAGTGTCATTCAGCCAATTTTTGGGCTCCTGCTGCTAAATGCAGTGTCTCTTTCAAGCAATGTTTGGGCTCCTTCTGCTCCTGCTGCAAAATCCAGTGTCTCTTTCAATCAATGTTTGGGCTCCTGCTGCTCCTGCTGCCAACTCCAGTGTGTCTTTCAAGCAATGTTTGGGCTCCTGCTGTTGCTGCTTGCAACTCCAGGGTGTCATTCAGCCAATGTTTGGGCTCCTGCTGCCAACTCCAGTGTCTCTTTCAAGCAATGTTTGGGCTCCTGCTGCTGCTGCTTGCAACTCCAGGGTATCATTCAGCCAATGTTTTGGCTCCTGCTGTCAACTCCAGTGTCTCTTTCAAGCAATGTTTGGGCTCCTGCTGCTGCTGCTTGCAACTCCAGTTTGTCTTTAGTACAATTTTTGGGCTCCTGCTGCCAACTCCAGTGTCTCTTTCAAGCAATGGTTGGGCTCCTGCTGCCAACTCCAGTGTCTCTTTAAAGCAATGTTTGGGCTCCTGCTCCTGCTGCTGCCAACTCCAGAGTGTCATTCGGCCAATTTTTGGGCTCCTGCTGCTAAATGCAGTGTCTCTTTCAAGCAATGTTTGGGCTCCTGCTGCCAACTCCAGTGTGTCTTTCAAGCAATGTTTGGGCTCCTGCTGCTGCTGCTTGCAACTCCAGGGTGTCATTCAGCCAATGTTTGGGCTCCTGCTGCCAACTCCAGTGTCTCTTTCAAGCAATGTTTGGGCTCCTGCTGCTGCTGCTGCCAACTCCAGTGTCTCTTTGAGCCAATGTTTGAGCTCCTGCTGCCAACTCCAGTGTCTCTTTCAAGCAATGTTTGGGCTCCTGCTGCTTCTGCTGCCAACTCCAGTGTCTCTTTCAAGCAATGTTTGGGCTGCTGCTGCTTGCAACTCCAGGTTGTGTCTTTCAAGCAATTTTTGGGCTCCTGCTGCTGCTGCTGGCTGGGACTGGTGTAGCTTGCCCTAGCACTATGGCTGGAACTGGTGTAGCTTGTCCTAGCACTTATCATGCTCCAGGAACCACAATTTACCACTTGGACAACTCCAGCTCTCTTGGTAAGGACCTCAACCCCCAATCTTCGCAGCCAGCTTCACCTATAGGAGCCCCCGCTTGCTGAGACGCAGAACACGCCTGCTCGGGATCGGTTGCCCCCAGGACTTTATGGCTCAAAGGATGAAATCTTATGGTACAGAGGACTGGAGAGCCCGCGGCTGGAAGTGGAATTGGGTAGCCAATATGTGAGCGTAAGGTGGAAGTCCAAGGACAGGCAAGGGTCGGCAACAGGAGTGGAGATCGAGGATGGTCAAACAGGCAAAGGTCGGCAACTGGAATTGAGATCGAGGATGGTCAAAGGCAAGCAAGGGTCGGCAACAGGAGTGGAGATCAAGGATGGTCAAACAGGTAAGGTCGGCAACTGGAATGGAGATCGAGGATGGTCAAACAGGCGAGGGTCGGCAACAGGAGTCAGGATCAATATCAGGAATAAACAACTACTAGGGTCTAGGCGCTATCACAGGCACTGAGCAACTGGTGGGGTAAACCTTTATAGGGAACGGATATGATTAGGGCTGGGTGTGTGATTGGTGTTTACAAGATCCAGCACCTGATTGGATATAGGGCGTACAGCCCAGCAACCCCTATTGGGCTCATTGGCCCAAAACACAGCAGAGGGCGTGCTGCCCAGCTGGGCTCATCGGCCCTTTAACTGAAAAGGGGGCGTGCCCCTTTGAATTAATAATCACTTCCTCCGGCGGCCGCGCTGAGAGCAGCGCCGCCGGAGGGCATAGAGGGAACGTGCTCGCGCACCCGCGGATACCGCCGGCAGAAGGAGAAGGAGGGGGCGCGCCCGCAGCCACGCGAGCAGCCGCCCGGCGCGGCCGGCGCCTGGATGGCGGAGCGACAGGGACACCGCTGGAACGCGGCACAGGTAAGCTGACCGTGACAGCACTATGGCTGGAGCTGGTGTGGCTTACCCTAGCTTTATGGCTTGGACTGGTGTGGCTGACCTAGCACTATGGCTGGAACTGGTTTGGCTGGCCCTAGCACTGTTACCGGTACTGGTGTGGCTGGTCCTAGCACTATGGCTGGAACTGGTGTAGCTTGCCCTAGCACTATGGCTGGAACTGGTGTAGCTTATCCTAGCACTATGGCTGGAGCTGTTGTGGCTGACTTAGCACTATGGCTGGGACTGGTGTGGCTGACCTAGCACTATGGCTGGAACTGGTGTAGCTTATCCTAGCACTATGGCTGGGACTGGTGTAGCTTATCCTAGCACTATGACTGGAACTGGTGTGGCTGGCCCTAGCACTATGACTGGAACTGGTGTGGCTGGCCCTAGCACTATGGCTGGACTGGTGTAGGTTATCCTAGCACTATGGCTGGGACTGCTCTGAATTTGGCAGTGCAGGCTTTGGTTGACCGTGTGCTGGCATGCGCTTGAAGGGGGCTATGGCGACATGGTCCGGCCCGAACATCCATCAGGACGTGCCTCGGTTCAGCTGTCCTGCCTGTGTATGTGCGGTTTTTCCTCCCATCCTGACCTATCTCACTTTGGAAACTACAGCGCTGTAGTACAGCGCCTTCTCTACATGTCAGTGAGTGTGTTGTAAAATGTATGCTTCCCTGATAAGTAATTGCATATTCCTCCTAACAGCAGGACACCATCTTGTGCATAATACGAATACGAATACTTTATTGACCGCCAAGTAAGTACAGGATACATACAAGGATTGCTTTTTGGAAGGGAGGTACCCCTTTAGAGCTATAAACATTAAATATAAAAAATATATATAAAAATTAAACATTTTTTACATATTATACATGTTAAAATTTTAAAAGACCAAACCCACAACCTGAATTCCAAAAGAAGGGCACTCCACCAGATAAAAATAAAGCTAATTTATTGAGTAGTGCAATTAAATAAAAAAACATACAAACAAGAACACATAACACAGATAAAACATCTATAAAATCAATAAATGCATGACAATTGATGTACAATCTACAATTGTAATTCAAACTCCTCAAGCGGCCAACGCACATGTCAATCAAGCGTTGGTGGTATAGTGGTGGGCATAGCTGCCTTCCAAGCAGTTGACCCGGGTTTGATTCCTGGCCAACGCACATGTCAGGGGCAGCAGAGGACCACTGGAACATACATAAATGGCGGTAGTTTATTGCTGAGTTGTTGTGATGTGATTAACATGGTTTGATATTTTGCATACCTCGCTCCCCCATACCTTTATGCACATACTCTATTGCTTATAGCATCTCTTGAGGAGTTTGAATCTTTGCACTTAGGCACTTTTCATTGTTCATATTTGTAGATTGTACATCAATTGTCATGCATTTATTGATTTTATAGATTAGGTATTGGTTATTTGGCACTATGCACTTTATTTGACTTATTGTCTAGCAGTTTGTAATATTTTGTATTATCGCTTAATTATATCTTGGTAGCAGCTAGGGGGCAGCAGAGGTCCACCCTGTACAGTGTTTAGCAGTAGCTGTTATAGTTATTAGAGATGAGCGAGTAGTGAAATATTCGAAATTTTGAATTTCGTTTCGAATAGACCGCGTTACTCGACTAGTCGACCGAATATCGAATCCCATTATAGTCTATGGGAAAAAAATGCTCGACACTTGGAAATCTCAATTCGACCACTTGGAGGTCACCAAGTCCACCCTGAAACATCAGAAAATGATGCCAACACTGCTGGAATGCAACTGGGACAGCAGGGGAAGCATGTCTGGGTGCATATAACGCGCCCAAGTCGCACTATTACGCCACTATCACAGCCACTCAACAATACACTCCAAACACAATATAACTTCTACGTAAAGTGAGACAAGACAAGGAAACCTTCTTTCCTCTACATTGCCATGGACCCCAAGCCAAACTGTACAAAAAAGAAGAACAAAATTCTGCACCCCTTAAAATCACGTTGCCTAATGACAACCACAGATGACATAGGCAAGGGGGAAAATAAATAGACCCCACCCCTAATTGTCATTGTGTGTGTGTGTGTGAGATGTGGTCAGACATGTCCTCTTGTGTCATTGTGTCACCCCAGCAGTAAGGGAAGCTTAAAGGGCGGAGGTTTGTTACAGTGTGTTACCCCAGCAGTAAGGGAAGCTTACAGGAGGAGGTTTGTTACAGTGTGTCACCCCAGCAGTCAGGGAAGCTTACAGGAGGAGGTTTGTTACAGTGTGTCACCCCAGCAGTCAGGGAAGCTTAAAGGAGGAGGTTTGTTACAGTGTGTCACCCCAGCAGTCAGGGAAGCTTAAAGGAGGAGGTTTGTTACATTGTGTCACCCCAGCAGTAAGGGAAGCTTAAAGGAGGAGGTTTGTTACAGTGTGTCACCCCAGCAGTAAGGGAAGCTTAGAGCTGAGACCTCTTAAAAATTGTGTGGAGGCCCAAGAGCTGAGACCTTTTAAAAATTGTGTGGAGGCCCAAGAGCTGAGACCTTTTAAAAATTGTGTGGAGGCCCAAGAGCTGAGACCTTTTAAAAATTGTGTGGAGGCCCAAGAGCTGAGACCTCTCAAACATTGTGTGGAGTCCCAAGAGCTGAGACCTCTTAAAAATTGTGTGGAGGCCCAAGAGCTGAGACCTTTTAAAAATTGTGTGGAGGCCCAAGAGCTGAGACCTTTTAAAAATTGTGTGGAGGCCCAAGAGCTGAGACCTTTTAAAAATTGTGTGGAGGCCCAAGAGCTGAGACCTTTTAAAAATTGTGTGGAGGCCCAAGAGCTGAGACCTTTTAAAAATTGTGTGGAGGCCCAAGAGCTGAGACCTCTTAAAAATTGTGTGGAGGCCCAAGAGCTGAGACCTTTTAAAAATTGTGTGGAGGCCCAAGAGCTGAGACCTCTTAAAAATTGATTGTATTAAGCCCAAGAGGTGAGCCATAATTTTTTTTTATTAATACAGCAATTCTACGGCGGTTAAGGAGGAGGAGGAGGAGGAGGAGGAGGAGGAGGAAATGGCACTTCATACAGATGGCACTTCACTCTTGGCTGCTTTCCACTGTTGTACAAGCAAAGTCCGGGTCAATCCACTTGCTGTTCATTTTGATTAGCGTCAGCCTGTCGGCACTGTCGGTTGACAGGCGGCTGCGCTTATCGGTTATAATGCCCCCGGCTGCGCTGAACACCCTGTCTGATAGCACGCTGGCGGCAGGGCAGGCAAGCACCTCCAAGGCGTACAGGGACAGTTCCAGCCACGTGTCCAACTTGGAGACCCAGTAAGTGTAGGTCGCCGAGGGATCGGGGAGGACAGGGGTGTGGTCTGCCAGGTAGTCCCGCAACATCCGCCGATACTTGTCCCTCCTGCTGATAGCGGGCCCCGCAGTGATGGAAGTTGCACGAGTGACATGAACGTGTCCCACACCTTGGAGAGTGTTCCCCTGGTGGCTGTGGGCCTGATCGATGTTGTCAGACTCTGGGAGACACTCTCCTCTCTGCCGCCAGCGATGCTGGGTGGGAAAATCTGCATCATGTTCTGCAAGAGTTCTCTCTGGTATTCCAGTAATCGATTCGTCCTCTCCTCTACCGGAATAAAAGAGGAGAAGTTATCTTTATACCGGGGGTCCAGGAGTGCGAAGACCCAGTATAGTTTGTTCTCCAATATCCGGACAACACGTATGTCCCGGGAAAAGCAGCCCAGCATGAAGTCAGCCATGTGTGCCAGACTCTGAGTAGGCATGACCTCACTGCCCCCACCAGAAGGATCATTTTCCATTTCCTCCTCTTCCTCCTCCTCTCCGCCCCATCCGCGCTGAACCAATGGGACGCACACAGCCTGACTGCTACCCTCGCCGCCAGCATCCTCTTCCACAGCCACCTCCACGTTGTCCTCCTCCTCCTCATCCTCCTCCTCCTGCAACTGCCACCGAGCAGCAGACAAAAGTGTGGTCTGACTGTCTACCTGCGTTGCGTATCCTCCTACCCCCGTCTCCTCTGTGTGCAATGCGTTCTCCCTTATTGCGATGAGCGATTCTTTAAGGACGCATAGGAGCGGGATGGTTACGCTCACTATAGCGTCCTCGCTGCTGACCTTCTTAGTGGACTCCTCAAAGATACGCAATACATCGCATATGTCTGCCATCCGTGGCCACTCGTGGTTGGCAAACTGAGGGAGCTGAGTTGGAGGCACGCGTGGATGCATCATCTGGTACTCCATCAATGCTTTCTGCTGCTCACACACCCTGGCCAACATGCAATAGGTGGAATTCCAGCGAGTGGGCAGGTCGCACAACAGCCGATGTTGAGGCAAATGGAGGCGTTGCTGGATTTTTTTTAAGCTAGCAGCAGCTACAGTTGACTTCCGAAAGTGAGCACACAAGCGCCGCACTTTGACCAGTAGCTCTACCAGGTCGGGGTAAGTCTTTAGAAACTTTTGTACTACCAAATTAAAAACGTGGGCCAGGCATGGTACGTGATTGAGTTCTGCAAGCTCCAGAGCCGCCACCAGGTTACGGCCGTTATCGCACATGACCATGCCTGGTCCTAGCTGCAGTGGCGACAGCCACATCTCTGTCTGCTGCAATATGGCGTGCCTCACCTCTGCGGCGCTGTGCTTCCTGTCGCCCAAGCTGATGAGCTTAAGCACCGCCTGCTGACGTCTCCCCGTGCCAGTGCTGCAACGCTTCCAGCTAGGGGCTGAGGGCGATGTTAAAGCAGAGGAGGAGGAGGAGGAGGAGGAGGAGGAAGAGGAGGGGGGTCTATCAGAACCCGTGCTGGCAATCTTGGGCGGGGGTGGTATGTAGGCCGTCCCGGTTTGCGACCCCGTCCCCGCTTCCACAACATTCACCCATTGTGCCGTCAAAGAGATGTAGCGTCCTTGGCCGCAAGCGCTTGTCCACGAGTCGGTGGTCAAGTGGACCTTTGCGCTGACTGCGTACCTCAGGGCCCGCCTGATGTTACGCGACACGTGCTGGTGCAGGGCGGGGACGCCACACCGGGAAAAATAGTGGCGGCTAGGGACGGAATAGCGAGGTGCGGCAGCCGCCATCAGGTCGCGGAAGGCCTGCGTCTCCACAAGCCTAAACGGCAACATTTCCAGGGCCAGCAGTTTGGAGATGAGGCAGGTTAAGGCTTGGGCTTGGGGGTGACTGGAGGCGTACTTCCGCCTGCGGTTGAACGCCTGCGAGATGGACAGTTGATGGGACGAGGAGATGGAAGGTGCAGACGAAGATGCGGGGGAAGGGGGGGCTGAAGGAGAAGGCCCCAAAGTAGCCGAGGCAGAGGCAAATGTGGAGGTGTCCTGGCTGGAGGTCTGGACCGCAGTGGCAGCACACAACAAAGGGGAAGAGGCAGTGGCAGCAAGACCGGGCGCAGGTTGTATTGCGTTTGCTCTCTCCCACTCAGCCCAGTGCTTGACTTCCAAGTGACGGCGCATGCCTGAGGTGGTCAGATTGCTCTTCTCAGAGCCCCTACTCAGTTTTGAGTGGCAGATTGCGCAAACCGCGCTCAGTTTGTCATCCGCGCAAACATTAAAAAATCTCCACACCACAGAAGTACGAGGCCTCGATGGGGGAGCTTTGCGCGACTGCCTGCTGCCGGGAAGAGCTTCAGCCCTGCTGGCTGTGGCCTGCCTTCTCTGTCTGGACTGTCCTCTGCCTCTGGACTGTCCTCTGCCTCTTGCTGCCTTATTCGGTGATGCGCAGACCGCATCTCCACTGCTTTCCCCGCTGGACATCACCCCTGTCCAAGTGGGGTCGGTCATTTCGTCGTCCACCACCTCCTCTTCCACTTCCTCTCTCTGCTCCTCCTCCTGCCCACTGGACATTCCAACAGCCTCCCTTGATGGCAACTGCGTCTCATCATCATCGCTCATGATAGCAGATGCTGGTTCCGGGTCCACATCACTAGCAGATGGCGGATACTCAAGTGTTTGGGCATCACTACAAACAAATTCCTCTGCTAGCTCCTGGGATTCTTGCAGCACATCTGGAAAAGGACCCGAAAAGAGGTCCTGGGAGGGGTCAAGGGTGGGCTGACTCTGTTGGCCAGGTTGGGAGGAAGGAGGGTCAGAGTGAGACTGTGTGGATGACTGGGTGGTGGACAAGTGACTGGAAGCGTTATCGGCCATCCATTGCACCACCTGTTCACGCTGCTCAGGCCTTAACAGAGGTGTACCCCGCCCCCCGCATAACTGTCCCATAAAGGCAGGGAAGCTGGATGAGCGTAATGCTGGCTGCCCCTCATCAGCACGCATTGTATCCCCACTGGCTTCAACGCGGTTTGTGCCCCCACCAGCATTTCCGCGCCCCCGTCCTCGTCCACGTCCCTTTGCGCTAGCCCTCCGCATTTCAGACGTTTTACTTTTTTGGCCACGCGTTATGCCAAATATAAAAATATTTTTAAGAAGAACACCTGGCTATACAGCCGTATACTGCCAGAAGGTGAAATGGTGCCTATACGCACCGTGTATAAAACAGTGTTTTGTTGGCACAGAGGACACAAAACAGTAGTGCCAAATATAAATATATTTTTAAGAAGAACACCTGGCTATACAGCCGTATACTGCCAGAAGGTGAAATGGTGCCTATACGCACCGGGTATATAACAAGGTTTTGTTGGTAAAGAGGACACAAAACAGTAGTGCCAAATATAAAAATATTTTTAAGAAAAACACCTGGCTATACAGCCGTATACTGCCAGAAGGTGAAATGGTGCCTATACGCACCGGGTATATAACAAGGTTTTGTTGGTAAAGAGGACACAAAACAGTAGTGCCAAATATAAAAATATTTTAAAAAAAAAAACACCTGGCTATACAGCCGTATACTGCCAGAAGGTGAAATGGTGCCTATACGCACCGTGTATAAAACAGTGTTTTGTTGGCACAGAGGACACAAAACAGTAGTGCAAAATATAAAAATATTTTTAAGAAGAACACCTGGCTATACAGCCGTATACTGCCAGAAGGTGAAATGGTGCCTATACGCACCGTGTATAAAACAGTGTTTTGTTGGCACAGAGGACACAAAACAGTAGTGCAAAATATAAAAATATTTTTAAGAAGAACACCTGGCTATACAGCCGTATACTGCCAGAAGGTGAAATGGTGCCTATACGCACCGTGTATAAAACAGTGTTTTGTTGGCACAGAGGACACAAAACAGTAGTGCAAAATATAAAAATATTTTTAAGAAGAACACCTGGCTATACAGCCGTATACTGCCAGAAGGTGAAATGGTGCCTATACGCACCGTGTATAAAACAGTGTTTTGTTGGCACAGAGGACACAAAACAGTAGTGCAAAATATAAAAATATTTTTAAGAAGAACACCTGGCTATACAGCCGTATACTGCCAGAAGGTGAAATGGTGCCTATACGCACCGTGTATAAAACAGTGTTTTGTTGGCACAGAGGACACAAAACAGTAGTGCAAAATATAAAAATATTTTTAAGAAGAACACCTGGCTATACAGCCGTATACTGCCAGAAGGTGAAATGGTGCCTATACGCACCGTGTATAAAACAGTGTTTTGTTGGCACAGAGGACACAAAACAGTAGTGCAAAATATAGTTTTGTATATAGGTGCTAATACACCACTGAAGTCTTTCTGTCCCTATTCCAGCAGCAGCAGCTACCCCTCACTAAAGCAGCCGTTTTGAGCAGAGTGTATATAGTTTTGTATATAGGTGGTAATACACCACTGAAGTCTTTCTGTCCCTATTCCAGCAGCAGCAGCTACCCCTCACTAAAGCAGCCGTGTATATAGCTAGAATGAGCTATATACTGTTCAGCATAGTTGCCCTAATAATAAGGACTCTCAATGACTCTCTTGTCTTCTGGTAGCTGGTATATATGGTGGTAAATGCGAGATTCTGAGCTTCTGGGGCCCTGCCTGACTACATATGAGATGAGCTATATACTGTTCAACATAGCAGCACTAATAAGGGATTAAGGACTCTCTTGTCTTCTGGTAGCTGGTATATATGGTGGTAAATGCGAGATTCTGAGCTTCTGGGGCCCTGCCTGCCTACATAGGATATGAGCTATATACTGTTCAACATAGTAGCCCTAATAAGGGATTAAGGACTCTCTTGTCTTCTGGTAGCTGGTATATATGGTGGTAAATGCGAGATTCTGAGCTTCTGGGGCCCTGCCTACCTACATAGGATATGAGCTATATACTGTTCAACATAGCAGCACTAATAAGGGATTAAGGACTCTCTTGTCTTCTGGTAGCTGGTATATATGGTGGTAAATGCGAGATTCTGAGCTTCTGGGGCCCTGCCTGACTACATATGAGATGAGCTATATACTGTTCAACATAGCAGCACTAATAAGGGATTAAGGACTCTCTTGTCTTCTGGTAGCTGGTATATATGTTGGTAAATGCGAGATTCTGAGCTTCTGGGGCCCTGCCTGCCTACATATGATATGAGCTATATACTGTTCAGCATAGCAGCACTAATAAGGGATTAAGGACTCTCTTGTCTTCTGGTAGCTGGTATATATGTTGGTAAATGCGAGATTCTGAGCTTCTGGGGCCCTGCCTGACTACATATGAGATGAGCTATATACTGTTCAACATAGCAGCACTAATAAGGGATTAAGGACTCTCTTGTCTTCTGGTAGCTGGTATATATGGTGGTAAATGCGAGATTCTGAGCTTCTGGGGCCCTGCCTGCCTACATAGGATATGAGCTATATACTGTTCAACATAGCAGCACTAATAAGGGATTAAGGACTCTCTTGTCTTCTGGTAGCTGGTATATATGGTAGTAAATGCGAGATTCTGAGCTTCTGGGGCCCTGCCTGCCTACATAGGATATGAGCTATATACTGTTCAACATAGCAGCACTAATAAGGGATTAAGGACTCTCTTGTCTTCTGGTAGCTGGTATATATGGTGGTAAATGCGAGATTCTGAGCTTCTGGGGCCCTGCCTGCCTACATATGAGCCATATACCGTTCAGCATAGTAGCCCTAATAAGGGCTCTTAATGACTCTCTTGTCTTCTGGTAGCTGGTATAGATGGTGGTAAATGCGAGATTCCGAGCTTCTGAGGCCCTGCCAGCGACAGCCTGTCTTTCCCTGCTGTGAGCGTCTGTCCCTCACTAAGTTCAAGCTGCTAATGCTGACGAAGAGGAAGTGCTGAGTTTTGTATATTCGAGGTCACATGGTTTTTCCAGCCAATGCGTGTAGACGCCGTTCTCGCGATGCCAGCGTCCTCCCAGGACCTGTCCCACCCCCCCTGCATGGTGATTGGTGTAAAAAACGCGCCAGGGAAGGTGGGAGGGGAAACGAATTGTGAGTGCGCCATCGCCGCTGTACTCGATCGAAATCGAGTATGACGAACAGCGTAGTATTCGATCGAATACCGGCTCGGTCGAATACTACTCGCTCATCTCTAATAGTTATACTTGAAAAGTTTTGAATAGTCCTTGGCAACAAATACTTGCAGCACTAGTTAGGGGCAGAAGTTTATTTTGCACACTGTTTTGTAGGAGTAGTCATAGCAACACTGTGATTAGTTTTCTTTTTTCATTTGAATATATTCTATTTATCTACTTTGATGGAATCATGTGATACTAATTAATATGATATAGGTACTCTACCCGTCCAGTGGTCGCATTGTTTTATCTGTGTTATGTGTTCTTGTTTGTATGTTTTTTATTTAATTGCACTACTTAATGAATTAGCTTTATTTTTATCTGGTGGAGTGCCCTACTTTTGGAATTCTGGTTGTGGGTTTGGTCTTTTACATGTGTTATTAGTGGAATTCCTGGTGCACCCACTGGTTTGTTTATCTTATAGTGGTGCCCTCACAGTTGCAGTTTTACTTTCACTGTTAACAATTTAATATATGTACACATGATGTTGGTAACTAGTGACATGGTTGAGACCGGAAGTTCGTGGCAGGTTAATCAGTGGTGGTTATTTAGCGCCTTAACGGCTAGTGGATAAAAGCTATTTTTGTACCTAGAGGTTCTGGTCGAGAGAGCCAGGTACGTCCGGCCAGAGGGCAAGAGTTTGAAAAAAGAATGACATGGGTGTGTTGGGTCCTCAGCTATTCTTTTTGCCTTTGAGCGGATTCTTTCCGTGAATTGTTCCTCCAGGGATGGTAAGGGGCATCCAATGATCCGCTCGGCAGTCCTGTTAATCCTCTTCAGCCCGTTCTTGTCCTTGGCTGTGATCCCGAAATACCAGACCGTGGGGGAGGAGGTCAGAAGTGAGCCGATTGCACCATTGAAAAAGGTCTTTAGGATCCTTTTAGACACACCGTATCTTGCTAGTTGTCTCAAGAAGTATAGTCTCTGTTGGGCCTTCTTCAAGATGACGGTAGCTTGCCTGCTCCACTTCAAGTCTTGCGTGATCACAGTGCAGAGAATTCTGCTGGTAGCGATATTTACTTCGCCATTACCGATGGAAATGGGATGATGCGTTAGGTGGGAACGTCTGAAGTCAACTACGAGTTCAACTGTTTTCTGGATGTTCAGGATAAGGTTGTTCTCTTCGCACCAGGATTCCAGGTTTTTTACTTGTGCTCGGTAGGGAGACTCATCATTGTCGTTGATGAGGCCTGCCAAGGTGGTATCATCCGCATACTTGATGATCTTGATAGATGGGTCTGAGGATTTAAAGTCGTTTGTGTAGATGGAAAAGAGAAGGGGAGACAGAACACATCCCTGTGGTGCACCTATATTTGTCTGACTCTCTGGGTCCTGTTCGTGAGAAAATTAGTAATCCAGCCAGATAAACCTGGTGAGAGGCCCAGTGAGAGCATTTTTCCATGGAGAATTTGTGGGAAAATGGTGTTGAAGGCGGATGAGAAATCCACAAATATGAGTCTGGTGTATGAACTGGGTCGATCAACATGTTCTAATGTTAGCTTGATCGCCAGATTGACCGCGTCTTCTGCAGATCTGTTTGCTTTGTAAGCAAACTGCAGTGGATCCCACTGTGAACCAATAGCCTCCTTGAGGAATGGTATTACCAGTCGTTTGAAGACTTTCATGACCACTGGGGTCAGAGCAATGGGTCTATAGTCGTTTGAAGATGTCAGTAAGGACTGGGGCAATCTGTTCCGCACATACTTTGAGGCATGTTGTGGAAATCCAATCAGGGCCAGATGCTTTCCTGGTGTTGAACATCAGTAGAATCTTCTTGACATCTGACACTTCAAGGTTCAGTGTGGACGAAGTCAATGGGTAGGATGTCCCGCTTGCCATCGGGGGGGGGGGGGCTTACAGGTCCTCTTCCTGGCTTCATTGCGTCAAACCTGCAGTAGAACTGATTCAGGTACTCAGCGAGATCCTTGCTCGGATTGATGGTAGGGGTGGTGCCTTTGAAGTTTGTGATTTGCTTTAAGCCCGACCAAAGTGCTCTGGAAATGGATGAAGAAAATTTCTCCTTTAATTTGGATGAGTATGACCATTTTGCAGCTTTTATCTCCTTTGTGAGTAGATTCCTAAATTTCCTATGATCAGTGAGATTACCATGTTTGTGGGCTGTCTCCTTTTTCTTCCTAAGGGCCTTGATTGAGCTGTTGAACCATGGTTTGTTGTGCATCTGTTTCCTATAGGTCCTTGTGGGAATCAGCATGTCCTCACAGAATATGATGTAAGACGTGACCTTATCAGTCCAGTCACTGACGTTTGCGGCGTTCTCAAAGACTTCCCAGTTGGTTGAATCGAGGCATGCCTGTAGATTAGATTTTGCTTCTGCTGTCCATTTCTTTGTAGTAATAAGGGAAGGCTTGCAGGATTTCAGTTGCTGTCTGTATGCCGGTACCAGGTGGATAAGGGCATGATCAGAATGGCCGAATGCAGCTTTGACTATGGGTTTGTAGGCTCCTTTGATTGTAGTGGGATCAGCACATTACCTGGTGGGACAGGTAATGTGCTGGATGAACTTTGGGAGTTTTAAATTGAGCTTGGCCTGGTTGAAGTCACCCAATATGATGATAAGGGCCTGGGGATGTTTCTTTTCGCATTCGATAATACAGTCAACCAAGCCTTCTAAGGCGGATTTTACAGATCCTTGTGGAGGAATATAGACGCCGATCAAGATAAACGAGGAAAATTCCCTTGGAGCGTAGAAGGGTCTGCAGTTGACTGCTAATAGTTCTAGGCATGTGGAGCAGCTTTGGGCCAGGATATTTATGTCTTTGCACCAGTTGGAGTTCACATAGAAGCAAATACCGCCTCCCCCTGATTTTTGCGCTAAGACACAGTTCCTGTCTGCACGGATGATATTAAAATTCTGGAGTTCCAGGGCCGTATCAGGAATGTAGTCATTAAGCCAAGTCTCAGTGAAGCAAAGAATTGCTGAATTTGAGAATTCCTGATAATTGTTGCACAGAATACGTAATTCCTCTATTTTGTTGGGAAGTGAATGCAGATTGGCCAGGTGTATGGAAGGAAGGGCAGAACAGAGACCCCTCCTTTTTGTCTAACCGAGACCCCTGCTCTTTTTCCCCTTCGCCTCCGTTTTACCCAGTGCTTGCCTGTCTTGGCGATGTGGTCCGTAACAAGGACCCTGAGGGCAGAAAAAGATGGCCATCTGGGTACGATTGTATTTAAGAGTGTTTCCCTGGAGTATGTGAGGCACATGGTGAGCGGTGGAACTTGGGATGGTGTTACGGCTGTTGGGTATAATGTGCAGGTCTGGGAAGGTAAATGTGTTACCCAGCAGATCCAGGAAGGTAAATGTGTTACCCAGCAGGTCCAGGAAGGTAAATGTGTTACCCAGCAGGTCCAGGAAGGTAAATGTGTTACCCAGCAGGTCTGGGAAGGTAAATGTGTTACCCAGCAGGTCCAGGAAGGTAAATGTGTTACCCAGCAGATCCAGGAAGGTAAATGTGTTACCCAGCAGGTCCAGGAAGGTAAATGTGTTACCCAGCAGGTCCGGGAAGGTAAATGTGTTACCCAGCAGGTCCAGGAAGGTAAATGTGTTACCCAGCAGGTCCGGGAAGGTAAATGTGTTACCCAGCAGGTCCGGGAAGGTAAATGTGTTACCCAGCAGATCCAGGAAGGTAAATGTGTTACCCAGCAGGTCCGGGAAGGTAAATGTGTTACCCAGCAGGTCCGGGAAGGTAAATGTGTTACCCAGCAGATCCAGGAAGGTAAATGTGTTACCCAGCAGGTCCGGGAAGGTAAATGTGTTACCCAGCAGGTCCGGGAAGGTAAATGTGTTACCCAGCAGATCCAGGAAGGTAAATGTGTTACCCAGCAGGTCCGGGAAGGTAAATGTGTTAACCAGCAGATCCAGGAAGGTAAATGTGTTACCCAGCAGGTCTGGGAAGGTAAATGTGTTACCCAGCAGGTCCAGGAAGGTAAATGTGTTACCCAGCAGGTCCGGGTAGGTAAATGTGTTACCCAGCAGGTCTAGGAAGGTAAATGTGTTACCCAGCAGGTCCAGGAAGGTAAATGTGTTACCCAGCAGGTCCGGGAAGATAAATGTGTTACCCAGCAGGTCCAGGAAGGTAAATGTGTTACCCAGCAGGTCCAGGTAGGTAAATGTGTTACCCAGCAGGTCTAGGAAGGTAAATGTGTTACCCAGCAGGTCCAGGAAGGTAAATGTGTTACCCAGCAGGTCCGGGAAGGTAAATGTGTTACCCAGCAGATCCAGGAAGGTAAATGTGTTACCCAGCAGATCCAGGAAGGTAAATGTGTTACCCAGCAGGTCCAGGAAGGTAAATGTGTTACCCAGCAGGTCCAGGAAGGTAAATGTGTTACCCAGCAGGTCCGGGAAGGTAAATGTGTTACCCAGCAGGTCCGGGAAGGTAAATGTGTTACCCAGCAGGTCCAGGAAGGTAAATGTGTTACCCAGCAGGTCCGGGAAGGTAAATGTGTTACCCAGCAGGTCCGGGAAGGTAAATGTGTTACCCAGCAGATCCAGGAAGGTAAATGTGTTACCCAGCAGGTCCGGGAAGGTAAATGTGTTACCCAGCAGGTCCGGGAAGGTAAATGTGTTACCCAGCAGATCCAGGAAGGTAAATGTGTTACCCAGCAGGTCCGGGAAGGTAAATGTGTTAACCAGCAGATCCAGGAAGGTAAATGTGTTACCCAGCAGGTCTGGGAAGGTAAATGTGTTACCCAGCAGGTCCAGGAAGGTAAATGTGTTACCCAGCAGGTCCGGGTAGGTAAATGTGTTACCCAGCAGGTCTAGGAAGGTAAATGTGTTACCCAGCAGGTCCAGGAAGGTAAATGTGTTACCCAGCAGGTCCGGGAAGGTAAATGTGTTACCCAGCAGGTCCAGGAAGGTAAATGTGTTACCCAGCAGGTCCAGGTAGGTAAATGTGTTACCCAGCAGGTCTAGGAAGGTAAATGTGTTACCCAGCAGGTCTGGGAAGGTAAATGTGTTACCCAGCAGGTCTGGGAAGGTAAATGTGTTACCCAGCAGGTCCGGGTAGGTAAATGTGTTACCCAGCAGGTCCGAGAAAAGGTAAATGTGTTACCCAGCAGGTCTGGGAAGGTAAATGTGTTACCAAGCAGGTCTGGGAAGGTAAATGTGTTACCAAGCAGGTCCGGGAAGGTAAATGTGTTACCCAGCAGATCCAGGAAGGTAAATGTGTTACCCAGCAGGTCCAGGAAGGTAAATGTGTTACCCAGCAGATCCAGGAAGGTAAATGTGTTACCCAGCAGGTCCGGGAAGGTAAATGTGTTACCCAGCAGGTCCGGGAAGGTAAATGTGTTACCCAGCAGATCCAGGAAGGTAAATGTGTTACCCAGCAGGTCCGGGAAGGTAAATGTGTTAACCAGCAGATCCAGGAAGGTAAATGTGTTACCCAGCAGGTCCGGGAAGGTAAATGTGTTACCCAGCAGGTCCAGGAAGGTAAATGTGTTACCCAGCAGGTTCGGGTAGGTAAATGTGTTACCCAGCAGGTCTAGGAAGGTAAATGTGTTACCCAGCAGGTCAGGGAAGGTAAATGTGTTACCCAGCAGGTCCGGGAAGGTAAATGTGTTACCCAGCAGGTCCAGGAAGGTAAATGTGTTACCCAGCAGGTCCAGGTAGGTAAATGTGTTACCCAGCAGGTCTAGGAAGGTAAATGTGTTACCCAGCAGGTCCAGGAAGGTAAATGTGTTACCCAGCAGGTCTAGGAAGGTAAATGTGTTACCCAGCAGGTCTAGGAAGGTAAATGTGTTACCCAGCAGGTCCGGGAAGGTAAATGTGTTACCCAGCAGGTCCAGGAAGGTAAATGTGTTACCCAGCAGGTCCAGGAATGTAAATGTGTTACCCAGCAGGTCCAGGAAGGTAAATGTGTTACCCAGCAGGTCCAAGACGGTAAATGTGTTACCCAGCAGGTCCGGGAAGGTAAATGTGTTACCCAGCAGGTCCGGGAAGGTAAATGTGTTACCCAGCAGGTCCAGGAAGGTAAATGTGTTACCCAGCAGGTCCGGGAAGGTAAATGTGTTACCCAGCAGGTCCAGGAAGGTAAATGTGTTACCCAGCAGGTCCGGGAAGGTAAATGTGTTACCCAGCAGGTCCGGGAAGGTAAATGTGTTACCCAGCAGGTCCAGGAAGGTAAATGTGTTACCCAGCAGGTCCGGGAAGGTAAATGTGTTACCCAGCAGGTCCGGGAAGGTAAATGTGTTACCCAGCAGGTCCGGGAAGGTAAATGTGTTACCCAGCAGGTCCAGGAAGGTAAATGTGTTACCCAGCAGATCCAGGAAGGTAAATGTGTTACCCAGCAGGTCTGGGAAGGTAAATGTGTTACCCAGCAGGTCTAGGAAGGTAAATGTGTTACCCAGCAGGTCTGGGAAGGTAAATGTGTTACCCAGCAGGTCCAGGAAGGTAAATGTGTTACCCAGCAGGTCCAGGAAGGTAAATGTGTTACCCAGCAGGTCCGGGAAGGTAAATGTGTTACCCAGCAGGTCCGGGAAGGTAAATGTGTTACCCAGCAGATCCAGGAAGGTAAATGTGTTACCCAGCAGATCCAGGAAGGTAAATGTGTTACCCAGCAGGTCCGGGAAGGTAAATGTGTTACCCAGCAGGTCCGGGAAGGTAAATGTGTTACCCAGCAGGTCCAGGAAGGTAAATGTGTTACCCAGCAGGTCCGGGAAGGTAAATGTGTTACCCAGCAGATCCAGGAAGGTAAATGTGTTACCCAGCAGATCCAGGAAGGTAAATGTGTTACCCAGCAGGTCCGGGAAGGTAAATGTGTTACCCAGCAGGTCTAGGAAGGTAAATGTGTTACCCAGCAGGTCCAGGAAGGTAAATGTGTTACCCAGCAGGTCCGGGAAGGTAAATGTGTTACTCAGCAGGTCCAGGAAGGTAAATGTGTTACCCAGCAGGTCCAGGAAGGTAAATGTGTTACCCAGCAGGTCCGGGAAGGTAAATGTGTTACCCAGCAGATCCAGGAAGGTAAATGTGTTACCCAGCAGGTCCAGGAAGGTAAATGTGTTACCCAGCAGGTCCGGGAAGGTAAATGTGTTACCCAGCAGGTCCAGGAAGGTAAATGTGTTACCCAGCAGATCCAGGAAGGTAAATGTGTTACCCAGCAGATCCAGGAAGGTAAATGTGTTACCCAGCAGATCCAGGAAGGTAAATGTGTTACCCAGGAGGTCCAGGAAGGTAAATGTGTTACCCAGCAGATCCAGGAAGGTAAATGTGTTACCCAGCAGGTCCAAGACGGTAAATGTGTTACCCAGCAGGTCCGGGAAGGTAAATGTGTTACCCAGCAGGTCCAGGAAGGTAAATGTGTTACCCAGCAGGTCCAGGAATGTAAATGTGTTACCCAGCAGGTCCAGGAAGGTAAATGTGTTACCCAGCAGGTCCAAGACGGTAAATGTGTTACCCAGCAGGTCCGGGAAGGTTAATGTGTTACCCAGCAGGTCCGGGAAGGTAAATGTGTTACCCAGCAGGTCCAGGAAGGTAAATGTGTTACCCAGCAGGTCCGGGAAGGTAAATGTGTTACCCAGCAGGTCCAGGAAGGTAAATGTGTTACCCAGCAGGTCCGGGAAGGTAAATGTGTTACCCAGCAGGTCCGGGAAGGTAAATGTGTTACCCAGCAGGTCCAGGAAGGTAAATGTGTTACCCAGCAGGTCCAGGAAGGTAAATGTGTTACCCAGCAGGTCCGGGAAGGTAAATGTGTTACCCAGCAGGTCCGGGAAGGTAAATGTGTTACCCAGCAGGTCCAGGAAGGTAAATGTGTTACCCAGCAGGTCTGGGAAGGTAAATGTGTTACCCAGCAGGTCTAGGAAGGTAAATGTGTTACCCAGCAGGTCCAGGAAGGTAAATGTGTTACCCAGCAGGTCTGGGAAGGTAAATGTGTTACCCAGCAGGTCCAGGAAGGTAAATGTGTTACCCAGCAGGTCCAGGAAGGTAAATGTGTTACCCAGCAGGTCCGGGAAGGTAAATGTGTTACCCAGCAGGTCCGGGAAGGTAAATGTGTTACCCAGCAGATCCAGGAAGGTAAATGTGTTACCCAGCAGGTCCAGGAAGGTAAATGAGTTACCCAGCAGATCCAGGAAGGTAAATGTGTTACCCAGCAGGTCCGGGAAGGTAAATGTGTTACCCAGCAGGTCCAGGAAGGTAAATGTGTTACCCAGCAGGTCTGGGAAGGTAAATGTGTTACCCAGCAGATCCAGGAAGGTAAATGTGTTACCCAGCAGATCCAGGAAGGTAAATGTGTTACCCAGCAGGTCCGGGAAGGTAAATGTGTTACCCAGCAGGTCTAGGAAGGTAAATGTGTTACCCAGCAGGTCCAGGAAGGTAAATGTGTTACCCAGCAGGTCCGGGAAGGTAAATGTGTTACCCAGCAGGTCCAGGAAGGTAAATGTGTTACCCAGCAGGTCCAGGAAGGTAAATGTGTTACCCAGCAGGTCCGGGAAGGTAAATGTGTTACCCAGCAGATCCAGGAAGGTAAATGTGTTACCCAGCAGGTCCAGGAAGGTAAATGTGTTACCCAGCAGGTCCGGGAAGGTAAATGTGTTACCCAGCAGGTCCAGGAAGGTAAATGTGTTACCCAGCAGATCCAGGAAGGTAAATGTGTTACCCAGCAGATCCAGGAAGGTAAATGTGTTACCCAGCAGATCCAGGAAGGTAAATGTGTTACCCAGGAGGTCCAGGAAGGTAAATGTGTTACACAGCAGATCCAGGAAGGTAAATGTGTTACCCAGCAGGTCCAAGACGGTAAATGTGTTACCCAGCAGGTCCGGGAAGGTAAATGTGTTACCCAGCAGGTCCAGGAAGGTAAATGTGTTACCCAGCAGATCCAGGAAGGTAAATGTGTTACCCAGCAGGTCCGGGAAGGTAAATGTGTTACCCAGCAGATCCAGGAAGGTAAATGTGTTACCCAGCAGGTCCAGGAAGGTAAATGTGTTACCCAGCAGGTCCAAGACAGTAAATGTGTTACCCAGCAGGTCTGAGAAGTGTCCCTTTAAATGAGTTGCTCAGGTCTGAGAATTGTCCCTTTAAATGAGTTGCTCAGGTGTGAGAAGTGTCCCTTTAAATGAGTTGCTCAGGTGTGAGACGTGTCCCTTTAAATGAGTTGCTCAGGTCTGAGAATTGTCCCTTTAAATGAGTTGCTCAGGTCTGAGACGTGTCCCTTTAAATGAGTTGCATAGGTCTGAGAAGTGTCCCTTTAAATGAGTTGCTCAGGTCTAAGAAGTGTCCCTTTAAATGAGTTGCTCAGGTCTAAGAAGTGTCCCTTTAAATGAGTTGCTCAGGTGTGAGAAATGTCCCTTTAAAAGAGTTGCATAGGTGTGAGAAGTGTCCCTTTAAATGAGTTGCTCAGGTGTGAGAAGTGTCCCTTTAAATGAGTTGCTCAGGTCTAAGAAGTGTCCCTTTAAATGAGTTGCTCAGGTGTGAGAAGTGTCCCTTTAAATGAGTTGCTCAGGTCTAAGAAGTGTCCCTTTAAATGGAAGTACTAGAATACCAGGGTCAGGGGATGAAGAATGGAAAACACTAAAAATGAGAGTGTCGCATATGCAAACAAGCCAATGTATTCGTGTTATGGAAATGCGTACAAAAAGCAAACACTAATTTTATGGGAGAAAACATCTCTCTTCTGAAGGGAAGGTGTCGGACTTCGCTGGACAGTGTAATTTTACGCAGCAGAGAATGTGGAAAAACTCCCAAAAAATGCTGGAGGACGGGACCTCTGCTCCATGTAAACGACACTATCGCCCATCGCCTGAGCCGCGAGAGAAAGCACAACACCGTCGCTGGCTTACACTACAACGAAGACTGTACAAAGCGTTTCCGGTGGAGGCTCTGTGAGCACATGCACAAGCAACACAAAATACCTGTAACCAACCCTTTTACACACGAAAACGAAAACTATTATAAGAAGGCTCTAAATCAAGCATAATAAATAAAAAAAAGAGAAAGAAAGAAAGAAAGAAAAAGAGAAAGTGAGAAAAAAAGAGAGATAAAGAAAGAATAAAAATGGAAAAGAGAGATGGAGGGAGAGTAAAAAGCATAAAAGAATACATGGAAGGAGGCGGGCATACGGCGAGTATCAGATTGTCTGCAATCTTCAGAGGTCAGTACATTCCAACAGATGAGGGATAAATTTCACCTGCCATCTAATGAGCTTTTTTGCTTTCTGCAAGTTCGCCATTTTGTGAGATCCACGGAGGGGAATTGGCAAGAGTTTGAAAAACTAACTTTTTTTGAGTACGCGCTGCTGAAGGGATCTCAGAGGCAGAGGAGCAATCTCAGAGATATATCATAACTTGGCCTCAAGGGGCACGGATATATGCTCATCCTAAATTGGCACCATGAACTGGGTAGTGAGATGGATCCAGAAAAATAGCGGAATATGTGAAACGCTTCCTTTGGTTGCTCGGCGTCTGTGACTTTAATCGAGGCTAACGTAAAACTAATGGCAAGATGGTATATGGTCCAAGAGAGAATGAAACACCTTTCCACTGAGTTCCAGGGGAACTGCTTCCTGGGGGGGGGGGGGCTCTCTGCAGGGTCGTACCAGCATGTGTGGTGGGATTGTCCAGTAGTTAGGGAATTTTGGTCAAGAATCTTTAGAGTTCTCAGCAAGATCTGTGGTCAGAGACCATTGGGTAGCTCTCCTCAACGCACCAATCCCCCACACTTCTAGAATGAAAAAGCGGTTGATGTATTATATCCTATCAGGGGCAAAGCTGGTGATAGCTGGGGCTTGGAGGTCCCCCACCTTGTATTATATCCTATTAGGGGCAAAGCTGGTGATAGCTGGGGCTTGGAGGTCTCCCACCTTGTATTATATCCTATCAGGGGCAAAGCTGGTGATAGCTGGGGCTTGGAGGTCCCCCACCTTGTATTATATCCTATCAGGGGCAAAGCTGGTGATAGCTGGGGCTTGGAGGTCCCCCACCTTGTATTATATCCTATCAGGGGCAAAGCTGGTGATAGCTGGGGCTTGGAGGTCCCCCACCTTGTATTATATCCTATCAGGGGCAAAGCTGGTGATAGCTGGGGCTTGGAGGTCCCCCACCTTGTATTGTATCCTATCAGGGGCAAAACTGGTGATAGCTGGAGCTTGGAGGTCTCCCACCTTGTATTATATCCTATCAGGAGCAAAGCTGGTGATAGCTGGGGCTTGGAGGTCCCCCACCTTGTATTATATCCTATCAGGGGCAAAGCTGGTGATAGCTGGGGCTTGGAGGTCCTCCACCTTGTATTATATCCTATCAGGGGCAAAGCTGGTGATAGCTGGGGCCTGGAGGTCCCCCACCTTGTATTATATCCTATTAGGGGCAAAGCTGGTGACAGCTGGGGCTTGGAGGTCCCGCACCTTGTATTATATTCTATCAGGGGCAAAGCTGGTGATAGCTGGGGCTTGGAGGTCTCCCACCTTGTATTATATCCTATTAGGGGCAAATCTGGTGATAGCCGGGGCTTGGAGGTCTCCCACCTTGTATTATATCCTATTAGGGGCAAATCTGGTGATAGCTGGGGCTTGGAGGTCTCCCACCTTGTATTATATCCTATCAGGGGCAAAGCTGGTGATAGCTGGGGTTTGGAGGTCCCCCACCTTGAGCTTCAACGCCTTGAAAAACAAGTTTAACTGCATTACGGCCATGGAAAAAATGTCCGTTATTCCTTGGGTTCGGAATTTTCTGCCTACAGATTTTGATGTAAACCTAATGAGCATCTTATCCTTCCTCGACCCCTTCCTTTACTCCCCCCCCCCTCGCGTCCTCCCCCTCCCCATAGGGGTTGTTATTTTTCTTTTAATTTATTTGAATTGAACTTTTTTAGTAACTCTTGAATCTATTTTCTTGTGTGCAGTGAATAAGCTTCTGACTGTAACTTAAGTTGTCTGTAATCTTTAAATTCTGTGTATGAACAGTATTATGCTAGTAGAATGATGTTCAGAATATACACAATAAAAAGATTGATAAAGAAAAGAGGAAAAAAAAAAGCTTAAAAGAGAGGCAGAAATGTGTAAAAAAGAAAGGAGAGAGATGGGGGTTATTTTGAAAAAAAAAAAGGCCTGCTGTTCCAGTTGAGAGTTCCTGGCGCCACATTACCAGGGAGGTTGGGAATACGCCCCCGCACACCTCACACCCCAAATGCCGGCCATGCAGAAAGGAAGACCTGGGTGTGAGGGGCCAATAATGATATTGCTTCTCCGGTGGCGGGAGAGTTGGGCCAATTTTTATCTCTGCCGATCTGATTATTCTTCTGTTTCAGGGTAGTGCCAGCTTTACAGATAAGGCTCGATTCAAAAAGACTTTTGTTTTTGTGCCGATTTCGTATTATTTTCAAATCTTCCCGCTCTCGTATGAGTGTGCGAGCGATTCTATGCATGCATTGTAAACCTTCTGTAAAGTTTCCGTCCGTTCGTACGGCAGAGTACGAGTACGAGGATGTCATTTTCCATCGAGACTTTTCTGTTTCATTTTCTCATGTTACAACGTAGGCTTTAGATTTTGCCCTTTTGTCGTCTCCTTCCACGAATCCTTTACGTTTCCCGATAGATTCTGTTTCCCTTTTTCAATAAATAATCGTCCAGATGGAAATCCTTACGATCTTGCGCCTGCGCACTACAAACTTAACTCATTAAAGTGCTCGCCTACATATTTGCCACCCTCACTTCTACTACAATGTTTAGCTAAACCACTTAACACTATCCTCCATCTTCCCTTTTGGACCCTTAAAGCTCACCCCAACCACTTAGCGCTATCCTCCATCTTCCCTTTTGGACCCTTAAAGCTCACCCCAACCACTTAACACTATCCTCCATCTTCCCTTTTGGACCCTTAAAGCTCACCCCAACCACTTAGCGCTATCCTCCATCTTCCCTTTTGGACCCTTAAAGCTTACCCCAACCACTTAGCACTATCCTCCATCTTCCCTTTTGGACCCTTACAACTTACCCAAACCATTTCGCGGTTATGTTCTTCTTCCATTTTAGTCCCCTAAAACTTACCCAAACCATTTCGCGTTTATGTTTTTCTTCCATTTTAGTCCCCTAAAACTTACCCAAACTACTTCCTGGTCATCTGAATCTTCATCTCTAAATATTTTTTTTCACCCTTCGTTTCTTGGTAATGTATTAGTGTGAAAAAAAGACACTGAAACGTTGTTTTTATTTTTTTGGTTTTTTTAGTTTAAGGCCATTTTTGGTGCCCATTTATAAAAAAAATTTCAAACAACCTTTCGGAAAATGTAAAACAAAAAAACTATTAAAATGTACAAAAATTTAAAATATTTAAAAATATTTACAAACATAAAAACAGTGACAGGACCCAGAACATTATTCTTCTTCTGTTGTCCCCAACGAGTCAACCAGCTGCTGCATATCGGCCACCAACTCAAGGACCCTTCGATTCATTTCTTCAACTCTTGCACGTGTGGTCCCTGTATAAAATTTTGACAAAAACATTATTTGGCGACAAATACATGTTTCTCACCTGTGGATGGAATGTTTGTTAGTTGACAACCTAAATAATCACGGCTGGAGGAAGATGGAGCCTTCATTGAACCTTCAGAACACCTCCCCCTGGGACAGATCTGCAACTGTCCCAACATGTTTCTACACCAAATCCTCAGCAGCAGAGTGAAGCTGGCCGCATGCTGGCAGCCCATCGTGGGCAGCATGCAGAGACTGAGCCGACAGTCCCTAGTGTTAGCTCTGCTGCTGACCTGTGGCTGTTGGTGGACCTAGAGGCACATCATCTGCACGCCCCCAACCCGAGGAATAGGGAGCCGTAGTCGACTACGTCGCCCAGTTGCCCAGGGGAGGGGCGCGCCGATGATGGAGTCAGCATGGCACCATGAGAGGCGGCTATTTCGCCTCCAAAATCAATGAAACTACGAACATCTTCATGGGCAATTAGAAACCTTAAACAACACCCTCCATGCTGACTGAATTTAGGTCCAACAACAGCCACATGGCCACCTTATCCAATTATTACACTGCCATGCTTGAGGAAGTTCGAAATAGCAACAGCCACATTGCCACCTTAACTAACAATCTCAGTGCCATGATGGCTGAATTTTGAACTTCTAATAGAAACATGTTGGAACAGTTGCAGATTCTGAATGCCACACAGGCCCAGGTGAGGGCCCACCTCCAAGGGCCCCAACCTGGGTTTTATGGACATCCCCCATTTTAAGGCCTATTTGGCCTGTATCTGCTCCACATCTTTGCTCTACATCCCCACTGTATTGACCTGTCTGGTGAGCCCTACCAATATCCACTTTTTGTATGGCTTTGCTTGTTTGCTTTGGATTTGCGCCCATATAGCTCATTAGAGTGCTGAGGTAGCCCACTAGCCAATGCCAAAAGTGAAGCCTCTATGAACCTGCCACTCAAGCTGTTGCTTGTGGCGAATTTCATTTGTTCTGGCTCCTCCTGTTTGTAGGCATGATTGGGGGACATTCTGGGCTGGCAAACTACTACCTTAACCCCTGGTTAAGATTGAACTGGACTTGGATTGGGACTGGGGGTTCTTGTTTGGGTGTCACACTGAGTAACAGGTGTAGATGTGGCATAGGTTTGTCTGCTTTACACCTGTGCCTGTGGCAAATGTGGCCGAGCAGGAGAGGGTGTGTCTGTGGGCCTATTTGTTTGCTGCCCAATGTGTACATGGCAATGCTTGTCACCTATGTTTTTGTACTTTTCTTTTGTCTGGAACTTTGGACAGGAGTGCCTTACTGTAAAACTCCTGCCTCTGGCCAATTGCTATGTGGCCTGATTTGGCTAAACTTTCATTTGTGTTTTGGCCATGTATTTTATGCAACTATGGGAGTGACCATCAACTCCAATGTTTGCTTTGGAAATAAACTACATAAAATTGTAATTAACCTGTTGTTGACTAAGTTTATGCCTTTATGTTTTTGTGGAATAAAAATGACTTAAAGTTTGCACTAACAAATTTGGATAAAAAAAAAAAAAACATGAGTCTAAAATCAGTTGTGATGTGGTTTGTAATTAATTCATTACTGATAAAAAGTAAAAAGTCATAACCAAACATACAAACACAAAGTGAACAATACACAATTACCAAACAAGAAAGGGCAAAAAACAAACAAAGGAAAAACAAATTAAGCAAAATGTGTGGCTATTAAATTGGCGCGCACGGCTTGTGCAGACGCACTATGTGGGCCATGAAAGTCCTCGTCTGGGTCATCGTTGGGTGTAGAGGGTGGCAAATCCACATACCGGGGGACACGTTGCAATATTGCAAAAATATGCAACACAGCACACGCCATTATAATATCTATGACCTTTTTGGGGTCATACTGAAGTGCTCCCCCAGTATGGTCCAAGCATCGGAAGCGGGTCTTCAATAGTCCAAAAGCCCTCTCCACCACAGCCCTGGTCTTCCTGTGCGCCCTATTATATGCCTCCTCGCCTGCATTCTGGGGCCGGAGGACGGGCGTCAACAGCCACGGAAGGAGTGGATAGCCTAAATCACCTGCCAAAATTTAATATAAAACACATAAATTACACATTACTAATTAAATGGAATCCAAAAAAATCTCCAGCAACATGAATAAGAGTCTAGGTCAAACACCATGAGCATACATATTGCACAGCCAAAAACTAAACAGAACCACATCAAATAGATGTGGAATCCATTTAAACATCCAAGATGGCGGGTGCTGGCCAATCAGCAAAACTGCTAACAGCTGTTGGTTTAGGTCTGTGCTGCTCAGCAATCTTGGATGTGTTAACTTTTCAGGACCCCATATCTGCTTTGTCTGAGGCAAATACAGCTCTAACCCGGCCCCTGCACTTTATCCCGCTCTCCTCTACTCAGTAAGTGTAATGCATCTAAGCAAAGATGGCGCAGACCCGATCATAAAGTCAATAACATAATTACAAGCGAGTGTGTTGAAGACTGATTAGTCATTTCCTGTAACTTGCAATTTTGTTTTAGGTCAATGCAGAACAAACATTTAGCAAGGCTTGGTTTTTTAAAAAATATTATGTTTCAGGTCGTGTTTCAAATTTAAACGAGCTGATCAAATAGGCATATTATCATACATGGGAAAGCAAGTAAAATCAGAGGCATACATAGATCAAAAAATAACGTTATTGGCGTCAACTTACCAAGAAGCCATGCACCGGTAAATTCACCCGACTCAAACCGACCGTACAATCCAGATCTTCGAAGGATGAAGGCATGATGGGATGAGCCTGGGAACCCGGCGAGCACGCTAAGGAACCGCATGTCCAGGGCCACCACTGCTTGGACATTCAGTGAGTACGCATCATGGGATGAGCCTGGGAACCCGGCGACCATACTAAGGAACCGCATGTCCGGGGCCACCACTGCTTGGACATTCAGTGAGTACGCATCATGGGATGAGCCTGGGAACCCGGCGACCATACTAAGGAACCGCATGTCCGGGGCTACCACTGCTTGGACATTCAGGGAGTACGCATCATGGGATGAGCCAGGAAACCCGGCGAGCATACTTAGGAACCGCATGTCCGGGGCCAACACTGCTTGGACAATCAGGGAGCACGCGTCATGGGATGAGCCTGGAAACCCGGCGAGCATACTAAGGAACTGCATGTCCGGGGCCACCACTGCTTGCACATTCAGTGAGTACGCGTCATGGGATGAGCCTGGAAACCCGGCAAGCATACTAAGGAACCGCATGTCCGGGGCTACCACTGCTTGCACATTCAGTGAGTACGCATCATGCGATGAGCCTGGGAACCCGGCAAGCAGACTAAGGAACCGCATGTCCGGGGCCTCCACTGCTTGCACATTCAGTGAGTACGCATCATGGGATGAGCCTTGGAACCCGGCGAGCAGACTAAGGAACCACATGTCCGGGGCCACCACTGCTTGCACATTCAGTGAGTACGCATCATGCGATGAGCCTGGGAACCCGGCAAGCAGACTAAGGAACCGCATGTCCGGGGCCTCCACTGCTTGCACATTCAGTGAGTACGCATCATGGGATGAGCCTGGGAACCCAGCGAGCAGACTAAGGAACCGCATGTCCGGGGCCACCACTGCTTGCACATTCAGTGAGTACGCATCATGGGATGAGCCTGGGAACCCGGCGAGCACGCTAAGGAACCGCATGTCCGGGGCCTCCACTGCTTGCACATTCAGTGAGTACGCATCATGGGATGAGCCTGGGAACCCGGCGAGCACACTAAGGAACCGCATGTCCGGGGCCACCACTGCTTGCACATTCAGTGAGTACGCATCATGCGATGATCCTGGGAACCCGGCAAGCAGACTAAGGAACCGCATGTCCGGGGCCACCACTGCTTGGACATTCAGGGAGTACGCATCATGGGATGAGCCTGGGAACCCGGCGACCATACTAAGGAACCGCATGTCCAGGGCCTCCACTGCTTGCACATTCAGTGAGTACGCATCATGCGATGAGCCTGGGAACCCGGCGACCATACTAAGGAACCGCATGTCCAGGGCCTCCACTGCTTGCACATTCAGTGAGTACGCATCATGCGATGAGCCTGGAAACCCGGCAAGCATACTAAGGAACCGCATGTCCAGGGCCTCCACTGCTTGCACATTCAGTGAGTACGCATCATGCGATGAGCCTGGAAACCCGGCAAGCATACTAAGGAACCGCATGTCCGGGGCCACCACTGCTTGCACATTCAGTGAATGGCCCATTTTGCGGTTCCTGGGATAAAAGTAAAAAAACAACAAGATTAGCAAGGCAAGGCATTTAGTCACCTGGACACTTTACAAGGAGGGACTATTAACAAGGAGGAATAAATTACAAGTGGGGACTATTAACAAGGAGGATTAAATTACAAGGAGGGACTATTATCAATAAAGTAAAAATTACAAGGAGGGAATACTTAAAAGGAGGGACAAATTTCATTTAGGCAATAATTACAATAAGGGACTATTTAGAATGATGGAATCATTACAAGGAGGGACTATTTAGAATGATGGATTCATTACAATAAGGGACTAATATCAAGGAGGAATTAATTAAAAGGAGGGATTCATTACAAGGAGGGACTAGATTAATTTATATAATAATTACAAGGAGGGACTATTTTCAAAAATTGATTTTTAAAAAATATCTAAATATCATTAAGGTAAAGTACATGTAAAAAATACAGATTTTACTTGCCTGTAGATGTGGTCGTCGGATGTCGGAGGCACTAGGGCAATGTGAGTGCAGTCATTTGCACCCATGACGTTGGCCATGTCGGCGATATTATAAAATGCCAGCTTAATCGCATTTCTAGCTACCATATCGTCAGGAAAATAAATATATTTCCGAGTTATGGTAGCCATGCCTTCCAAAAACTTGGATAGCGTGCGGCTCAGCGTAGGCTGTGAGATCCCCACGGAGAGGGCACCCAACATCTGGAACGAGCGTTCGCCAAAAATTGCAGGCAGCCAAGCATCTTGGTCATACCTGAAATTGCTTGCGCATTCCTTGTGGTGCGGGCTAACCATGGCCGCAGCTCACTATACAATTTATGGAGGGAAGCGCGATTAAGTCTGGTCAGCTCGAACAGTTTAACGTCATGCATGCCATCGATATGCATGCGCCGCCGGTGCAATCTGGTCTCAGCCCTCCGGACAATTTCAATGCCCATGAGCTGCAGATCCTCATGCTTCTCAAATGCACTAGAGTCGTCCATACTGCTAGGCTGCTAGTTCCGAGGTCAAAATGGTCCTGTAAGGGGATCGAAAATGAAGCGATTTTATAGGGTGGTGGTCCCTCGGTAATCAGCTCTCCGAATTAATCGCAAGGCCATAGCAATAACGTAAGTTATCTGAAGGAACAAAACATTTCAGATTTGGATTGAAAAAGGTCCCGAACTTACGAAATCAATCCGTTTTACTTTGGATCAGCGAAAGATCATATACGCACACGACCGAACGTTCGTGCGAATGAAAAATGAACGTAAAAAAACAAAAAAAAGACTAACACCCACAAAAACTTTCACAGACAGCTACGGAAGTCCTGACGAATGTGTCTTTGAATCAAGGCTATTGTACGAGACAATAAGAACATCTCGATTCCTTAGAATTTGCTTGAAATGGTTTAGGGCCAATTGAATTGCCTTTAACTCCCAAAAAATCAAAATTCTTTGGGTCTTTGGGTCATGTAACCGGACCAGGTTCCCAAAATCTGGCAGTGGGCCCCCCAACCCTGTGCACTTGTGTCCCTTGTGATACGGATTGGGTTGACTTGAGGCCAAGGTCTCCCCTTGGATAGATTCCCATTATCCGACCACCACAGAAGGGACTGACAAACTTGTTTTGGAAGTGTAACCAGATAGTCCAAAGCTTCTGGATCTCTGTTCCAGGCACGCAAAAAGAGGGTCTGAATGCAGATGGGCCCAAATGACCCCTGGGAGGGCTGAAGACATAATCCCCAACAGAACCAGAATCTGTCCTAGGGAGATTCTGTGATGTTCCTGAAGGCAAGCAGAAAGGGAGACAATCCTTTCAATCTTGGCAGGTGGAAGGAAGGTTCTCTCTAGGAAACTGTTGATCTGGTACCCCAGGTAAATGCAATGATCCACCCTAGATCTGAAAGGAGGGACAATGTTGTCTGCACATTGTGGACGGAGCAAAGAGAAGCAAAGAGTCCTGGGACTGCCACCTCCACAGTTATCCACACCACTGCTGCCCCGAACACGGGGTACTACTTCCTGGAGGGACGGGGCCTGCCCTTCCTGATCCAGTGCTTGTGCTGTCCCCTGACCCGGAAGTTGCATGGGGGGAACCTGCCCTAAGGTAAGCCCTATACTTCCTCCCCAAAAGAGGGTGGGGACCTGATGCTTCCACCTGCCCCCACAGTTCCGCATACCCCATAGGGGAAAATGGTGGGATCCATGCCCAGATTGCCTTCTGAGTCCTGCCCTGGAGACTGCCACCGGGACTAGCTCCAGGGAAGGGAATTCCCCGGGGGTGGAAGGAAATAGGTGAACTCCCTGATTGGTCACCCGGATCACCATCTAAGCATGCTGGAGAGAGGGGAGGAGGTCCGGATCCCCCATCTTTCCTTGGGAAAAAAACAACAAAGAGGGACAAAGTTTTCAGCTTGTTTCCTGGGAGGACACACAAAGACACTGAGGTCCAGGAGGTATTTAATCATCAGTTTAATCAGTTTGTGCTTCCTGCTCAGGTGGGAGGAGCTACTCGGCTAAGCCGTCCTGCAGGACGTTTTTTAAAAATCTGGTATCTGCTGCCTCCTGAGACGAGGGTAACATAATAAATAACAGTCAGGGGTGACCGTGTTATACACTCTGCACTATGGTTTGGATGATGAGGTGCAATGCACTTCTGCTGAATCAACTTCTAAAAAACAAAATGGAATTGTAATTTGTACCTCTAAAACATTTGTACAGTCTTGTGTGTCTGGTGCTGAATCAATCAAATTGAATGTTTTTCAAAAACATTTCAAAGTGCGCTTTTTGCGCCTGGTGCTGAATAGTGGATGAATTTCCTGATGAGAGCTGTTGTGTCTCTGCAGCCTCCAGAGCTGTCGGCTGTCTCACTTGTGCTGTGATGTCTAGAGATGAGCGAACTTTTGAAAAATTCGATTAGACTGATTCGCCGAATTTTCCAACAAAAATCGTTTCGACCCGAATAAATTTGCGACGAATCGCTATTAAAAACGGCTATTTCTGAGCCTCCTAGAGCCTCAATAGGGTTGTAAACCATTCTGCCTTGCTGTAACACGCACAGGATGCGTGCTGGGTTAGTTAAATAATACTTTGAATAAATATCACATGCATATCAGAGGCATCGCTAATAGAATCGCAGAGCGGCACAATTGAATTCAAGAGAGTTGAAGTGGCATCACTATGAGGGGCAGGAGCCCAAACATTGCTTTAAAGAGACACTGGAGTTGGCAGCAGCAGGAGCCCAAAAATTGGATGAATCACACCCTGGAGTTGGCAGCAGCAGCAGCAGGAGCCCAAACATTGCTTTAAAGAGACACTGGAGTTGGCAGCAGCAGGAGCCCAAAAATTGGATGAATCACACCCTGGAGTTGGCAGCAGCAGCAGCAGGAGCCCAAACATTGGCTGAAATAGACACTGGGGTTGGCTTCAGGAGCCCAAAAATTGGATGAATCACACCCTGGAGTTGGCAGCAGCAGCAGGAGCCCAAACATTACTTTAAAGAGACACTGGGGTTGGCTTCAGGAGCCCAAAAATTGGATGAATCACACCCTGGAGTTGGCAGCAGCAGCAGGAGCCCAAACATTACTTTAAAGAGACACTGGGGTTGGCTTCAGGAGCCCAAAAATTGGATGAATCACACCCTGGAGTTGGCAGCAGCAGCAGCAGGAGCCCGAATATTACTTTAAAGAGACACTGGGGTTGGCTTCAGGAGCCCAAAAATTGGATGAATCACACCCTGGAATTGGCAGCAGCAGCAGCAGGAGTCCAAATATTACTTTAAAGAGACACTGGGGTTGGCTTCAGGAGCCCAAAAATTGGATGAATCACACCCTGGAGTTGGCAGCAGCAGCAGGAGCCCAAACATTACTTTAAAGAGACACTGGGGTTGGCTTCAGGAGCCCAAAAATTGGATGAATCACACCCTGGAGTTGGCAGCAGCAGGAGCCCAAATATTACTTTAAAGAGACACTGGGGTTGGCTTCAGGAGCCCAAAAATTGGATGAATCACACCCTGGAGTTGGCAGCAGCAGCAGGAGCCCAAACATTGCTTTAAAGAGACACTGGGGCTGGCTTCAGGAGCCCAAAAATTGGATGAATCACACCCTGGAGTTGGCAGCAGCAGCAGCAGCAGCAGGAGCCCAAACATTACTTTAAAGAGACACTGGGGTTGGCTTCAGGAGCCCAAAAATTGGATGAATCACACCCTGGAGTTGGCAGCAGCAGCAGCCAACCCCAAATATTACTTTAAAGAGACACTGGGGTTGGCTTCAGGAGCCCAAAAATTGGACGAATCACACCCTGGAGTTGCAAGCAGCAGCAGCAGGAGCCCAAATATTACTTTAAAAAAACACTGGGGTTGGCTTCAGGAGCCCAAAAATTGGATGAATCACACCCTGGAGTTGGCAGCAGCAGCAGCAGGAGCCCAAATATACACTGGAGTTGGCTTCAGGAGCCCAAAAATTGGATGAATCACACCCTGGAGTTGCAAGCAGCAGCAGCAGTAGCCCAAATATTACTTTAAAGAGACACTGGGGTTGGCTTCAGGAGCCCAAAAATTGGATGATTCACACCCTGGAGTTGGCAGCAGCAGCAGCAGGAGCCCAAATTTTACTTTAAAGAGACCCTGGGGTTGGCTTCAGGAGCCCAAAAATTGGATGAATCACACCCTGGAGTTGCAAGCAGCAGCAGGAGCCCAAACATTGGCTGAAAGAGACACTGGAGTTGGCAGCAGCAGGAGCCCAAAAATTTACTGACACACCCTGGAGTTTCAAGCAGCAGCAGGAGCCCAAACATTACTTTAAAGAGACACTGGGGTTGGCTTCAGGAGCCCAAAAATTGGATGATTCACACCCTGGAGTTGGCAGCAGCAGGAGCCCAAACATTACTTTAAAGAGACCCTGGGGTTGGCTTCAGGAGGCCAACAATTGGATGAATCACACCCTGGAGTTGGCAGCAGCAGCAGCAGGAGCCCAAATATGCACTGGAGTTGGCTTCAGGAGCCCAAAAAATTGGATGAATCACACCCTGGAGTTGGCAGCAGCAGCAGCAGGAGCCCAAATATTACTTTAAAGAGACACTGGGGTTGGCTTCAGGAGGCCAAAAATTGGATGATTCACACCCTGGAGTTGGCAGCAGCAGCAGCAGGAGCCCAAACATTACTTTAAAGAGACACTGGGGTTGGATTCAGGAGCCCAAAAATTGGATGATTCACACCCTGGAGTTGGCAGCAGCAGCAGCAGGAGCCCAAACATTACTTTAAAGAGACACTGGGGTTAGCTTCAGGAGCCCAAAAATTGGATGATTCACACCCTGGAGTTGGCAGCAGCAGCAGGAGCCCAAACATTACTTTAAAGAGACACTGGGGTTGGCTTCAGGAGCCCAAAAATTGGATGAATCACACCCTGGAGTTGGCAGCAGCAGCAGCAGCAGCAGGAGCCCAAACGTTACTTTAAAGAGACACTGGGGTTGGCCTCAGGAGCCCAAAAATTGGATGAATCACACCCTGGAGTTGGCAGCAGCAGCAGCAGCAGGAGCCCAAATATACACTGGAGCTGGCTTCAGGAGCCCAAAAAATGGATGATTCACACCCTGGAGTTGGCAGCAGCAGCAGGAGCCCAAACATTACTTTAAAGAGACACTGGGGTTGGCTTCAGGAGCCCAAAAATTGGATGATTCACACCCTGGAGTTGGCAGCAGCAGCAGGAGCCCAAATATTACTTGAAAGAGACACCGGAGTTGGCTTCAGGAGGCCAAAAATTGGATGAATCACACCCTGGAGTTGGCAGCAGCAGGAGCCCAAATATTACTTTAAAGAGACACTGGGGTTGGCTTCAGGAGCCCAAAAATTGGATGATTCACACCCTGGAGTTGGCAGCAGCAGCAGCAGGAGCCCAAATATACACTGGAGTTGGCTTCAGGAGCCCAAAAAATGGGATGAATCACACCCTGGAGTTGGCAGCAGCAGCAGCAGGAGCCCAAATATTACTTTAAAGAGACCCTGGGGTTGGCTTCAGGAGCCCAAAAATTGGATGAATCACACCCTGGAGTTGGCAGCAGCAGCAGCAGGAGCCCAAATATACACTGGAGTTGGCTTCAGGAGCCCAAAAAATGGGATGAATCACACCCTGGAGTTGGCAGCAGCAGCAGCAGGAGCCCAAATATTACTTTAAAGAGACACTGGGGTTGGCTTCAGGAGGCCAAAAATTGGATGAATCACACCCTGGAGTTGGCAGCAGCAGCAGCAAGAGCCCAAGTATACACTGGGGTTGGCTTCAGGAGCCCAAAAATTGGATGAATCACACCCTGGAGTTGGCAGCAGCAGCAGGAGCCCAAATATTACTTGAAAGAGACACCGGAGTTGGCTTCAGGAGGCCAAAAATTGGATGAATCACACCCTGGAGTTGGCAGCAGCAGGAGCCCAAATATTACTTTAAAGAGACACTGGGGTTGGCTTCAGGAGCCCAAAAATTGGATGATTCACACCCTGGAGTTGGCAGCAGCAGCAGCAGGAGCCCAAATATACACTGGAGTTGGCTTCAGGAGCCCAAAAAATGGGATGAATCACACCCTGGAGTTGGCAGCAGCAGCAGCAGGAGCCCAAATATTACTTTAAAGAGACCCTGGGGTTGGCTTCAGGAGCCCAAAAATTGGATGAATCACACCCTGGAGTTGGCAGCAGCAGCAGCAGGAGCCCAAATATACACTGGAGTTGGCTTCAGGAGCCCAAAAAATGGGATGAATCACACCCTGGAGTTGGCAGCAGCAGCAGCAGGAGCCCAAATATTACTTTAAAGAGACACTGGGGTTGGCTTCAGGAGGCCAAAAATTGGATGAATCACACCCTGGAGTTGGCAGCAGCAGCAGCAAGAGCCCAAGTATACACTGGGGTTGGCTTCAGGAGCCCAAAAATTGGATGAATCACACCCTGGAGTTGGCAGCAGCAGCAGCAGGAGCCCAAATATTACTTTAAAGAGACACTGGAGTTGGCTTCAGGTGCCCAAAAATTGGATGATTCACACCCTGGAGTTGCAAGCAGCAGCAGGAGCCCAAACATTGGCTGAAAGAGACACTGGCGTTGGCAGCAGCAGGAGCCCAAAAATTGACTGACACACCCTGGAGTTTCAAGCAGCAGCAGCAGGAGCCCAAACATTACTTTAAAGAGACACTGGGGTTGGCTTCAGGAGCCCAAAAATTGGATGATTCACACCCTGAAGTTGGCAGCAGCAGCAGCAGGAGCCCAAACATTACTTTAAAGAGACACTGGGGTTGGCTTCAGGAGCCCAAAAATTGGATGATTCACACCCTGGAGTTGGCAGCAGCAGCAGCAGCAGGAGCCCAAACATTACTTTAAAGAGACACTGGGGTTGGCCTCAGGAGCCCAAAAATTGGATGAATCACACCCTGGAGTTGGCAGCAGCAGCAGCAGGAGCCCAAATATTACTTTAAAGAGACACTGGGGTTGGCTTCAGGAGCCCAAAAATTGGATGATTCACACCCTGGAGTTGGCAGCAGCAGCAGCAGCAGGAGCCCAAATATACACTGGAGTTGGCTTCAGGAGCCCAAAAATTGGATGATTCACACCCTGGAGTTGGCAGCAGCAGCAGGAGCCAAAACATTACTTTAAAGAGACACTGGGGTTGGCTTCAGGAGCCCAAAAATTGGATGAATCACACCCTGGATTTGCAAGCAGCAGCAGGAGCCCAAATATTACTTGAAAGAGACACTGGAGTTGGCTTCAGGAGGCCAAAAATTGGATGAATCACACCCTGGAGTTGCAAGCAGCAGCAGGAGCCCAAATATTACTTGAAAGAGACACTGGAGTTGGCTTCAGGAGGCCAAAAATTGGATGAATCACACCCTGGAGTTGGCAGCAGCAGGAGCCCAAATATTACTTTAAAGAGACACTGGGGTTGGCTTCAGGAGCCCAAAAATTGGATGATTCACACCCTGGAGTTGGCAGCAGCAGCAGCAGGAGCCCAAATATTACTTTAAAGAGACCCTGGGGTTGGCTTCAGGAGCCCAAAAATTGGATGAATCACACCCTGGAGTTGGCAGCAGCAGCAGCAGGAGCCCAAATATACACTGGAGTTGGCTTCAGGAGCCCAAAAAATTGGATGAATCACACCCTGGAGTTGGCAGCAGCAGGAGCCCAAATATTACTTTAAAGAGACACTGGGGTTGGCTTCAGGAGGCCAAAAATTGGATGAATCACACCCTGGAGTTGGCAGCAGCAGCAGCAGTAGGAGCCCAAATATACACTGGAGTTGGCTTCAGGAGCCCAAAAATTGGATGATTCACACCCTGGAGTTGGCAGCAGCAGCAGGAGCCCAAACATTACTTTAAAGAGACACTGGGGTTGGCTTCAGGAGCCCAAAATTGGATGAATCACACCCTGGAGTTGCAAGCAGCAGCAGGAGCCCAAATATTACTTGAAAGAGACACTGGAGTTGGCTTCAGGAGGCCAAAAATTGGATGAATCACACCCTGGAGTTGGCAGCAGCAGGAGCCCAAATATTACTTTAAAGAGACACTGGGGTTGGCTTCAGGAGGCCAAAATATGGATGATTCACACCCTGGAGTTGGCAGCAGCAGCATCAGGAGCCCAAATATTACTTTAAAGAGACCCTGGGGTTGGCTTCAGGAGCCCAAAAATTGGATGAATCACACCCTGGAGTTGGCAGCAGCAGCAGCAGGAGCCCAAATATACACTGAAGTTGGCTTCAGGAGCCCAAAAAATTGGATGAATCACACCCTGGAGTTGGCAGCAGCAGGAGCCCAAATATTACTTTAAAGAGACACTGGGGTTGGCTTCAGGAGGCCAAAAATTGGATGAATCACACCCTGGAGTTGGCAGCAGCAGCAGCAGGAGCCCAAATATACACTGGAGTTGGCTTCAGGAGCCCAAAAATTGGATGAATCACACCCTGGAGTTGGCAGCAGCAGCAGCAGGAGCCCAAATAATTCTTTAAAGAGAAACTGGAGTTGGCTTCAGGAGCCCAAAAATTGGATGATTCACACCCTGGAGTTGGCAGCAGCAGCAGGAGCAGCCCAAATATACACTGGAGTTGGCTTCAGGAGCCCAAAAATTGGATGAATCACACCCTGGAGTTGGCAGCAGCAGGAGCACAAATATTACTTTAAAGAGACACTGGGGTTGGCTTCAGGAGCCCAAAAATTGGATGATTCACACCCTGGAGTTGGCAGCAGCAGCAGCAGGAGCCCAAATTTTACTTTAAAGAGACCCTGGGGTTGGCTTCAGGAGCCCAAAAATTGGATGATTCACACCCTGGAGTTGGCAGCAGCAGTAGCCCAAATATTACTTTAAAGAGACCCTGGGGTTGGCTTCAGGAGCCCAAAAATTGGATGAATCACACCCTGGAGTTGGCAAGAGTTGGCAGCAGCAGCAACAGGAGCCCAAACATTACTTTAAAGAGACACTGGAGTTGGCTTCAGGAGCCCAAAAATTGGATGATTCACACCCTGGAGTTGGCAGCAGCAGCAGGAGCAGCCCAAATATACACTGGAGTTGGCTTCAGGAGCCCAAAAATTGGATGAATCACACCCTGGAGTTGGCAGCAGCAGCAGCAGGAGCCCAAATATTACTTTAAAGAGACACTGGGGTTGGCTTCAGGAGCCCAAAAATTGGATGATTCACACCCTGGAGTTGGCAGCAGCAGGAGCCCAAATTTTACTTTAAAGAGACTCTGGGGTTGGCTTCAGGAGCCCAAAAATTGGATGATTCACACCCTGGAGTTGGCAGCAGCAGCAGCAGGAGCCCAAATATTACTTTAAAGAGACACTGGAGTTGGCTTCAGGAACCCAAAAATTGGATGATTCACACCCTGGAGTTGGCAAAAGCAGCAGGAGCAGCCCAAATATACACTGGAGTTGGCTTCAGGAGCCCAAAAATTGGATGAATCACACCCTGGAGTTGGCAGCAGCAGCAGGAGCCCAAATATTACTTTAAAGAGACACTGGGGTTGGCTTCAGGAGCCCAAAATTTGGATGATTCACACCCTGGAGTTGGCAGCAGCAGGAGCCCAAATTTTACTTTAAAGAGACTCTGGGGTTGGCTTCAGGAGCCCAAAAATTGGATGAATCACACCCTGGAGTTGGCAGGAGTTGGCAGCAGCAGCAGCAGGAGCCCAAACATTACTTTAAAGAGACCCTGGGGTTGGCTTCAGGAGGCCAAAAATTGGATGAATCACACCCTGGAGTTGGCAGCAGCAGCAGCAGGAGCCCAAATATACACTGGAGTTGGCTTCAGGAGCCCAAAAAATTGGATGAATCACACCCTGGAGTTGGCAGCAGCAGCAGCAGGAGCCCAAATATTACTTTAAAGAGACACTGGGGTTGGCTTCAGGAGGCCAAAAATTGGATGAATCACACCCTGGAGTTGGCAGCAGCAGCAGGAGGCCAAATATTACTTGAAAGAGACAATGGAGTTGGCTTCAGGAGCCCAAAAATTGGATGAATCACACCCTGGAGTTGGCAGGAGTTGGCAGCAGCAGCAGCAGCAACAGGGGCCCAAACATTACTTTAAAGAGACACTGGGGTTGGCTTCAGGAGCCCAAAAATTGGATGATTCACACCCTGGAGTTGGCAGCAGCAGCAGGAGCCCAAACATTACTTTAAAGAGACACTGGGGTTGGCTTCAGGAGCCCAAAAATTGGATGAATCACACCCTGGATTTGCAAGCAGCAGCAGGAGCCCAAATATTACTTGAAAGAGACACTGGAGTTGGCTTCAGGAGGCCAAAAATTGGATGAATCACACCCTGGAGTTGGCAGCAGCAGGAGCCCAAATATTACTTTAAAGAGACACTGGGGTTGGCTTCAGGAGCCCAAAAATTGGATGATTCACACCCTGGAGTTGGCAGCAGCAGCAGCAGGAGCCCAAATATTACTTTAAAGAGACCCTGGGGTTGGCTTCAGGAGCCCAAAAATTGGATGAATCACACCCTGGAGTTGGCAGCAGCAGCAGCAGGAGCCCAAATATACACTGGAGTTGGCTTCAGGAGCCCAAAAAATTGGATGAATCACACCCTGGAGTTGGCAGATGCAGGAGCCCAAATATTACTTTAAAGAGACACTGGGGTTGGATTCAGGAGGCCAAAAATTGCATGAATCACACCCTGGAGTTGGCAGCAGCAGCAGCAGGAGCCCAAATATACACTGGAGTTGGCTTCAGGAGCCCAAAAATTGGATGATTCACACCCTGGAGTTGGCAGCAGCAGCAGGAGCCCAAACATTACTTTAAAGAGACACTGGGGTTGGCTTCAGGAGCCCAAAAATTGGATGAATCACACCCTGGAGTTGCAAGCAGCAGCAGGAGCCCAAATATTACTTGAAAGAGACACTGGAGTTGGCTTCAGGAGGCCAAAAATTGGATGAATCACACCCTGGAGTTGGCAGCAGCAGGAGCCCAAATATTACTTTAAAGAGACACTGGGGTTGGCTTCAAAAGCCCAAAAATTGGATGATTCACACCCTGGAGTTGGCAGCAGCAGCAGCAGGAGCCCAAATATTACTTTAAAGAGACCCTGGGGTTGGCTTCAGGAGCCCAAAAATTGGATGAATCACACCCTGGAGTTGGCAGCAGCAGCAGCAGGAGCCCTAATATACACTGGAGTTGGCTTCAGGAGCCCAAAAAATTGGATGAATCACACCCTGGAGTTGGCAGCAGCAGGAGCCCAAATATTACTTTAAAGAGACACTGGGGTTGGCTTCAGGAGGCCAAAAATTGGATGAATCACACCCTGGAGTTGGCAGCAGCAGCAGCAGCAGGAGCCCAAATATACACTGGAGTTGGCTTCAGGAGCCCAAAAATTGGATGAATCACACCCTGGAGTTGGCAGCAGCAGCAGCAGGAGCCCAAATATTACTTTAAAGAGAAACTGGAGTTGGCTTCAGGAGCCCAAAAATTTATGATTCACACCCTGGAGTTGGCAGCAGCAGCAGGAGCAGCCCAAATATACACTGGAGTTGGCTTCAGGAGCCCAAAAATTGGATGAATCACACCCTGGAGTTGGCAGCAGCAGGAGCCCAAATATTACTTTAAAGAGACACTGGGGTTGGCTTCAGGAGCCCAAAAATTGGATGATTCACACCCTGGAGTTGGCAGCAGCAGCAGCAGGAGCCCAAATTTTACTTTAAAGAGACCCTGGGGTTGGCTTCAGGAGCCCAAAAATTGGATGAATCACACCCTGGAGTTGGCAGGAGTTGGCAGCAGCAGCAACAGGAGCCCAAACATTACTTTAAAGAGACACTGGGGTTGGCTTCAGGAGCCCAAAAATTGGATGATTCACACCCTGGAGTTGGCAGCAGCAGCAGCAGGAGCCCAAATATTACTTTAAAGAGACACTGGAGTTGGCTTCAGGAGCCCAAAAATTGGATGATTCACACCCTGGAGTTGGCAGCAGCAGCAGGAGCAGCCCAAATATACACTGGAGTTGGCTTCAGGAGCCCAAAAATTGGATGAATCACACCCTGGAGTTGGCAGCAGCAGGAGCCCAAATATTACTTTAAAGAGACACTGGGGTTGGCTTCAGGAGCCCAAAAATTGGATGATTCACACCCTGGAGTTGGCAGCAGCAGGAGCCCAAATTTTACTTTAAAGAGACTCTGGGGTTGGCTTCAGGAGCCCAAAAATTGGATGAATCACACCCTGGAGTTGGCAGGAGGTGGCAGCAGCAGCAGCAGGAGCCCAAACATTACTTTAAAGAGACCCTGGGGTTGGCTTCAGGAGGCCAAAAATTGGATGAGTCACACCCTGGAGTTGGCAGGAGTTGGCAGCAGCAGCAACAGGAGCCCAAACATTACTTTAAAGAGACACTGGGGTTGGCTTCAGGAGCCCAAAAATTGGATGATTCACACCCTGGAGTTGGCAGCAGCAGCAGCAGGAGCCCAAATATTACTTTAAAGAGACACTGGAGTTGGCTTCAGGAGCCCAAAAATTGGATGATTCACACCCTGGAGTTGGCAGCAGCAGCAGGAGCAGCCCAAATATACACTGGAGTTGGCTTCAGGAGCCCAAAAATTGGATGAATCACACCCTGGAGTTGGCAGCAGCAGCAGCAGGATCCCAAATATTACTTTAAAGAGACCCTGGGGTTGGCTTCAGGAGCCCAAAAATTGGATGAATCACACCCTGGAGTTGGCAGGAGTTGGCAGCAGCAGCAACAGGAGCCCAAACATTACTTTAAAGAGACACTGGGGTTGGCTTCAGGAGCCCAAAAATTGGATGATTCACACCCTGGAGATGGCAGCAGCAGCAGCAGGAGCCCAAATATTACTTTAAAGAGACACTGGAGTTGGCTTCAGGAGCCCAAAAATTGGATGATTCACACCCTGGAGTTGGCAGCAGCAGCAGGAGCAGCCCAAATATACACTGGAGTTGGCTTCAGGAGCCCAAAAATTGGATGAATCACACCCTGGAGTTGGCAGCAGCAGCAGCAGGAGCCCAAATATTACTTTAAAGAGACACTGGGGTTGGCTTCAGGAGCCCAAAAATTGGATGATTCACACCCTGGAGTTGGCAGCAGCAGGAGCCCAAATTTTACTTTAAAGAGACTCTGGGGTTGGCTTCAGGAGCCCAAAAATTGGATGAATCACACCCTGGAGTTGGCAGGAGGTGGCAGCAGCAGCAGCAGGAGCCCAAACATTACTTTAAAGAGACCCTGGGGTTGGCTTCAGGAGGCCAAAAATTGGATGAATCACACCCTGGAGTTGGCAGCAGCAGCAGCAGGAGCCCAAATATACACTGGAGTTGGCTTCAGGAGCCCAAAAAATTGGATGAATCACACCCTGGAGTTGGCAGCAGCAGCAGCAGGAGCCCAAATATTACTTTAAAGAGACACTTGGGTTGGCTTCAGGAGGCCAAAAATTGGATGAATCACACCCTGGAGTTGGCAGCAGCAGCAGGAGGCCAAATATTACTTGAAAGAGACAATGGAGTTGGCTTCAGGAGCCCAAAAATTGGATGATTCACACCCTGGAGTTGGCAGCAGCAGCAACAGGAGCCCAAATATTACTTTAAAGAGACACTGGGGTTGGCTTCAGGAGCCCAAAAATTGGATGATTCACACCCTGGAGTTGGCAGCAGCAGGAGCCCAAATTTTACTTTAAAGAGACTCTGGGGTTGGCTTCAGGAGCCCAAAAATTGGATGAATCACACCCTGGAGTTGGCTGGAGGTGGCAGCAGCAGCAGCAGGAGCCCAAACATTACTTTAAAGAGACCCTGGGGTTGGCTTCAGGAGGCCAAAAATTGGATGAATCACACCCTGGAGTTGGCAGCAGCAGCAGCAGGAGCCCAAATATACACTGGAGTTGGCTTCAGGAGCCCAAAAAATTGGATGAATCACACCCTGGAGTTGGCAGCAGCAGCAGCAGGAGCCCAAATATTACGTTAAAGAGACACTTGGGTTGGCTTCAGGAGGCCAAAAATTGGATGAATCACACCCTGGAGTTGGCAGCAGCAGCAGGAGCCCAAATATTACTTTAAAGAGACACTGGGGTTGGCTTCAGGAGCCCAAAAATTGGATGATTCACACCCTGGAGTTGGCAGCAGCAGCAGCAGGAGCCCAAATATACACTGGAGTTGGCTTCAGGAGCCCAAAAAATTGGATGAATCACACCCTGGAGTTGGCAGCAGCAGGAGCCCAAATATTACTTTAAAGAGACACTGGGGTTGGCTTCAGGAGGCCAAAAATTGGATGAATCACACCCTAGAGTTGGCAGCAGCAGCAGCAGGAGCCCAAATATACACTGGAGTTGGCTTCAGGAGCCCAAAAATTGGATGAATCACACCCTGGAGTTGGCAGCAGCAGCAGCAGGAGCCCAAATATTTCTTTAAAGAGAAACTGGAGTTGGCTTCAGGAGCCCAAAAATTGGATGATTCACACCCTGGAGTTGGCAGCAGCAGCAGGAGCAGCCCAAATATACACTGGAGTTGGCTTCAGGAGCCCAAAAATTGGATGAATCACACCCTGTAGTTGGCAGCAGCAGGAGCCCAAATATTTCTTTGAAGAGACACTGGGGTTGGCTTCAGGAGCCCAAAAATTGGATGATTCACACCCTGGAGTTGGAAGCAGCAGCAGCAGGAGCCCAAATTTTACTTTAAAGAGACCCTGGGGTTGGCTTCAGGAGCCCAAAAATTGGATGAATCACACCCTGGAGTTGGCAGCAGCAGTAGCCCAAATATTACTTTAAAGAGACCCTGGGGTTGGCTTCAGGAGCCCAAAAATTGGATGAATCACACCCTGGAGTTGGCAGGAGTTGGCAGCAGCAGCAACAGGAGCCCAAACATTACTTTAAAGAGACACTGGGGTTGGCTTCAGGAGCCCAAAAATTGGATGATTCACACCCTGGAGTTGGCAGCAGCAGCAGCAGGAGCCCAAATATTACTTTAAAGAGACACTGGAGTTGGCTTCAGGAGCCCAAAAATTGGATGATTCACACCCTGGAGTTGGCAGCAGCAGCAGGAGCAGCCCAAATATACACTGGAGTTGGCTTCAGGAGCCCAAAAGTTGGATGAATCACACCCTGGAGTTGGCAGCAGCAGCAGCAGGAGCCCAAATATTACTTTAAAGAGACACTGGGGTTGGCTTCAGGAGCCCAAAAATTGGATGATTCACACCCTGGAGTTGGCAGCAGCAGGAGCCCAAATTTTACTTTAAAGAGACTCTGGGGTTGGCTTCAGGAGCCCAAAAATTGGATGATTCACACCCTGGAGTTGGCAGCAGCAGCAGCAGGAGCCCGAATATTACTTTAAAGAGACACTGGAGTTGGCTTCAGGAGCCCAAAAATTGGATGATTCACACCCTGGAGTTGGCAGCAGCAGCAGGAGCAGCCCAAATATACACTGGAGTTGGCTTCAGGAGCCCAAAAATTGGATGAATCACACCCTGGAGTTGGCAGCAGCAGGAGCCCAAATTTTACTTTAAAGAGACTCTGGGGTTGGCTTCAGGAGCCCAAAAATTGGATGATTCACACCCTGGAGTTGGCAGCAGCAGCAGCAGGAGCCCAAATATTACTTTAAAGAGACACTGGGGTTGGCTTCAGGAGCCCAAAAATTGGATGATTCACACCCTGGAGTTGGCAGCAGCAGGAGCCCAAATTTTACTTTAAAGAGACTCTGGGGTTGGCTTCAGGAGCCCAAAAATTGGATGAATCACACCCTGGAGTTGGCAGGAGGTGGCAGCAGCAGCAGCAGGAGCCCAAACATTACTTTAAAGAGACCCTGGGGTTGGCTTCAGGAGGCCAAAAATTGGATGAATCACACCCTGGAGTTGGCAGCAGCAGCAGCAGGAGCCCAAATATACACTGGAGTTGGCTTCAGGAGCCCAAAAAATTGGATGAATCACACCCTGGAGTTGGCAGCAGCAGCAGCAGGAGCCCAAATATTACTTTAAAGAGACACTTGGGTTGGCTTCAGGAGGCCAAAAATTGGATGAATCACACCCTGGAGTTGGCAGCAGCAGCAGGAGGCCAAATATTACTTGAAAGAGACAATGGAGTTGGCTTCAGGAGCCCAAAAATTGGATGAATCACACCCTGGAGTTGGCAGGAGTTGGCAGCAGCAGCAACAGGAGCCCAAACATTACTTTAAAGAGACACTGGGGTTGGCTTCAGGAGCCCAAAAATTGGATGATTCACACCCTGGAGTTGGCAGCAGCAGCAGCAGGAGCCCAAATATACACTGGAGTTGGCTTCAGGAGCCCAAAAAATTGGATGAATCACACCCTGGAGTTGGCAGCAACAGGAGCCCAAATATTACTTTAAAGAGACACTGGGGTTGGCTTCAGGAGGCCAAAAATTGGATGAATCACACCCTGGAGTTGGCAGCAGCAGCAGCAGGAGCCCAAATATACACTGGAGTTGGCTTCAGGAGCCCAAAAATTGGATGAATCACACCCTGGAGTTGGCAGCAGCAGCAGCAGGAGCCCAAATATTTCTTTAAAGAGAAACTGGAGTTGGCTTCAGGAGCCCAAAAATTGGATGATTCACACCCTGGAGTTGGCAGCAGCAGCAGGAGCAGCTCAAATATACACTGGAGTTGGCTTCAGGAGCCCAAAAATTGGATGAATCACACCCTGGAGTTGGCAGCAGCAGGAGCCCAAATATTACTTTGAAGAGACACTGGGGTTGGCTTCAGGAGCCCAAAAATTGGATGATTCACACCCTGGAGTTGGAAGCAGCAGCAGCAGGAGCCCAAATTTTACTTTAAAGAGACCCTGGGGTTGGCTTCAGGAGCCCAAAAATTGGGTGAATCACACCCTGGAGTTGGCAGCAGCAGTAGCCCAAATATTACTTTAAAGAGACCCTGGGGTTGGCTTCAGGAGCCCAAAAATTGGATGAATCACACCCTGGAGTTGGCAGGAGTTGGCAGCAGCAGCAACAGGAGCCCAAACATTACTTTAAAGAGACACTGGGGTTGGCTTCAGGAGCCCAAAAATTGGATGATTCACACCCTGGAGTTGGCAGCAGCAGCAGCAGGAGCCCAAATATTACTTTAAAGAGACACTGGAGTTGGCTTCAGGAGCCCAAAAATTGGATGATTCACACCCTGGAGTTGGCAGCAGCAGCAGGAGCAGCCCAAATATACACTGGAGTTGGCTTCAGGAGCCCAAAAATTGGATGAATCACACCCTGGAGTTGGCAGCAGCAGCAGCAGGAGCCCAAATATTACTTTAAAGAGACACTGGGGTTGGCTTCAGGAGCCCAAAAAGTGGATGATTCACACCCTGGAGTTGGCAGCAGCAGGAGCCCAAATTTTACTTTAAAGAGACTCTGGGGTTGGCTTCAGGAGCCCAAAAATTGGATGAATCACACCCTGGAGTTGGCAGGAGTTGGCAGCAGCAGCAGCAGGAGCCCAAACATTACTTTAAAGAGACCCTGGGGTTGGCTTCAGGAGGCCAAAAATTGGATGAATCACACCCTGGAGTTGGCAGCAGCAGCAGCAGGAGCCCAAATATACACTGGAGTTGGCTTCAGGAGCCCAAAAAATTGGATGAATCACACCCTGGAGTTGGCAGCAGCAGCAGCAGGAGCCCAAATATTACTTTAAAGAGACACTGGGGTTGGCTTCAGGAGGCCAAAAATTGGATGAATCACACCCTGGAGTTGGCAGCAGCAGCAGGAGGCCAAATATTACTTGAAAGAGACAATGGAGTTGGCTTCAGGAGCCCAAAAATTGGATGAATCACACCCTGGAGTTGGCAGGAGTTGGCAGCAGCAGCAGCAGCAGCAACAGGAGCCCAAACATTACTTTAAAGAGACACTGGCGTTGGCTTCAGGAGCACAAAAAATTGGATGATTCACACGCTGGAGTTGGCAGCAGCAGCAGGAGCCCAAACATTACTTTAAAGAGACACTGGGGTTGGCTTCAGGAGCCCAAAAATTGGATGAATCACACCCTGGATTTGCAAGCAGCAGCAGGAGCCCAAATATTACTTTAAAGAGACCCTGGGGTTGGCTTCAGGAGCCCAAAAATTGGATGAATCACACCCTGGAGTTAGCAGCAGCAGCAGCAGGAGCCCAAATATACACTGGAGTTGGCTTCAGGAGCCCAAAAAATTGGATGAATCACACCCTGGAGTTGGCAGCAGCAGGAGCCCAAATATTACTTTAAAGAGACACTGGGGTTGGCTTCAGGAGGCCAAAAATTGGATGAATCACACCCTGGAGTTGGCAGCAGCAGCAGCAGCAGGAGCCCAAATATACACTGGAGTTGGCTTCAGGAGCCCAAAAATTGGATGATTCACACCCTGGAGTTGGCAGCAGCAGCAGGAGCCCAAACATTACTTTAAAGAGACACTGGGGTTGGCTTCAGGAGCCCAAAAATTGGATGAATCACACCCTGGAGTTGCAAGCAGCAGCAGGAGCCCAAATATTACTTGAAAGAGACACTGGAGTTGGCTTCAGGAGGCCAAAAATTGGATGAATCACACCCTGGAGTTGGCAGCAGCAGGAGCCCAAATATTACTTTAAAGAGACACTGGGGTTGGCTTCAAAAGCCCAAAAATTGGATGATTCACACCCTGGAGTTGGCAGCAGCAGCAGCAGGAGCCCAAATATTACTTTAAAGAGACCCTGGGGTTGGCTTCAGGAGCCCAAAAATTGGATGAATCACACCCTGGAGTTGGCAGCAGCAGCAGCAGGAGCCCAAATATACACTGGAGTTGGCTTCAGGAGCCCAAAAAATTGGATGAATCACACCCTGGAGTTGGCAGCAGCAGGAGCCCAAATATTACTTTAAAGAGACACTGGGGTTGGCTTCAGGAGGCCAAAAATTGGATGAATCACACCCTGGAGTTGGCAGCAGCAGCAGCAGGAGCCCAAATATACACTGGAGTTGGCTTCAGGAGCCCAAAAATTGGATGAATCACACCCTGGAGTTGGCAGCAGCAGCAGCAGGAGCCCAAATATTACTTTAAAGAGAAACTGGAGTTGGCTTCAGGAGCCCAAAAATTGGATGATTCACACCCTGGAGTTGGCAGCAGCAGCAGGAGCAGCCCAAATATACACTGGAGTTGGCTTCAGGAGCCCAAAAATTGGATGAATCACACCCTGGAGTTGGCAGCAGCAGGAGCCCAAATATTACTTTAAAGAGACACTGGGGTTGGCTTCAGGAGCCCAAAAATTGGATGATTCACACCCTGGAGTTGGCAGCAGCAGCAGCAGGAGCCCAAATTTTACTTTAAAGAGACCCTGGGGTTGGCTTCAGGAGCCCAAAAATTGGATGAATCACACCCTGGAGTTGGCAGCAGCAGTAGCCCAAATATTACTTTAAAGAGACCCTGGGGTTGGCTTCAGGAGCCCAAAAATTGGATGAATCACACCCTGGAGTTGGCAGGAGTTGGCAGCAGCAGCAACAGGAGCCCAAACATTACTTTAAAGAGACACTGGGGTTGGCTTCAGGAGCCCAAAAATTGGATGATTCACACCCTGGAGTTGGCAGCAGCAGCAGCAGGAGCCCAAATATTACTTTAAAGAGACACTGGAGTTGGCTTCAGGAGCCCAAAAATTGGATGATTCACACCCTGGAGTTGGCAGCAGCAGCAGGAGCAGCCCAAATATACACTGGAGTTGGCTTCAGGAGCCCAAAAATTGGATGAATCACACCCTGGAGTTGGCAGCAGCACCAGCAGGAGCCCAAATATTACTTTAAAGAGACACTGGGGTTGGCTTCAGGAGGCCAAAAACTGGATGAATCACACCCTGGAGTTGGCAGCAGCAGCAGCAGGAGCCCAAATATACACTGGAGTTGGCTTCAGGAGCCCAAAAAATTGGATGAATCACACCCTGGAGTTGGCAGGGGTTGGCAGTAGCAGCAGCAGCAACAGGAGCCCAAACATTACTTTAAAGAGACACTGGGGTTGGCTTCAGGAGCCCAAAAATTGGATGAATCACACCCTGGAGTTGGCAGCAGCAGCAGGAGCAGCCCAAATATACACTGGAGTTGGCTTCAGGAGCCCAAAAATTGGATGAATCACACCCTGGAGTTGGCAGCAGCAGCAGCAGGAGCCCAAATATTACTTTAAAGAGACACTGGGGTTGGCTTCAGGAGCCCAAAAATTGGATGATTCACACCCTGGAGTTGGCAGCAGCAGGAGCCCAAATTTTACTTTAAAGAGACTCTGGGGTTGGCTTCAGGAGCCCAAAAATTGGATGAATCACACCCTGGAGTTGGCAGGAGTTGGCAGCAGCAGCAGCAGGAGCCCAAACATTACTTTAAAGAGACCCTGGGGTTGGCTTCAGGAGGCCAAAAATTGGATGAATCACACCCTGGAGTTGGCAGCAGCAGCAGCAGGAGCCCAAATATACACTGGAGTTGGCTTCAGGAGCCCAAAAAATTGGATGAATCACACCCTGGAGTTGGCAGCAGCACCAGCAGGAGCCCAAATATTACTTTAAAGAGACACTGGGGTTGGCTTCAGGAGGCCAAAAATTGGATGAATCACACCCTGGAGTTGGCAGCAGCAGCAGGAGGCCAAATATTACTTGAAAGAGACAATGGAGTTGGCTTCAGGGGCCCAAAAATTGGATGAATCACACCCTGGAGTTGGCAGGAGTTGGCAGTAGCAGCAGCAGCAACAGGAGCCCAAACATTACTTTAAAGAGACACTGGGGTTGGCTTCAGGAGCCCAAAAATTGGATGATTCACACCCTGGAGTTGGCAGCAGCAGCAGCAGGAGCCCAAAAATTGGCCTAAAGACATAAATATGTTTTGCACCATTTGGAAAGTGTAAAACGTGGCACCATGCTGAATCTAGTCGCATGCATCAGGCATTGGTGGGTTTAAATCCTGGCTGATCCATCCCTGATTCATTTTGACAAAGGTGAGTCTCTCCACATTTTTAGTTGACAGACGAGTTCTCCTCGCCGTAACTATGGCCCCCGCCGCACTAAACACCCGCTCAGATGGCACGCTACTTGCCGGGCAGGACAGCTTTTCCAGGGCAAACTCTGCTAGTTGCGGCCACAAATCAAGTTTGGCTGCCCAGAAGTCCAGCTGATCCTCAAGGTGTGTTGGCATGGTCATGTCAAAGTATGACATGACCTGCTGGTTCAGGTCCTGCTCCAGGTCTTCCTGCTGCTCATGAGTAGCCTCACTATGCGGGTGTAGAAAGCTACTCATTAGCGACTGAAGACTGAGGCTGCTGCTGCTGATGGAGCTGCTGCTGCTGCTCCTGCCAACCCCCCCAGCGGCCATGGCAGTGGAAGGTGAGCGCAGAGGTCCCCTCGAGTCAGACCTGCGAGAGTATGGACCATGGCGCAGATAGGCATCGGCCAACTGCCTACGTAGAATGTCTTTGTAGTAGTTCAGTTTGTCCTCCCTCTCGGTGGGTTTAAAAAATGCCCCCATTTTGTGCCGGAAGCGAGGGTCCAATAAGGTGGACAGCCAGAAGTCATCCCGCCGACAGATGGAAACAATTCTGGGGTCACTACGCAAGCACGTGAGCATGCTTCGTGCCATTTGCGCAAGTGACTCGGATGGACTACCTGTCTCCATCTCCACTGCATACTGCCACGGTGTGCCCGGGTCCTCTGTCTCGCCTTCCTCAAAAACCTCTAGCTCCTCTGGCTGCTCCTGCTCCTCCTCTCCTGTCCGCTGACTAGATAAACCAGCCATTTCGCCAAACCTAAACTGTGTTTCGCTGGGCAACTCCTCCTCCTCCTCTTCCCCCTCCTCCTCCAGTTCAGCTCCAACGGGGTTCATGTGGCCGTAAGATGTAAACGCCATGTCTCCAGTGCCCTGACCAGCCATGGTTTCCAACATGTGCTGTAGTACATGAAGCAGTGGAATCACGTCGTTCATCCCGTAATCCTGCCGACTGACAAATAAAGTGGCTTCCTCAAAGGGCCTGAGCAAACGACAGGTGTCACGTATGAGCTGCCACTGGTTGACATTGAAGTTACACAGGGGAGTCCCCCTATCTGCTTGGATCATCAGGAAATCCGTGATGGCTTTTCTCTGTTCATATAATCGGTCCAACATGTGAAGGGTGGAATTCCAACGGGTGGAAACATCGCAAATCAGACTATGTTGGGGGATACCATTCTGACGCTGTAGCTCAAGAAGGGTGTGTTTGGCGGTGTATGAGTGGCTGAAGTGCATGCAAAGTTTCCTTGAAGTTGTTAGGATGTCTTGCAGATGGGGGGAACACTTCAGAAACCGCTTGACAACCAGATTGAAGACGTGAGCCATGCAGGGGGCATGGGTCAGGCTTCCTTGGCGCAGCGCAGACAAAATGTTCTTCCCATTGTCGGTAACCATGATTCCCATTTTAAGTTTTCTTGGAGTAAGCCATGTTTGGATTTCCTGATGAATACATTTAAGCAGTTCCTCCCCTGTGTGACTCCGTTCGCCAAGACAAACCATGTGAAGCACTGCGTGACACCTCCGGCCGGCTCCAGCCTTTGGAATTGTGCCCCCATGCTGACTGCTACCACCTTGCTGCCTCAGCTGCTGACTCCGGGGCAACCTGCGCCCCTCTTCTCCTGATGATGACGATGAAGCCCCTTCATCACCTGGCTCCCAAGTGCGATCGGCTTCATCGTCATCATCATCATCACCGAGTTGTGGCTGTACATCACTGATGTTCGTGGATTCGTCAACAGTGTCTGGCACAGGAGCTGGAACGCTCGCAGCACCCACGACACTGTCCACATCACTATTTGTCTGCCTAGCTAGAGAAGCCACCTCCATTTCTTGGCTGGGCAGTAGCTGCTGACTGTCCTCTGTCTGATGGTCCTCCTCACTAAAGAGTGGAGCTGAACCCAAAGCATAGGATACGTCGCTGGGGGAGGGAACGGCGTAGGCCAGAGGCAATGGGAGGACAGGGACTGCTCTCGGGGCATGCCAACTCAGGGTTGTGTCAGAGGAACCTACCGACCCTAGACTGGGGGTCTCAGACGTAAGTTGTGATGATGTTGTTGATGAGCGCGTCAACCAATCTACCACGGCAGATGCGTTACTGGTGGAGACCCGACCGCTAGCAGATACTGGCAGATTAGGTCTCTCAGCGTGACTCCTGCTGCTACTGGCCCCCAGTCTGATGCGAGCTCTGCCTGCGGAATCTTGGCCTCTGCCACTCCTCTTTTCACTTCCAGGCACTTGTCTGCCCGACATAGTCTAACTGGCGTGGTAGTAGGTGATATTTTAAGAACCCCCAGGCAGCGGTGGGTCTATATGAAACAGAATATAATGCACACCAAAAGTGAGCAGTAACACTCCAACAGGCCTGCTTAGTGTAAATAAGAGAGCTGCTTAGTGTAAATAAAGAGGGGTATGGTATGTTACAGAATGGGATGCCCCAACAGGAGTGCACCTGGCAGGCAGCAGTAAGTCTATGCACAGCAAAAGTGTCTTTATCAGGCCTAATTTCAATTAGAATAAGTGCAAATGGTTATATGGTCTTAAATAGAGGCTGCTGTAGTCACAGAATGGGATGCCCCAACAGGAATGCACCTGGCAGGCAGCAGTAAGAATATGCACAGCAAAAGTGTCTTTATCAGGCCTAATTTCAATTAGAATAAGTGTAAATGGTTATATGGTCTTAAATAGAGGCTGCTGTAGTCACAGAATGGGATGCCCCAAAAAGGAGTGCACCTGGCAGGGTCCAGTAGTGCTATGCACAGCAAAAGTGTCTTTATCAGGCCTAATTTCAATTACAAAAAGTGCAAATGGTTATATGGTCTTAAATAGAGGCTGGTGTAGTCACAGAATGGGATGCCCCAAAAAAGAAGTGCACCTGGCAGGGTCCAGTAGTGCTATGCACAGCAAAAGTGTCTTTATCAGGCCTAATTTCAATTACAAAAAGTGCAAATGGTTATATGGTCTTAAATAGAGGCTGGTGTAGTCACAGAATGGGATGCCCCAAAAAAGAAGTGCACCTGGCAGGGTCCAGTAGTGCTATGCACAGCAAAAGTGTCTTTATCAGGCCTAATTTCAATTACAAAAAGTGCAAATGGTTATATGGTCTTAAATAGAGGCTGGTGTAGTCACAGAATGGGATGCCCCAAAAAAGAAGTGCACCTGGCAGGCAGCAGTAAGAATATGCACAGCAAAAGTGTCTTTATCAGGCCTAATTTCAATTAGAATAAGTGCAAATGGTTATATGGTCTTAAATAGAGGTTGGTGTAGTCACAGAATGGGATGCCCCAAAAAAGAAGTGCACCTGGCAGGGTCCAGTAGTGCTATGCACAGCAAAAGTGTCTTTATCAGGCCTAATTTCAAATACAAAAAGTGCAAATGGTTATATGGTCTTAAATAGAGGCTGGTGTAGTCACAGAATGGGATACCCCAAAAAAGAAGTGCACCTGGCAGGGTCCAGTGGTGCTATGCACAGCAAAAGTGTCTTTATCAGGCCTAATTTCAATTACAAAAAGTGCAAATCGTTATATGGTCTTAAATAGAGGCTGCTGTAGTCACAGAATGGGATGCCCCAACAGGAGTGCACCTGGCAGGCAGCAGTAAGAATATGCACAGCAAAAGTGTCTTTATCAGGCCTAATTTCAATTAGAATAAGTGCAAATGGTTATATGGTCTTAAATAGAGGCTGGTGTAGTCACAGAATGGGATGCCCCAAAAAAGGAGTGCACCTGGCAGGCAGCAATAAGAATATGCACAGCAAAAGTGTCTTTATCAGGCCTAATTTCAATTAGAATAAGTGCAAATGGTTATATGGTCTTAAATAGAGGCTGCTGTAGTCACAGAATGGGATGCCCCAAAAAGGAGTGCACCTGGCAGGGTCCAGTAGTGCTATGCACAGCAAAAGTGTCTTTATCGGGCCTAATTTCAATTACAAAAAGTGCAAATGGTTATATGGTCTTAAATAGAGGCTGCTGTAGTCACAGAATGGGATGCCCCAAAAAAGAAGTGCACCTGGCAGGGTCCAGTAGTGCTATGCACAGCAAAAGTGTCTTTATCAGGCCTAATTTCAATTACAAAAAGTGCAAATGGTTATATGGTCTTAAATAGAGGCTGGTGTAGTCACAGAATGGGATGCCCCAAAAAAGAAGTGCACCTGGCAGGGTCCAGTAGTGCTATGCACAGCAAAAGTGTCTTTATCAGGCCTAATTTCAATTAGAATAAGTGCAAATGGTTATGGTCTTAAATAGAGGCTGGTGTAGTCACAGAATGGGATGCCTCACAGCAGACTTAAGATCAGTTCAGTATATATGCACAGTTAGTTAGTATAAGCAGCCTGAAAACGCTAACAAAGCCTGTCAGCCAGCCAGTAACAAACACTCAGGCTGGATGAAAAAAAAAAAAATCTCCCTGTGACTGCCTCCGATTTTTCCTAACTTTCCCTGTTTTTCGCTGACTTTCTGTCTGTCTCCTGCCTGTCTCCTGCCTGTCTCCTGCCTGTCTCCAGCCTGTCCCTGTCTGTCCCTGCCTGTCTAACTGCCTCTCTCCCTCACTACAGCGTTCTGTCTCTCACGAATGCAATAGAGAAATGAGGAAGGAAAAGCAAGATGGCCGACTTAAATAGCGCTGTGACGTCACCGGGCTTGCTGGCTGCTGATAGGCTGCATGTGACTGCCCCAGCTTGCACTGGCGCGGGATAGATGTCCAGACATGTCCCGTCCGCCATCTTAGAATGCCTGTATGTAAATGAATGGATGTTAAAGGAAAACTTCGAGCGATCGAATCGCGGGGAAATTCGGATTCGATCCGAATCGAATTTTTCATGAAATTCGGATCGAATCCGGGTTCGTCCGGATCGATTCGCTCATCCCTAGTGATGTCCTCGGCTCTGCTCTGCTCACAAACCGATCTCTTATCAAACTGGATTTATCACAGAATAATCTAAAGGACTCTGGAGTGACACGTCTGTGTGAGGGGCTCAGAGATCCACGCTGCCCCCTGCAGGAGCTCAGGTGAGTTACATTATGTCTCTAATATCTAATAATGACTTTGTCCTGAGGAAGTAGTGCAAGTGTCACTACGATACGCGTTGGCAGGTTATACCGGGGGGGCGTCCGTGGTCGGTTTGTATGCATATCCTTTTGTTCTTGTGATCTTTCTCTATTTTTGTTCACCCTGGTGCGTTGCCCTGCATATAAGTAGGATTTTTTTGAAATTTTTTTAGGGTTTCTGTTTCCTTAGATGAGATTTGGTTATATATATTTGAATTTGATATTGCAATTTGCACATTATTAGCACGTTTGCACATGATGGTTTGTGATTGATAGAGGTGTTGTATCATGATGATACTGTTTATATATTCTTTAGAATGAGTTTACTCACTGATATATGATATATATTATATGTTATTTATTCATATGACCCCTGGCGCCCCCCTGTTTTGTCTTATAAATGTTTGTGTATATGTATGTAGTGTATTTGGTTATATGTGATTTTAATTTGTAAATTGTTATGTAATAAACTCAGATATATTTTTATACCTATAAGGTGGTGCCACTTGTTCTTAGTATCCTTAGCACTTAGGAGGGATTGTGGTCTTCCCTCACCCTTTGTTTTTTCTTATGTCTCTAATATAAATACATCAGGGGTGGCTGGTGCTATACACTCTGCAGTGAATGGTGTGTAGCTGTATAAAGAGAAACACAATAATAACCGGTTTCTCTGTTGTGTCTCTGCAGCCTCCGGAGGTGTCGGCTGTCTCACTTGTGCTGTGATGTCCTTGGCTCTGTTCTGCTCACAAACCCATCTCTCATCAAACTGGAAGACTCTGTTGTATAACGTGTGACATGTTATACCACAGAATTTTAAGATGTAATGTATATATTTTATTGCACCCAATCAAGAAGGGGAGTCCCACCTGCTCCCCAAACTATCCCACTTTTACAAAGAGTGGCACTACCTTTTATGTAAAGATATATCACATTTTATTAAAGGATAAATCCACAAAAAGACATATATACACCTTTTAAAAACAGCACCTACTGGGTCCAGTGGCTAGAATCTGCTGGAACCACAGGGAGGTGACGGGGAAGGGAGAGAGTTGAAAGCACCCATGACAAAGAAAAGTGAGACCATAGTGACAAGGAAAGGATAGCTACTTTCTGGTTTAATACATCAGTCCATGTGATATCATACACCTTCCACTTCTGTGATATTCCTAATTGTAAGCTGAATGAATGAATTTGGAGCTTGGCCATTATATGACCCCATTATATGACCCCATTATATTTGTTTGACCGATGACTATTGGGGGAGTGACTGCAAATCCTCGGGTTCAGTAGGTTGTAGCACGGGTGAGGACTGGGGCTATAGGCCCCAATCGGCACTGGCCAAGAAAGACAAATGGAAAATCATTATTGACCTGTATGACCCTCACCTGAGTGAACACAAAGAGAGCACGGGTCCCTGACTGCTAGAGGGAGAGATCCCTGTCTAACTCTTATCCTTACTTTAGAGAACCCCACCGTTACAGATGAAGGGACCTACTGGTTATTTGCCTTTTGTTGGGGATGTACAGATATATCTGAGCGATATAAAATACAGGAGCTCCGCACAAATGCGCAACCCTCCTAAGGCCAGTGAAGTAGTGAAGGAACGCTTACATAATGTTAAGGTTATGACTAACCCCACACCCAAAGACACCTTTGCCTCATAGACAGGGTTTGACAGTAATACCAACCTTTGGGTAAAGTAGGCAAAGTAGGCACATTACACAGCACAAAGTCAAAATATATCTGATTGTTATGTGTGCGCCGCAGCTCGACCACACATAGGCATTGCCGCCCTATACCTCCCTGTTAGCCAGGAGACATGTTTTTTAAGTCTTTATACCAATATTACCCAGGGATCTGATTGTGAGCACTGGAAAATAAATTACCCTACCCTTGTCAATACAGTGCTACCGGGAACAGGAATACAGGTCTACCAAGGCAATTATACCTGTTACACACGACAGGAAGGATCAGTGGACGTAAGGACATTTAAAGCGGACCTTCACTCTGAATAAGAGCCTATCTTATATGTTTCCCACACCCTGTACATACAGATTGGCCACATTAAAAATCATCCTACCTGCATCTACTGCATGTTATGAGCCTTTAAACATCCAAAATGGCGGCTTATGGAAGCCGCCATCTTATCAGGCAGCCTGCAAACAGGAAGTGCCTCCTGACTGTGCTGCTCTGCATTCTGGGACTGCTGACCGTTACCTGACCCCAGCTCTGCTCTGTCTGAGCAAAGCACAGCTATAACCCCTGTACCTTATCCCACTCTCCTCTCCTCAGTAAGTGTGATGCTTCTGAGTCAAGATGGCGGCGCCCGTATCTTAAATTCCTGAACAGAGTTGCAGCCCAGTGGGGGAAAGAATAATAAGTTAGTGACTAAAAACGTAAAATATATTAATTTTAGATGCTGGGGAACCGTTCTTTAAGAGTTTGGGCTTTTCATTAAATCACGCTGAAGGTCCGGTTTTAAAGATTGATTCTGTGGCCAGAATGGAAGCAAGGATGTTCCAGACAATTTATTGTTTAACCATATCCGTAGTATAGGAGACATTCTAAGGTTATGTGGTGATGAAATTGAGACACAAGTTGAGACAGAGATGGAAGGGCTAGTGTACCCTAATAAGTAATAATGCCTTTTTTGATAACCCCATCGGTTGACATTAGAGAATTCAGGAACCCCAGAGACAGCTTAAATGTTCATACCCGATATAGGTGAGAAGCTGCTGACCACCCAGGTGGTACTTTTGTCCCTTATGTGTACATTGATGCAATAGGAGTTCCTAGAGGTGTTCCTGATGAATTTAAGGCTAGGGACCAGGTGAAGGCAGGGTTTGAGTCACTTATACCTATAGTGACTATTAACAAGAACATGGACTGGAAAAATTACCTTTATTACAATCAGCAGAGATTTGTAAGTGCTACAAGGGATGCTCTTAAAGGTATAGCTGAACAATTAGGGCCAGCTTCCACTATTACTTTCCAGAATAGAATGGCCCTGGATATCATACTGGCCGAGAAGGGTGGGGTATGCAAGATAATTGGAGAAACCCATGGCACCTATATTCCTGATAACCTAGACCCCACAGGAAAGACCACCTTGGCCATACAGAAACTAGACTCCCTAGCAATGGAAATGAAGAATAATTCTGGAATTAACAATCCCTGGGACCAATACTTTGTTAAGTTCTTTTCAGGTTGGAAAGGGATCCTGATGCAGATAGTCACTGTAATCCTTATAGGGTTGATATTATATGCTTAATTTAGAATAGTAATGTGCATTATTGCCTCCCGATGCACAGATGCTGCCACGCCATATGTAAAATATCTGCGGGCACGAGGAGGAATAGTCTGTGAGAAATCATATTTGTCTTCTCCAAAAATGATTTAAGAGGGGGTTCTAGGTAGAGGCCCCTGATCTGATTAAGTATATGCAGGTCTAGAGTTAAGCTTTAATAATATGCATTTCCATGATAAAGATTGGAGGCGGAGCGGCAAGCATCAGGGATGAGAAACGTGGCTGTCTGTATAATATAACATGATATAGAGGAGTCTGGGCGTGGGCGCGTGTCGGAGATGATGAGCCGCTGCTGGTATAGCGAGAGAGAGATCCGGGAGGGAGAAGCCAGTTTCCCCAAAGGATCCTTATTATCTCAATAAATAATCACGGATAGAATAATTGAACCTGAAATATTCCAGAGAGGGCAGCAGCCTGATTATTAGAGATCAGCGCATTTGTTGAAGAAGAACACCTGAGGCCCAGGACTCTAAAAGTCTGAGTTCCACTCTTTGGGGCTTCCCGAGTTGGTGATGCCCCTCTGGGTGGAGGATCCAGCACCACCTCTGCTGGGAGTTAGCTTACAACCTACAAATGATATTTTGGGCATAATTCCTAAACCAAGGCTAATGCCAGCCCGATGCTGGTGTCCAACTAACAGGCTAGTTGTGCCACATGTTTTGGGTCCAAGAACTTGAGGGTTGGGTGAGAACCCAAGATCTCCACTTTTAGAAAATAGGCACATAAAACCCAAGTAGACGGGCACAGCTTATTTATAGATATTAATAATTTATTAAGGTTCCAAAAAGAAAAAAAACTCATTAAAAAACATGTACAGACAATATTAAAACAGGCTCCTAAGACCATCCCATATCTCTAAGCCATGGGTACAGTACTAAACCAGACAGAACAACATAATAAACAAAGGAACAAGCAAAACAATTTCACGCGTTCCGCTTTTGCAAGCTTCCTCAGATCTCTGAGCCCTGGGTTACAAGCTCATATGCTTGGTGCCCTGCCTGGTTGGCTTGGGGAGGGGATGCAATGTTTTATTAGAATGGCTGCATATCAGCCTGGCTGCAGTCCTGGATTTACTGAAGTCCAGGATTTTTTAAGTCCATCGAAGAATTAGGCCTGAACTAATATCATTGCATCCTGAACTGCTCTGTTCATGTTTCTCCATTCTGTTCCTACTGACGCTGCTTCTCTCACATCAACAGGTAAGTCCCTTGGGCACAAGGACTCATCATCTCCTGCTTGTTAACCCCTTCACTGCCAGCCAGTTTAAGTCTGCATATGGGTATGTCCCCTGGGCACAAAGGTTTATCATCTCCTGCTTTTTAACCCCTTCACTGCCACACAGTTTGGGTCTGCATTTGGGTATGTCCCCTGGGCACAAGGGCTTATCATCTCCTGCTTGTTAACCCCTTCACTGCCAGCCATTTTAAGTCATCATTTGGGTATGTCCCCTGGGCACAAGGATTTATCATCTCCTGCTTTTTAACCCTTTCACTGCCAGCCAGTTTGGGTCTGCATTTGGGTATGTCCCCTGGGCACAAGGACTTATCTGCTGATAAGGACTTGTCACGTCTCCCAGTGGTCACACACCTCATAGCCTGTGTTTTGGTCCTTTTCATGTATTATGACACATCTCTGTATGCTCATGTATTGTCCCACATGTATTGCAATATGATTCTGTGTTGCACCAGGGCTGTCACCCATCACTGCTTTTTTTCTGTGCAATGACCCTGTTCATATAAATACTGTTTGTTTTGTGACCCCGTAGCCCCCCCTCCCCAGCTGAGCAACTTTATTGCCCTAGTACCACCCCCCCCCCAGCTGCTTCACTGAGCTAATCAAGGCCCCCCTCAACTGGTATTTGTTTGACTAGAATGGCTGCCGGTCAGCCTGGGTTGCAGTCCTGGATTTCTGAAGTCCAGGATTTGTAAAGTCCATCGAAGAATTAGGAGGCTGGAAGTGACCAGAAGGGAACAGGCACCAGACTCTGCTCGTCTGAAGAACTATCATCCTCCAGCAATGCTTCTCTGGTATTTCACAGTCCTGCTTCCTCTTACTCTCACATTCCTAAGCTCACAGCATCCCCCTGCACCAGGTAAGTCTCTCTATATCTCTCCATCACTGCTCTCATCCCCCTACCTGTCCTCGCAGGAGTTTATCTCGCTGATTAAATCTATCTCCCTTTCTTCATGCACCCGCAAAACACGCTCTGTCACTTTTAAATCCCACAGTCACCTCATATCCCTTTCCCTGCTCCTACTTGCCGCTGGTGACATCTCTCCAAACCCAGGCCCCTTTCCTCCACCTCCCTGCTCCTCTACATCCCCCAACTCATCACAGACAAACCTTCACCTCCGCTGTATCAAGCCAGCACACACACGGAAACTAGCCAACCTCAGAACAATCAAACCCTCCCAATGCACTTCCACCATTGTCACCCGTGCACTGGGGAATGCATGTTCAGTGTGCAACAAACTGGCATACATCCATGACCTCTTCACTACCAACCTCTTCACCTTCATGATCTTTACTGAAACCTGGCTCACTCCCTCTGATACAGCCTCACCCGCTGCCCTCTCATATGGGGGCTTACAGTTCAGCCACACCCCAAGATCAAGCAACAAACAGGGTGGAGAACAGGGTCAGAACACTACTCATTTAACCCAACCCCCGCCCTACCCTCCCTTTCCTTTTCTTCTTTTGAAGTTTACTGTGTCCGTCTCTTCTCTCCCTGTCACCTAAACATTGCCATTATAAATCGCCCCCCTGGACCTGCCACTCTCTTCCTGGACCACTTCTCCACTTGTTCTCTGACATTCCAGCTATAATCATGGGTGACTTCAACATACCCATTGACACCAACAACCCTGCAACCACCAAACTACTATCCCTAACCACCTCCTTTGGCCTCAAACAATGGTCTGCTAGCCCCACCCACAAAGATGGACATACGCTTAACCTACTCTTCACTCACCTCTGCTCTGTATCCAGTCTTTCCTTCCCACTTCCCATCTGTGATCACAACCTACCTACACTAACACTCTCTTCCCTTACCGCTGCCCCCTCTGCACACAAACCTGTTATTCTGCGCAGGAACCTCAATAACCTAGACCTTCAATCTCCCTCCAACGCTTTATATCCCCTTCACGCCCTGCCCTCATTCACCAATGTAGACATTGCAGCTTCATACTACCATAACACACTAACTACTCCTCTTATCTACAGCCACCCTCATGCCAAAAAAAGACAGACTTGGCTTAATACTAACACGGCAACACTGAAACAACATTCTCGAGTAGCTGAATGGCAATGGAGGAAATCCAAAACCAAGGAGGACTTCCTGTTATACAAGAAAACCCTTCAGAAACTCAGGACTGTCCTTACATCTGCTAAACAGGAATATTTCACATCACTCATATCAGCAAAGGCCCGGAATCCTAAACAGCTATTTAACACTTTCAAATCCATACCCAGCCCACCACCACCTCCTCCATCCTTCCTAATCCGCCACCCGCCACCCCCTCCATCCTCCCTACTCCACCCACTGCTACCACCCACATTCTTCCTACTCATCCCACCGCCGCCTCCCCCATCCTCCCCAGAGCCATGACCTCCATACAAGTCCTCCACCCAAGAGCCATGACCTCCATACAAGTCCTCCACCCCAGAGACATGACCTCCATACAAGCGCTCCACCCCAGTGCTATGACCTCCATACAAGCCCTCCACCCCAGAGTCCTGACCTCCATACAAGCCCTCCACCCCAGAGCCATGACCTCCATACAAGTCCTCCACTCCAGAGTCCTGACCTCCATACAAGCCCTCCACCCCAGAGTCCTGACCTCCATACAAGCCCTCCACCCCAGAGTCCTGACCTCCATACAAGCCCTCCACTCCAGAGCCATGACCTACATGGAAGACCCCCACCCAAGAGCCATGACCAAAATACAAAACCTCCACCCCAGAGCTATGACCTCCATAAAAACCCTCCACCCCAAAGATATGACCGCCATACAAACCCTCCACCCCAGAGCTATGACCTCCATACAAGCCCTCCACAACAGAGCCATTGCCTCCATACAAGACCGCCACCTCAGAGCCCTGACCTCCATACAAGCCCTCCACCCCAGAGCCCTGACCTCCATACAATCCCCAAACCCCAGAGCCATGACCTAAATACAAACCCTCCAGCATAGAGCCATGACCTCCACACAAGCCCTCCACCCCTGACCTCCATACAAGCCCTCCACAACAGAGCCATGACCTCCATACATACCCTCCACTCCAGATCCCTGACATTTATGCAAGCTCTCCACCCCAGAGCCCTGACCTCCATACAAGCCCTCCACCCCAGAACTTTGACCTCCATACAAGCCCTCCACCCCAGAGCCATGACCTCCATACAAGTCCTTCACTCCAGAGTCCTGACCTCCATACAAGCCCTCCACCCCAGAGTCCTGACCTCCATACAAGCCCTCCACCCCAGAGTCCTGACCTCCATACAAGCCCTCCACTCCAGAGCCATGACCTACATGGAAGACCCCCACCCAAGAGCCATGACCAAAATACAAAACCTCCACCCCAGAGCTATGACCTCCATAAAAACCCTCCACCCCAAAGATATGACCGCCATACAAACCCTCCACCCCAGAGCTATGACCTCCATACAAGCCCTCCACAACAGAGCCATTGCCTCCATACAAGACCGCCACCTCAGAGCCCTGACCTCCATACAAGCCCTCCACCCCAGAGCCCTGACCTCCATACAAGTCCTCCACCCCAGAGCCATATCCTCCATACAATCCCCAAACCCCAGAGCCATGACCTAAATACAAACCCTCCAGCATAGAGCCATGACCTCCACACAAGCCCTCCACCCCTGACCTCCATACAAGCCCTCCACAACAGAGCCATGACCTCCATACATACCCTCCACTCCAGATCCCTGACATTTATGCAAGCTCTCCACCCCAGAGCCCTGACCTCCATACAAGCCCTCCACCCCAGAACTTTGACCTCCATACAAGCCCTCAACCCCAGAGCACTAACCTCCATACAAGCCCTCCACCACAGAGCCATGGCCACCATACAAGCCCTCAACCCCAGAGCCATTACATTCATACAAGCCCTCAACCCCAGAGCAATGACCTCCATAAAAACCCTCCACCCCAAAGCTTTGACCTCCATATAAGCACTCCACCCCCGAGCCATGACCTCCAGAAAAGCCCTACAACCCCAGAGCCCTAACCTCCATACAAACCCTCCAGCACAGAGTCATGACCTCCATACAAGCTCTCCACCCCAGAGCCATTATCTCCATACAAGCCCTCCACCCCAGAGCCATTACCTTCATACAAGCCCTCCACCCCAGAGCAATGACCTCCATACAAGCCCTCCACCCCAGAACCTTAACCTCCATACAAGCCCTGCACCCCAGAGCCATGTCCTCCATACAAGCCCTTCACCTCAGAGCCCTGACTTCCATACAACTCCTCCACCCCAGAGCCCTGACCTCCATACAAGCCCTCCACCCCAGAGCCATGACCTCCATACAAGCCCTCCACCTCAGAGCCCTGACCTCCATACAAGCCTTCCACCCCAGAGCCATGACCTCTATACAAGCCCTCAACCCCATAGCACTGACCTCCATACAAGTCCTCCACTACAGAGCCATGACCACCATACAAGCCCTCAACCCCAGAGCCATGACCTCCATACAAGCCCTCAACCCCAGAGCACTGACCGCCACACAAGCCCTCCACCCCAGAGCCATGACCTCCAGACAAGCACATCATCCCAGAGCCATGACCTCCATAGACGCCCTCCACCCCACAGACATAGCCTCCATACAAGCCCTCGACCCCAGAACCCTGACCTCCATACAAGCCCTCCAGCACAGAGCCCTGACCTCCATACAAGACAGCCACCTCAGAACCCTGACCTCCATACAAGTCCTCCACCCCAGAGCTATGACCTCCATACAAGCCTTCCACCCCAGAGCTTTGACCTCCATACAAGCCCTCAACCCCAGAGCACTAACCTCCATACAAGCCCTCCCCCACAGAGCCATGATCACCATACAAGCCCTCCACCCCAGAGCCATGACCTCCATACAAGCCCTCAACCCCAGAGCACTGACCTCCACACAAGCCCTCCACCCCAGAGCTATGACATCCATACAAACTCCAAATCAACTACAGGACCCTGACCTTTATGCAAGCCCTCCACCCCAGAGCCCTGAACTCCATCCCAGAGCCATGACGTCCAGACAAGCACTCCATCCCAGAGCCATGACCTCCATACAAGCCCTCCACCCCAGAGCCATGACCTCCAGACAAGCACATCATCCCAGAACCATGACCTCCATAGACGCCCTCCACCCCACAGACATAGCCTCCATACAAGCACTCCACCCCAGAGCCCTGACCTCCATACAAGCCCTCCAGAAACAGAGCCCTTACCTCCATACAAGCCCCCCACCCCAGAGCCAAGACCGCCATACAATCCCACACGCCCTCCACCCCAGAACCCTAAACTCCATACAAGCCCTCCAGCACAGAGCCCTGACCTCCATACAAACCCTCCACCCCAGAGCCATGAACTCCATACAAGCACTCCACCTCGAGCCATGACCTCCAGAAAAGCCCTCCACCCCAGAGCCCTGACCTCCATGCAAACCCTCCAGCACAGCGTCATGACCTCCATACAAGCCCTCCACCCCAGAGCCATTACCTTCATACAAGCCCTTAACCCCAGAGCAATGACCTCCATACAAGCCCTCCACCCCAGAGCTTTGACCTCCATATAAGTCCTCCACCCCAGAGCCATGTTCTCCATGTTCACCTCAGAGCCCTGACTTCCATACAAGGCCTCCACCCCAGAGCCCTGACCTCCATACAAGCCCCCACCCAAGAGCCCTGACCTCCATACAAGCCTTCCACCCCAGAGCCATGACCTCTATACAAGCCCTCAACCCCATAGCACTGACCTCCATACAAGTCCTCCACCAGAGAGCCATGACCACCATACAAGCCCTCCACCCCAGAGCCATGACCTCCATACAAGCCCTCAACCCCATAGCACTGACCTCCATACAAGTCCTCCACCCCAGAGCCATGACCTCCATACAAGCCCCCCACCCCAGAGCCAAGACCTCCATACAATCCCACACGCCCTCCACCCCAGAACCCTGACCTCCATACAAGCCCTCCAGCACAGAGCCCTGACCTCCATACAAACCCTCCACCCCAGAGCCATGAACTCCATACAAGCACTCCACCCCCGAGCCATGACCTCCAGAAAAGCCCTCCACCCCAGAGCCCTGACCTCCATACAAACCCTCTAGCACAGAGTCATGACCTCCATACAAGCCCTCCACCCCAGAGCTATGACCTCCATACAAGCCCTCCACCCCAGAGCCATTACCTTCATACAAGCCCTCAACCCCAGAGCAATGACCTCCATACAAGCCCTCCACCCCAGAGCTTTGACCTCCATATAAGTCCTCCACCCCAGAGCCTTAACCTCCATACAAGCCCTGCATCCCAGAGCCATTTCCTCCATACAAGCCCTTCACCTCAGAGCCCTGACTTCCATACAAGGCCTCCACCCCAGAGCCCTGACCTCCATACAAGCCCTCCACCCCAGAGCCATGACCTCTATACAAGCCCTCAACCCCATAGCACTGACCTCCATACAAGTCCTCCACCACAGAGCCATGACCACCATACAAGCCCTCCACCCCAGATCCATGACCTCCATACAAGCCCTCAACCCCAGAGCACTGACCTCCACACAAGCCCTCCACCCCAGAGCTTGGACCTCCATACAAAACTACAGGACCCAGACCTTTATGCAAGCCCTCCACCCCAGAGCCCCGACCTCCTTCCCAGAGCCATGATTTCCAGACAAGCACTCCATCCCAGAGCCATGACCTCCATACAAGCCCTCCACCCCAGAGCCATGACCTCCAGACAAGCACATCATCCCAGAACCATGACCACCATACAAGCCCTCCACCCCAGAGCCATGACCTTCATACAAGCCCTCAACCCCAGTGCACTGACCTCCACACAAGCCCTCCACCCCAGAGCTATGACATCCATACAAACTCTCAACTACAGGACCCTGACCTTTATGCAAGCCCTCCACCCCAGAGCCCTGAACTCCATCCCAGAGCCATGACTTCCAGACAAGCACTTCATCCCAGAGCCATGACCTCCAGACAAGCACATCTTCCCAGAACCATGACCTCCATAGACGCCCTCCAGCCCACAGACATAGCCTCCATACAAGCCCTCCACCCCAGAGCCCTGACCTCCATACCAGCTCTCCAGCACAGAGCCCTTACCTCCATACAAGACCGCCACCTCAGAGCCCTGACCTCCATACAAGCCTTCCACCCCAGAGCTATGACCTCCATACAAGCCCTCCACAACAGAGTCATGACCTCCATACAAGACCCCCACCCAGAGCTATGACCTCCATACAATCCCCCAAGCCCTCCACCCCAGAGCCCTGACCTTCATACAAGCCCTGCAGTACAGAGCCCTGACCTCCATACAAGCTCTCCACCCCAGAGCCACAGCCTCCATACAAGCCCTCCACCCCAGAAAACTGACCTCCATACAAGTCCTTCGCTCAAGACCCATGACCTCCATACAAGCCCTCCACCCCAGAAAACTGACCTCCATACAAGCCCTGCACCCCAGAGCTATCACCTACATACAAGCCCTCCACAACAGAGCCATGATTTCCATACCAGCCCTCCACCCCAGAGCCCTGACCTCCATACAAGCCTTCCACCCCAGAGCCATGGCCTTCATGCAAGCCCTTCACCCCAGAGCCATTACCTCCATACAAGCCCTCCACCCCAGAGCCATGACCTCCATACAAGCTCTCCACCCCAGAGCCATGACCACCAAACAAGCCTTCCACCCCAGAGCACTGACCTCCAAACAAGCCCCCCACCGATGACCTCAATACAAGCCTTCAACCCCAGAGCCATGACCACCATACAAGCCCTCCACCCCAGAGCCATGACCTACATACAAGCCCTCCACCCCAGATCCCTAAACTCCATACAAGCCCTCCACCCCAGAGCCATGACCTCCATAGAAGTCCTTCACTCAAGACCCATGACCTCCATACAAACCCTCCACCCTACAGCTATGACCTCCATACAAATCCTTCACTCCAGATCCCTGACCTTTATGCAAGCCCTCCACCCCAGAGCCCTGACCTCCATACAAGCCTTCCACCCCAGAGCCATGACCTCCATACAAGCCCTCAACGCCAGAGCACTGACCTCTATACAAGCTCTCCACCCCAGAGCCATGACCACCATACAAGCCCTCCACCCCAGAGCACTGACCTTCACACAAGCCCTCCACCCCAGAGCTATGACCTCCATACAAACCCTCAACTCCAGAACCCTGACCTTTATGCAAGCCCTCCACCCCAGAACCCTTACCTCCATCCCAGAGCCATGAATTCCAGACAAGCACTCCATCCCAGAGCCATGAATCCCATACAAGCCCTCCACCCCAGAGCCATGACCTCCAGACAAGCACATCATCCCAGAACCATGACCTCCATAGACGCCCTCCACCCCACAGACATAGCCTCCATATAAGCCCTCCACCCCAGAGCCCTGACCTCCATACAAGCCCTCTACCCCAGAGCCCTGACCACCATACAAGCCCTCTACCTCAGAGCCATGACCTCCACACAAAACCTCCACCCCAGAGCCCTGACCTCCACACAAGCCCTCCACCCCAGAGCCCTGACCTCCACACAAGCCCTCCACCCCAGAGCCATGACCTACATACAAGCCCTCCACCCCAGAGCCATGAACTCCATACCAGCCCTCCACCCCAGAGCACTGACCTCCATATCAGCCTTCCACCCCAGAGCCCTGACCTCCATACAAGCCCTCCACCCCAGAGCCATGATCACCATACAAGCCCTCCACCCCAGAGCCATGATCACCATACAAGCCCTCCACCACAGAGCACTGACCTCCACACAATCCCTCCACCCCTGACCTCAATACAAGCCTTACACCCAAAGCCATGACCACCATACAAACCCTCCACCAAAGAGCCATGACCTCCATACAAGCCCTCCACCCCAGATCCCTGACCTCCATACAAGCCCTCCACCCAGAGCCATGACCTCCATAGAAGTCCTCCACTCAAGACCCATGACCTCCATACAAACCATCCATCCTACAGATATGGCCTCCATACAAGCCCTCCACTCCAGATCTCTGATCTTTATGCAAGCCCTCCACCCCAGAGCCCTGACCTCCATACAAGCCTTCCACCCCAGAGCCATGACCTCCATACAAGCCCTCAACCCCAGAGCCATGGCCACCATACAAGCCCTCCACCCCAGAAAACTGACCTCCATACAAGCCCTCCACCCCAGTTCCATGACCTCCATACAAGTCCTCCACTCAAGACACATGACCTCCATACAAACGCTCCACTCCAGATCCCTGACCTTTATGCAAGCCCTCCACCCCAGAGCCCTGACCTTCATACAAGCCTTCCACCCCAGAGCCATGAACTGTGTACAAGCCCTCCACCCCAGAGCCATGACCTCCATACAAGCCCTCCACCCCAGAGCCATGACCTCCATACAAGCCCTCCACCACAGAGCTATGACCTCCATACAAGCCCCCCACCCCATAGCCATGACCTCCATACAAGCTGTCCACCCCAGAGCCATGAGCTCTGTACAAGCCATCCATAAAACTTTATTGTCAAGCACTTTAAAACCACTTGTGTATAATGTGCTTGGTGCAGTGGTCCTCTGGCCGTAATGGGGTGGGCTGCTATCAACCTTTTAGACTGTGGGAGACCTACCATGCCACCCAATCTTAATAATGTAATTGTTACGTCCTATGAATGCGTTTGTGTTCAATGTTCTTGATGCAAGGCCGTACTGGGGTAAGCTGGGCAATTTATGGACATACCATGCACCTAACTCTTTAAAATACAATTGTCAATACTATGCATCAATTTATGTGCAATGTACTGGCTGCAGTTTTGGGGTAGGCTGCTATATTTCAGTCTATGGGAGACCTACCAATGTGCTGACTGCAGAGGTCCTCTGACCATACTGGGGTAGGCTGCTATCTTTCAGTGTATGGGAGACCTACCAATGTGCTGGCTGCAGAGGTCCTCTGACCATACTGGGGTAGGTGCTATCTTTCAGTCTATGGGATACCTACCTATGTGCTGGCTGCAAAGGTCCTCTGACCGTACTGGGGTAGGCTGGCTAACTTCTGGACTCTGGGAGACCTGCAATGGATTGCCACTCTATATAATGTAATTGTTAAGTCCTGTGATACCTCTTGTGTGTGGTGCAGTGGTCATCTGGCCATACAGTTAAGCTGGCTTATTTATGGCCTGTGGATCTTCAATGCCAAATATTTGAGGTGTAATGGCCTGCAATGACCCTCTGCCTTCAAGCATGGATCTGGCTTTTTGTTAAAATGTTTTTGACCATGGAATTGCTTTGCCAGTTTCTCCCTTACCCATGGACACATTTAAAATATCTGCCAGCCTTTTTAAGAGTGTTTCTGTGCAATTGGGCGTTGGCTGCCTATTAATGCTTTCAAATCTCCCCCATGGACTATAATGGTCTTTGGGTTTGTGTGTGGTTCAGGTCGGGACTGTGTGTATCAGGAGACGAGCATATTTTGTCCAATTTGGCAGAATCCACATTAAACTAAATAGGGGTCCCTTTGATATCATCACTATTGGCTAGTGAAATACTAGTGAAATACGCTATGACAATAAAACTATTAGTTTAGACAATAAAACGCATTAGTCAATATTTTTAGTCCAATTTACCGTGTTCTTGTTTTAGGATTTGGTTGCAGAAATACGGCACCTGCCCAAGGAAGAAGCTTAAAGATTTCTTCTCCAAAGTGAGAAGTTTACTGCTGGATATAATTTTTTAGATATCATGCAAGCCTTTATTTCCTGGTTCCTCAGGCTGTAGATGATTGGATTGGCCAATGGAATCACCACAGTGTAACCTAAAGAGATGATTTTTTTCACTTTTGGGTTGTACACCTCAGAAGGAACCATGTAAACGGCAACTAATGTTCCAAAGTACATCCAGACAGATATGAGGTGGGAGGTGCAAGTGGAGAATGCCTTCTGCCTTCCCTTCATGGTGGAGATCCTACTGACTGTAATAAATATGGATGCATAGCTCGCTATGATCAGAGCCAATGGGAACATGCCAAAAACAATGTCTAGCATCAGATGTCCCATTTGTACTAGGTAAGTACTTGAGGAAGACAGATCTAATATGGGCTTTAAATCACACACATAATGGTCAATAACATTAGAATGGCAGAAATGTAGCCTTGAAATAAAAATAGTTTCAACAGAACGAATTAGAAATCCTAAGATCCAGGTTGTGAGGACCAGGCGATTCCGAGTCTCAACGTTCATCAGTGAGGTGTATCTAAGAGGGTAACAAATGGCCAAACACCTGTCCAATGCCATTAATGCGAGGAAGAGGATCTCCGATGAGCAAATTGAAACAAATAAATATATGTAGCTGAAGCAATAACCGAGAGACAAAGAACCACCATTGCCCCAGACCACGTACAGAATGTTGGGAAAGATAATGGACGTGAACAGCATTTCATTCAGGGAAAGATTTGCAAGAAAAATGTACATGGGGGTGTGAAGTTTTGGGCTGACAATAATCACGACGAAAACCAAAGTGTTTCCAATAAATCCGATGAAAAAAGCGATTAGAAAGAAAACAAAAAGAACGGGTTTCATCTGATGGGGCTGGCCAAACCCCAGAAGGGTTACATGCGTTACACGTGTCCGGTTCTCCGCACACATGGCCGGCTACTAGAGAAGATTGGAGAGTCTGCACATCTGAAATGATTCCATTCTGGTGTCAGCTCCTTGGAGATGTTCTTAAATAAACAGAAGTGAAAATCAGAACAATCAAATAACAAATATATTTGGTTGTGTCTGGCCCAGTCCATGGCTAGCATAGGATGGATAATCCATAGTGATCAGCAGCCTGTTTAAAAAGATGGCGCTACATTATTTCGCATACTTTTTGCTAAGAATAATAGGTAAGAAAAATAAAAAAAATTAGATATAGAAAAAAACAATGGTGGGGTAAAATTCCTGACTTTCACTCCACTTTGATATAAATATGAATTAATTTCACCATTGGATATTACTCTACTACTTATTCATACTTACTAGTATATAATTCAGCAAGTGTTATAGAATAGGGAAAATGTTTAATTCACCATTATTCCACTTAATAATTGGAACATGATTAGGTTTATTCAGTTATTAATTTTTCCTACCCAGACTGCCTCCCATGGATCCAGGGGTTAATGTTACACCAAACAGGGTGCTGAGGAGGTCAAAGACCTGGACCCAATGGTTCCTCAAACATTGTAAAACAGCAAGTCCCCCTCTCCACATTCCCTAAAACAATCCAAACTTTCTGAACAAGACAATCACATTTTACAGTACTAACCTACAATATCCTTACTAGATCCTCCCTCCAGTCTCTAATTACTCTACTGACACTGCCCTCACCAAAGTTACTACTGATTTGCTAATCACCAAATATTCCTCCTCTATCCTCATTCTTCTCAGCCTATCCTCAGCATTCAACAACCATGCTCTGATTCTAAATATAGAAACTCTCTTCTCTTGGATCCAAGAGGTTAATGTTACACCAAACAGGGTTCTGATGAGGTTATAGACCTGGTCCCAACGGTTCCTCAGACAGTAAAAGAAGCACGTTCTCCTCTTCACAACCCTTAAAACAAGCCAAACAAGATGATCACTGTACTGATTTACTGTACGAACCTACCACCTCCTTACTAGATCCTCCCACTAATCTCTAATCACTCTACTGACACCGCCCTCACCAAAGTTACTACTGAACTGAACGCGGGCAAAACTATTTACATTTCTATACGAAAATGGCTTTAGTATTTGAACATTTCGAATTTTCCAGCTGAAAATGGTAACATCTCTGAAAGCGTCTCTGAGAAGTGCTCACCCCAAATGGTGCCTTTGTAGTCTACATCTCACCCAGCTTCACAATGATCAGGTGACTGCCCATGTTATATATCTCTGTGATCATGTGACTCCCCATGTGATATATCTCAGGTGACAACATTTTTTAATGCAACTAGACGTTTTGTGATGAAGGATCACATTCATTTGTGTAATGCTAGATATGTATTTAGTAATAGATCAAGGCAAATGGACTTGCTGTTTTCCTTTACTTCACATTCACGTTTCACTTTGTTATTCATCTCACTATTAGGAAAGGATGACTTGTGAAATATGTTGAAGTAATAAAAAAAAGTGCTATTGCAGTTGCCTAGATTTATTCCTACAGATATACAGGAGTTATTCTTTATTTACTGATTTTGTAACTGTTTCAAATAAAATGAAAAAGGAATCGTGGCCCTTCCTCCAGATTAACAGACTGGTGCACCAGGCATAGTAATTAGAGATGAGCAAACTTCCTAAAAATTTGATTTGAGCGATTCGACAAATTTCTCCAAGAAATTCGGGTTCGTCCGAATCGAACCTTTGAGAATCGCTCATCTCTAGTACACATACACACAGCACGGTGGGAGCGGGACGGCCGAACTGTCAGCTGTGCAAGTCGGCTTCTGTCGTGAGCTGACAGTGCGACAATTACCTACATGTTGGCTTTCCCATCGTACTGGTCCAGAGGCTGTCACAGATCTCTCAGTGGAGAAATCCTCTAATAAAGAGTGACTAGAAATTCGAGAACTGTGAGACAGAGAGACTATGAACAAGCAGCAAACTGTGTTAAATTGTGATAACCAGTGAACAACACACATATCAAACTGGCTGCTGTACATATGTTACATGTGGAGTCAGAGTGCTTACATACAAGACACAGGTTCAGATTCAGGTTCAGAAGTCCAAAGACTAGAGTCTAGGTAGACAGTTCAGAAGACAGATTTAATGCTGATCCCCTAGCTGAATGGGTGGATCAGCTTATATAGCCCAGGAAGTAACACAGCAGGGAGAAGTCCAGAGAAAGGAGCCAGCCAAACAGTACTAAACAGCTGTGGAGGAACTCCAGACCTGACATTACCCCCCTCACAACGTGGCACCGAATGTGTTTAAACAACTGATCCGCAGGAGACGCTTCCAACAGCACACTGGGAACTTCCAAAAGCTGGAATGGGACCAGGCAGCAGATCGGGATGGGCAATCCGGGCAGAAATACAGGCAGAGGCAAGGCAGGCAGAAATCCAGGCCAAGACCCTCCAGTGTCAAAGTCCAGGAAACCATGGCCAGGAGGACAGGGACCTTAGAGGCAGCACCCAAAGCCACTGAATCCTTTAGAATCAGAGCCTAGGTAACCAGAATCAGACCTTACTGCAACTGTAGGAAACACCTCAAGGCCTCCTAGAGCCAGAGGGAAGAAATCACCATGTGCAAACCGAGGGCAAGTAAGGAATCTTCAAGGCCTTCTTTAGGAATACCAGAGGGACAGTGATCAGGATCGAGCTCGGCATTGCGATCGGACTCGACAGACTCGGCAGGGCGATCGGCAGATTGACCAGACTCGGCAGGGCGATCTGCAGGCTCAGCAGGAAATACAGGAGAATCAGATTTGACAGGATAATCAGACTCGACAAAAGGTTTGGGCTGGCAAACAAACATTTAAGCAGGCAAACAAACAGGTACAGGTTCAGGGTCACAGACAGAAATTGGATCAGGCTCACAGACAGGCATTGGATCAGGCTCACAGACAGGCATTGGATCAGGCTCACAGTCAGCCTCATCCTCTGCATCAGACACAGAGGAACTAGATGTAGCTGGAGCTTCAGGCTTCTGGGCTGAACAACCTGCAGTCAGATTCAGGTCAGCCTCAGGAATAAATAAATAGGACATGGCTATGAATTTAAGGAAATCTACAAAATTTTCACTGAGGTGTTTGCCATGATTCAGCCACACACTTCAGCCCAGAAAAACAGATCATCTTCAAGAAGAAAATAAGCCACCTGATGACTCCAGGTTTTCATGGGAGAGTGCTGAATGTAAGGCTCCTGAACTAACTTTAAGGCAGCCTGGAGAAGTTGGGGAAAATTGGCCAAGATGAGCTCTTTATAGTGAGAAGGGGGAACCCAAATATACCTGTCTATGGGTAACGGTCAGAGATTGTAGCAACGGGTGTCCTTGTGGAAATCTTAGGGCTTAAACCAGACTTGCACACGCAAAAAGACAGACAAAGACAGACAACCCGCCTGTGCGGCCAAGGAGGCAGCTACCGACCACTCGGGATGTAGGGGATCCGGTACTCGAGGAGCCCGTAATCCATCCACTTCTTCAACAGAGCTTCTAATGGGGAATTGGCACGGGCCCCAAGTAATCCCATGGTGGTAACAGACTAGGGAAGGGGAAACACAGGAAAGATGGATACAAGACACAGACAGAGAACTGGGCCCAAATAAAGATACAGGCAAGGCTGGGCCACAGTACAGGCTAAGACAAAAACTACTGACTAGAAGGCAATAGCCAATTTTTCAGGACAGGAAGGCCAAAGGCCCAGCATGAACAGTAATACAGGCACTAAGGAAAACTCTAGGGCTTGCACTAGGACCCTGCACATCCACAGCACAACAAGCCAGATCAGTTTCACAGTCTCCTGGTCTTTTATGGGATCAGCATTCTGTCATGGATTTCTCAATGGATAAATCCTCTATTAAAGAGTGACCAGAAACTGCGAGACAGAGAGAGACTATAAATATGCAAATTGTGTTTAATTGTGACAACTAGTGAACAACACACACATCAACCAGGCTGCTGTACATATATTACATGTGGAGTCAGAGTGCTTACATACAAAATACAGGTACAGGTTCAGGTTCAGAAGTCAAAAGACACAGTCCATGTAGACAGTTCAGAAGACAGATTTAATGCTGATCCCCTAGCTGAATGGGTGGATCAGCTCATATAGCCCAGGAAGTCACACAGGTGCTGACTAATTGCCAACACCTCTGCAAGAGAGGGCTATCTGCTGGTGGAGCGGTGTATGGTGGTGTGCTTTTTATTTTTATTTTTACCCCCCATCCGAGGTGCCAGTAAATTTCAGGGAAAATTCGGTCAGCAGAAACACCCAAAAATTAGATTATTGAATTTTTCTTGAAATAGGAAACAAACTTAGGTTCAGACAAACCATTTCGCTCATCTCTAATAGTAAGCCCAGGGGCAAAAATCCGAACAGCCTGCCCCCGGCCCCTGGAAACTTACCTGCCCCAGTGGCTTTGGCCCAGGTTTAGCACTTTTCCTGGGGGGTCGGCTTTATTAATTTATTAAAACATTCATTAAAATATATAAAATTAACTAATAAAGAGATGTATTGAGTAATAGATCAAGACAACCGGACCTGCTGTTTTCTATTGCTGCACATGTTTTGTTATTCATCCCACTGGATGTATGTGTGAATTCAGCTTTGCCTATTGGGAAGGCAGCTGGATGACTTGTGAAACTTATAATACGAAAAAAAAACAGCTATAGCACTTGTGTCGATTTATTCCTGACGACCGACTGAAGGTAACTTATATATTTATTAATTTATATATTTTTACTGTTTCAATAAAAAAAAAATCATGGCCCCTCCCTCCAGATTACCAGATTAGAGCACCCATCTGGTCCTGGTAACGCCCTTCAGATTGCCAGGCTAGTGCACCCATCTGGTCCTGGTAACTCCCTCCAGATTACCAGGCTAGTGCACCCGTCTGGTCCTGGTAACTCACCGGCCTCTTTAGCCCTTGGCCCAGGTTTCGTGCTCTGCCCGGGGTGTCGGCAGTTTAATATTAAAACAGTCATAAAAACTTCCGCATGTCTGTTACACTGATAAAAAAAAACACGCTGGCATTTGCTAACCCGGCTTTTTTAGGGTCAAAAATAACATACCGGAATGTGCTGCAATTTTTTTACACCTGCTCGGGGCAGCTGGAAATAATTTTGGGGAGTAAAAACATCAAATATTTTACAATTGTAAATTTCTGTTTTTATTTTATTCACTTTAGATGAAATTTATGAGAATGAGAAATGAAGCAAAGTTTTTTTTGTTGAATCACAAGAATTGGTTGTATTTTCGTCTCATAAACAGAGTAATTCCTTGTTCCAGACGTTGCTGAATGGAGTCCTATTTGTGTGTACATTGTATTACGTGATTGTATTAGTGGTCTGTGTATAACCATCACAGAGCATGGAGTCCTATGTGTGTGTATATTGTATTATGTGATTGTGTTAGTGGTCTGTGTATAACCATCACAGAGCATGGAGTCCTATGTGTGTGTATATTGTATTATGTGATTGTGTTAGTGGTCTGTGTATAACCATCACAGAGCATGGAGTCCTATGTGTGTGTATATTGTATTATGTGATTGTGTTAGTGGTCTGTGTATAACCATCACAGAGCATGGAGTCCTATGTGTGTGTATATTGTATTATGTGATTGTGTTAGTGGTCTGTGTATAACCAGCACAGAGCATTCACCTTGTTACTGCATTTCCATGATAAAGATTGGAGGCTGTGCGGAAAGCATCAGGGATGAGAAACGTGGTTGTCTGTATAATATAACATGATATAGAGGAGTCTGGGCGCGGGCGCGTGTCGGAGATGAGCCGCTGGTGATATAGCGAGAGAGAGATCCGGGAGGGAGAAGCCAGTTTCCCCAAAGGATCCCTATTATCTCGATTAATAATTTCGGTGTTTATGCGGAAGGATAATTGAACCTGAAATATTCCAGAGAGGGCAGCAGCCTGACTAAGCTTTAAGTTTATAAAAATTATTTGATTTATTTTTTCTTTTTATGCAGTTAAGGCTCATATTCTCTCATATAAGCAGGAATTAGATATGGTAATACATCACCCCCCCAAAAAATATACATTCGCAAACTGGCTACAGAAGTACAAAAAGGTCTGTTTTAGTGATGAGCTAATGCTGCGGTTTAGATGGAAAAGAAAGAAAAAGCAGCTGCTCTATACGAGACATATGTAGCAAAAATCATTAACAACAAAAATGTGTCACCACAGGCATAGTCTTTTAACATTAACAGACTGGGTTGAGTATAAGTATAGATACAAAGTTGCGCTGTTTTACAGGATAAGTATAAGTATAGATACAAAGTTGCGCTGTTGTACAGGATAAGTATAAGTATAGATACAAAGTTGCACTCTCATACAGGATACAGTAAACAGTGTATTGTGACATAAAGCAGATCAAGCTTAATCACCAGATGTATCATGTACTCAGTAGTTCATTCAGATATACTTGGCATCGCTATAGATCAGACCTGGGCATTGTACGGCCCTTTGATTGGCTCTGACCAGCCCGGGCTGAGCTGGCTGACGGAGTCCCTTCGTTCGTGCTGCCTGTAAGGCGCCAGTTCGTCCCTATTCGCAGCGGGTCGGCGCCTCCCGCACTGTACACATGCGATCAATTAAGCAGAAGCCAATCGGCCTCTGGGCTCATTGGGTCTCGCGCATTCTCCCTTCCTCATTTAGGGAGAACGCGCCAGACCCGATGAGCCGAGCGGTCGATCGGCTGCTGCTTAAGTGATCGCCTGTGTACAGTGCGGGAGGCGCCAACCCGCTGCGAAGAGGGACGGGTGGCTGCCCGACAGTGAGGAAGAGCCCAACCAGGGAAGGAGAAGGAGGAAAGCTCTGGTGCCATCTTGGCTGGGTGGAGGCGCGGGACTCATAAGTGCCCTGGTTGGAAGCCGTCCTGGAATCCTTAAAGTGGACAAAATACCCAAGATTTTGACTATCCTGGGTTTTGGTCCAGTTCCCCGGGGCTCCCCGATCAGGGATGCCCCGCTATGTGAAACCCCCAGATCGCCTGGTTCAACTCACCTAACTGCAGTCCTACAGCACAAGCACGGCCGATCGTCCAATCAGTGCGCTCTGGGCCGCTGAGCTAAGACGCCGCTAAGATGCCGCTAAGACGTGCATAGCTCTGAGCGCGCTGGCGGGCGCATCTCACACTTCCCTCTAACAAGGAGCATGCCCGCGCCGGCCACAAGAATGGAGAATTAAGTTCAGCCTTTTGCCCCACTCCTGCTATGGATGCATCTATGCAAATAGCGTGTGTACAGTGTGGACTCAAAGCCCTGTGTGTGCAGATACCGGCAATAACATATCAGCGAAGTGTAAAGGCAGTGTATTACCCAAAATGTCCACCCGCACTCTTACTAAAATTTTGGGTAATACACTGCCTTTATACTTGGGTGTCGGGTTGGGGGGTGTGGGCTTCCTCTTGCCCCTCTTCTGGGGTGGCAGGTGGGGATTCTGGCTCCCCCTGTCTAGCTTCGGGTTATGGTGGTGGGTGGGGGTGCAGGCTTCCTCTTGGGCAGCGGGTGGGGCTGTGGGCTTCCTCTTGCCCCGCTTCTGGGGTGGCGGGTGGGAGTGCAGGCTTCCTCTGGGCCCGCTTCTGGTGCTGTGAGTGGGGGTGCAGGCTTCCTCTGGGGCAGCGAGGGGGGCTGTGAGACCTGCTTCTGGGGTGGTGGGTCGGGGATCTGGCTCCCCCTGTCCAGCTTCAGCTTATGGTGGTGGGTGGGGTTGCAGGCTTCCTCTTTAGCAGTGGGTGGGGCTCCCTCTGGCCCCTCTTCTGGGGCGGCAGGTGGGGGTTCTGGCTCACCCTGTCCAGCTTGGGCTTATGGCGGTGGGTGGGGGTGCAGGCTCCCTCTGGCCCTGCTTCTGGGGTGGCGGGTTGGGGGTGTGAGCATTCCTCTGGCTCTGCTTCTGGGGAGGCAGGTTGGGGGTGCAGGCTTCCTCTGGAGCAGGGGGTTGGGGGTGTGGGCTTCCTCTGGCTCTGCTTCTGGGGTGGCGGGTTGGGGGTGCAGGCTTCCTCTTGGGCAGCAGGTGGGGCTGTGAGCTTCCTCTGGCCTTACTCCTGGGGCAGTGGGTGGGGGTGTGGGCATTCCTCTGGCCCGCTTCTGGGGTGGCAGGTGGGGGGGTGCAGGCTTCCTCAGGGGCAGCGAGTTGGGGGTGTGGGCTTCCTCTGGCCTGCTTCTGGGGTGGCAGGTTGGGGTCCTGGCTCCCCCTGTGCAGCTTCAGGCTATGGTGACGGGTGGGGGTGCTGGCTTTTAGGGCGTCAGTTGGGAGAGCCAGCTCCTGGCCCCGGTGGGTGGGGATGCCGGATTCTGGGGTGACAGGTGGGGGTGGCTTTCCCCTGCAGGTTTTGGCCAGCGGGTGATGGCATTGGCTTCCCCAGCTTGGCTTCTGGTGGTGGATGGGGTGCTAGACCTTGGGCGGTGGGGAGGTGGCCCATGGTGTCAGCTGTACAAGCCGCCATCTATCCCGCAGTGCCCGGCAAATTCGGTCGTCACAAACCCCCCAAAAATTTAGATTCATTTCAAATTGAATTTCCCCTGAAATTTGGGAGCGAACTCCGGTTCTAATGCACTGGTTAATTCATCTCTACTAATCACTGCTCTGCTCACAGCAGAGAGCTCCCAGATACATTGTTTCCACTCTCTGAATGTTCTGTGGATACGGCCCCATTGAGATACAGGATACATAGTTACACAGCTTTTCCTCTCACACACAGAATTCCTTTCCTCCAGCAGCTCTTCATTGTGTGTGTGTGTGTGTGTGTGTGTGTGTGTGTGTGTGTGTAGCATTACAGAGATACTGCCCCGTGTTTCTGATGCATAGATCTCTCTCTGTGCGGTGTAGGCCCTGCCCTCGTGATTATGTATAACTAGGCCGCTCCCATGCAGTCCTGGTAGATACATGAAGATACACAATTACACAGCTTCCCTCTCACACACAGAATTCCTTTCCTCCAGCAGCTCTTCATTGTGTGTTTGTAGCATGACAGGGATGCTGCCCCATGTTTCTGATGCATAGATCTCTCTCAGTATGGTGTAGGCCCCGCCCTCATGCTCATGTATAAATAGGACTGCCGGGTGTGTAGCAAGATGGCCGCTCCCATGCAGTCCTGGTAGATACATGAAGATACATAGTTACACAGCTTCCCTCTCACACACAGAATTGCTTTCCTCCAGCAGCTCTTCATTTTGTGTGTGTGTGTGTGTGTGTGTGTGTGTGTGTGTGTGAGTGTGTTCAGCATGACAGGGATGCTGCCCCATGTTTCTGATGCATAGATCTCTCTCAGTGTGGTGTAGGCCCCGCTCTCATGCTCATGTATAACTTGGCCGCTCTAGCAAGATGGCCGCTCCCATGCAGTCCTGGTAGATACATGAAGATACATAATTACACAGCTTCCCTCTCACACACAGAATGCCTTTCCTCCAGCAGCTCTTCATTGTGTGTGTACGTGAGTGTGTGTGCAGCATGACAGGGAGGCTGCCCCGTGTTTCTGATGCATAGATCTCTCTCAGAGATACATGAAGATACATAATTATACAGCTTCCCTCTCACACACAGAATTCCTTTCCTCCAGCAGCTCTTCATTGTGTGTGAGTGTGTTCAGCATGACAGAGATACTGCCTCGTGTTTCTGATGCATAAATCTCTCAGTGTTGTGTAGGCCCCACCCTCATGCTCATGAATAACAAGGCCGTTTTAGCAAGATGGCGGCTCCCATGCAGTCCTGGTAGATACATGAAGATACACAATTACACAGCTTCCCTCTCACACACAGAATTCCTTTCCTCCAGCAGCTCTTCATTGTGTGTGTGTGTGAGTGTGTTCAGCATGACAGGGAGGCTGCCCCGTGTTTCTGATGCATAGATCTCTCTCAGCGTGGTGTAGGCCCCGTCCTAATGCTCATGTATAACTAGGACTTCCGGGTGTGTAGCAAGATGGCCGCTCCCATGCAGTCCTGGAGCACAGCATCTACATAGACTGATATTGTTTATTTATAGCGCTGTCATCATCCGTGTCGCTGTAAAATGCAAAAACGGTGGCCATGGTAACACGACTAATACACAGAGGATTATGGGACAGATAAATACACTTTGATGCTACATTGCATTAGAAGATACATGAAGATACACAATTACACAGCTTCCCTCTCACACACAGAATTCCTTTCCTCCAGCAGCTCTTCATTGTGTGTGTGTGTGTGTGTGTGTGTGTGTGTGTGTGTGTGTGTGTGTGTGTGTGCAGCATGACAGGGATGCTGCCCTGTGTTTCTGATGCATAGATCTCTCTCAGTGCGGTGTAGGCCCCGCCCTCATGCTCATGTATAATTAGGACTGCCGGGTGTGTAGCAAGATGGCCGCTCCCATGCAGTTCTGTAGCACAGCATCTACATAGACTGATGTAGATACTGATATTGTTTATTTATAGCACCGGCATTATCTGTGTCGCTGTACAATGCAGCCATGGTAACACAACTAATACACAGAGAATTATGGGACAGATGCAGCAAACAATACATTAGAAGTGAGGGGTGTGGCCTTGTGAGCTTACAATGTAATCAGTGGCTAATCATCGTTACATAGTTATTACGGGTTGAGAAGCAGGTTCCAGCCAGTGACGGGGGAGGAGGAAGCGACTTGTTATTAGTTACAGATAATAGCGACAGTTCTTCTAGAAAATCTCGTCCTTTTTCTTGCAGCTGTTGATGCTGTAACGCGCCCCTGCGGGAGGCTCTTATACTGATTTATAGTTCTTATGGTAAAGAAGGATCATCGCCTCTGGAGACTGAACGGAGCGTCGTCAGTTCGCGCAGCTTCCTCTGTCATACGTCACCATTACGCGATTGTCGATCCAGCGCCAGCTAATGAACAAACACAAACACGCGACCAATCAGGAAACGGTCGTCATGACAGATGAGGTGGGCGGGGCCTGTGTTATACAGACACGTGGCAGCAGATAGGGGGGGGGACGACAGCTGCTGCCACTGTTTTCAGAGGGTCAGACATGCTTCAAAGTGCGGTAATTCCTTATTCAGCCGGCCCTGGAGTCCATTCCTGGGACAGCCAATTGCCCCACCCAGGGGCATCCCGATTTTGGATACCCCCTCGTACAAGCTGAACTAACATCACTGGAGATCACTTGTCCCCAGCATTTCAGGACTGAGGAGCCCCCAGTGGCCATTCCCACCAATCAGTGAGCTCACATTGTGCAAGTGGGCGTGGCCAAGGGGGGGCAGAGGGAGGGGACCAAGCAAGAAGGACAAGGTTTTGGTCTATCCCTGTAGCTGCATGATAGAATATGAAAAGAGAAAGAGATAAAGAGAGAGATTAATGCAGAAAGAAGGACGAGTGCGGAAAGTAAAATTAAAGAGGGGGAAGAAGAGGAGGGAGAGAAAGAGGAGGAAAAGGAGAAGAGGAAGGAGAGTAAGTGGAAGGAGGGAGAGGAAAAGAGAAAGGAAGTAGAGGGGGAGGATGAGGAGAGGAGGAAGGAAGGAGCGGAAGAGTAAGGAAGGAGAGGGAAGAAAGAGAAGAAAAGGAAGGAGGGCGAGGGAGAGAAATAGGAAAGAAGAAGAGGAAGAGGAGAAGAGGAAGGGAGGAGAGGAAGTGAAAGGAAGGAGAGGGGAAGAAGTGGAAGGGAGGAGAGGGAGAGAGTATAAAGAGAAGAGGAAGAGGAGAAGAGGAAGGGAGGAGAGGAAGTGAAAGGAAGGAGAGGGGAAGAAGTGGAAGGGAGGAGAGGGAGAGAGTATAAAGAGAAGAGGAAGAGGAGAAGAGGAAGGAAGAAGTGGGAGCGGAAGAGGAGAAAATGAAGGAAAGAGAGAAATAGGAAGAGAGGAGAGGGAAGGAAGAAAAGAAGAGGAAGGAGGGAGAGGGAGGGAGAGAAAGAGAAAGGAAAAAGAGGAGGAGGAAGAGGAGAAGAGTAAGAATGAGAGAGGGGACAAGGAGAAGAGGAAGGAAGGAGAGGGAAAAAAGGGAAGAAAAGGAAGGAGGGAGAGGGAGAGAAATAGGAAGGAAGAAGGGAAAGAGGAGAAGAGGAAGGGAGAGAGGAAGTAAAAAAAGGGGGGGAGTGGAAGGGAGGAGAGGGAGAGGATAAAGAGAAGAGGAAGAGGGGAAGAGGAAGGAAGGACAGGGGAGGAGGGGGAGAAGAGGAAGGAAAAAGTGGAAGTGGAAGAGGAGAAAATGAAGGAAAGAGAGAAATGGGAAGGAAGGAGAGGGAAGGAAGAAAAGAAGAGGAAGGAGGGAGAGGGAGGGAGAGAAAGAGAAAGGAAAAAGAGTAGGAGGAAGAGGAGAAGAGGAAGAATGAGATAGGGACAAGGAGAAGAGGAAGGAAGGAGAGGGAAGGAAGAGAAGAAGAGGAAGGAGGAAGAGGGAGCAAAAGAGGAAGGATGAAGAGGAGAAGATGAGGAAAGGAGAGGGGGATGAGGAGAAGAGGAAGGAAAAAGAAGGAGAAGAAAAGGAGAAGAAGGTGGAAAGAGAGGAAGGAAGGAGAGGGAAGGAAGTGGAAGGAAGGAGAGAAAGAGGAAGGAAGAAGAGGAGGAGAAAGAGGAGAAGAGAAAGGAAGTAAAGGGGGAGAATGAGGAGAAGAGGAAGGAAGAAGAGGGAAAGGAATAGGAGAAGAGGGAGGAAGGAGAGAAAGAGGAGGGAAAGAGAGGGGAGCAAGAGGAAGGAGAGAGAGGGAGAGAAAAAGACGGGAAGAAGAGGGGGAGAAAGAGGAAGGAAAGAGAGGGGGATGATGAAGAGAAGAGGAAGAAAGAAGAGCAGGAGGAAGAGAAGAAGAGGAAGGAAGGAGAGGAGAGGAAGAGGAAGGAAGGAGAGGGGGGATAAAGAGAAGAGGAAAGAGGGAGAGAGAGAGAAAGAGGAAGGAAGGAGATGAAGTGGAAGGATGGAGAGGGAAGGAAGAGGAGGAAGAGCAAGAAAGGGAGGGGGGGAAGAGGAGAAGAGGAAGAAAGGACAGGAAATGAAAGGAAGGATAAGGGAGGTAAAGGAAGGAAGGAGAGTGGGAGGAAGAGGAGAAAATGAAGAGGGAGAGAAAGAGGAAGAAAGAAGAGGAGGAGGAAGAGGAGAAAAGGAAGGAAGGAAAGGGGAGCAAGAGAAAGGAGGGAGAGAGAGAGGAAGGAAGAAGAGGAGTAGGAAGGGGAGAAGAGGAAGGAGGGAGAGAGAGAGGAAGGAAGAAGAGGGGGGAAGGAGAGGAATCAGAAGGAATGAGAGGGGAGCAAGAGGTAGAAGGGAGAGGAAAAGAAAGGAAGGAGGAAAGGGAGAAGAGAAAAGAAGTTAAGGGGGGGATGAGGAGAAAAGAAAGGAATGAGAGGGAGAGGAAGAGGAGAAAAGGATGGAAGGAGAGGAAGAGGAAGCAAGGAGAAGAGGAGGAAGAGGCAAAGAGGAAGGAGAGAAATAATGAGGATTGAAGAAGAGGAAGAGGAAGAGAAGAGGAAGGAAGGAGAGGAAGTGGAAGGAAGGGGAGAGGAGGAAGGAGGTAGGAGGGAGAGGGGGAGGAAGAGGAGAAGATAAAGGAAGAAGAGAAGGAGGAAGAGGAGAAGAGGAAGGGGGAGAGAAGGAGGAAGGAAGGAGAGGAGGAGGTATATGAGAAGAGAAAGGAAGAAGAGAAGGAAGAAGAGGAGAAGAGGAAGGAAGGAGAGGGGAAGATGAGGAGAAGAGGAAGGAAGAGAAGAAAATGAAGGAGGGAGAGGGAGAGAAAAAGGAAGGAAGCAGAGGAGGAGGAAGAGGAGAAAAGGAAGGAAGGAGAGGGGGCAAGGAGAAGAGGAAGGAAGGAGAGGGGAGGAAGAGGAGGAGAGGAAGGAAGGAGAGGAGGAGTAAGAGGAGAAGATAAGGGAAGGAAAGGGGAGTATGAGGAGAAGAGGAAGGAAGGAGAGGAGGAGTAAGAGGAGAAGATAAGGGAAGGAAAGGGGAGTATGAGGAGAAGGGGAAGGAAGGAAAAGGGAATTCAAGGAGAAGAGGAAAAGGAGAAGAGGAAGGAAGGAGAGGAAGAGGAAGTAAGGAAAGGTAAGGAAGAGAAAAAAAGGAAGGATGGAGAGGGAGAGAAAGTGGAAGGAAGAAGAGGGGGAGGAAGAGGAGAAGAGGAAGGAAGCAGAGAGGAGGAAGAGGAAAGAAGGAGAGGAAGAGAAGAGGAAGGAAGAAGAGGAGGAAGATGAGTAGACGAGGAAGGAGGGAGAGGGAGAGAGAGTGAAAGGAAGAAGAGGGGGAGGAGGAGGAGAAGAGGAAGGAAGCAGAGAGGAGGAAGAGGAAAGAAGGAGAGGAAGAGAAGAGGAAGGAAGAAGAGGAGGAAGATGAGTAGAAGAGGAAGGAGGGAGAGGGAGAGAAAGTGAAAGGAAGAAGAGGGGGAGGAAGAGGAGAAGAGGAAGGAGGGAGAGGAAGAGGAAGGAAGGAGAGGGGAGAAAGAGGAAGGAAGAAGATGAAGAGGAGAAGAGGAAGGGGGGAGAGGAGAGAAAGTTGAAGGAAGAAGAGGGGAAGGAAGAAGAGAAGAGGAAGGAAGGAGAGAGAAGAAAAGGGAAGAATGGAAAAGGAGAGAAAGAGGAAGGAAGGAGAGGGGAGCAAGAGAAAGGAGAGAGAGGGAAAGAAGGAGGAAGGAAGAAGAGAAGGAGGAAGAGAAGAAGAGCAAAAGGAAGAGAAGTAGAGGAAGGAAGGAGAGGGGAGGATGAGGAAGTAAGGAGAGGAGAAGGGAGATGAGAATAGGAAGGAGGGAGAGCAAACAGAAGGAAGGAGAGGGGAGCAAGAGGAAGGAGGGAGAGGGAGAGAAAGAGGAAGGAAGAACAGGAGGAGGAGAAAGAGAAGAGGAAGGAGAAGAGGAGGAAGAGGAAGGAAGGAGAGGAAGTGGAAGGAAAGAGAAGAGAGGACGAGGAAGGAGCGAGAGGGTGAGAAAGAGGAAGGAAGTAGAGTAGGAGGAAGAGGAGAAGAAGAAGGAAGAAGAGGGAGGGAAGAAGAGAAGAGGAAGGAAGAAAAGGGGAGAACGAGTCAGAAGGGAGAAGGAGAGAAAGAGGAAGGAAGAAGAGGAAGAGGAGAAGAGGAAGGAGGGAGAGGAGAGAAAGTTGAAGGAAGAAGAGGGGAAGGAAGAAAAGAAGAGGAAGGAAGGAGAGAGAAGAAAAAGGTAGAATGGAGAGGGAGAGAAAGAGGAAGAGGAAGGAGAGGGGAGCAAGAGGAAGTAGAGAGAGGGAAGAAAAAGGAAGGAAGAAGAGAAGGAGGAAGATGAGAAGAGGAAGGAAGAAGAGCAAAAGGAAGAGAAGTAGAGGAAGGAAGGAGAGGGGAGGAAGAGGAAGGATGGAGAGGGAGAGAAAGAGGAAGGAAGAAGTGGAGGAGGAGAAAGAGAAGAGGAAGGAAAACGAGGGAGAGAAAGAGGATTAAATGTTACATTGGACTCATTATACTGTGTGTGGATTATATGTTACGCTGGGCTCATTATACCGTGTGGATTATATGTTACGTTGGGCTCATTATACCGTGTGGATTATATGTTACAATAAACCTGAAGGGGTGCACCACTAATACACTAGGATACTGTGCTCACTCCTCAAACCATCCGACCTGTTTCTATAAGAGTGGCCATGAAAAAATCATGCCTTCCTCCCATGAGGAGCACCAAGAGAAATGTACTAACAAACTATCTGTGCAAACGTAATTTTATTGACACAATATAAAAGTTAAAAAGTACATAAATACACACAGACCACAGGACAATATAAAAACAAATAGCAAGTCCCTATAAATGTCACTACATATATAGTATCAAAAGCCCAAATAGTGGGCCATATCAATAGTATGTGATGCTAGCGCTCCCAAAATACTAGATGCAGTAAGGCAAAAAAATATATATAAATATGATTGAAAAAGAAGGCACTGGAGTCTGTCAGCGCAGGGACAAGGTGTCCCTGCACTCACCTACCCCCGTACCTGTGCCGGCACCACCCAGATCAACAGACAATGTGTATTACCCTATTCACCCCAAAAATCTAAATAAGAAAATGAAAAAAACTATAAATGAAAAAATACATAGCTAATCCTAAAAAACTAAATACAGACACTAGAAAAGTGACAAAATACGCACAAATAATCCATAAAAAATGTGAATACAACATGAACTCCCCACAGTGAACATAAGCAAATACCCACTATAAATAATGTGATGAAATCATCAACTGGTAAATAATAATTAGATCCCTATAAACATGTGGGCATAATCAATATCATGATACCGATGACCACGATGATGCAGCATATAAATGCATAATAAAAATAATAAACTAATGTATATACATGAACTAAGTGCCTTAAATAAATATAAATACACTAACAATATCAACAGTATATTCCCAAGTGTAATGAACCAATATATCCAGGTATTACAGATACCAATATTAAGAGACAACAGATGGTGTCAGCAGAGATACATCAAAATACTACCAAAACCATGACAGTGGGAGACATAGCCAGCATCACGTCGTGTCAAACTAGGGACCGCACACAACCCCGGCCACCCGCGCCCGCCGCCCCCATGCGGCTTCAGAAGGGTTGGGCTCATTATACTGTGTGTGGATTGTATGTTACGTTGGACTCATTATACCGTGTGGATTATATGTTACATTGGACTCATTATACCGTGTGAATTATATGATACATTGGACTCATTATACCGTGTGGATTATATGTTACGCTGGACTCATTATACCGTGTGGATTATATGTTACGTTGGACTCATTATACCGTGTGGATTATATGTTACGTTGGACTCATTATACCGTGTGGATTATATGTTACATTGGACTCATTATACCGTGTGGATTATATGTTACGCTGGACTCATTATACCGTGTGGATTATATGTTACGTTGGACTCATTATACCGTGTGGATTATATGTTACGCTGGACTCATTATACCGTGTGGATTATATGTTACGTTGGACTCATTATACCGTGTGGATTATATGTTACGTTGGACTCATTATACCGTGTGAATTATATGTTAATTTGGACTCATTATACCGTGTGGATTATATGTTACGTTGTGCTCATTATACCGTGTGGATTATATGTTACGTTGGACTCATTATACCGTGTGGATTATATGTTACGTTGGGCTCATTATACCGTGTGGATTATATGTTATGTTGGGCTCATTATACCGTGTGGATTATATGTTACGTTGGACTCATTATACCGTGTGGATTATATGTTACGCTGGACTCATTATACCGTGTGGATTATATGTTACGTTGGACTCATTATACCGTGTGGATTATATGTTACGTTGGACTCATTATACCGTGTGGATTATATGTTACATTGGACTCATTATACCGTGTGAATTATATGTTAATTTGGACTCATTATACCGTGTGGATTATATGTTACGTTGTGCTCATTATACCGTGTGGATTATATGTTACGTTGGACTCATTATACCGTGTGGATTATATGTTACGTTGGGCTCATTATACCGTGTGGATTATATGTTATGTTGGGCTCATTATACCGTGTGGATTATATGTTATGTTGGGCTCATTATACCGTGTGGATTATATGTTACGTTGGACTCATTATACCGTGTGGATTATATGTTACGTTGGGCTCATTATACCGTGTGGATTATATGTTACGTTGGGCTCATTATACCGTGTGGATTATATGTTACATTGGGCTCATTATACCGTGTGGATTATATGTTACGTTGGGCTCATTATACCGTGTGGATTATATGTTACGTTGGGCTCATTATACCGTGTGGATTATATGTTACGTTGGGCTCATTATACCGTGTGGATTGTATGTTACGTTGGACTCATTATACCGTGTGGATTATATGTTACGTTGGACTCATTATACCGTGTGAATTATATGTTACATTGGACTCATTATACCGTGTGGATTATATGTTACGTTGGACTCATTACACCGTGTGGATTATATGTTACATTGGACTCATTATACCGTGTGGATTATATGTTACGTTGGACTCATTACACCGTGTGGATTATATGTTACGTTGGGCTCATTATACTGTGTGGATTATATGTTACGTTGGACTCATTATACCGTGTGGATTATATGTTACGTTGGGCTCATTATACCGTGTGGATTATATGTTACGTTGGACTCATTATACCGTGTGGATTATATGTTACGTTGGACTCATTATACCGTGTGGATTATATGTTACGTTGGGCTCATTATACCGTGTGGATTATATGTTATATTGGGCTCATTATACCGTGTGGATTATATGTTACGTTGGGCTCATTATACCGTGTGGATTATATGTTACGTTGGGCTCATTATACCGAGTGGATTATATGTTACGTTGGGCTCATTATACCGTGTGGATTATATGTTACGTTGGACTCATTATACTGTGTGGATTATATGTTACGTGGGACGCATTATATTGTGTGGATTATATGTTACGTTGGACTCATTATACCGTGTGGATTATATGTTACGTTGGACTCATTATACCGTGTGGATTATATGTTACGTTGGACTCATTATACCGTGTGGATTATATGATACATTGGGCTCATTATACCGTGTGGATTATATGTTACATTGGACTCATTATACCGTGTGGATTATATGTTACGTTGGACTTATTATACCGTGTGGATTATATGTTACGTTGGGCTCATTATACCGTGTGGATTATATGTTACGTTGGGCTCATTTACAGTGTGGATTATGTGTTACGTTGGACTCATTATTCCGTGTGGATTATATGTTACGTTGGACTCATTATACCGTGTGGATTATATGTTACGTTGGACTCATTATACTGTGTGTGGATTATATGTTACGTTGGACTCATTATACCGTGTGGATTATATGTTACGTTGGACTCATTATACTGTGTGTGGATTATATGTTACGTTGGACTCATTATTTCGTGTGGATTATATGTTACGTTGGGCTCATTATACCGTGTGGATTGTATGTTACGTTGGACTCATTATACCGTGTGGATTATATGTTATGTTGGGCTCATTATACTGTGTGGATTATATGTTACATTGGGCTCATTATACCGTGTGGATTATATGTTACGTTGGACTCATTATACCGTTTGGATTATATGTTACGTTGGACTCATTATACCGTGTGGATTATATGTTACGTTGGACTCATTATACCGTTTGGATTATATGTTACGTTGGACTCATTATACCGTGTGGATTATATGTTACGTTGGACTCATTATACCGTGTGGATTATATGTTACGTTGGGCTCATTATACCGTGTGGATTATATGTTAAGTTGGACTCATTATACCGTGTGGATTATATGTTACGTTGGACTCATTATACCGTGTGGATTATATGTTACGTTGGGCCCATTATACCGTGTGGATTATATGTTACGTTTGACTCATTATACTGTGTGTGTATTATATGTTACGTTGGACTCATTATACCGTGTGAATTATATGTTATATTGTGCTCATTATACTGTGTGAATTATATGTTATATTGGGCTCATTATACCGTGTGGATTATATGTTACGTTGGACTCATTATACTGTGTGGAATATATGTTACATTGGGCTCATTATACCATGTGAATTATATGTTATATTGGGCTCATTATACCGTGTGAATTATATGTTATATTGGGCTCATTATACCGTGTGGATTATATGTTATATTGGGCTCATTATACTGTGTGGATTATATGTTACGTTGGACACATTATACCGTGTGGATTATGTGTTACGTTGGACTCATTATACCGTGTGGAATATATGTTACATTGGGCTCATTATACCATGTGAATTATATGTTATATTGGGCTCATTATACCGTGTGAATTATATGTTATATTGGGCTCATTATACCGTGTGAATTATATGTTATATTGGGCTCATTATACCGTGTGGAATATATGTTATATTGGGCTCATTATACCGTGTGAATTATATGTTATATTGGGCTCATTATACCGTGTGAATTATATGTTATATTGGGCTCATTATACCGTGTGAATTATATGTTATATTGGGCTCATTATACCGTGTGGATTATATGTTATATTGGGCTCATTATACTGTGTGGATTATATGTTACGTTGGGCTCATTATACCGTGTGGATTATATGTTATATTGGGCTCATTATACTGTGTGAATTATATGTTATATTGGGCTCATTATACCGTGTGGATTATATGTTACGTTGGGCTCATTATACCGTGTGGATTATATGTTATGTTGGACTCATTATACCGTGTGGATTATATGTTACGCTGGACTCATTATAACGTGTGGATTATATGTTACATTGGACTCATTATACCGTGTGGATTATACAGTATGTTACGCTGGACTCATTATAACGTGTGGATTATATGTTACATTGGACTCATTATACCGTGTGGATTATATGTTACGTTGGACTCATTATACCGTGTTTATTATATGTTACGTTGGACTCATTATACCGTGTGGATTATATGTTAGGTTGGACAACCGCTTACTAATAGATCAATTCATAGTCCCTCCCAGGCATATGCGGCACATGTTTCTGCCCCAATGTGGAGCATGACTGATGCATGAACCTGGTTCCTGTCAGTCCTAGAGGAGAGCTGAGGCTGTGAGAAGTCCCTACACATCTATAATGGGGATTCAATCCATAAGGAGTCTCTCTCTCCTGTTTCCAAGCTCCTCTCTAACATTAAACATAATCCCCTCTGATGAGTCTGATTGTAAGAATCATAGTCCATAGACAATTCATAGTCCTTCCATAGTCCATAGACAATTCATAGTCCTTCCATAGTCCATAGACAATTCATAGTCCCTCCATAGTCCATAGACAATTCATAGTCCCTCTATAGTCCATAGACAATTCATAGTCCCTCTATAGTCCATAGACAATTCATAGTCCCTCCATAGTCCATAGACAATTCATAGTCCCTCCATAGTCCATAGACAATTCATAGTCCCTCCATAGTCCATAGACAATTCATAGTCCTTCCATAGTCCATAGACAATTCATAGTCCCTCTATAGTCCATAGACAATTCATAGTCCCTCCATAGTCCATAGACAATTCATAGTCCATCCATAGTCCATAGACAATTCATAGTCCCTCCATAGTCCATAGACAATTCATAGACCCTCCATAGTCCATAGACAATTCATAGTCCCTCCATAGTCCATAGACAATTCATAGTCCCTCCATAGTCCATAGACAATTCATAGTCCCTCCATAGTCCATAGACAATTCATAGTCCCTCCATAGTCCATAGACAATTCATAGTCCCTCCATAGTCCATAGACAATTCATAGTCCCTCCATAGTCCATAGACAATTCATAGTCCCTCCATAGTCCATAGACAATTCATAGTCCCTCTATAGTCCATAGACAATTCATAGTCCCTCCATAGTCCATAGACAATTCATAGTCCCTCCATAGTCCATAGACTATTCATAGACCCTCCATAGTCCATAGACAATTCATAGTCCCTCCATAGTCCATAGACAATTCATAGTCCCTCCATAGTCCATAGACAATTCATAGTCCCTCCATAGTCCATAGACAATTCATAGACCCTCCATAGTCCATAGACAATTCATAGACCCTCCATAGTCCATAGACAATTCATAGTCCCTCCATAGTCCATAGACAATTCATAGTCCCTCCATAGTCCATAGACAATTCATAGTCCCTCCATAGTCCATAGACAATTCATAGTCCCTCCATAGTCCATAGACAATTCATAGTCCCTCCATAGTCCATAGACAATTCATAGTCCCTCCATAGTCCATAGACAATTCATAGTCCCTCTATAGTCCATAGACAATTCATAGTCCCTCCATAGTCCATAGACAATTCATAGTCCCTCTATACTCCATAGACAATTCATAGTCCCTCTATACTCCATAGACAATTCATAGTCCCTCCATAGTCCATAGACAATTCATAGTCCCTCCATAGTCCATAGACAATTCATAGTCCCTCTATAGTCCATAGACAATTCATAGTCCCTCTATAGTCCATAGACAATTCATAGTCCCTCCATAGTCCATAGACAATTCATAGACCCTCCATAGTCCATAGACAATTCATAGTCCCTCTATAGTCCATAGACAATTCATAGTCCCTCCATAGTCCATAGACAATTCATAGTCAGTCCATAGACAATTCATAGTCCCTCCATAGTCCATAGACAATTCATAGTCCCTCCATAGTCCATAGACAATTCATAGTTCCTCCATAGTCCATAGACAATTCATAGTCAGTCCATAGACAATTCATAGTCCCTCCATAGTCCATAGACAATTCATAGTCCCTCCATAGTCCATAGACAATTCATAGTCAGTCCATAGACAATTCATAGTCCCTCCATAGTCCATAGACAATTCATAGTCCCTCCATAGTCCATAGACAATTCATAGTCCCTCCATAGTCCATAGACAATTCATAGGGCCCCTTTGCGGTGTGGAATGATACTCCATGCATGGAGATAAAGTTGTTTGTATGGTATAAACTGTCAAAGAACAGAAAGAAAAAATAATAATAAAAGGACCAACAGAAAGAAAGAAGTAAAGAACGAAAGAATAGAAGGAATGCCAGAAAAAAAATAAACAGGAAAGAACGAGAGAAAAGGAATAACAAACAAAGGACGAACGATAGAATACAAATTATAAAAGAATAATGAAAGAAATATAACAAGTAAATGGAAAGAAAGAAAAAACAAAAGCATAGAATGAATGGCAGAAACCAGGAACGAATAAAAGGAATGACCGAAAAGAAGAAGAAAGCAGGAAAGAGAGAGAGAAGGAATGTGGGGGGGGAATAAATGGAGAATAGATGGAAAGAAGGAAAGAAAGCAAAAGACTAGAGGAAAAGAAAAGGAGAGATGGAAAGAATAGTGTTGACGGAAATAATTGAAGGAAAGGGTGGAAAGAAAAAAAATAAAAATAAATAAATAATAAAAAAAATAATAATAAAAAAATAAAATAAAAATAATAAATAAAATAATAATAATAATAATAAATGAAATAAAAAATAAAAAAAAATAAAAAATAATAAAATAAACATAATAATAAATGATAAAATAAAATAAAAAAATTAATAAATAATACAATAAATAAAAATAATAATAATAATAAAATAAATGAAATAATGATAAATAATAATTATTAATAAAATAATAAATAAAATAATAATAATAATAATAATTAATAAATACAAATAAATAAAAATAAATAAATAAAAAAATTATAATAAAATAAAAATAATAATAAATAATGAAATAAAATAAAAAATAATAATAAAATAAATAAAAATATTAATAAAATAATAATAATAATAATAAATTATAATAATATTAATACAAAATAATATTAATAAAATAATAAAATAAAAAATAAATAAATAATAAAATAAAATAAAAAAATAAACAAAATAAATAATAAATAAAATAAATAAAAATAATAACAATGATAATAAAATAAATAAAATAATAATAAATAAAAATAAAAAAATAAATAAAATAATAAAATAAAAACAATATAAATAATAAAATAATAAAAAGTAATAATAAAATAAATAAAATAAAAAAATAATAATTAAAATAAGCATAAGTAAGTGATTTACTTATAATAAAATAAGTGAATAGAAGCAAAGAATAGTAGAACTAACAGAAAGAAAAAAAAAGCTCCCCCCAAAGGGCCAATCTGACCATGGCTGACAGTCCTGCGTAGTGGCTGCCCATTGTAAAGGGAATTAGTTGGGGCCCCCTCAAGGTGAAGGCGCCCCTGGCACCTGCCCTGGTACACCCAGTGATGATGTCTGCCCTGGGCACATGTTTCTGCCCCAGTGTGACACATGACTGCTGCACGAACCTGGTTCACTGGTCACTGGAACTTCTGTCTTCTCATTTTCCCTCTAGTTGACAGCAAGACCATTATATTCTCTGCGGCCTGTTGTTCTCTATGGTAGTGATCTACTACTGCCACCTACAGTTCACTTTCTTTAGTTACAAGTTTTATTGAGTGTACAAAGCAATGCAGGGGATTCCTATTGTCTCTTCCCTTGTAATTAATGCATTAAAGTCTGTCTCGGGTTAGGCGTGGCTCCGTCCACTGCAATAAGTGATGGGTAATCCTATTCCTCCTTTTTTTCCAAGCCGTCATACATTTATAATAATCAAAAGAATTGGGGATACCCGACCCCCCCCAGGGCTATACCAGAGACTTAAGTCTTTTATAAAAAAGTAATATATTTATTAATTCATTACCATGATGAAGTGGGTGATGCTTGCACGGAACGCGTGGCTCCTGGTGCGGTAGGCGTTGGGGAGACTTCACACATGTTATTTTCATGATACCTTGGCTTTATTTCTGTTGATTTTTTTTTTGTGATATTATTTTTGGATTGGTATTGTGATATATATCAGTGGTTCCCCTTTGGGATGCCTAATAATATATACAGGTGATTATATTTTCATTGGTGAATAGAGTAGATTGATATGTTTATGAGTTGTTATGGTTGGGAATATTAATCCTTAATTGATTGTTTGACAAGTAGCACTTGCACTTTATAAATATATAGATTTTATATTGATCCGGATCATAGGCAGGATTTTCACTGTTGGAACACTATGTTGAATGATTTTAGCACATATATATCTAGGCATTTGATATCTATTAGTGTGGTGAGACTCTCCCCATCGCCTACACACCTTTATGTTGGCTTATCCTGTGTGTTATTGTCCCATTTATTTATTGTTTTTTAAGGGATTTTAATATGTCGAGTGCATTGTATGTAGTGAATATAAATATGTCATTAATAAAAATGTATTTGATTTTTTGATCAATTTATGAGTTGAGAGTTGCCTCCCTACATTCCCTTTTTTTTCATTACCATGAAGACACCACATCCAAAAAAACAATATTAAAAAAACATATAAGTGCACTCTGCCTTGAAGGAGAGACTGTACGTCTCGGAACGCGTGAGCTCGTTTTGGGGGGGCCTTGAAGTAGAGACTGTACATCTCGGAACACGTGAGCTCGTTTTGGGGGGGCCTTGAAGTTGAGACTATACGTCTCGGAACGCGTGAGCTCGTTTTGGGGGGGCCTTGAAGTAGAGACTATACGTAGCGTAGCTATAAGTAGTGCTCCCTTTTTTTTTCTAATGATTTGGCCTTGATATGATTATTATTTAAGTTTATAAGGCAATTGGTTTACAATGAGTTTCTACTAATGGTTGATGCACTGTCTGTAACCTTAGGCACCCGGCACTTTATATTATAATCACAATCTTTGTTTTTCTGTTTCAATCTATTTATTGTCATTTTTTGTATAAAAGATAAACAGTATGACATATTGTTCTTTTACAAATAAAGAGTTACAGAAGGCAAGTTGTCATTTTCAGCAAGTTACTAAGGCACATTTAGGGCATTTTTGGCTTCTAGAGTTTAATTATGCGCCAACATGGACAGCTTAAAAGTAACGCCTATTAACTAATCGACGATCATACTCTGTAGCGATAACCTTTATCGCCGGAGGGCTTCCCCGCCCGAGACGTCCTTTTCCCAATGGTGAGAGGTGCTGCTGGAATTCCAGAGTCATCCGTGAGGAAACAGGAACAGCCCTTACAAGGGCTAGTGAACTGTAATATAGCGTTTCCCCCAATAAGAGACAGAACTCAGTATTGAGGGTGAAGATGAACTCTCTTTATTAGTGCCACACTGTGCCTTATATGCAAGGCTCCATGCAAGGGGACCTCCCCCATGGACCTGATGGAGAACTGCATGACAAACACACGGACCAATGGGAGCAGGACACACAATCCCTCAACTCTGCCGGTGACGCAATCAGCAACACAATAGCAATCTGTAACTCAATCAGCAACACAATAGCAGTCTGTAACACAATCAACAATGGCAGTCTGTAAAGCAATCAATAACACAATGGCAGTCTGTCTGGGACATGCTCAAGCAAATGAAAGTAACGGGTCTATGCAAAAACAGTGCCTTTAAAATCCAAAGGCAGAGTCTGTCACAATGCCCCCTTTTTGTGGAACACCCGGCAGACCCGGATTGACCCTGTTCGGGTTAATGTGGGGCTGTCCGGACTCTTGTTATGGGCAGAGTTCTGTGTAAGGACAAGTCTGCAAATAGTGAGTAACAGGGCTAAACATTGACGTGGGCTGTACATAGGAATCGGTCATGGGTGGGGTCCAAACACTGGGATATTGTGGCGTTGGTGAGTTCAGCACCAAAGTCCTTGGTTGGATGTGTGCACAGGTGCTCTGCTTTCTTATAGCTGGTCCAAGTTTCAATCTCTTTCCGTGGAAGCTGATCGGAGAATCCACAATCTTCTGCACCTCTACATCATCGTAAAAGTAGACAAAACCATAACCCTTAGAAACGCCAGAGGCATCCCTAATAATTTTGACATTCTTTACAGCGCCATACTTTGAAAACAAATCCTTAATTTCAGGCTGATCAATCTGACGGTCAATGCCCCCAACAAAAATAGTGTTTGGCATACGTTTCCCTTCTGGAAGGACGTAACCTGATGGCTGTTCCTCTTCTTGGCTTCTTGTAACAGACATGACGTGATGCAGACGAAACCCCTGGGTCTCCCCGACCAGTGGGCTGCAGTCGGCAGCTCGGGCTGGAGACCGGGTTGTAACAGGGTTGATGCTGGCTGGCCCAGAGGTAGCATAGGCAGAAGTCATTGGCCCTAGATCATTTCCCAATAGTACTTCTGCGGGTAAGTTGTCCATAAGTCCCACATGTACCCTGCCAGCTCCAGCGCCCCAGTCAAGATGTACTCGGGCGGTGGGGAGTCGAAACACAGCTCCTCCCGCCACCCTTATTGCAACGGTGTGTCCGGTGCGGTCTTTGTTCTTGACCAAATGAGGTTGGAGCAAGGTAAGTGTGGCTCCGGTGTCGCGTAATCCTTGCGCGGTGCGCCCATTGACTCGTACCTCCTGGCGATGGTGCTGTCGGTTGTCTTGGATGGCCGCTTGTACGGGATCAGCTTCATACAGTACCCCCAGATACTCTTCCGAACTGCTCTCAGCTTCCAAACAGTGTGCCACAGGAGTACAGGAGGTGGAAGGTTGCTTTTGCCCCCACGTGTTTTCCGGGGACGCTCTAGGGCGCAATCCCTGCGATAATGTCCCCATTGTTTGCAACGATGGCACTGAACTGTGGAGAGGTTCGGTTGCTGCGCTGGCCTATGTGGCCCAGAGTCACGAGTTGGCGCTGAAGCCACAGGTGCTTGAAATTTGATGGGAGGTGGTGGTTTTGGGGCGGACTGTTCTGTCCGGCAAGCATCGGTGTACTCGTCGGCTAGACGAGCAGCCTCAGGTAGCGTTAGAGGCCTCTGGTCACGTACCCACTCTCTTAGCACTGGTTGCAGGGCATTGAGAAAATGTTCTAGTAAAAACAACTGTAGTACATCCTCAGCGGTCGTGGCTTTGCATCCCGTGACCCAGTGTGATGCTGTACGATGGAGGCGACATGCCCACTCCGTGTAAGAATCCCCTCCCTTCTTTTGGGATTCCCGAAATCGTCGCCTGTAGGCTTCCGGGGTGACAGCGTACCGGGCTAACAAAGCCTCCTTTACCAGATGGTAGTGTGGTAAGTCCGCATCAGGGATGGCCCGGAAAGCATCGGAAGCTTTCCCAGATAGTTTCCCTGATAATATGGTGACCCATTCCTCCGTGGGTACCCGGTGTAAAACGCACTGCCGTTCAAAATCGGCCAAAAATCCGTCAATCTCGCCGTCACTTTCCTGGAAGGACTTAAATGCTGCAAATGGAATCTTTCTCCCCCCAGTGTAACTGAGGCTGAGAGGCTGCTGGGTTGAAAGTCGCCGATCTTCCCTTCGCTTACTGGCCTCTGCCTCCGCTGCGGCGAAGACTCGGTCGATCAGTTCCTGTGATGGATTCGGGCCATAGACCGACAATCTGTTCCGAACCGCTTGAACGAGAGCAGCGTCTTCATCGGTCTCTATATTGGTTTCGGTCCTCACTGCTGCACGATCCATTTCGATCAGCTTGGCTATCAGTTCCTGACGTGGGCGGTTGCTAGCTGACCTTCCCCGGCTCTCGAGTAGATCCTTCAGGGTCAGCCTTTTCAACTTGTCATACTGACTCTCCATCAGGGTAGCACTCTCTCTGGGTACAAAGGACCATCCGACCGCTTGCCACCAATTGTAGCGATAACCCTTATCGCCGGAGGGCTTCCCCGCCAGAGACGTCCTTTTCCCAATGGTGAGAGGTGCTGCAGGAATTCCAGAGTCGTCCGTGAGGAACCAGGAACAGCCCTTACAAGGGCTAGTGAATTGTAATATAGCGTTTCCCCCAATAAGAGACAGAACTCAGTATTGAGGGTGAAGATGAACTCTCTTTATTAGTGCCACCCTGTGCCTTATATGCAAGGCTCCATGCAAGGGGACCTCCCCCATGGACCTGATGGAGAACTGCATGACAAACACACGGACCAATGGGAGCAGGGCACACAATCCCTCAACTCTGCCGGTGACGCAATCAGCAACACAATAGCAGTCTGTAATACAATCAACAATGGCAGTCTGTAAAGCAATCAATAACACCATGGCAGTCTGTCTGGGACATGCTCAAGAAAATGAAAGTAATGGGTCTATGCAAAAACAGCGCCTTTAAAATCCAAAGGCAGAGTCTGTCACATACTCAAACTGAGGGGCAGGTAGGTTGTCTCCTCCCGCCCCGAACCCTCCACACCGCCACCCCTCTGGTATCGGGGGGGGAGGGGGGCCAAGGGATGTGGGCAATGAAGGAAGGGGAAGGCGAACGACAGGAAAGAGAGGGGAGGGAGACAAACAGGAAACATGAGGAAAAGGGGGGAGGAAGAAAAAAAAAGGGGGGAAGAAGGCGTATACATACATATACACACACACATATATATATAGATATACACACGTATTTAAAGGGAAGGGCTTGCTGGCCATCTCTCACTGCAGCAGGGCCTCTCTCAGATCTGGAAGCGAAAACTCCACCCAAGGGCTCCAAATTATTATAAATTTCTCATGGGAGTCTCGCAGGATGCTGGTCAGTTTTTCGTGCCATTCAGCCTCCCATCTGAAACGGGACATTTCCTTTTTTCCATGAGCTGGCGATAGCTAACCTGACCTGGGTCAGCAAGGCGTGCTGGGGCTTGGCGATACCTTCTGGCCTCACATGTAGCAGAGCAAACCAGGGGTCCCTCCATAGGTTAATGTGCAGGAGAATATATAGCAAGCCAAAGACCCGAGACCAGAACCTCCTGACCTTCGGGGCACTCCCACCAAATGTGGAGAACCGTCCCTTCCACGGAACAGCCACAATCTTTGTTTTTGAAATTTTTAATGTATTGTATATATAGATATATGATTAGGTCCTATGGCAGCTAGGTACAACAGCGCCCCCTTCTGGCAGAATCTGATATTTTGTGTCTTATATGTTTTTTAATATTGTTTTTTTTGGATGTAGTGTCTTCATGGTAATGAATAAATATATTACTTTTTTTTATAAAAGACTTGGTGTGTGCAACAATAATTCTCTGGTATAGCCCTGGTGGGGGGTCTCTGGTATAGCCCTGGTGGGGGGTCTCTGGTATAGCCCTGGTGGGGAGTCTCTGGTATAGCCCTGGTGGGGGGTCTCTGGTATAGTCCTGGTGGGGGGTTTCTGGTATAGCCCTGGTGGGGGGTCTCTGGTATAGCCCTGGTGGGGGGTCTCTGCTATAGCCCTGGTGGGGGGTCTCTGGTATAGCCCTGGTGGGGGGTCTCTGGTATAGCCCTGGTGGGGGGGGTCTCTGGTATAGCCCTGGTGGGGGGTCTCTGGTATAGCCCTGGTGGGGGGGTCTCTGGTATAGCCCTGGTGCGGGGTCTCTGGTATAGCCCTGGGGGGGGTCTCTGGTATAGCCCTGGTGCGGGGTCTCTGGTATAGCCCTGGGGGGGGGTCTCTGGTATAGCCCTAATGGGGGGGTCTCTGGTATAGCCCTGGTGCGGGGTCTCTGGTATAGCCCTGGGGGGGGTCTCTGGTATAGCCCTGGGGGGGGTCTCTGGTATAGCCCTAATGGGGGGGTCTCTGGTATAGCCCTGGTGGGGGGGTCTCTGGTATAGCCCTGGTGGGGGGTCTCTGGTATAGCCCTGGTGGGGGGGTCTCTGGTATAGCCCTGGTGGGGGGTCTCTGGTATAGCCCTGGTGGGGGGGTCTCTGGTATAGCCCTAATGGGGGGGTCTCTGGTATAGCCCTGGTGCGGGGTCTCTGGTATATCCCTGGTGGGGGGGTCTCTGGTATAGCCCTGGTGGGGGGTCTCTGGTATAGCCCTGGTGGGGGGGTCTCTGGTATAGCCCTGGTGGGGGGTCTCTGGTATAGCCCTGGTGGGGGGGTCTCTGGTATAGCCCTAATGGGGGGGTCTCTGGTATAGCCCTGGTGCGGGGTCTCTGGTATAGCCCTGGGGGGGGTCTCTGGTATAGCCCTGGTGGGGGGTTCGGGCATCCCCAATTCACATACAGAGCACTGCACCACTTTGATATCTAAATAGTTGGTGCCATCCACATCCCAGTATTCCCTAAAAAACATTTATAATTAGCCGGGTATTACACTTGTTACATTGTAACAGCAAGGCAACCAATACACAATGAGGAGGACAGAGCTCCGCCCCCGTCAGCTGACAATCAACATTTAGGGCAGTGATAATGGAGACTGTACAGTATATGAAGCAAACCACGCCCCCTCCCCGATCTAACCAATCAGAATCATCTCAGAGATGTGTGACTTGTAGAGAATGGTCTCCCACATTCTCTGGGGGCAGATATTACCCCTGACACTGTGTTACCCTACAGAGGGCAGATCTTACACCTGACACTGTGTTACCCCACAGAGGGCAGATCTTACCCCTGACACTGTGTTACCCCACAGAGGGCAGATCTTACCCCTGACACTGTTTTACCCCACAGAGGGCAGATATTACCCCTGACACTGTGTTACCCCACAGAGGGCAGATCTTACCCCTGACACTGTGTTACCCCACAGAGGGCAGATCTTACCCCTGACACTGTGTTACCCCACAGAGGGCAGATCTTACCCCTGACACTGTGTTACCCCACAGAGGGCAGATCTTACCCCTGACACTGTGTTACCCCACAGAGGGCAGATCTTACCCCTGACACTGTGTTACCCCACAGAGGACAGATCTTACCCCTGACAGTGTGTTACCTCACAGAGGGCAGACCTTACCCCTGACACTGTGTTACCCCACAGAGGACAGATCTTACCCATGACACTGTGTTACCCCACAGAGGGCAGATATTACCCTTGACACTGTGTTACCCCCCAGAGGGCCGAACTTACCTGCTCTCCACAGTGCAGCCCAGACGCCGGAGCTTCTCATGCTGACTCCTCGCTTTCTCTTTTGGAATCATCTCTTGTTGCAGTGTCATCTGCAGGTAGGTCAGGGAGGTGTTTGTGGTGATAACTGAGCGGAGATCTTCGCAGCATGAAACTGTTGCAACACACTCATTCAATCTGGGGGAGGACACAAAAACAGACATTGTGATGTGTGTGATGTCATTGGTCACATGACTGCACTTGAAGGAGATACACCTCGGAAAGGTCACCTCCATGGCTCTATTTACATCCAGCCTTGCCGCCTGTTTAAGAGGAACAAATCCCGGGATTTTTACTACCCCAGGTTTTGTTACCCCTGTCTGGGGCACCCCTATTCTGAATGCTATGCCCAGGATTGCCTCTATAACTCACCTTTATTTTATTCCAATGGATCAGAAGCTTGCGTTCCATTCAAAAGCTCCTTCACGTGCTCACACCAGCTATTCAATAATGCCCGGCATGGGTACCTAGCTAAGCTGAAGGTATAGCAGAGATGCGGCCATGGCCAAGGGACATGGCATGGGAAACCCCTGACATTGTAAATGTACAGGAGGTTCCCTATAATGAGGGTCTTAAAGGCAGCTCCATTACTCTAATCTCTCTGGAGTAGATTGAGACTAGCAACCAACTTCAAAGGTTCCTCTGTACATGTCACCTGAAGCTTAAAACTTGCTGAAGACATGAATCTGTTTTACAGCAGCTCACTGGGGAAATGGGCTTCTCAAACCCTGATCTAATGTCTCCCCCTGGCTCCGCCAACCTCTGCATTGGCGAGTCTAATGTCATAAAGCAGCTACTATGCCTAAGAAGCAGTAAGACTCCAGGCCCAGATGGTATATTCACAACTTGTATCAAGACATGTTGTCAAGCTTTCCGGCTTCAACCATGGATAAATCTGAGCAGAGCTCCAGATGTGGGGGCGAAGCAAAGCTAATAAATCCAAAAGAACAAATCAGAAGTCAGGGCTGGACAGGCAAAGTCCAATAGGTGAATCCGAGTTCAGGGGCTGGCAGCAGACAGGCAAAGTCCAATAGATGAATCCGGGTTCAGGGGCTGCCAGCAGACAGGCAAAGTCCAATAGGTGAATCCGAGTTCAGGGGCTGGCAGCAGACAGGCAAAGTCCAATAGATGAATCCGAGTTCAGGGGCTGGCAGCAGACAGGCAAAGTCCAATGGATGAATCCGAGTTCAGGGGCTGGCAGCAGACAGGCAAAGTCCAATAGGTGAATCCGAGTTCAGGGGCTGGCAGCAGACAGGCAAAGTCCAAAGAGTAAATCCAAGTCAAAACCAAGTAATCCGTCTGGGGGTTAATCCAGGAAATCAGATCAGGAACTCAGGAATCAGGAAAACAGAATCCAGGAGGTAAGCTGATAACACAACATTGGATGCAGGCCAGCTGTCCTCAGAGTCTAAGTGAGGTCACTTCCTGTCCATTTAGACCCAGGAAACCAGGAAGTAAAAAGCAAGCCCAAGAGCATACGCTCTAGGCTTCATGCACTTTCAGTGTGCTGAACACCAGGTGTCGCTGTTGAGCAGTGCAACAGATGAAGAGCCTGCTCTGGTTCAAACACCCAGACGTGCACGTCTGCGGCTACATGCAGACAGTTATAGAGCAAACAAGGCGAGGAGACATGTGCTGAAAAAAATCGCCTCTGTTTGGACAGTTATCTTCAAAAGTTCTATCCATGAAGGAATTGTACCTGGGTGTCTGAAGCGGTCCATCATTGTCCCAGTGCCACTGACCTAAATTGTGATGAACTACCTCAAAGAGATCACGGTATGCAAGTGTTTTTTGTGCCGTATCTCATTGTATTGTATTTATTGTACTAATTCTGCTAAAATTCCCGTCAGTGCTGGAAGGTCTCTATGCCAAAAAGAATTCCTTGTATGTATTCTGTACAAAGCCCGGCATGTCTGGGGCATCCCTATTCTGGATGCTAGGTGGTGTGTATCCCCGGAATCGCCCCTATAACTCCCCTTTATTTTTTTCCCATGGGTCAGAAGCTTGCGTTCCATTCAGATTCCAAAGCACCCCCCACTCCTCCCAGTTATTCAAAAAATGCCCGGCATGGGTACATAGCTAAGCTGAAGGTATAGCAGGGATGCGGCCATGGCCAAAGGGATGCGGCATGGGAATCCCCTGACAAGGTAAGTGGACAGGAGGATCCCTATAAAGAGGGGCTTAAAGGCAGTTCCATTACTGTAATCTCTCTGGAGTAGATTAAGACTAGCAACCAACTTCAAAGGTTCCTCTGTACATGTCACCCGAAGCTTAAAACTTGCTAAAGACATTAATCTGTTCTACATCAGGTTTGAGAAACAGCTCATAGGGGACACGGGTTCCTCAAACCCTGATCTGATGTCTCCTCCTGGCTCCGCCAACCTCTGCATTGACGACTCTAATGTCATAAAGCAACTACTATGCCTAAGCAGCAGGAAGGCTCCAGGCCCAGATGGTATATCCACAACTTGTATCAAGACATGTGCTGAACAAATCCCCCCTGTATGGACAGCCATCTTTAAAAGTTCTGTCCATGAAGGAGTTGTACCTGGGTCCCTGAAGAGGTCCATCATTGTCCCAATGCCAAAATCAACATCTGCCACTAACCACAATAACTTCAGACCAATCGCTCTGACCTCGATTGTGATGAACTACCTCAAAGAGATCACAGTATGTGTTTCTTTTGTACCGTATCTCATTGTATTGTATTAATTGTACTCATTCTGCTAAAATTCCTGTCAGTGCTAGAAGGTCTCTATGCCAAAAAAAATTCCTTGTATGTATTCTGTACAGAGACGGATTATGAGGGGGGGGGGCGCGTCTGGGCCTCTACCACTTGCACTGCAAAAGGGGCCTCCACCAAACTTTGGGTTATGGTCTGGTCAGGGTCTAGCAGTCTGATCGGTGGCAAACCAGCAATGAAGCTATCGGCTGTGGTAGGGGCCCCCTGTTCACACAGGCAAGCCTTGGTTTGTTCTTGAAAATCTGCAACTGCAACCAAGGCCACCACGGGGTGGGATATAAAACTTTAGAGCTTGTTTTCTCCTGGAGCATGGCGGAAGCAAGCACTTAGCTTAGTGACGAGTCTGCAAGCAGTATAAAGGAAGGACTCTAAAGAGCTGATAAGTTCAGGTCTTAGACTGGCAGAATAAGCTTACAGGGAGGACGCACATGGGTGACGCCCTGAAAAAAAGTCCTAATAAGTTTATTCTCAGCAATGGGTTTCTGAAAGAAAATAGATAAAGCAGATATTTGTCCTCTTAGAGTGCTCAATTGCAGACCTTCATCAAGACTTTCCTGCAAAACATCCAATATTCTCGAAAAGCAAAACCTCTGGATTCACACCAAGCCATAAATACTCCCCAGACTCTGTGGTAAATCTTTTAAGAAGTCTGCTTTCAGGCCTGAATCATAGTCCGGATGAGTCTGGCAAATAAACCCTTCTTTGACAAGATGAAGGTTTTAATAGCCAGGCTGTCAAAACTAGAACTTGAGAATTGGGATGCCTTCTTACATCCTTACTATGTCTGAGAACCAGCTTCTCCTTGGCCACCGAGGAGCCACCAGGATAGTTGGGATTTCCTTGCAAGCTATCTTTTTAAGTACTCGGCCCAAGAGTGGGAACAAAGGGAATGTATAGCCAGAACTCTTGAGAGCTGACCAGGGAAGGGTCAGTGCATATGTTGCATATGTTGCTACCAGGACCTTAATTTAATCAGGCCTGAAGAAAAAAAGAACCTCTAGGAATGGAGGGGAGCCTATCCATCTTTTCCCATTCCTTTTGGATAAGTCTGGTAAAATGAGACTGCTCGTGAAACAGCTGCCTCTGTTTTTCTGGCTTGAACAGATCCCCGTTCTTTCTCATGGGAACCTTAGGAGCCAAAATATCCAAAATTTCTAACATAAAATTTATTAGACCTTCCAACTGTTCTTCATAAAGCCCCCCAGTTCTGAGGACCCTAAATCTGAGATACTCTCTTCTGATAAGAATCTATGGCTGCATAATATCCTTCTCGGATTCTGAAGAAACCCTGGAAGCTAAATTCGTTTTGTCTGATGCTTTCAAGGACCTTAAGACCGGAGGCACTCACTGGCTTTCTATGCAGGCCAATCTCCCCGCAATATCAAGTCGGCCAATCTATTCTGGATTATCTGAGTGAGGCCCCTAAGCTACCTAAGGAGCCCAGAGGGTCTATAGGAAACCTCTCTGAAGGGGATAACTGCCTTCCAAATTTAGAAAGTACCACAACTGGGCACTCAGCACCGGGTTCCTTTGCAGGCACACCTGACACGGACGAGTCTGTCTGCTTATGTACCAGAACCGGTTGCCCCAAATGTCTCTGACATGGTGAAAATACAGTCTAAATAACCGTGAGGGCCTGAGTATTTAAGGGGTCTCGATAGTCACAAGTGACTACTTCCCAGGGGTGAACCACAACTAATATGTTCCCTTACACACAATCTAAAAAACAAAGCAAAATTAAAGACTTAAAATATATAATATATATATATATATATATATATATATATATATATATATATATGCAGTATTATTAAAAAAAAATAGAACTTACTTGCCTCAAGCCGTTTGTGCAGACACAGGAGCAGGAACAGGATGGCGACAGCAGCCCAAGAAAAACAACCCTGCTGAATAGGGGCAGCAAGCCACAGGAGAAAACATACTATAGCAGCGTATGGGCCGCTAGCCGCAGCAGAATCTACAGCAGCGGCACTGGCCGGGAGAAGCAGCCCCGCTGAATGGGGACAGTGAGCCGTGGAGAAGCACAGCAGAGGCGGTGGCAAGGGGCTGCAAGCCGTCCAGTAATCTACAGCAGCAGCCAGGGGAAGCGCGCCACTGAGAAGTGGCCCCGCTAAACACGCCAAAGCAGAAGACTCGCTACACACCGACTACCTGAGCCGACTGAGCGTGAGCCAGGTAGCAACTTCCAGTCGCTTCATCCAAGCCCTGGAAGGAGGGCCTTGTCATGAAAACCGCCCTGTGGATTGTGGAGGTGCAGCCGGAAGTGAATAGAGGCAGGGAGTTGCCACACTTTCGGTCTTCAGTCAAGAGTTAACCCATCTGTTACTGAATTCCTGACGCCCTGGATGGAATATGAGAGAAAAGAAAATACCAACTATGGGTTTTATTAATACTGAAAAAAGTAAAAATTTTTATGATGATTTATACTATAGGTGTATAGTATAGGTATACCTATATAACTATAGGTGGGGTTTTTCCAGACGGGTATTTACCAGTAAATGGGTTCCTCACTAAGACTACATGCCCAGGTATGCTCCATGCTAATAAAGCCTAATGAAGCCTCATATAAGTAGGGGAACAGGCCCCTTCATAGGACTCACCTGAGCTCCTGCAGGGAGCAGCGTGGATCTCTGAGCCCCTCACACAGACGCGTTACTCCAGAGTCCTTCAAATAGTTCATTGATAGATCCAGTTTGGTTAGAGATCGGTTTGTGAGCAGAGCAGAGGCGAGGACATCACAGCACAAGGGAGACAGATCACACAGTGTGAGGCTGCGGAGACACAACAGAGACACCTCTGATCAGACACTTGTGTAGTCATTGTATTTCTATCGAGTCGCACATAGAAATTAGCTGATTTCCTAAAAATTCAATGTGGGCGATTTGCCGCAATTTCCCTAGAAAATCAGGTTCACCTGGAATCGGTAAAAAAAAACAAATCAGAACTCACCTCCTCTCCCTTGCTCTCCTCAGGAGCAGGTGTCCCTTGCCAGGGAATACTGGCCGGGACGTGGGGGTGTCCCTTTCTCTAAATGATGCCAAGTGAGCACAAATATGATAAATAAGGGGGAGGAGCAACACTGAGGGGGCCCCAGTGCAGTGGTACCCACTGTACCCCCTATAGTTATGCCTCTGCTGAAACCACTGAATTCCAACTTCATGTCCTAATTATCTCCTGGATATGACACTGCAATGTTCTCCTCTATGGTCTAACATCAAAGAGATTGGCATCATGATGGCTATTCTCAGCTTGCCACATTCTTCTCTTGCTGGATGATATGACCCAGATCCTATATCCAAATCTAGCAATGGCCCGTATCTGAAGCCCATCACTACCTATGCTATGGCCTGGATCCGAAGCCCATCACTACCTATGCTATGGAGCTGGGATGAAGCCCATCACTATCTATGCTATGGCCCGGATCCAAAGCCCATCGCTACCTATGCTATGGAGCTGGGATGAAGCCCATCACTACCTATGCTATGGCCCGGATCCGAAGCCCATCACTACCTATGCTATGGCCTGGATCCGAAGCCCATCACTACCTATGCTATGGATCTGAGATGAAGCCCATCACTACCTATGCTGTGGCCCGGATCCGAAGCCCATCGCTACCTATGCTATGGAGCTGGGAGGAAGCCCATAACTACCTATGCTATGGCCCAGATCCGAAGCCCATCACTACCTATGCTATGGATCTGGGATGAGGCCCATCACTACCTATGCTATGGCCTGGATCCGAAGCCCATCACTACCTATGCTATGGCCTGGATCCGAAGCCCATAACTACCTGTGTTATGGATCTGGGATGAAGCCCATCACTACCTATGCTATGGCTCGAATCCGAAGCCCATAACTACCTAAGTTATGGATCTGGGATGAAGCCCATCACTACCTATACCATGGCCCAGATCCTTAGCCCATCACTACCTATGCTATGGCTCGGATCCGAAGCCCATCACTACCTATGCTATGGATCTGGGATGAAGCCCATCACTACCTATATTATGGCCCGGATCCGAAGCCCATCACTAACTGTGTTATGGATCTGGGATGAAGCCCACCACTACCTATGCTATGGCCTGGATCCGAAGCCCATCACTACCTATGCTATGGCCTGGATCCGAAGCCCATAACTACCTGTGTTATGGATCTGGGATGAAGCCCATCACTACCTATGCTATGGCCTGGATCCGAAGCCCATAACTACCTGTGTTATGGATCTGGGATGAAGCCCATCACTACCTATATTATGGCCCAGATCCGAAGCCCATCACTAACTGTGTTATGGATCTGGGATGAAGCCCACCACTACCTATGCTATGGCCTGGATCCGAAGCCCATCACTACCTATGCTATGGCCTGGATCCGAAGCCCATAACTACCTGTGTTATGGATCTGGGATGAAGCCCATCACTACCTATGCTATGGCCTGGATCCGAAGCCCATAACTACCTTTTTTTTGGATCTGGGATGAAGTCCATCACTACCTATACTATGGCCCAGATCCGAAGCCCATCACTACCTATGCTATGGCCTGGATCTGAAGCCCATAACTACTTATGTTATGGATCTGGGATGAAGCCCATCACTACCTACACTATGGCCCGGATCCGAAGCCCATCACTACCTATGCTATGGCCCGGATCCGAAGCCTATCACTACCTATGCTATAGCCGGATCCGAAGCCCATCACTACTTATGCTATGGCCCGGATCCGAAGCCCATCACTACCTATGTTATGGCCCGGATCCGAAGCCCATCACTAACTATGCTATAGCCGGATCCGAAGCCCATCACTAACTATGCTATGGCACGGATCTGAAGCCCATCACTAACTATGCTATGACCTGGATCCGAGGCCCATCACTAACTATACTATGGCTCTGGGATGAAGCCCATCACTACCTATGATATGGATCTGGGATGAAGCCCATCACTACCTATGCTATGGCCTGGATCCGAAGCCCATCACTACCTATGCTATGGATCTGGTATGAAGCCTATCACTACCTATGCTATGGCCCGGATCTGAAGCCCATCACTACCTATGCTATGGATCTGGGATTAGGTCCATCAATACCTATGCTATGGCCCGGATCTGAAGCCCATCACTACCTATGCTATGGATCTGGGATGAAGCACATCACTACCTATGCTATGGATCTGGGATGAAGCCCATCACTGCCTATGCTATGGATCTGGGATGAAGCCCATCGATACCTATGTTATTGCCTGGATTCGAAGCCCATTACTACCTATGCTATGGATCTGGGATGAAGCCCATCACTACCTATGCTATGGCCTGGATCCAAATCCCACCTCTACCTATGCTATGGATCTGGAATGAAGCCCATCACTACCTATGATATGGATCTGGGATGAAGCCCATCACTTTCTATGCTATGGCCCATATCCAAAGCTCATTGCTACCTATGCTATGGATCTGGGATGAAGCCCATCACTACCTATGCTATGGCCTGGATCCGAAGCCCATCACTACCTATGCTATGGCCCGTGTCCGAAGCCCATCGCTACCTATGCTATGGATCTGCAATCAAGCCCATCAATACCTATGCTATGGCCTGGATCCGAAGCCCATCGCTACCTATGCTATGGCCCAGAACCAAAGCCCATCACTACTTAGGCTATGGATCTGGGATCAAGCCCATCCCTACCTATGCTATGGATCTGAGATGAAGCCCATCACTACCTATGCTATGGATCTGGAATGAAGCCCATCGATACCTATGTTATTGCCTTGATCCAAAGGCCCATCATTGGCCTGGATCCGAAGCCCATCACTACCTATGCTATGGATCTGGGATAAAGCCCATCACTTTCTGTGCTATGGCTCGGATCCGAAGCCCACCACTACCTATGCTATGGATATAGGGTGAAGCCCATAACTACCCTATGCTATGGCCTGGATCCCAAGCCCATCACTACCTATGACCTATTTCTGCCCTTTATTACCCTCATTACCTCCCAGTCTCATCTTCAGGACTTTATGAGAGCTACATGTACTTTTTATTCCTGCCTTATACTTGATACCTAGATTGTATCATGAACTGACAGATGCAGGTTGTACATGGCAAACAAAAGGACACAGTTCTTCTTTCTGAGTCTTTATAACCTAAAGCGGAACAAAATCAACAAAAATCCCAGAATTTCTGGGTTTTGTTTCATGCCCCCATTGCATCCCGAATTGGGATGGAAGAGACCCAGACCTGTCCCGAAGATTGCTAGCGCTCATGCCGAGAGCATCAGGTTGGTAAGCCTTGGAAGAGAGGGTCACACATCACTAGAGGGGAGCAGCATGGGATATTTCCTTCCTTCCGGTAACACTTCTTTTGGAATAATCTGCCAAACGAGTACCCACAAAAAGTCGTACAATACCTCCAACACCACAAATGCTGCACAGCTAAACAATGATGACCGGGTGCCAGAAAGCCTAGCTACTGCTCTGAGGAAAAGAACAGCAATCCCAGAATGCAGAGCGTCATAGTCAGAAAACATTTCCTGTCTACAGACAACCTGAGACTCCATGGGCCGCCATCTTGGATGTTTAAAGGCTCAGAAAACACAATAGGTGCATGTTTGATGTGGGCAATCTGCATGTACAAGATTGGGGATAACATATAAGATAACATATCTTATTCAAGCTGAAGGTCCGGTTTAACAGACAGAAGGTCCCCTTGACCGATAAAATGTTGTGGACAGGCTTAGCACTGCCTGAAAAGCAGCCAAAACTTGCCTGCAAGCCTAAAACTCCTAACTGCTGTCCCGCACCGTGCCGGCATTTAAATGGGCCGATAGCCGAGGTTTTTGAATTAGTTTCTTTCTACCCATGTTACGGTCGGTTCGACATGAGTAGAAAAGAAACTCGTCCTAAGACCTAAGCTTCCCTCGCGTTTGGAAAATGTGCAGGTGTTGGCCGAATTAAAAGCCGACACATTAGGGTTGATTCAGAGCCCCTTTCTCACCTTTTTTTTCTGCGTGAATATTTCCATTTTCGTTAATTTTTTCCCCTCGTCTGATTCAGCAAAGCCTTTTTTCTGCGATAACTTTAGCGTGAAATGTTTTAATTTTTGCATGATTTTTCGTTTGGTAGCAAGACCCCCATAAAAATGATGAGAAAGGGGCTCTGAATCAACCCTATTTTCTCGACATCTGTAATAGCAAAACTCTCACCTGAGCTCCTGCAGGGGGCAGTGTGGGTCTCTGAGCCCCTCACACAGACGTGTCACTCCAGAGTCCTCTAGATGGTTATATGATAAATTCAGTTTGGTTAGAGATCGGTTTGTGAGCAGAGCAGAGCCGAGGACGTCACAGCACAAAGGAGACAACTCACATCCCTGAAGGCTGCAGAGACACAACAGAGAAAGCTGTGATCAGAGGCTTATTGTGTTGTTATTGTGTGCAATCTACAATTTCCTGACATTCCTCAAACGTAAGGATAGACGCCAGTGATGAACTTCAGCTTTGGGTCGCGGCCCCAGTTATGGGAATGCAGTTCATTTGATTTTGCACAGGTGCGTCATCCATACTCCTGAGTCTCCCGATTTTTGCGGGACAATGCTGCTTTGGGGCCCTTGTCCTGTCGCCTTGCGCCACATTGTTGTGTCCCGGGGGGGGGGGGGCTTGACGGCATGTATGCCGCTTTAGAAAGTCCGGCAGCCCAGTAGCTCAATGGAAGTTGAAGGGGGTGGCGAGGTGACAGGTGCAGTTGGCAGAGCTGAGGATGGACCCTTGTGACATGGTGACATCTCGAGAAAAAGGGACCTGTGTGGGGGCTTGGCTGCATGTGGGGGGCTTGGCTGTGTGTGGGGGCTTGGCTGTGTGTGGGGGGCTTGGCTGTGTGTGGGGGGCTTGGCTGTGTATGTGGGGGGCTAGGATTTATGTGGGGGGCTTGGCTGTGTGTGAGTTGGCTGTGTGTGGGGGCTTGGCTGCGTGTGGGGGGCTTGGCTGTGTGGGGAAGCTTGGATGAGTGTGGGGGCTTGGCTGTGTGTGGGGGGCTTGGCTGTGTGGGGAAGCTTGGCTGCGTGTGGGGGGCTTGGCTGTGTGGGGGAGCTTGGCTGAGTGTGGGGGCTTGGCTGTGTGTAGGGGGCTTGTCTGTGATTGGGGGGCTTGGCTGTGTGGGGGAGCTTGGCTGAGTGTGGGGGCTTGGCTGTGTTTAGGGGGCTTGTCTGTGATTGGGGAGCTTGGCTGTGTGTGGAGGGGCTTGGCTGTGTGTGGAGGGGTTTGGCTGTGTGTGGGGGCTTGGCTGTGTGTAGGGGGCTTGTCTGTGTGTGAGGGTGGTTTGGCTGTGTGGGGGGGCTGGCTGTGCATGTGGGGGCTTGGCTGTGGGTGTGCGGGCTTGGCTGTGTGGGTGTGGGGGCTTGGCTATGTGGGGGGCTTGGCTGTGTGTGTGGGGGCTTAGCTGTGAGTGGGGGGGCTTGGCTGTGTGTGCAGAGGGCTTGGCTGTGTGTAGGGGGCCTTGTTGTGTTGGGGCTTGGCTGTATGTGGGGGGCTTGGCTGTGTGTGGGGGCTTGGCTGTGTGGGGGGTTTGACTGTGTATGAGGGGGGTTTGGCTGTGTGTGAGGGGGGTTTGGCTGTGTGGGGGGCTTGACTGTGTGTGAGGGGGATTTGGCTGTGTGTGGGGGGGCTTGGCTGTGTGTGGGGGGCTGGGTGTGTGTGTGGGGGGGCTTGGCTGTGTGTGGGGGGGCTGGCTGTGTATGTGGGGAGGGTTTGGCTGTGTCAGGGCCTAGATCTCATTTGCCCGCATAGGTGGTGGTGTGATCGTGGCGTATGCTATGGGGACCCGTGTTTTATTGTATTTTAAAGGGAGGGTTGTTGTTGACTTTTTTCTACTGCTTTCTGTCACCTTTGTACTATTCACCGCTGCCACGTTAACTGTTATTTTTTGGTTTATATCATTTTGGTTGTTGGTTGGTCCATATTCGTGGACAGGGCGTGGCCAGGACTTCTCTTGTTGTAGAGCCGATACATTGTGACATGTTGAGCAAGAGTTGTTGCACTACAATGTCAAATGCAGCTGAGAGGTCAGCGAGATGATGTGGTCATCGTTGAACTTGTCTGTCAGGAGGTAAGTCACTGACTTTCATTTGCCAAGTGGAGCCCAGACACTCAAAGTGTCCAAGTCATCCTGAAGCTTGTGACCATCTTCCATAGACACATAGGCACCGTGCTCCTGAAGCTTGTGACCATCTTCAATAGACACATAGGCACTGTGCTCCTGAAGCTTGTGACCATCTTCAATAGACACATAGGCACTGTGCTAGTGAAGCTTGTGACCATCTTCAATAGACACATAGGCACCGTGCTCCTGAAGCTTGTTACCACCTTCAATAGACACATAGGCACCGTGCTCCTGAAGCTGGTGACCATCTTCAATAGACACATAGGCACTGTGCTAGTGAAGCTGGTGACCATCTTCAATAGACACATAGGCACTGTGCTCCTGAAGCTTGTGACCATCTTCAATAGACACATAGGCACCGTGCTCCTGAAGCTTGTGACCATCTTCAATAGACACATAGGCACTGTGCTCCTGAAGCTTGTGACCATCTTCAATAGACACATAGGCACTGTGCTCCTGAAGCTTGTGACCATCTTCAATAGACACATAGGCACCGTGCTCCTGAAGCTTGTGACCATCTTCAATAGACACATAGGCACTGTGCTAGTGAAGCTGGTGACCATCTTCAATAGACACATAGGCACTGTGCTCCTGAAGTTTGTGACCATCTTCAATAGACACATAGGCACTGTGCTCCTGAAGCTTGTGACCATCTTCAATAGACACATAGGCACTGTGCTCCTGAAGCTGGTGACCATCTTCAATAGACACATAGGCACCGTGCTCCTGAAGCTTGTGACCATCTTCAATAGACACATAGGCACCGTGCTCCTGAAGCTTGTGACCACCTTCAATAGACACATAGGCACCGTGCTCCTGAAGCTTGTGACCATCTTCAATAGACACATAGGCACCGTGCTCCTGAAGCTTGTGACCATCTTCAATAGACACATAGGCACCGTGCTCCTGAAGCTTGTGACCATCTTCAATAGACACATAGGCACTGTGCTCCTGAAGCTTGTGACCATCTTCAATAGACACATAGGCACCATGCTACATATCTTTGTGTCATCTGCAAAAATACAGACAGTGCTTCTAATTCCATCTTCTATGTCATTTATAAACAAGTTGAATAATAGTGGATATAACCCCTGGAGCTGTGTAACATGTCAAATGATTTAGCTTTACCGGCTAAATGATCAAAACAATGGCAATGGGCATCGCCATAGCGCTCCGGCAAGGCCACATCGGGAATATTAAGTACAGCTATGGAACACTTACCTGCAAAAATACAAGGATAAAATAAGATGAGTCCAAAAGCAGGATCTAAACTTAAAACATACATATCAAGAAAAAAAAATCCAAAACATAATCTGTACAGGCTGAAGTAATAAAGAGAAATATTTGAAAGGTTTGAATAATGGCTTTACAATAATTAATAATTCGCATCATTTGGTTTAAATTGTGCAGCTTTTCAGGACATCACTCACCTGAGCTCCTGCAGGGGGCAGTGCGGATCTCTGAGCCCCTCACAAAGACGCGTCACTCCAGAGTCCTCTAGGCGGTTATCTGATAAATCCAGTTTGGTGAGAGATCGTGTTGTGACTATAGTGGAGCCGAGGACATCACAGCACAAGCGAGACAAAGCACAAAAACTGAGGCTGCAGAGACACGGCAGAGACATAAGGGGTTAATTTGGCACCAGGTTTACAATGCGCTCTATGCTGTTGCTGATTTTCACCTTATTTTTAGAACCATATACAAAAAGTTCACTTCTAGTTCAATTTGCTTTACTCCAAAGAGCAATTTTTGCACCTTGTGCTGTATCGAACATTTTGTGTGTGTCGTTGTGTAGAACACCATCTACAGCATTGTGGCCATTGAATCACACCGGTTATCCCAATTGTTGGATTCTCACCTGAGCTCCTGCAGGTGGCAGCGTGGATCTCTGAGTCCCTCACATAGACGTGATACTCCGGAGTCCTCTAGATTATTCTGTGATAAATCCAGTTTGATGAGAGATGGGTTTGTGAGCAGAGCAGAGGCGAGAGTATCACAGCTCAAGGGAGACAGATCACACAGCGAGAGGCTGCAGAGACACAACAGAGAGATCAGAGACTTGTGTAGTCATTGTTTGTCTTTGTATAGAGCCGCACACCCTCCACAGCACTGTGCAGAGTGTATGACACCAGCTTTTATGATTATTAATACTGGAGACAGGGCTGGATTATGAGGTGGGTGCAAGGGGCACGCCCCGGGGCCTCTACCACTTGCAATGGGGGGCATCCACCAACCATTGGGGTATGGTCTGGTCTAGGAGGCTTTTCAGTCTTTGATCTGATGGGTCATAGGGCTGGCAACAAAGCTATCGGCAGCAGTGTGCCCCCCCCCCCCCGTGTACCTGGGCAGCCAAAGCCACCACAGGACAGGACGGAGAGTCTAGAGCTGTCACTGCACATAAGCCGCCAAGCCCAGCCGCTGGCAGCTCAATGCAGGGAACTGTTTTCTGCTGGACCAGCCGGGCGACTACACTACCCCCTGCCCAGAATGGCAAAGCAGGAGTTCCCGAGCAGGACGCACCCGCACAGGGGTGGCCCAAGGGACTCGATCTGGTGTTCCAGTAAGTAGGCAGGTGTCAGACAACCACCAATCAGTTACTTGGCTGGACTATTATTTTATACTGTATCTGGGGCCTCCACCAGATTTTATATATAGTATAGGCATGACCCTTGGACTCGCTGGGTATAGGCATGACCCTTGAAATCACTGAGTATAGGCGCAACCCTTAGACTCGTTGATTACAGGCACGACCCCTGGACTTGATGGGTATAGGCATGAGCCTTGGACTCGCTGGGTATAGGCACGACCCTTGGACTCGCTGGGTATAGGCACGACCCTCGGACTCGCTGGGTATAGGCACGACCCTTGGACTCACTGAGTATAGGCACAACCCTTGGACTCCCTGAGTATAGGCATGACCCTTGGACTCGCTAGGTATAGACATGACCCTTGAAATCACTGAGTATAGGCACGACCCTTTGACTCGTTGATTATAGGCACGACCCCTGGACTTGATGGGTATAGGCATGAGAGCCTTGGACTCGCTGAGTATAGGCATGACCCTTGGACTCGCTGAGTATAGGCACGACCCATGGACTTGCTGGGTATAGGCACGACCCCTGGACTCGCTGGGTATAGGCACAACCCCTGGACTCGCTGGGTATAGGCATGACCCTTAGACTCGATGAGCATAAGCACAACCCTTGGACTCACTGGGCATCCATTGCCCCTGTTGGGGTGGGTGGGGTAGCTTTGGGTTGACGTGCAGAAGTGGGGTTGGGTTGGGTTGACGTGTTAGAAGCCAATTCAACCCTTTTAAAGATTTGGACAGATTGGGCATGATCTAGAATGTGCCTCGGAAGTCTGATCAAGAGAGAGAGGGTCCCCTCCATGAACTTGACACAGAGAAGGGCCGTGGCGTGCACTCCCTGGGCACCTAACAGGAACTGAGGGTCTGGGAATCCACATTGTCTGTGTCATTGACATCACAAGAACTAACAAGCAGTGATACAAGAAGCGTGCTTTACCAAGGTCTTCATATTTCTATTTATTATCAATTCTGTAAGATATATGGTAAATTGTACTGTGGACAATAATATGCTCCTTGCATAGGACACTGAGAAAGTCCAGTGGGGCGAAACGTGTCTGCCCAGACATCACAAGGACTAACAAGCAGTGACACAGAGGGCGTGCTTTACCAAGGTATTCATATTGCTATTTATTTTCAATGCTGTAAGATATATGTTACATTGTACTGTGGCTGATAATATGCTCTTTGCACAGGGCACTGAGGAAGCCCAGTGGGGTGAAACGTGTCTGCCCAGACATCACAAGGACTAACAAGCAGTGATACAAAGAGCGTGCTTTACCGAGTTATTCATATTGCTATTTATTATCAATTCTGTAAGATATATGGTACATTGTACTGTGGCCAATAACATGCTCCTCTATTGCTTCTCAATACACAGTGCATTGAGAAAGTCCAGCGGGGCAAAACGTGTCTGCCCAGAAATCACAAGGACTAACAAGCAGTTAGATGGTTATTCATATTGCTATTTATTATCAAGGAATAATAAGAATGTGCTTTTCTCTGAAGGTGACCTGGTCTGAGGGAAACAGACTTACCTCAACTCCTGTATTTTGCTGTCAGGGTTAACCAGCCAGGTAAGAACAGCAGGGTTATCCGTTGAGGAGGAGCTTGGTCTGAGGGAAACAGACTTACCTCAACTCCTGTATTTTGCTGTCAGGGTTAACCAGCCAGGTAAGAACAGCAGGGTTATCCGTTGAGGAGGAGCTTGTCTTGAACCACGTCTTCAGCCCTAGGCCAGAGCGTCTCCTGTTTGTTCTAAGGAAGCGACATCTGTGAAAGCTAAAAGACAAGAAATGATCACTGATAGGGGCGTGTCACAGCTCGGGAGAGAAGAGAAGCCTTCCTAACACCCCTCACACACTTCAGTACTGCGCTGCGCCTCCGTCACTAGAGCGATGTGCGGCCTTATGGGTGATATGTAAATAGGCAGGTTGCTCTACTAGCAGAATAAGCCACGCCCACATCTGCATCCCTGCCTCAGGGGTTAGCTAACTTCTCCCCCTCCCCCACGAACTGCGATGCCCCGCTGCATAGGACACTGAGAAAGTCCAGCGGGGCGAAACGTGTCTGCCTAGACATTACAAGGACTAACAAGCAGTGATACAAAGAGAGTGCTTGAACCACTTCTCTGCTGCCTCTGGTGCCAACTATAGATTTTTTGCACATCTTACCGAATTGTAAAACAGCGTATCAAAGAGTTTTTATTTTTTACATTTATTTGTCCACTTTAGTTCTGTACCGTGCCCCCTGGGTGCATCCCGAACTGTGATGCCCCGCTATGTGAACCCCCCCATTGCCCAGTACTCACCTCTTCCAGCTCCAATGGTGCATGCGCGGATTCTCGTCCACTTAGAGATGTTTACCTTGAGTAAGTCAAACGGCTCTGATAGGTTTCAATGGGGAGAGAGAGCGTCTGCATCCAGAGTGGAGTGCGCTCCTGCCCCGGCCTATCTGAATGACAGGGTGAGAGCGTGCGCACAGCGCAAGGATGCGGCGGTTAAGGTCGTTCTCGCTCTCCATTGTAAACGTCAGAATGACATAGGCACAGCAAACAACTCTGATTGGACGATAGCCCGGGCATACACCCTTGCACCAGGGAAAGGTGAGTGAATACCGGTACTTTGGGGGAGTTTCAGACAGTGGGGCATCCCACTTCATGATACCCCGGGGGAAGGCCCTGGGTCCTGCTTTAACACAATTCACTCCCCTCCCCTATATACGCAGTTTTGGTCTACCTCCACCCCCCCAGATATTCCGTTTTGGGCCACTTTAATACCTCCCCCCCCCCCCCAGATACGCAGATTTGGTCCTCTTTAATACCTTCCTCCCCCAGATACGCAGTTTTGGGTCACTTTAATAGCCCCCCCAGATACGCCGTTTTGGGCCACTTTAATACCTCCCCCCCCCCAGATACGCAGATTTGGTCCTCTTTAATACCTTCCTCCCCCCAGATACACAGTTTTGGGCCACTTTAATACCTCCCCCCCCCCAGATACGCAGTTTTGGTCCACTTTAATACCTTCCTCCCCCCCCGGGATACGCAGCATTGGTCCACACCAACACCTTCTCCCCACCATTACCCCGGAAACTTTAAGACAGACACCGTCGCCCACAAGCTGTAATGCTGTGTGCACTGCGCCGTTCAGGCTGGAAGACTGTCACCCGCTGTCACAGATTCTGAGGTGGTGATACCTCCCCCTCCTTGGCGCTCCTGCGCTGGACGAGGCAAAAAGATCAGTGGGAATGCAGGTGAGCACGCCAGCTGCGTTTTTGCGGCATTGCGCCCACGCTGCAACTGTGTTCGGCATGAGATGGAGGTGCCCACTAGCCCCGCCTCACCCCGCATCATTATGGGTGTGGCCCTGCCCTGACTGAAAGTGGAAAGTTTCGATGTAAAACATCAAGAACACGTTCAAACACAATTTCTGTGGGCACAGAAGGAGGGCAGCGAGTAATTAAAGCTGGCCCATCGAATCACCCACATTTTTAGATGCCCATAGACACACCCCCGCGTCAGGACTCCCGCATTAATTTAAGTCCACACCCATAAGCATTGTGCATCAAGCAGCTCTAAGAAACGTCTATTGATTGTAATAAATGTACTGGTGCCGATGGTTTGGCTTCCAGCTCCTTCACTGGAACCAGCGGGTATAACCTAGCAGAGACGTCTCTCACCCCCTATTTCTGGTCACACTATGTGCTGGCAGGCTGGAGACGCTCTTATCCTGCAGCATTGTGCATCAGGCAGCTCTAAGAAATGTCTATTGATTGTAATAAATGTACTGGTGCCGATGGTTTGGCTTCCAGCTCCTTCACTAGAACCAGCTGGTATAACCCAGCAGAAATGTTTCTCACCCGCTTTTTCTTATCACACTATGTGCTGGCAGGCTGGAGACGCTCTTATCCTGCAGCATTGTGCATCAGGCAGCTCTAAGAAATGTCTATTGATTGTAATAAATGTACTGGTGCCGATGGTTTCGCTTCCAGCTCATTCACTAGAACCAGCTGATATAACCCAGCAGAGACGTCTCTCACCCCCTTTTTCTGGTCATGCTTTGTGCTGGCAGGCTGGAGACGCTCTTATCCTGCAGCATTGTGCATCAGGCAGCTCTAAGAAACATCTATTGATTATAATAAATGTACTGGTGCCGATGGTTTGGCTTCTAGCTCCTTCACTAGAAACAGCTGGTATAACCCAGCAGTGATGTCTCTCACCCCCTTTTTCTGGTCACACTATGTGCTGGCAGGCTGGAGACGCTCTTATCCTGCACCATTGTGCATCAGGCAGGTCTAAGAAATGTCTTTTGATTGTGATAAATGTACTGGTGCAGATGGTTTGGCTTCCAGCTCAGTCACTAGAACCAGCAGGTATAACCCAGCAGAGATGTCTCTCACCCCCTTTTTCTGGTCACACTATGTGCTGGCAGGCTGGAGACGCTCTTATCCTGCAGCATTGTGCATCAGGCAGCTCTAAGAAATGTCTATTGATTGTAATAAATGTACTGGTGCCGATGGTTTGGCTTCCAGCTCCTTCACTAGAACCAGCTGGTATAACCCAGCAGAGACGTCTCTCACCCCCTTTTTCTGGTCACACTATGTGCTGGCAGGCTGGAGATGGTCTTATCCTGCAGCATTGTGCATCAGGCAGCTCTAAGAAACATCTATTGATTGTAATAAATGTACTGGTGCCGATGGTTTGGCTTCCAACTCAGTCACTAGAATCAGCGGGTATAACCCAGCAGAAATGTCTCTCACCCGCTTTTTCTTATCACACTATGTGCTGGAAGGCTGGAGACGCTCTTATCCTGCAGCGTTGTGCATCAGGCAGCTCTAAGAAATGTCTATTGATTGTAATAAATGTACTGGTGCCGATGGTTTAGCTTCCAGCTCAGTCACTAGAACCAGCGGGTATAACCCAGAAGAGACGTCTCTCACCTTTTTTCTTGTCATGCTTTGTGCTGGCAGGCTGGAGACGCTCTTAGCCAGCAGCATCTCTCACCCCCCTTTTCTGGTCACACTATGTGCTGGCAGGCCGGAGATGCTCTTAGCCTGAGGCATCTCTCACCCCCTTTTTCTGGTCATGTTTTGTGCTGGCAGTAAAATCTAGAGGCACAACAATGCATTTATTTTTTTACTATGTTCTATGGAAAGCCCACAGTGTACATACATCACATCGCTGTTGACACACCCACGTTTGACATGGGTGACACACCCATGTTTCTCCTCATTTTATCTCTGCATCTCCAATGCTCTAATACTTTTACTAATAACTTAGGAACTACAGGGTCTTTTTGAAAACGGATTGAAGGGCGATCACCTTTAGTATCACTTTAACCTTCCATAAGGGCCTCTGTGTACTAGCGCTAGGACCTGCATATAACAGAAACAAAGTGGTCTTGGCTGTGTGACCATGTTACAATTGCATTGTGTGCGCAGCCTGCCTTGCGCTCTAAAACTTTTACTGGGTGGGTAACAGGTAGTCGGACTGGGGGTGGATCGATGCCAGGACGAATGGCAGACATTGAGCACATTTTGAATGCATGACTCTCTAACATAACATTATCTTTGGTGAATTGCATTAACCTTAGCAGAAATCTGTGTGTGTGTGTGCAATCGTACGTCTGTTTCAGCCGGGACACGAGACTGATCTGTTCATGGCAGTGATACGTTCCCATTTATACGTCACACTTACCTAAGCTGCTGACATCTGTGTAGAAAGCTAGAGAGCTTTTCACAGACATCAGGATGTATTGTTTCCTTAGATATAGAGAGAGACAGGTGACATTCACACAGCATCAGGCAGTAGAACAGCTGCTTCATATCTGCCCTGTTGTGTTGCATGCGCCTCCATATACTGTCCAGTGTTAAACATGAAAAGCGAGGCAGGGTTTTCCTGATCACATTCGCATTCTGAGTCTCATAGAGACAGGAAATGACATCAATGGAGTAAAATGATGGACTGTCTCCTGTTATCCAGTCTTCCAGTGCAGACCTGGCTGTGTCCCCACTGAGCCAATCTTCCACCGCAGCTCGGGCTCGGAGGGAAAACCTACAGCCGCTGATCTCTGACAATTCATTAAGCTGCTTCTCATATAAGAGTCCCAACAGGAATCGCACAGCTAATGATAAATGTGGGTGTTTCTTGCACAATTCTGGGAGGGAGCCCCCTTTACAGATCCTTGGGAGGGGAGATGATCCTGTCACCCCAGAAGCCTCTTCCTCATCATCCAGCACATAGTACAGAGCGGCCAGGAACTCCTGCACACTCAGGTGGATGAAGCTGTAGCAGGTCTGGCTTATGATGGACACATGAAAGATGTTCTCATTCAGGAATACAGACTCCACCTCAGACATAGAGAGGCCGTGTCTCTCCAGATCTTTCTCCTGAAATAAGATTTTCTGGTTCAGCACTCCCTCATTGGCCAGAGAGCAGAGCTTCCTCAGGCAGGCACGTACAGGCTGAGCACGGCCATGATAGATCAGTAACCCCTTCAGGTAGAGGAGGTAGATGGAGGTGGTGGTCTTATACTGGAGGAAATCCAGGCCCTTCTTCATCCCCTGTCTCAGTACAGTGCACACAATCCAGCACAGGATGGGGACAGTGCACATGATGAACAGGATGTTGTCGTTTTCTATCACGCTGAGCACCTTCTCTGCATCAGCTTTATTATTAAAAGAATTCTGAAAGTACTTCTTCTGATCTTTGTCTGAGAAACCTGTGACTTCAACATAACGCAAATCATCGATAAACGTCTCCAGCTTCTTCTGGGCCAGTGACCTCGTGGTGATGAGCAGAGAAGATTGTCTGAGAACCTGTTTCCTGAGCAAGCTTCGTAGAAGAGTCTCCTTGTGAGTTTCCTCAGAAAGGTCAAGACTAGCCTCAGCCTCCTCTTCTAGAGTCCACTGGAATTCATCAAACCCATCAATTACAAAGAGAAGTCTTCCATGATTCCCAGAATTCTTCAAAATAGTCTCCAGATCACCTGAGCTGAGGCTATGGGTTCTGGATAAAAGTCGCACAAGGCTCATCTTACCAGGGACGGCGTTGAGTTCTCTGCAGCTCAGATAAAACACAAAATCAAACTTGTCTTGGTAGAAGTTTCCAGAGGCCCAGTCCAGCATGATCTTCCAGGATGTCCATGTTTTTCCAATCCCAGCAGGTCCATGTAGCACCACAGCCTTTGGGATGACGCCATCTTTGTAAGGTTTAAACAGAGTCGGTAGGGTGATTGGGGGATATTCTTCAGAAGATCTTCCCTCCATGGTCTGTATGTGTCTTCTGTCTTTATGTAATAATTCATGTTCCTTGTCTTCTTTATCGGGGTGTCCCTCTCTCATCAGTAGTGGGGTGTATCGTTCCTGCAGACTGACAGCCTCCCCCAAACGGGCGTTATGTTCTTTCACCCGCTGGAATTTCTCTTTCACTGATTCCATGTGTTGTTTTCTGAGCTCTGCATAAGAAAAAAGAAGCCATCTTATTCCTCGTATGCACATAAAGGAGGATGCAGAAAACAGCTGGAAATACTGTGCCCATATAAATCAGCAATCTAAATAAGAACCATTATTTTATTTGGCCTCATTCCCACGTATTACGAAATCATTTTGACTTGAGGCATTAAAAAAAGAATGATTTTGAATTTGAAACATGCAAATTGTACTGAATTGTAAATCGATTTTCATTGGAAAACTAAGCGATGGTCTATAACATGAACTTTTTTCAGGCTCAGATAGATTTTGTTGATAAGCTACAATTACAACGGATACTATGTGAGATATGTAAATATGTCCCTTCAAAGCTGAGCCACACCCGTTTCCCTGCTAATGGGTGTGGGTCCGGAAGCATTTAGACAGGCTCCGAGGAGAATTCTGGATGCCCTCAATTCTTTACTTATCCTCGATCCTCAGCTTGGAATGCAGCCCCGCAATTAGCCACCGGCTGCCACGTGGGTCAGGACCACGTTCCTAGCTCATTAGCTAGGAAACAGGTGTGGGGTCCGCCTTAAAGGGACATTTCAGGTAAAAGGTTAAATCAGCCTGCTTTCTGTTTGCCCCATATTGTCTGTCAGGCATCTTTCATTCCCCAGCAGTTTACATTCTCTGATAAACCTTATAAAACTTGCTCCGCTCTGCCGAATCATTGTTCAGGGACCCCAAAAGGAAGTGACTTCTGAAGGGATCTTCACATTGAAACATTCATATATGAGTCTTCATCTAAGTAAAGCTTACCCAGGATCAGTATTTTTGGCATAGCCACCCTAGAGGAGGAGGGAGAAGCCTTAATCTACCTTTTCTTCTGGTGTGTTGGGTTGGACTTGTAAAGAGAGTCCTTTGTGTATTGATAAACCCCGCTTTTTGGCTACAAACAACTGGTGCCCACCTTTTCTCACTACAAACAAACCCAGACTTCTCAAGGATACCAAAGACAATCTGGTAAGTGACCTGGACCCGTGGTCTCAAGGATACCAAAGACAATCTGGTAAGTGATCTGGACCCATGGTCTCAAGGATAACAAAGACAATCTGGTAAGTGCCCTGGACCCGTGGTCTCAAGGATACCAAAGACAATCTGGTAAGTGACCTGGACCCGTGACCTGGACCCGTGGTCTCAAGGATACCAAAGACAATCTGGTAAGTGACCTGGACCCGTGGTCTCAAGGATACCAAAGACAATCTGGTAAGTGACCTGGACCCGTGGTCTCAAGGATACCAAAGACAATCTGGTAAGTGCCCTGGACTCGTGGTCTCAAGGATACCAAAGACAATCTGGTAAGTGACCTGGACCCGTGGTCTCATGGATACCAAAGACAATCTAGTAAGTGACCTGGATGCGTGGTCTCAAGGATACCAAAGACAATCTGGTAAGTGATCTGGACTCGTGGTCTCAAGGATACCAAAGACAATCTAGTAAGTGACCTGGACGCGTGGTCTCAAGGATACCAAAGACAATCTAGTAAGTGACCTGGACCCATGGTCTCAAGGATACCAAAGACAATCTGGTAAGTGACCTGGACCCGTGGTCTCAAGGATACCAAAGACAATCTGGTAAGTGATCTGGACCCATGATCTCAAGGATACCAAAGACAATCTGGTAAGTGACCTGGACCCATGGTCTCAAGGATACCAAAGACAACCTGGTAAGTGACCTGGACCCGTGGTCTCAAGGGTACCAAAGACAATCTAGTAAGTGACCTGGATGCGTGGTCTCAAGTAATACCAAAGACAATCTAGTAAGTCACCTGGACCCGTGGTCTCAAGGATACCAAAGACAATCTGGTAAGTAACCTGGACCAGTGGTTTCAAATATACCAAAGACAATCTGGTAAGTGACCTGGACCCGTGGTCTCAAAGATACCAAAGACAATCTGGTAAGTGACCTGGACCCGTGGTCTCAAGGATACCAAAGACAATCTGGTAAGTGACATTTGATTTGATCCCTGCAGACCATTGCATCTAGTCTGGCACTTCTAAAACCTGATGATCAGATACAAGTCTCCCGCCGCCCACCGCCCACGACTGCCTGGCACTTCCGCATTCTCACTGAGAGGCTTCATCTTGCGATTCATAACAGTTACTATGGTACGCCCCCTCCATTCATTGCAGTTGGGGGGGGGGGGGGCATGCCAGGGCTTGACATGTCAGCTCCATAGTGGTAAATGGAGTATTTATGTCATATTCGTTGTGACAGAATCGAAGGGCAGTCAGGCCACTCAATGAGGGGACCTGGATCTGCCGATCAGGTAAGTGACAGAGCAGACTAGGAGCTTTAATCTATTAGGGATAAAAGGTGAGTATTTATTATTTTACTGCATGGACAATCCTTTGTCATCTAACCTATGTCATTTAAAGGTGGATGTCAATAATGTAAAACAATTATTTGAGGTTTCCTAGTCAGAGATAATGGAGAACAGAGGAGAGAGTTCATTACAGAGAAGGAAGTTCTCCTGACCTGATAATCGGTCGCCATGCGCCATCTTCTTGCGAGTGGCTGTAAAAGCAATTGTCAGAGATTAGAGTACAGACAGTCAGTGCGTGTGGCGAGACATCTTTCTCTATTCATCCGGAAAGAAAACAATGTCATAAACCAGGTTAGGGAGATGTAGCACACGAATACCTGAGGGGTTTAGCTACTTGGGCGGGTGGGGAGTGGGTTCTTTGTCATGGGCTAGGGAGACCTCCCAATGTGGGACTGTATCTAATGACTCCAAGTAAATGGCTTATCATGATTATGACAAGTCACTTACTTTATTAGTAGGACTTCAGGTACACTTGAATGTTCATAGCGAGTCATACTGTCATAATCCAACAGTTATTCCATTAGCAGTTTCCATAGCCCAGCATTACATCCAGGTGGTGATCACACATTCTGGTCCCCTAGCAGGACACTGAGGCCTTAGCTTCCTCTACCAGCATCTCGGGCTGAAAGGTTCACCTTTCCCTTGGTCACTTGTTAGGTATGAATGTGGCTCCTCTGCTCTCTCTTGCTCCAGTGACTGCTGCCCACTGACCCTGCTGGTACCATCCTGCTGACCCTGCTGGTACCGTCCTGCTGACCCTGCTGGTACCGTCCTGCTGACCCTGCTGGTACAGTCCTGCTGACCCTGCTGGTACCGTCCTGCTGACCCTGCTGGTACCGTCCTGCTGACCCTGCTGGTACCGTCCTGCTGACCCTGCTGGTACCGTCCTGCTGGCCGGTGTGCAAGTCATAGGGCTCGAATGCCACTGTATGCAGAAGGACGGGATAGCCAGGGAGACCTACACCCTAATAATAACCCAAAGGTGTAAAGATATTTATTTGCATAGCTCCACCTACTGCAGAAATCCTGTTATCACTTCTGATTTGCATTATGCAAATGCTTTCTGTTTCAGGACAGCTGTCACTGCCTAGAAAACCAAACCTTCTGTGGCCCCTGTAATTGCCCCTCACCCTTCCTCTGTTCCACGTCCACTGCTAATTCTCCAAAGGTGAGGAATCCTCTAACATAGAGCATAGAGCAGACAGAGAGGTGGCTGCCATCACAAGCTTCCCGTCTCCACTCAAGGAATTAGGCAATGCTGACCCGACCCCCCGTGCCCGGTCTGCGGGCTGATCTGGCTGTTAGCAGTGGTGCTACATTGTAAAAGCCAGAGAGCTCCCGGCTGTGTAACACAATGGGGTTGATTCAGCACCGCAAGTCATTTTTGTACCCACGTTCTTTTGAGTTCGAAAACGTTATTTTTACATGATTGTTTCCATGGTGCGATTCAGCACCATATTTAGCTGTGCAAATTTTTTTAAAGAAATGCATCAAGGGGTAAAAATGAGGGGTTACCTCTAGGGTCTTGTGTCTGGCTCCCTCTGAGTAGTGTGTCATATTTAGCCACTGCCGAAACCTCCTCATGTGCAGTTACTATTGTGCTGTTTATTGTGTTACAATTAGCCTAAATGAGCTATTTCTGGATAACGTCACACCAGTCTATTGATTCCTATAGGACCCCACCATGAACTGAGCACTCAGACTGTCATCTTGAGTCTTCCAGAATCCTGGTGACTGATTCCCTTTAAGCCTCTTCTTGCTCTGTGCTCTACACAGCGGGTGTCTGACCCCGTAAAATCCACTTTTCAAGACATTTCCGGCTAGAGATGAGCGAACTTCCTAAAAAATTGATTTGGGCGATTCAATCAAATTTCTCCAAGAAATTCATGTTCGTCCGAATCAAACTCAACCGAACTCTGAGTGGCCGAGAATATAAAGAGTAAACACACCTGCTGTGGACAGCTTCTCAGTGGCTGGCCGGCACCCAGGATCCAGCCGGCATCTCAGTGGGCAGACGGGTTACCACCTGGCCGTTCCTCTGCACGTGTGTGTGGGGGGGCTGCCTCCAGATTTTTGGGCCGGTATGGGGGGCCTGTGGCCTGCTTCTCAGTGGGCAGGTGGGGGTACCTCCAGCAGCTTCTCAGGAGGCAGTTGGGGGGCCTCTGGCAGCTTCCCAGGTGGCAGGTGGGGGGGGCAGGTGTGCTCTGGCCAGCTTCTAAGGTGTGAAGTGGATGGATGGGTTCTCAAAGGACAGAGGTAGTCCCCCTGGTTTCCTGGTGGATAGGCACTCTCCAGTTTCTGTTGCGTGAGGTCTTTACCTCCCCCCTCACTCTGAATGTTACGTGGATTATGAGGCTGCAGGTGAGTTTAATGTCACGACTCAGAAGCCGGGGAGCGCTGTTGATCTGGCTACAGAGCAGGGAGTGGCGTGTTTTTCTTATTTTTTTATTACCCATTTTTGGCAATTGGATAGGCACAAAGAAATCTGGATTTGTGCCAAATTGATTTTTCCCTGAAATTTGGACCAAAACAGGTTCTCTTAGCTCATCTCTAATTCTGGCCTCACCCTAACATGTGTAATTATGGGAAATGGTAAGAAAATCTTCATTGTAGACAAGTACTCACCTGCTCATCCTCTCCTCTTCTGCAGGTCACTCGCTGGTCCCAAGAGACCAATCTCCTGCAGGACTTCAGTGATGACATCCATGGCTTCCTCCTCTCCATATGTGTCCACCAGAAGGTCCTTTGTGGTGACACAGTCAGCATCTCAGTGGGCAGACGAGTTACCACCTGGCCAGTTCCTCTGCAAGTGTGTGTGTGGGGGGGGGGGGGGCTGCCTCCAGATTTTTGGGCCGGGTATGGGGGGCTTGTGGCCTGCTTCTCAGTGGGCAGGTGGGGGTACCTCCAGCAGCTTCTCAGGTGGGTTCTCGATGGACAGGGGTGGTCCCCCAGGTTTCCTGGTGGATAGGCACTCTCCAGTTTCTGTTGCATGAGGTCTTTACCTCCCCCATCACTCGGAATGTTGTTACGTGGATTACGAGGCTGCAGGTGAGTTTAATGTCATGACTCAGAAGCCGGGGAGCGCTGTTGATCTGGCTACAGAGCAGGGAATGGCGTGTTTTTTTTTATTTTTTTATTACCCATTTTAGGCACAAAGAAATCTGGATTTGTGCCAAATTGATTTTTCCCTGAAATTCGACCAAAACAGGTTCTCTTAGCTCATCTCTAATTCTGGCCTCACCCTAACATGTGTAATTATGGGAAATGGTAAGAAAATCTTCATTGTAGACAAGTACTCACCTGCTCGTCCTCTCCTCTTCTGCAGGTCACTCGCTGGTCCCAAGAGACCAATCTCCTGCAGGACTTCAGTAATGACATCCAGGGCTTCCTCCTCTCCATATGTGTCCACCAGAAGGTCCTTTGTGGTGACACAGTCGGCATTTTCCAGGCGTCCTCGGGGGATGGGACGTATATCTCCATAAGAAAAATCTGACAATTTGTTCTTCAGTTTCTTGAAGTCGTATCTGCTCAGATCCTCCAGGGAATACACGATGAGGTCCCCGGGACTTCCTAGAAGAAAAGAGGATCAATCATGGATCAGGTCAGTATTTCCATTAAAAATTTCCACAAAGTAATGGTGGCCTTTTAGTCTTTACCATTTACTTATCCAAACGTTCACAAAAGTATTCAGTGCCTGATAACTCGCTGTAACTTACCGCCTGTCTATGTAACTATCTACATTGGTTAAAAGGAATGCTATAGCACATGGGGGGGGGGCAAACTCATTGTCACCAAGGGTCACATCAGTATTCTGGGCACCTTCAAAGGACTGGTATTGACAAAAAATAAATAAAATGGAAGCACGAGTATTCAAATCTAAGGTTACAGGCACTTCATTATTTGCCCAGGACAAAAGCTAAATTAGTTTGCAGGGTACAGAAGTAGATGTTGAATTATGTTGCCCAGAACAGAAGCAGATGCTGAATTATTTTGCCCAGAACAGAAGCAGATGTTGAATTATTTTGCCCAGGACAGAAGCAGATGTTGAATTATTTTGCCCAGGACAGAAGCAGATGCTGAATTATTTTGCTTAGAACAGAAGCAGATGCTGAATTCTTTTGCTTAGAACAGAAGCAGATGCTGAATTATTTTGCTTAGAACAGAAGCAGATGCTGAATTATTTTGCCCAGAACAGAAGCAGATGTTGAATTATTTTGCCCAGGACAGAAGCAGATGTTGAATTATGTTGCCCAGGACAGAAGCAGATGCTGAATTATTTTGCTTAGAATAGAAGCAGATGCTGAATTATTTTGCCCAGAACAGAAGCAGATGTTGAATTAATTTGCCCAGAACAGAAGCAGATGTTGAATTATTTTGCCCAGGACAGAAGCAGATGTTGAATTAATTTGCCCAGAACAGAAGCAGATGTTGAATTATTTTGCTTAGAACAGAAGCAGATGCTGAATTATTTTGCCCAGAACAGAAGCAGATGTTGAATTATTTTGCCCAGGACAGAAGCAGATGTTGAATTATGTTGCCCAGGACAGAAGCAGATGCTGATTTTTTTTTTGCTTAAAACAGAAGCAGATGCTGAATTATTTTGCTTAGAACAGAAGCAGATGCTGAATTATTTTGCCCAGGACAGAAACAGATGTTAAATTATTTTGCCCAGGACAGAAACAGATGCTGAATTATTTTGCTTAGAACAGAAGCAGATGCTGAATTATTTTGCCCAGGACAGAAGCAGATGTTGAATTATTTTGCCCAGGACAGAAACAGATGCTGAATTATTTTGCTTAGAACAGAAGCAGATGCTGAATTATTTTGCCCAAGACAGAAACAGGTTAGAAACACGATAGTAGTAGCAGCAATATATGTGGAAGTAGCAGCAGCAATATACATGGTAGTAGCGGCAGCAGCAGCAAACCAGGGTTGTCCATCTCCTCCAGTGGTATTGCATTGCTTGTGTACACACAGGTAAAGGTAAGTCATTAGACAGGCTGATTCATGTATTGCATTGCTTGTGCACACACAGGTAAAGGTAAGTCATTAGATACAGGCTGGTTCATGTAGAGCATTGCTTGTGCACACACAAGTAAAGAAGTAGCAATGTCTGCACAAACTTTTAGACTTAGTAATGTTAGGGACGGGGTACAAATTGGACGGCCTTGACGCGGCTACCTCACTTTTACATTCATTGCCATCTATGATAACTAACAGTCCATGTTAGTTTCTCAATAGTATGAGTGTGCAGAGGGTGAAACTTCTTTTTTGACCTCCGAAAGCATCCCAAATAATCCATGGGTGACCCCAGCTTCAGTATCATAGCAGTATATGCTGCAAGGCCAGTGATCTCTACTGTGTTGGAGCGGCAACAGGAAGGTGGAAAACATTCGTAGGATGGAAAGGTTAGTTCTGGAGGGAGCTGAGAACGGGCCTCGCACATTCTTCATAATGTGGTCACTTTGGTTGGTTTCCCAGGATGCTCTGGGTTTCCAGGTTCTCCCTGACACACAATAAGGGAACGAGTCACGATCACAATCATGTAGATCAGATCTAGACCACTAACAAGGCCAACATACGACAAACTCTTCGCCCATCACCCAGGATCCAGCACAGATTGCTGGGGATTCCAGGGCTGGGCGCAGCCAGAGGAGTAGCTGGGCATTCTGGCACCCGGGACAAAGATTCAAAATTACACCTTCACCCCCCATTTGGCACCCGCTAAACTGCTGCACCCAGGGAACGTGCCCCCCAGCTACATCCCTGGGTGCAGCCATCTTTGATCTGCTGCTTCCCCCGCTCTGTGCAAGGAGGCACCTGCACATTCACATGAATAAGAGGGTGGGCACATGTACAGAGCAGGAGAATCTGTGCAGGATCGATGGTTCCATGGCTGAATCCCAGGAGTATTTTTCTGCTGTAACCCCCCCCCCACCCTGCCTCAGCACCAGGGATTGGGGCATTATTCCTAAACTGGAAATCCACTTAGGTGAAGCATGTTGTTATTCCTAAGATTCCCTTAGATTGCTTAAACATGGACGACTGAGGTCCAGAGGTGGGACAGAGTAAGGCACTTGATCTTGATAGACTCACCTGATGATAAGGAGGAGGCGGCCATGACATCAGGACAGGAGGGGCCCAGAGCTCACATCACCTGGAGGAGACACAGACATCACATGACCGACATGGAGAAGACACAGGCATCACATGACCGACATGGAGGAGACATAGGCATCACATGACCGACATGGGGGAGACACAGGCATCACATGACCGACATGGAGGAGACACAGGCATCACATGACCGACATGGAGGAGACACAGGCATCACATGACCGACATGGAGGAGACACAGGCATCACATGACCGACATGCAGGAGACACAGGCATCACATGACCGACATGGAGGAGACACAGGCGTCACATGACCGACATGGAGGAGACACAGACATCACATGACCGACATGGAGGAGACACAAACATCACATGACCGACATGGAGGAGACACAGGCATCACATGCCCGACATGGAGGAGACACAGGCATCACATGACCGACATGGAGGAGACACAGGCATCACATGGCCGACATGGAGGAGACACAGGCATCACATGACCAACATGGAGGAGACACAGGCATCACATGACCGACATGGAGGAGACACAGGCATCACATGACCGACATGGAGGAGACACAGGCATCACATGACCGACATGGAGGAGACACAGGCGTCACATGACCGACATGGAGGAGACACAGACATCACATGACCGACATGGAGGAGACACAGGCATCACATGACCGACATGGAGGAGACACAGGCATCACATGACCGACATGGAGGAGACACAGGCGTCACATGACCGACATGGAGGAGACACAGGCATCACATGACCGACGTGGAGGAGACACAGGCATCACATGCCCGACATGGAGGAGACACAGGCGTCACATGACCGACATGGAGGAGACACAGACATCACATGACCGACGTGGAGGAGACACAGGCATCACATGACCAACGTTGAGGAGACACAGGCATCACATGACCGACATGGAGGAGACACAGGCATCACATGACCAACATGGAGGAGACACAGGCATCACATGACCAACATGGAGGAGACACAGGCGTCACATGACCGACAGGGAGGAGACACAGGCATCACATGACCGACGTTGAGGTCACATATCGGTCATCAGCTCAATCGTCTTACTAAACTATAGGAAAATAAAACAGTGAGGACCCAGCACTGACTCTGTCCCTGGCCGTCGGTGCCGGGTGCCTGTCCAGCTTTGCTCGGGTGACTCGCTCCTCTAATAGGATGATCAGCCTAGAATCAGGTGATAGAGCTCAACACACACTGACTTAAACTTAAAGCAGAACAAAACCCGGGATTTTGATTATCTCGGTTTGGTTTCATGCCCCTGGGCAACCCGAATTGGGATGACCCGCTGTGGGAAACCCCCCAAATTGCACAGTACACCTCTACCTGGTCCAACGGTGCGTGTGCTGCCTCTCGGCCAGTCAGAGCCACTTGTTGTGCCTATTTTGTAAACTCCAGGTAGGAACGCAAGTGGGCGCATACCGAGCATCACGCACGCTCCTGTCTTAGCCCATCTGAATGGCTGGGGGGGGAGTGTGTGTACAGCCCAATGATGCAGGGGATGCAGCCACACTCTGTCCCCATTGTAACCAGTCAGAGCCATTCGCAAAATGACATAGGCACAGCAAATGGCTCTGATTGGACGAGCGCCCGTGCATGTGCCATTGGACCGGGAAAAGGTGAGCTGATACCAGTGACCTGGGGGTTTCCTAAATTGGGATGCCCCGGGGGGATGGTTGTGGTTTCTTTCCACTTTAGCTTAGGCTCTGCCCTTACCCTATGAGGTGTGTGCTGCAGAGATGACAGCTCTCCCTATAAGAGAAAGCCAGGTCACCTCCGTATACATAGTGACAGAGCTCCTGTCCAGGTCACCTCTGTATACAAAGTAACAGCGCTCTTGTCCAGGTCACCTCTGTATACATAGTGACAGCGCTCCTGTTCAGATCACCACTGTATACATAGTGACAGCGCTCCCTATAGGAGACTTCCAAATTACCTCTGTATACATATGGGTTGATTCAAAGAAACATGTAACAGCTTGGATTTGGCTCACGATCATCCTATTTTTTACGTCCGCTCGTGCGTTCGTATGAACTTGCGAGTGATTCAATAAGCAAATACGTTTCTATCCTAAAAGATACGTCCGTTCGTATGATATCTCCCGAACTTGCCTCAGTCAGTTGCCAATCGTAAAAATCACGTTCATGTGCTCACCTGTTGCGGCGGCAGCCTGTTTTTTCGGCTGCTTCCATCGTCAACCTCTTCCAATTACTTGCGTTTGCCTCTGGTTTTCATTGGTTTTTGGCCTCTTAGATTCGTGCGTTCGTATGTTTATAAGATCTTGCGCATGCGCACCCTCAACCAGAAACTTACATAAACCCCTTAGCGGCTGCATCCCACTTCATTTCTCGGTCCCTCAAACTTACCTAAACCCCATAGCGGCTGCATCCAACTTCATTTCTCGGTCCCTCAAACTTACCTAAACCCCATAGCGGCTGCATCCAACTTCATTTCTCTGTCCCTAAAACTTACCTAAACCCCATAGCGGCTGCATCCAACTTCATTTCTCGGTCCCTCAAACTTACCTAAACCCCTTAGCGCTTGCATCCCACTTCATTTCTCGGTCCCTCAAACTTACCTAAACCCCTTAGCGGCTGCATCCCACTTCATTTCTCGGTCCCTCAAACTTACCTAAACCCCTTAGTGGCTGCATCCCACTTCATTTCTCGGTCCCTCAAACTTACCTAAACCCCTTAGTGGCTGCATCCCACTTCATTTCTCGGTCCCTCAAACTTACCTAAACCCCTTAGTGGCTGCATCCCACTTCATTTCTCGGTCCCTCAAACTTACCTAAACCCCTTAGCGGCTGCATCCCACTTCATTTCTCGGTCCCTCAAACTTACCTAAACCCCTTAGTGGCTGCATCCCACTTCATTTCTCGGTCCCTCAAACTTACCTAAACCCCTTAGTGGCTGCATCCCACTTCATTTCTCGGTCCCTCAAACTTACCTAAACCCCTTAGCGGCTGCATCCCACTTCATTTCTCGGTCCCTCAAACTTACCTAAACCCCATAGCGGCTGCATCCAACTTCATTTCTCGGTCCCTCAAACTTACCTAAACCCCATAGCGGCTGCATCCAACTTCATTTCTCTGTCCCTAAAACTTACCTAAACCCCATAGCGGCTGCATCCAACTTCATTTCTCGGTCCCTCAAACTTACCTAAACCCCATAGCGGCTGCATCCAACTTCATTTCTCGGTCCCTCAAACTTACCTAAACCCCATAGCGGCTGCATCCAACTTCATTTCTCTGTCCCTAAAACTTACCTAAACCCCATAGCGGCTGCATCCCACTTCATTTCTCGGTCCCTCAAACTTACCTAAACCCCTTAGTGGCTGCATCCCACTTCATTTCTCGGTCCCTCAAACTTACCTAAACCCCTTAGTGGCTGCATCCAACTTCATTTCTCGGTCCCTCCAACTTACCTAAACCCCTTAGCGGCTGCATCCCACTTCATTTCTCGGTCCCTCAAACTTACCTAAACCCCATAGCGGCTGCATCCAACTTCATTTCTCGGTCCCTCAAACTTACCTAAACCCCATAGCGGCTGCATCCAACTTCATTTCTCTGTCCCTAAAACTTACCTAAACCCCATAGCGGCTGCATCCAACTTCATTTCTCGGTCCCTCAAACTTACCTAAACCCCTTAGCGGCTGCATCCCACTTCATTTCTCGGTCCCTAAAACGTAAGAATATCACATAATTTACATATGTCTATATGTTTCGAAGTGTGTTGTTTCTGGTTTGTGTAATTTTTGGGGTGTGTGCATCTTAGAAAAGACACATTTTGGAAGGCTTAAAATATAATTTATTTAAAATTTTTTCTTATTTTTTTGAGGAATAATTGTAAAAATTTTTTGGGTTTTGCCCAAGTAAAAACACCTAAAATTGTTTTTTTTTTTTTCACTGGAAACCTTTTTTTTTTTTTGGTTTTTGTTTTTTTTTTTTATAAAACAACTTTTGTGGTTTTTCACCAAACCAATTAAAAACTTTTTAAAATTTGTAAACATTTCCAAACAACTGGAAGAAAGGAGCCAGGACCAAGGGCACTAATCCTCCTCGTCTTCTTCATCTGTTGGCCCCAACGTCGCCTGTATGGCCAGCAGCTCGGCCACCAACTCCTTAATTCTTTTTTTTTTTCCCGCCAAGGTTTGGGGGATCATCCCTGTAACCAATAGAGAAATAAACATAAATAGGAGTCCCAGACCGGTTTGTATGCTGGAAATAGATTTAGGGTTAATCAAATACATGTAAATGCATGACATATGTCGTTCTTCAAAGGGATACAGTTAATGCATTTCCCACAGGTAAGTGTTTAAACTCCTTAAACCGGACCTTCAACATTATTTAATGAAAACCAAAAACTATTCACAAATGAATCTGCACCACCTCAAAGTTAGTTAGGGTTTTTTGGGGATTACAGCGCCGCCATCTGGACTCTGAAGCATAACACTTAATGAGGAGTGGAGAGTTGGATAAAGTACAGGGGAGTAGGTTACAGTGGTGCGTTGGGAATCCAGAGCATAGCTGGGTTGAGGGAAAGGTCATCACTCACACAATGCATGGCAGCACCTTCCTTTTTTCAATCTGTATCCCATGCTGCCTGTAAATATTGTGCATTCCATATTCCCCAATATTGGTTTTTTTCTGTCTAATAACATGCATTAGATGGGTGAAGGGTGTTTTTCCATGTTTCTAATCTGTAGGTACAGTGTGATGGCTAAGTCTTTGGTTCTTAATACTAGTTTGGGTCCTCTTTAAGCTAACGAAGTGCCCACATGAAAGTGTGAACTACACATTGGCTACGCCTTTAGTTATGTGTGTGTTATTAGCTAACCAAACCTTAATATGAATAATGGCATGGAGACTTACGGAGTTGGTGGCCGACAGATGGCTGGTTGGGGCCAACAGGCTGCCCTTGGTCCTGGCTCTGCTGTGAAGAAGTCCCTGGAGAAACATGTGACATTTGGTTAGTATTTGTAGAGAGTCACTATCCCCAACATATCTGGCTCCCAGTCTGGCTGACATCACTCACCTTCGCCAGGATCGACTTCAAGCATCTCTGCTGCCTCCTCCTCCACTATCTCACCCGCTCCAGAAGCTTCTACAAATACATAATAAAGGATAACTTAGTTTTTGCCCTGCCATGTATATCTTTGTGCCTATACATGAAGAGTGACATACCAGAGCCTTCCCCATGCGTGGCCAGGTATGACTCCACGCCCACGCGCCTTGGCCCCTCCTCTGTGGTAAGGTCCAGGGGCTGGTCTGAGGAGGCCACAGAGGAGGGGTAGGTCCGTCGCCCGGGAGATCCACCACCTTCACTCACAGATGCAGAGTCATGCAGCACTGGTCGGCCTGTACGTCTCCGGGTGCGGCGAATTCTGAAATCCATTTCCAACACTACCAAAGAAAAGTCCTTATAAATAAAGGCATAACTTAGACATTTGGAACATATACCATGCAATTGCTTTGTACTTACTTGGGAAATGGATCCCAAAAAACCTCCGCACCCGGGGCATGTGCAGACGCTTCAGGTCCGACCAATGCTGCATTATCTGGGTGTGAGTGAAGGTGGTGCTGGTCACACGGTGGATCTCGGCGATGATCTCCCGGGCGATGTCCCTTTTCTCGCACACATTGGGCGCGAAGTCATACCGGCGCTGAAGCATGATCTGAAAAACATAATGGACACAGAGCTTTTACTTTTACACACAGACCCATATGTGTTGCATCACAAGTTGAGTATTTAATGTCATTAACACACACATTTCGAATGGCCGCCATTTTTGGGGAGTGCCTTAAAGAGGACGTTGACTGTGATTGTCAGTCTGGTCTTATGTTATATGTATCACACACCATGTACATACAGATAATAGCCAACATCAAGAATCAGGCCACCTGCATCTATGGCATGTTAGGATGGTTTAAACATCCAAGATGTAGCCTAATGCTTAGGCTTTTGGACCACGTGTGTGGCTTCCCGTTGTGTTTTTATGGCTTAGGACAACAGTGTTCCGCAAACATCCGCATCAAGGTCCGAGTCAGGCCAGGTTTGACAGCTCGCCCCGCTACTCCACAGGTTAATTAACTGTTGCTAAGCCGGAGCAATTGGGCGAATTAGGACATCAGCATAGACAGGTGAAAACGTGGCCAGGCTCGGCCCTTGAGGATGAAGTGTGAGGAGCCAGTGATTAAACATTAAGAGACCCCAAACTAGTTCCCAACGCATCATTTACATTTAGGCCATCATTGACTATTCTATTAAAATGCACAGGCAGCCACTTACCAGCATGAGGATCTCTTCCTGTTGACGGGTGAAGATAGTGGGCGCCATCTTTAGTCTTCTTCCAGGCAGCAGATAAGTGAAACCCCAGCGGTTTCCTGGTTCCGCTCGAACGTACGTTCGTACGAGCGCGTAGTCGTGCGCATAGGCGTCACACGCTGGGCTCATTATTTAAAGGTCCCTTCCCCCCAAGCTCATTCTCTTTGAGCATTTCTGTACGATGGCACCAAAAAAGGCGAACAGCAAACGACCACAGGCAAGCAAGACCGCGGAGGGCCCCACCACAAGGTCCCAGCAAGCTGGCCGAAAACTGAGATCCAAGACTCCCACCTCGGCCCCACCAAGGGACCCTGGACCCTCAGGTACCCAAAAAAGGGGCCCCAAGCCTCGTGCCCCTCCTGCAGCCAAAAAGCTGGCAACTGCAGCAGCCACCACCTCTGCCCCCAGAACAGGCAGCACCAGTGAGCCCACACCGGCCATGCCTTCAAGTAGGGCAGTTCGGAAACCCATGCCCCGCAGCAGGGCCCGAACCCCATCCAGGGCCCGAAGTACAGCCAGAGGGCGAAGAACACAATCCAGGGCACGAAGCCCAGACAGGGCCCGAACACCATCCAGGGCCCGAACCCCATCCAGGCCCCGAAGCCCATCCAGAGGCCGCAGATCACAAACCAGGGCCAGAAGCCCCTACAGGCCCAGACGAACCCAATCCAGGGCCAGAAGCCCCTACAGGGCCCGCAGATCACAAACCAGGGCTAGAAGCCCCGACAGGCCCAGACGAACCCCATCCAGGGCCAGAAGCCCCTACAGGCCCAGACGAACCCCATCCAGGGCCAGAAGCCCCTACAGGCCCAGAAGAACCCCATCCAGGGCCAGAAGCCCCGACAGGCCCAGAAGAACCCCATCCAGGGCCAGAAGCCCCTACAGGCCCAGACGAACCCAATCCAGGGCCAGAAGCCCCGACAGGCCCAGACGAACCCCATCCAGGGCCAGAAGCCCCTACAGGCCCAGACGAACCCAATCCAGGGCCAGAAGCCCCCGACCTGGCACCAGCCGGGAACCTAGCCCCCCAAGAGGGCCCCGAATTGCCCCCATGACCACATCTACACCTGGAAGTTCGGTGGCCAGCCACGCAAGAACACCCAGTCCCTTGGCCAGTCCAGTCCAGTCATTGGGAAGCCACCAATCCGGCCATTCCCCTACCCAGCCCCAGGCCATAATGTCACCACATGTGTCTGCACACATGGAGGAGCAGCCAAGCCAACCATCTGGCCGCACATTGCGCCGCGGCCAGTTGAGTGGGAGATTCTCCCATGACCAAAATATGGCATTGGCTAGTGGCCTTACATTATACTATGACGAGCTATATGGGAGCAAATCCAAACACACCACCAAGCAGCGCAAGATGGAATTGTTTGAAACCATCCTCCGACAAGTAAATGCAGCGGGGGAAGAGAGGAAAGATGTGTCCCAAATTCAGAAGAAAATCTCTGATCTGAAGTATGCTGTACGGCAAAAAGAAATTAAAAGGCATAATTACAGGTAACTAAATGTTTACGCTAAATCTAATGTTTTGGATGTACTGTATGCACCTTTTCTGACGACCAAACGCTTTTCTCTTTTCAGCCTGAAAACTGGCGGTGGCTTTCCATCTAAATTGGAGTTTACCCCTGCTGAGGAGATTGTGCTTGGACTTCTCCATCCGGTCGCGGTCGGTGGACATGCTGGTCTAAGGGACACAGACTCACCGACCCGTACCCACGGTGAGTACTCTTAAATCTGCATGTTTGCCTGTTTGCTAAATAATCTACAGTTCACTAGTAACAAGCTAACGGGATGCCCCTATGGTTTGCCTTGCTTGGCCTCGCACTACTGTGGCTGTTTGTGTCCTCTTTTTGGCCCTGGGAATCACACATTTAGGCCCACAGCCATTATGGCAAAGTTCAAATGTCCAATTGTATTGTTAAAGTCATGAAGTTTCGCAAGATAAGTGAGAAATTTTGAATCAATCACAAAACACACATCATTATGTATGGGTTGCCTTTTGCTTGTGTGAGTTGTGTTTGAGTTAACAATTTAATTAGCCACCCACAAACATATGTGACCAAGAGCAGCGAGACTCAAATGGCGGCCCGGGGTCCCAATGCGGACCTTGCCACCACATTCAAGGACCCCTGCCCAGACAGCCCTGCACTCAGTTACTTCTGTGTTGACGTGCTCAGAGCTGCCCCCTTGATCGGCCATGTAGTGGTTGGTCTCCTGCCCAATGTCATGGCTCCGTGAAACATAGCATTGCAATATGAAGTACTGCCCAGGAAGTGGCATTGCAAGGTACACAGTAACTTATTTAAATTTTCACTGGCCACAATCGTGTCCCGCTGCCCCTGCTCTGGCCCATGTGCCACAGTCCCCCCATGCCCCCCCCCACATAAGCCCCATACATTTGTAACAGATTGGCTCCATCCATCCCATCACCATCAATACGTTAACTCCCCCCTTTAGACATCCAATCCCTGTCCCCTCAGCTCTGGCCCATCCAGCCCAGCAAGGGCAAGCAGCCTTTATTAGTTGGCACTTAGAAATCTCCAGCCCCTCCACCAGTGTCTTTATTTTTAACTAGACACCCCCTGCGTCAGCACCATGGCCAGACATTCACCTCTCACCACATACCTTTAAATGGGCGTTTCAAACAATTGTTTGAGTACCCCGGACCTAGCGAATGGTAGGCTAAATCCAAAAATGTGCCTTGAAAGTTGGATGCTGACTGGGTACACTTCATGACTTAGAACTGAGGTCACTTAGCAGTTTGTCCGAGCCATTGCACCTATGTAAACTTGCGTGGGTTTGAACAAAGGTCACCATTGCTCTAGAGTTGAATAATATTACAAATAGAGCTATATTTGATTACCTATCCAAAAAAAGGTTATGTGTGTGTGTTTACGTGGTATTTTTTTCTCTTCTTCAGCCCAGCATGATCCCTCAGCAAGGGTAAACTCACCCCCCAGTTTGGTTATGCCTACCAGGTCCGTACAGCATCGGAGCCCAGATCAGAGATTTTCGGTAAGTTAATTTAGTAGCATAAATACTAACAAGTGCTTAAGAATGTGTTAAACTGTTGAAATCCTAAATTGGGACGCAAACTTAGCCTTTTTTTTTTTGATATGTCCCTACAGACCCGCACACTCATGGAAGAGATCCAGGACATGGAGGAAGATGATGATGTCTCCGTACAGGGCACGTCGGATGAACTCCCCCTGGGTCCCAATTTGGAACTGCTCCATAATGTTTCTCTGGCCAATCCTCAGCAGCAGAGTGAATCTCCATCCATTGTGCTTGCACATGGGGAGACTGACACTACAGTCCCCAGTGTTCACTCTGCTGCTGAGGATTTGCAAAGCAGGCCGGTTGCTGTTGAGGGTACGACACCACGCGGCAGGGCACGCCCAAGAGCCAGGGTAATTGTGCGGCGGACGCCATTACGCCGCCCCACAATTTCCCAGGGGAGGCAGAGTGCCCTGCTTCAATTATGGACCCAACAAAGGGACTCTTATGACGCCCAGCTCGTTACAGAGCGTGAGCAAAGGCATGCCGACATGGTGAACATCCATACCAGTCTACAGGGCATCCTCGCGGAGTTGCGTACCCTCAACAGCAACGTGGCCAATGCAAGTAATGGCATCCAGTCAGCCATGGCTGAGATGACCAATATGCAGAGAAACATTGTGGAGCAGTTTCAAATTCACAATGCTGCCATGGCCCAGGCTAGGTCCCATTCCCATGGACCTCCACCTGGACCTCCACCTGGGTATTATGGGCAGCCACCCTATTAAGCCATGGGTGTGTGGGACATCTTTTCTCTTAACCCCCACTGTATTTACTTGTCCTTTGAGGTTTCAAACAATCCATTTTGTGTTGCTCTGGCAGGTTGTGTTTTGTATTTGCTCCCATATAGCTCCTTAGAGTTATGCTTAAGGCCACTAGCCAATGCCATAGGTCTATGTGGAGTTTATCTGGCCACTTATGGCTTTACCTATGTATTTGGTTGGTGCTCCTCCTGTTTGCAGACATGTTTGTGTGACATTATGGCCATGCCCAAATATCCCTGGGCACAGGCAATATTAATGACTGGACTAGGCTGGCCTTTGGACTGGGTGTCCTTGTTTGGTTGTGCCACTAACTTCCAGGTGTAGATGTGCTCGATGTTTGTTTTAATGTTATCCATTTGTTACCACAGATGTATGTGGACTGATTTCTGTTAACCACTATAATTTTTCATTTGCTAAGTAAAACAAACATTTCACTTCCAATACTTGTGGCGTTTTTAGTGGGAAGACTTTTTTAACAGCTTGGGCTAAACCAGATAATTTTGGTTGGAAGAGGTGTAACAATGCACAGCGAAAGCTAAGGAAACTACATGAAATACATTAGGCAACAATTAAGGTCGAAATGTTTTACTTAGAGGTAATGCCACATTAGGGCAAAACAACATATGTTTCCAAAAGGATAACACAGACATACAGAATGGTGAGACAGGGAAAAAAGTTAACTAAAATGCTGGCTGATCAGGTTGGCTCGAACAGATTGGCCAGACTCACTGGGGGGCCCCTCAAAATTCTCGGCTTCATCCTCGACGGCTGAAGAGGGCAGGCTGTCCACATAACGTGGGACACGTTCCATGATGGCAAAATTGTGCAAAACAGCACATGCCATTATAATGTCGATCACTTTCTTGGGATCATATTGCAGGGCCCCCCCAGTATGGTCAAGGCAACGAAAACGTGTCTTCAGCAGACCAAAGGCCCTCTCCACAACAGCCCGGGTCTTGCGATGCGCACGGTTATACGCTTCCTGAGAGGCATCCTGGGGCCGCAGCACAGGCGTCATGAGCCAGGGTAGAAGTGGGTACCCGGAATCACCTTAAACAGAGAATTAAATGTAATCAAAATTAAAAAGGCAACACAACCAACACCCAAAATTTCACAGATATCATAATGATGTAAGGTAAAGTGTTCCCCAAAAAATACAGGGCACATTAGGGCCCACAAAAATTGCACTAAGGTATCACCTAAATAAAAATGGCACTTCTATATACCAATTAATTAACAAACATCTGCACGGCCAAGGGTATTTGTATTTTACATATATTTGTAGTTTTCAGACATGTTACAATTAGGATGCTGCGGAGGGCCTATCCACATTTCTCTGGAAACTACAATGTATGCAGTTTAAGTCCACTTTGACATTTAACGACCAATAGTCCCAAAGGAGCCAAATGTCAAAGATCCCTAGCCACATTTCACTGGAAACTACAATGTATGCAGTTTAAGTCCACTTTGACATTTAAAGACCAATAGTCCCAAAGGAGCCAAAGGTCAAAAGATCCTTGGGTATAAACTCCAAACCAATATATTTAGGCACAAGGAACTTACAGACATCCTAACTAAAGGGAAAACATTCTGAAGGCCACAGCGAGACAAGGATTTTTAGGGTAAGTTCCTAATATATGAGCCAAGAAAAATGCAGTTGTACGCTTCTGTAAATTTATCCTTAAAAAACATATCAACAAATACAAGATTAATGCCACATTTAATAACACACAAATAGGACACACTTACCAAGCAGCCATGCCCCCGAAAATTCACCTGCCTCAAATCTCCGAAACAACCCAGATCGCCGGAGGATATAGGAGTCGTGGGACGATCCGGGGTAGCCGGCAAGGACACTCATAAACTGCATATCCGGACCAACCACGGCCTGGACATTAAGTGAGTGTCCCATTTTACGATTCCTTAAGGCAAAAACATACAAAAAGGGTAATTGATATTTGACCCAAACTAATAAATTAACCACAAAACATGTCTGCACTCTATTGGGAAAGACTAATGAAAAGCCGAGATAAAGCAGCTACACAAATGAGGGATAAACAAATATGCTGCCGCAAAGGAAAACAGGTTACATGACACGTTGGGCAACATAATAACCAATCTCAATACCTATATATATACTCGTCGGCTGCCCTAGGTACGAGTGCCACATGTGTGCAGTCAATTGCACCAATAACGTTGGGCATGTCGGCCACATTATAAAACCCAAGCTTAATGGCGTTTCTGGCTGCCATATCATCAGGAAAATAAATATATTTTTGAGTTATGGCAGCCATGCCTTCCAAAAATTTAGATAGTGCGCGGCTCAGCGTAGGCTGTGACATCCCCACGGAGAGGGCACCCAGCCTCTGGAACGAGCCGTTCGCCAAAAATTGCAGGCAGCCAAGCATCTTGGTCATACCTGAAATTGCATGCCCCTTCCTTGTGGTGCGGGCTAACCATGGCCGCAGCTCACTATATAATTTATGGAGGGAAGCGCGATTAAGCCTGGTCAGCTCGAACAGCTCAACATCATTCATGCTATCGATGTTCATGCGACGACGCAGGGGCAATCTGCTCTCAGACATCTCGATCAACTCAATGCCAAAAAGCATAAGCCCTTGATGTGCCACAAACTCGCTCCGCTCCATCCTACTCCCGAGGCCAAATAGCTGCCGGCAAACATTTCGTAAAGCAGCTCTTTAATGGGCTTCAAAACAATTAGCAATCACCTCTCTGAATTGGGCGCAAGCCCATGTGAAGGACGTAAAAAATAGGATCGGACGCAAATAATACGATTTGGACGGGAAAAACACACGAACTAACGCAAATTATACGATTCTCGTACGAAATGCGTATGTTCATATACGTCTATGCGCGAACGATCGTGCGAATACGAAATGGCCAAAAAAAACAGAAAAAATGACAAACACCCACCCAAACTTACGATTCTCGATACGAAATCACTTAACTTTTGCTCTTTGAATCGAGGGGATAGTGACAGCGCTCCCTATAAGAGACTTCCAGGTTACCCCTGTTTACATAGTGACAGCGCTCCCTATAGGAGACTTCCAATTTACCTCTGGATACATGGTGACAGCGCTCTCTATAGGAGACTTCCAGGTTACCTCTGTTTACATAGTGACAGCGCTCCCTATAGGAGATTTCCAGGTTACCTCTGTTTACATAGTAACAGCGCTCCCTATAGGAGATTTCCAGGTTACCTCTGTTTACATAGTGACAGCGCTCCCTATAGGAGACACCATACACACAATACTGTGTAAGTGTAAGGTGCTTTGTGTGTAATCATTACACAGTACACAAAGCACCAAACATTTACACAGTGTCTTATACTATAAGAGACACTATAAGATGTAAGTCACACTGTTCCCCAATGTATAATTATCTCCCATATCTCCCACTATTTTCCCATATACTATAAGAGACACTATAAGATGTAAGTCACACTGTTCCCCAATGTATAATTATCTCCCATATCTCCCACTATTTTCCCATATTCTGAATGAGGAAACTGCTGAAATCAGCGCTTTCCGGCATTGCATTCGCCTCCTATTGATTTCATTGTGAGTGCGGCGGATTTTGTGGAAGAGAGCTCCCGAGAATCTCGAGCTACCACACAATCCGCTGCAGCCTCCTATTAATTTAAATAAGAGGCGGAGAAATGACAGTTTCCGACACATGCTATGCCATGGTGAAATGTTATTTATTGGAATTAGTAATAAATATTTCTCAACATATAATTAAATATTGTTTTTGTGATTAATCGCTATGTTTAAATGATGTTTGATTTGTAGCAATGAGAATACATAATACATATCAGGTATTTACATTTCCAACCATAACTGGAGCAAAATTAAGATTTTGAAGTAGCCACCAAAATAATTGTTTGGTTTGGGGTCACCGCAACACGAGGAACTGTATTGCGGGGTCACGGCAACATAAGGAACTGTATTGCAGGTTCACCGCAACATGAGGAACTGTATTGCGGGGTCACAGCAACATGAGGAACTGTATTGCGGGGTCACGGAAACATGAGGAACTGTATTACGGGGTCACCGCAACATGAGGAACTGCATTGCGGGGTCACCGCAACATGAGGAACTGTATTACGGGGTCACGGCAACATGAGGAACTGTATTGCGGGGTCACGGCTACATGAGGAACTGTATTGCGGGTTCACCGCAACATGAGGAACTGTATTGCGGGGTTACGGCAACATGAGGAACTGTATTATGGGGTCACCGCAACATGAGGAACTGTATTACGGGTCACCGCAACATGAGGAACTGTATTACGGGGTCACCGCAACATGAGGAACTGCATTACGGGGTCACCGCAACATGAGGAACTGTATTGCGGGGTCACGACAACATGAGGAACTGTATTGCAGGGTCACGGCAACATGAGGAACTGTATTGCGAGGTCACGGCAACATGAGGAACTGTATTGCAGGGTCACGGCAACATAGGGAACTGTATTACGGGTCACCGCAACATGAGGAACTGTATTGCGGGGTCACGGCAACATGAGGAACTGTATTGCGGGGTCACAGCAACATGAGGAACTGTATTGTGGGGTCACAGCAACATGAGGAACTGTATTGCGGGGTCACGACAACATGAGGAACGGTATTGCAGGGTCACGGCAACATGAGGAACTGTATTGCGAGGTCACGGCAACATGAGGAACTGTATTGCAGGGTCACGGCAACATAGGGAACTGTATTACGGGGTCACGGCAACATGAGGAACTGTATTACGTGGTCACGGCAACATGAGGAACTGTATTGCTGGGTCACCGCAACATGAGGAACTGTATTGCGAGGTCACTGCAACATGAGGAACTGTATTGCGGGGTCACTGCAACATGAGGAACTGTAGTGGGGGGTCACCGCAACATGAGGAACTGTATTATGGGGTCACCGCAACATGAGGAACTGTATTGCGGGGTCACCGCAACATGAGGAACTGTATTGCGGGGTCACAGCAACATGAGGAACTGTATTGCGGGGTCACCGCAACATGAGGAACTGTATTGCGGGGTCAACGCAACATGAGGAGCTGTATTGCGGGGGCACGGCAACATGAGGAACTGTATTGCAGGGTCACCGCAACATGAGGAACTGAATTGCGGGGTCACAGCAACATGAGGAAATGTATTACGGGGTCACGACAGGATGAGGAACTGTATTATGGGGTCACGGCAACATGAGGAACTGTATTGCGGGGTCACGGCAACATGAGGAACTGTATTGCGGGGTCACGGCAACATGAGGAACTGTATTGCAGGGTCACCGCAACATAAGGAACTGTATTACGGGGTCACCGCAACATGAGGAACTGTATTACGGGGTCACTGCAACATGAGGAACTGTATTGCGGGGTCACTGCAACATGAGGAACTGTATTGTGGGGTCACGGCAACATGAGGAACTGTATTGCAGGGTCACAGCAACATGAAGAACTGTATTGCGGGGTCAAGGCAACATGAGGAACTGTATTGCGGGGGCACAGCAACATGAGGAACTGTATTGCGGGGTCACGGCAACATGAGGAATTGTATTGCGGGGTCACGACAACTTGAGGAACTGTATTGCAGGGTCACGGCAACATGAGGAACTGTATTGCGAGGTCACGGCAACATGAGGAACTGTATTGCAGGGTCACTGCAACATGAGGAATTGTATTACAGGGTCACGGCAACATGAGGAACTGTATTACGGGGTCACGGCAACATGAGGAACTGTATTGCCGGGTCACGACAACTTGAGGAACTGTATTGCAGGGTCACGGCAACATGAGGAACTGTATTGCGAGGTCACGGCAACATGAGGAACTGTATTGGAGGGTCACCGCAACATGAGGAACTGTAATGCGGGGTCACTGCAACATGAGGAACTGTATTGGGGGGTCACCGCAACATGAGGAACTGTATTACGGGGTCACGGCAACATGAGGAACTGTATTGCCGGGTCACGACAACTTGAGGAACTGTATTGCAGGGTCACGGCAACATGAGGAACTGTATTGCGAGGTCACGGCAACATGAGGAACTGTATTGCAGGGTCACGGCAACATGAGGAACTGTATTGCAGGGTCACCGCAACATGAGGAACTGTAATGCGGGGTCACTGCAACATGAGGAACTGTATTGGGGGGTCACCGCAACATGAGGAACTGTATTACGGGGTCACCGCAACATGAGGAACTTTATTGCGGGGTCACGGCAACATGAGGAACTGTATTGCGGGGTCACGACAACATGAGGAACTGTATTGCGGGGTCACCGCAACATGAGGAACTGTATTGCGGGGTCACCGCAACATGAGGAACTGTATTGCGGGGTCACAGCAACATGAGGAACTGTATTGCAGGGTCACCGCAACATGAGGAACTGAATTGCGGGGTCACAGCAACATGAGGAAATGTATTACGGGGTCACGGCAACATGAGGAAATGTATTACAGGGTCTCGGCAACATAAGGAACTGTATTACGGGGTCACGGCAACATGAGGAACTGTATTGCGGGGTCACGGCAACATGAGGAACTGTATTGCGAGGTCACGGCAACATGAGGAACTGTATTGCGGGGTCACGGCAACATGAGGAACTGTATTGCGGGGTCACAGCAACATGAGGAACTGTATTGCGGGGTCACTGCAACATGAGGAAATGTATTACGGGGTCACGGCAACATGAGGAAATGTATTACAGGGTCAAGGCAACATGAGGAACTGTATTACGGGGTCACGGCAACATGAGGAACTGTATTGCGGGGTCACGGCAACATGAGGAACTGTATTGCTGGGTAACGGCAACATGAGGAACTGTATTGCAGGGTCACAGCAACATGAAGAACTGTATTGCGGGGTCAAGGCAACATGAGGAACTGTATTGCGGGGGCACAGCAACATGAGGAACTGTATTGCGGGGTCACGGCAACATGAGGAATTGTATTGCGGGGTCACGACAACTTGAGGAACTGTATTGCAGGGTCACGGCAACATGAGGAACTGTATTGCGAGGTCACGGCAACATGAGGAACTGTATTGCAGGGTCACTGCAACATGAGGAATTGTATTACAGGGTCACGGCAACATGAGGAACTGTATTACGGGGTCACGGCAACATGAGGAACTGTATTGCCGGGTCACGACAACTTGAGGAACTGTATTGCAGGGTCACGGCAACATGAGGAACTGTATTGCGAGGTCACGGCAACATGAGGAACTGTATTGCAGGGTCACGGCAACATGAGGAACTGTATTGCAGGGTCACCGCAACATGAGGAACTGTAATGCGGGGTCACTGCAACATGAGGAACTGTATTGGGGGGTCACCGCAACATGAGGAACTGTATTACGGGGTCACCGCAACATGAGGAACTTTATTGCGGGGTCACGGCAACATGAGGAACTGTATTGCGGGGTCACGACAACATGAGGAACTGTATTGCGGGGTCACCGCAACATGAGGAACTGTATTGCGGGGTCACCGCAACATGAGGAACTGTATTGCGGGGTCACAGCAACATGAGGAACTGTATTGCAGGGTCACCGCAACATGAGGAACTGAATTGCGGGGTCACAGCAACATGAGGAAATGTATTACGGGGTCACGGCAACATGAGGAAATGTATTACAGGGTCTCGGCAACATAAGGAACTGTATTACGGGGTCACGGCAACATGAGGAACTGTATTGCGGGGTCACGGCAACATGAGGAACTGTATTGCGAGGTCACGGCAACATGAGGAACTGTATTGCGGGGTCACGGCAACATGAGGAACTGTATTGCGGGGTCACAGCAACATGAGGAACTGTATTGCGGGGTCACTGCAACATGAGGAACTGTATTGCAGGGTCACTGCAACATGAGGAAATGTATCGCGGGGTCACGGCAACATGAGAAACTGTATTGCGGGGTCACGGCAACATGAGGAACGGTATTGCGGGGTCAAGGCAACATGAGGAACTGAATTGCGGGGGGGAACAGCAACTTGAGGAACTGTATTGCGGGGTCACGGCAACATGAGGAACTGTATTGCGGGGTCACGACAACTTGAGGAACTGTATTGCAGGGTCACGGCAACATGAGGAACTGTATTGCGGGGTCACCGCAACATGAGGAACTGTATTGCTGGGTCACGGCAACATGAGGAACTGTATTACGGGGTCACGGCAACATGAGGAACTGTATTGGGGGGTCACCGTAACATGAGGAACTGTATTGCGGGGTCACGGCAACATGAGGAACTGTATTGCAGGGTCACGGCAACATGAGGAACTGTATTGCGGGGTCACCGCAACTTGCGGAACTGTATTGCGGGGTCACGGCAACATGAGGAACGGTATTGCGGGGTCACCGCAACATGAGGAACTGTATTGCGGGGTAACGGCAACATGAGGAACTGTATTGCAGGGTCACCGCAACATGAGGAACTGAATTGCGGGATCACAGCAACATGAGGAAATGTATTACGGGGTCACGGCAACATGAGGAAATGTATTACAGGGTCAAGGCAACATGAGGAACTGTATTACGGGGTCACGGCAACATGAGGAACTGTATTGCGGGGTCACGGCAACATGAGGAACTGTATTGCTGGGTAACGGCAACATGAGGAACTGTATTGCAGGGTCACCGCAACATGAGCAACTGAATTGCGGGGTCACAGCAACATGAGGAAATGTATTACGGGGTCACGGCAACATGATGAAATGTATTACAGGGTCACGGCAACATAAGGAACTGTATTACGGGGTCACGGCAACATGAGGAACTGTATTGCGGGGTCACGGCAACATGAGGAACTGTATTGCGGGGTCACGGCAACATGAGGAACTGTATTGCGGGGTCACGGCAACATGAGGAACTGTATTGCGGGGTCACAGCAACATGAGGAACTGTATTGTGGGGTCACAGCAACATAAGGAACTGTATTGCGGGGTCACTGCAACATGAGGAACTGTATTGCGGGGTCACGGATACATGAGGAACTGTATTGCGGGGTCACGGCAACATGAGGAACTGTATTGCGGGGTCAAGGCAACATGAGGAACTGAATTGCGGGTGCACAGCAACATGAGGAACTGTATTGCGGGGTCACGGCAACATGAGGAACTGTATTGCGGGGTCACGACAGCTTGAGGAACTGTATTGCAGGGTCACGACAACATGAGGAACTGTATTGCGGGGTCACGGGAACATGAGGAACTGTATTGCAGGGTCACCGCAACATGAGGAACTGTATTACGGGGTCACGACAACATGAGGAACTGTATTACGGGGTCACGGCAACATGAGGAACTGTATTGCAGGGTCACGGCAACATGAGGAACTGTATTACGGGGTCACGGCAACATGAGGAACTGTATTACGGGGTCACGGCAACATGAGAAACTGTATTGCCGGGTCACGGCAACATGAGGAACTGTATTGCAGGGTCACCGCAACATGAGGAACTGTATTGCGGGGTCACTGCAACATGAGGAACTGTATTACGGGGTCACCGCAACATGAGGAACTGTATTGCCTGGTCACAGCAAAATGAGGAACTGTATTGGGGGGTCACCGCAACATGAGGAACTGTATTGCGGGGTCACTGCAACATGAGGAACTGTATTACGGGGTCACCGCAACATGAGGAACTGTATTGCCTGGTCACAGCAAAATGAGGAACTGTATTGGGGGGTCACCGCAACATGAGGAACTGTATTGCCTGGTCACAGCAAAATGAGGAACTGTATTGCGGGGTCACCGCAACACGAGGAACTGTATTGCAGGGTCACGGCAACATGAGGAACTGTATTGCGGGGTTACGGTATTGGAAAGGTTGAGAACCACTGAAATAGAGTCTCTTAATGAGGAATGCTGGCCCCTGCTGGTTGCACTGGGGAATAAACCTCCGTGTAATGCAACATGCAGTGAATATCAGCAAGAATATACAAGCTAAACAGAATGAATATATAAACCCCCAATGCGTACAGACAGGGGTTAAGACATCCCTCACAGTAACTGACAGGCTGGTGTCCTTGTTAGAAATCAATGCAATGTGATCACGTTTAGCATAGCTTCACATGACAGCAAATATAGAACATGAATACAAAAGCAGATGAAGTGAATACAGCAGGTGGAGAGAGAATCGCGCAAAACGGGAACGTTCGGGGGCGGCAAAGCCCCTTCCTCAGGTTATTCCGCAGTGCAACCAGCAGGGGCAGCATTCCTCATTCAGAGCCTCTATTATGATATACTGTGATTATGACGCATGTTTAATCATGTTGTGACATATAACATATGTGATACATATTCCTGAGATAAAAGACGGGTGGTGCAAGTGGACCCAAATTGGACTATACTAGTAAACCAAATCAGTAAGAGCATATATACATTTGCAATGTGCAGTGGAATACGCTGTAATTAGTAAAGGACTATCAGGCTGATTCATCACTAACGCCAGGTAGCGACAGATGAGCGTCTGTAGCGGCATTTCAGAGCGCCCGCTAGTAGTCGCTGTGCTCGTCCATGGGTCGCTAGTTTATAGCGACGGGCAGGCTGATTCATCACTAACGCCAGGTAGCGACAGATGAGCGTCTGTAGCGGCATTTCAGAGCGCCCGCTAGTAGTCGCTGTGCTCGCCCGTGGGTCGCTAGTTTATAGCGACGGGCAGGCTGATTCATCACTAACGCCAGGTAGCGACAGATGAGCGTCTGTAGCGGCATTTTCAGAGCGCCCGCTAGTAGTCGCTCTGCTCGTCCGTGGGTCGCTAGTTTATAGCGACGGGCAGACTGATTCATCACTAACGCCAGGTAGCGACAGATGAGCGTCTGTAGCGGCATTTTCAGAGCGCCCGCTAGTAGTCGCTGTGCTCGGCCGTGGGTCGCTACTTCATAGCGACGGGCAGGCTGATTCATCACTAACGCCAGGTAGCGACAGATGAGCGTCTGTAGCGGCATTTTCAGAGCGCCCGCTAGTAGTCGCTGTGCTCGCCCGTGGGTCGCTAGTTTATAGCGACGGGCAAGCTGATTCATCACTAACGCCAGGTAGCGACAGATGAGCGTCTGTAGCAGCATTTCAGAGCGCCCGCTAGTAGTCGCTGTGCTCGCCCGTGGGTCGCTAGTTTATAGCGACGGGCAGGCTGATTCATCACTAACGCCAGGTAGCGACAGATGAGCGTCTGTAGCGGCATTTCAGAGCGCCCGCTAGTAGTCGCTGTGCTCGGCTGTGGGTCGCTAGTTTATAGCGACGGCAGGCTGATTCATCACTAACGCCAGGTAGCGACAGATGAGCGTCTGTAGCGGCATTTCAGAGCGCCCGCTAGTAGTCGCTGTGCTCGGCCGTGGGTCGCTAGTTTATAGCAACGGGCAGGCTGATTCATCACTAACGCCAGGTAGCGACAGATGAGCGTTTGTGTCAGACATTTCAGAGCGCCCGCTAGTAGTCGCTGTGCTCGGCGGTGGCTCGCTAGTTTATAGCGACGGGCAGGCTGATTCATCACTAACGCCAGGTAGCGGCAGATCAGCGTCTGTAGCAGCATTTCAGAGCGCCCGCTAGTAGTCGCTGTGCTCGTCCGTGGGTCGCTAGTTTATAGCGACGGGCAGGCTGATTCATCACTAACGCCAGGTAGCGACAGATGAGCGTTTGTGTCAGACATTTCAGAGCGCCCGCTAGTAGTCGCTGTGCTCGGCGGTGGCTCGCTAGTTTATAGCGACGGGCAGGCTGATTCATCACTAACGCCAGGTAGCGACAGATGAGCGTCTGTAGCAGCATTTCAGAGCGCCCGCTAGTAGTCGCTGTGCTCGGCCGTGGGTCGCTAGTTTATAGCGACGAGCAGGCTGATTCATCACTAACGCCAGGTAGCGACAGATGAGCGTCTATAGCGGCATTTCAGAGCGCCCGCTAGTAGTCGCTGTGCTCGTCCGTGGGTCGCTAGTTTATAGCGACGGGCAGGCTGATTCATCACTAACGCCAGGTAGCGACAGATGAGCGTCTATAGCGGCATTTCAGAGCGCCCGCTAGTAGTCGCTGTGCTCGGCCGTGAGTCGCTAGTTTATAGCGACGGGCAGGCTGATTCATCACTAACGCCAGGTAGCGACAGATGAGCGTCTGTAGCGGCATTTTCAGAGCGCCCGCTAGTAGTCGCTGTGCTCGGCCGTGGGTCGCTAGTTTATAGCGACGGGCAGGCTGATTCATCACTAACGCCAGGTAGCGACAGATGAGCGTCTATAGCGGCATTTTCAGAGCGCCCGCTAGTAGTCGCTGTGCTCGGCCGTGGGTTGCTAGTTTATAGCGACGGGCAGGCTGATTCATCACTAACGCCAGGTAGCGACAGATGAGCGTCTATAGCGGCATTTTCAGAGCGCCCGCTAGTAGTCGCTGTGCTCGGCCGTGAGTCGCTACTTTATAGCGACTCAGTTGCTGTCCAGTAATGTTGAATACATTGTGACGAGTCGCTATTTTTACCACTACAGCGCTGTATGGGAGCGCATGTTAGCGACTGCTCATAGCGACCGACTCACACCATATTCAGCAAAAAAACAGCCTCACAAATCTCTGGCGCTAAAAAATGCTTCTCTGAAGCCCAGAGCGCCGGAGGCTGTGTGATTAAAGTCTGTTTTTCAGCATCTATCCACCAGTAACAAAGCGAAAACATATGGAATTACATTGTAACACTTTAATGGCAGAGCTGTGATGTCATTTCTGAGGAAATATATAAAAAATGAAAAAATTATGAAAAAAAACAGCTTATTCAATGTCAGGAGAGGTCACAGAATTATTTGTGATTTTTTGAAAAAAAAAAAACAAGAGAAGAAAAGGATCGTCCATTGAAATGTATGGGAGAGCGACAGGTAGCGAGAGGTCATACCTGGCGCTGTGCAAGGCTGAACGCCGGCGCTGTTCACTGAGGCTGTGAAAATGATGAATCAGATGCTACATGGCGCTATCCCAGTCACTCAACAGATTCCGCTTGATAAATGTGTAAGCGTTCACCAGTCGCTACCTGTCGCTACCTGTCATTAGCCAGCCGCTACCTGACGCTATCACTTCTTAAATAAGGGCCTATATCTCTTGTGCAAATAGAAGAATTTCCTGTAGCTGATTTATAAATAAAGTGCCAAAAAAACCTATATAAGGTGCCAACGTATTCTATTGCAAACAAAGTGCTCAAAGAGTGATAACAGCGTTTCCAACGCACAGCAAGATTGTATAAATATCAAAACATTTTACCACCAAGTAACATCTGTCCAGGTCCACTTGAAACAGCCGCTACCAACACCAACGCGTTGCGTGAAGAACCACTTCGTCAGGATAACATATGTGATACATGAGATAAATGTAATGTAGACGTGGATATTAAGCTCTTTCTATAATGACTGCTATTTGAATCATGCTATTCTGTAAATATATTTGATCTATAAATAATCTTTGCATAATTTAATCTCTAGTCTTGGTGTGCGTTCCTTACCCTACAAAACATAATAACAATACTCACCCATATAAGTGCTGTGCATGTGACGCGGCGCACTTCTTCCTGGCCGCACCTGGGTGACACTGAGGAGCAAAGGCCACTCGAGCACCCGCCCAGAGCCACTCCCTGTGCTCTCTGCACACAGCTTTATGACGGGCGGATTGCAAGTTCTTCTGCTGCAATAAACGGCCTCAGCTGCTCAGGAGGATTGTGCCGCTTCCTCTGCTATATAATGTAGTCTGCAGCGTACATACGTCTGTCCCCGTACTGCACCCGCTCCCTGTGCTCTCTACACACAGCTTTATCTCTCTCTCTCCCTTTTTTTCCATCTCCCTCTTTTCACTTTTCAGTAGCTTCCTGTCTTTTTACCTTCCACCCCTTTTCTTTTCCCTCCATAATATCTCTCATTGTTTCTTTTAATTTCCCCCTTTTCACTTCTCAGTCTCTTTCTATCTTTTTTTCCTTTTCTCTTATTTTCACAATCCCACCATCTTTCTCTCTCTCTCTCTCTTTCTCTTTCCTTTCATCTCTCTTTTTTCACTTCTCAGTAGCTTCCTGTCGTCCATCCTGTATCCCTTCCCTTCATAATATCTCTCATTGTTTCTCTGTCTCCCTCTCTTGTCACATTTCTTCGTTCCCTCTCTTTTCACCCTCTCAGTGTACTCTGCTGTCTAGCTCTCCTCTTTTATTTTCACATTCCCTTCATCTCTTTCTCTCTTTCTTTTCAGTTTCCTCTTTTCACAAGTCAATATCTTCCTCTCTTTTTATCTTCCATTTGCCTTTTATACAATCACTTTCTTTTTACCTTCTCTCGTATTTTCACATTCCCACCATTCTCTCATTGTTTCTCTATCTCTCTCTCTTGTCACATTCCTCCGTTCTCTCTCTTTTCACCTTCTTAGTAGCTTCCTGTCTTCCATCCTATTTCCTTTCCCTCCATAATATCTTATTGTTTCTCTATCTCTCTCTCTTGTCACATTCCTTTGTTCTCCCTCTTTTCACCTTCTCAGTGTGCTCTCTATCTCTTCTCTCTATTTCCCATATTCCCTCACCTTTCTCTTTCCTGCCCTTTATTTGCCCCATTCATTCATCCATCTCTCTGTCCCAACCATTCTGTGACATCACCACTGCCCTCTCCCTCCTCCTTCAATGTGCCTCCCGGCCAATCACAGAGCACGTTCCAGGGCATTGCAGGGGAAGATCATGGGCGCTGCTGATTAGTCCTAATTTTCCCAGGACAATCCCGATAGTTTCACAAGTGGTCACACGTCCCGCACCGCCCTCGCTCTCTTCCGCGCCGTCCTCGCTCTGTTCCGCGCCGTCCTCGCTCTGTTCCGCGCCGTCCTCGCTCTGTCCCGCGCCGCCCTTGCTCTGTCCCGTGCCGTCCTCACTCTGTCCCGCGCCGTCGCTCTGTCCCGTGCCGTCCTCGCTCTCTCCCGCGCCTCCCTCGCTCTGTCCCTCACCATCCTCGCTCTGTCCCTCAACATCTTCGCTCTGTCCCACGGCTCCCTCACTCTGTCCCGCACCATCCGCGCTCTGTCCCGCACCATCCTCGCTCTGTCCTGCACCATCCTCGCTCTGTCCCGCGCCGTCCTTGCTCTGTCCCGCGCCGTCCTCGCTCTCTCCCGCGCCTCCCTCGCTCTCTCCCGCGCCGTCCTCGCTTTGTCCTGCGCCGTCCTCGCTCTCTCCCGCACCGTGGTCGCTCTGTTACGCGCCAACCTCGCTTTGTCCCACGGCTCCCTCGCTCTGTCCCGCACCATCCTCGCTCTGTCCCGCACCGTCCTCGCTCTGTCCCGCGGCATCCTCGCTCTGTCCCGCGCCATCCTCGCTCTGTCCCGCGGCGTCCTCGCTCTGTCCCGCGGCGTCCTCGCTCTGTCCTGCGCCGTCCTCGCTCTCTCCCGTGCCGTCCTCTCTCTGTCCCGCGCCGTCCTCGCTTTGTTCCGCGCCGTCCTCGCTCTGTCCCGCGCCGTCCTCGCTCTGTCCCGCGCCATCCTCACTCTGTTCCGCGCCGCCCTCGCTCTGTCCCGCACCATCCTCGCTCTGTTCCGCGCCGTCCTCGCTCTGTCCCGCGCCGTCCTCGCTCTGTCCCGCGCCGTCCTCGCTCTGTCCCGCACCATCCTCGCTCTGTCCCGCACCATCCTCGCTCTGTCCCGCGCCGTCCTCTCTCTCTTCCGCGCCGTCCTCGCTCTATTCCGCGCCGTCCTCGCTCTGTCCCGCGCCGTCCTCACTCTATCCCGTGCCGTCCTCGCTCTCTTCCGCGCCGTCCTCGCTCTATTCCGCGCCGTCCTCGCTCTGTCCCTCACCATCCTCGCTCTGTCCCTCAACATCTTCGCTCTGTCCCACGGCTCCCTCGCTCTGTCCCGCACTATCCTCGCTCTGTCCCCCACCATCCTCGCTCTGTCACGCGCCATCCTCGCTCTCTCCCGCGCAGTCCTTGCTCTCTTCCGCGCCGTCCTCGCTCTGTCACGCGCCACCCTCGCTTTGTCCCACGGCTCCCTCGCTCTGTCCCGCACTATCCTCGCTCTCTCCCGCGCCGTCCTCGCTCTGTCCCACGCCGTCCTCGCTCTCTCCCGCGCCGTCCTCGCTCTGTCCCGCACCATCCTCGCTCTGTCCCGCACCGCTTTGTCCCACGGCTCCCTCGCTCTGTCCCGCACTATCCTCGCTCTCTCCCGCGCCGTCCTCGCTCTGTCCCGCACCATCCTCGCTCTGTCCCGCACCATCCTCGCTCTGTCCCGCGCCGTCCTCTCTCTCTTCCGCGCCGTCCTCGCTCTGTCCCGCGCCGTCCTCACTCTATCCCGTGCCGTCCTCGCTCTCTTCCGCGCCGTCCTCGCTCTATTCCGCGCCGTCCTCGCTCTGTCCCTCACCATCCTCGCTCTGTCCCTCAACATCTTCGCTCTGTCCCACGGCTCCCTCGCTCTGTCCCGCACTATCCTCGCTCTGTCCCCCACCATCCTCGCTCTGTCACGCGCCATCCTCGCTCTCTCCCGCGCAGTCCTTGCTCTCTTCCGCGCCGTCCTCGCTCTGTCACGCGCCACCCTCGCTTTGTCCCACGGCTCCTTCGCTCTGTCCCGCACTATCCTCGCTCTCTCCCGCGCCGTCCTCTCTCTGTCCCACGCCGTCCTCGCTCTCTCCCGCGCCGTCCTCGCTCTGTCCCGCACCATCCTCGCTCTGTCCCGCACCGTCCTCGCTCTGTCCCGCGGCATCCTCGCTCTGTCCCGCGGCGTCCTCGCTCTGTCCGGCGCCGTCCTCGCTCTCTCCCGTGCCGTCCTCTCTCTGTCCCGCGCCGTCCTCGCTTTGTTCCGCGCCGTCCTCGCTCTGTCCCGCGCCGTCCTCGCTCTGTCCCGCGCCATCCTCACTCTGTTCCGCGCCGCCCTCGCTCTGTCCCGCACCATCCTCGCTCTGTTCCGCGCCGTCCTCGCTCTGTCCCGCGCCACCCTCGCTCTGTCCCGCGCCGTCCTCGCTCTGTCCCGCGCCGTCCTCGCTCTGTCCCGCACCATCCTCGCTCTGTCCCGCGCTGTCCTCGCTCTCTTCCGCGCCGTCCTCGCTCTATTCCGCGCCGTCCTCGCTCTGTCCCGCGCCGTCCTCGCTCTATCCCGTGCCGTCCTCGCTCTATCCCGTGCCGTCCTCGCTCTCTTCCGCGCCGTCCTCGTTCTGTCCCTCACCATCCTCGCTCTGTCCCTCAACATCTTCGCTCTGTCCCACGGCTCCCTCGCTCTGTCCCGCACTATCCTCACTCTCTCCCGCGCCGCCCTCGCTCTGTCCCACACCATCCTCGCTCTGTCCCCCACCATCCTCGCTCTGTCACGCGCCACCCTCGCTTTGTCCCACGGCTCCCTCGCTCTGTCCCGCACTATCCTCGCTCTCTCTCGCGCCGTCCTCGCTCTGTCCCACGCCGTCCTCGCTCTCTCCCGCGCCGTCCTCGCTCTCTCCCGCACCGTCCTCGCTCTGTCCCGCGCCGTCCTTGCTCTGTCCCGCGTCGTCCTCGCTCTCTCCCGTGCCATCCTCGCTCTGTCCCGCAGCCTCCTTGCTTTCTCCCTCAGCATCCTCGCTCTGTCACGCGCCGCCCTCGCTCTGTCCCACGCTCCCTCGCTCTGTCCCACGCTCCCTCGCTCTGTCCCGCACCTTCCTCGCTCTGTCCCATGCCGTCCTCGCTCTGTCCCATGCCGTCCTCGCTCTGTCCCATGCCGTCCTCGCTCTGTCCTGCGCCATCCTCGCTCTGTCACGAGCCACCCTCGCTTTGTCCCACGGCTCCCTCGCTCTGTCCCGCACCATCCCTGCTCTCTCCCGCACCGTCCTCGCTCTGTCCCGCGCCGTCCTTGCTCTGTCCCGCGTCGTCCTCGCTCTCTCCCGTGCCGTCCTCGCTCTCTCCCGTGCCGTCCTCGCTCTGTCCCGCAGCCTCCTTGCTTTCTCCCTCAGCATCCTCGCTCTGTCACGCGCCGCCCTCGCTCTGTCCCACGCTCCCTCGCTCTGTCCCGCACCATCCCTGCTCTCTCCCGCGCCGCCCTCGTTCTGTCCCGCACCATCCTCGCTCTGTCCCGCGCCGTCCTTGCTCTGTCCTGCGCTGTCCTCATTCTCTCCCGCGCCTCCCTCGCTCTCTCCCGGGCCGTGCTCGCTCTGTCCTGCGCTATCCTCGCTCTCCCCCATGCAGTCCTTGCTCTCTTCCGCGCCGTCCTCGCTCTGTCACGCGCCACCCTCGCTTTGTCCCACGGCTCCCTCGCTCTGTCCCGCACTATCCTCGCTCTCTCCCGCGCCGCCCTCGCTCTGTCCCGCACCATCCTTGCTCTGTCCCCCACCATCCTCGCTCTGTCACGCGCCACCCTCGCTCTTTCCCACGGTTCCCTCGCTCTGTCCCGCACCATCCTCGCTCTGTCCCGCGCCGTCCTTGCTCTCTCCCGCGCCTCCCTCGCTCTCTCCCGCGCCTCCCTCGCTCTCTCCCGCGCCGTCCTCGCTCTGTCCCACGCCGTCCTCGCTCTCTCCCGCGCCGCCCTCGCTCTGTCCCGCACCGCCCTCGCTCTGTCCTGCGCTGTCCTCGCTCTGTCCTGCGCCGTCCTCGCTCTGTCCTGCGCCGTCCTCGCTCTGTCCCACGCCGTCCTCGCTCTGTCCCACGCCGTCCTCGCTCTGTCCCACGCCGTCCTCGCTCTGTCCCGCACCGTCCTCGCTCTGTCCCGCGCCGTCCTCGCTCTGTCCTGCGCCGTCCTCGCTCTGTCCTGCGCCGTCCTCTCTGTCCTGCGCCGTCCTCGCTCTGTCCCACGCCGTCCTCGCTCTGTCCCGCGCCGTCCTCGCTCTGTCCCGCGCCGTCCTCGCTCTGTCCCGCGCCGTCCTCGCTCTGTCCCGCGCCGTCCTCGCTCTCTCCCGCACCGTCCTCGCTCTCTCCCGCACCGTCCTCGCTCTGTCCCGCACCGTCCTCGCTCTGTCCCGCGCCGTCGCTCTGTCCCGTGCCGTCCTCGCTCTCTCCCGCGCCTCCCTCGCTCTGTCCCTCACCATCCTCGCTCTGTCCCTCAACATCTTCGCTCTGTCCCACGGCTCCCTCACTCTGTCCCGCACCATCCGCGCTCTGTCCCGCACCATCCTCGCTCTGTCCTGCACCATCCTCGCTCTGTCCCGCGCCGTCCTTGCTCTGTCCCGCGCCGTCCTCGCTCTCTCCCGCGCCTCCCTCGCTCTCTCCCGCGCCGTCCTCGCTTTGTCCTGCGCCGTCCTCGCTCTCTCCCGCACCGTGGTCGCTCTGTTACGCGCCAACCTCGCTTTGTCCCACGGCTCCCTCGCTCTGTCCCGCACCATCCTCGCTCTGTCCCGCACCGTCCTCGCTCTGTCCCGCGCCATCCTCGCTCTGTCCCGCGCCATCCTCGCTCTGTCCCGCGGCGTCCTCGCTCTGTCCCGCGGCGTCCTCGCTCTGTCCTGCGCCGTCCTCGCTCTCTCCCGTGCCGTCCTCTCTCTGTCCCGCGCCGTCCTCGCTTTGTTCCGCGCCGTCCTCGCTCTGTCCCGCGCCGTCCTCGCTCTGTCCCGCGCCATCCTCACTCTGTTCCGCGCCGCCCTCGCTCTGTCCCGCACCATCCTCGCTCTGTTCCGCGCCGTCCTCGCTCTGTCCCGCGCCACCCTCGCTCTGTCCCGCGCCGTCCTCGCTCTGTCCCGTGCCGTCCTCGCTCTGTCCCGCACCATCCTCGCTCTGTCCCGCACCATCCTCGCTCTGTCCCGCGCCGTCCTCTCTCTCTTCCACGCCGTCCTCGCTCTATTCCGCGCCGTCCTCGCTCTGTCCCGCGCCGTCCTCACTCTATCCCGTGCCGTCCTCGCTCTCTTCCGCGCCGTCCTCGCTCTATTCCGCGCCGTCCTCGCTCTGTCCCTCACCATCCTCGCTCTGTCCCTCAACATCTTCGCTCTGTCCCACGGCTCCCTCGCTCTGTCCCGCACTATCCTCGCTCTGTCCCCCACCATCCTCGCTCTGTCACGCGCCATCCTCGCTCTCTCCCGCGCAGTCCTTGCTCTCTTCCGCGCCGTCCTCGCTCTGTCACGCGCCACCCTCGCTTTGTCCCACGGCTCCCTCGCTCTGTCCCGCACTGTCCTCGCTCTCTCCCGCGCCGTCCTCGCTCTGTCCCACGCCGTCCTCGCTCTCTCCCGCGCCGTCCTCGCTCTGTCCCGCACCATCCTCGCTCTGTCCCGCACCGTCCTCGCTCTGTCCCGCGGCATCCTCGCTCTGTCCCGCGACGTCCTCGCTCTGTCCTGCGCTGTCCTCGCTCTCTCCCGTGCCGTCCTCTCTCTGTCCCGCGCCGTCCTCGCTTTGTTCCGCGCCGTCCTCGCTCTGTCCCACGCCGTCCTCGCTCTCTCCCACGCCGTCCTTGCTCTGTCCCGCACCATCCTCGCTCTGTCCCGCACCGTCCTCGCTCTGTCCCGCGGCATCCTTGCTCTGTCCCGCGGCGTCCTCGCTCTGTCCTGCGCCGTCCTCGCTCTCTCCCGTGCCGTCCTCTCTCTGTCCCGCGCCGTCCTCGCTTTATTCCGCGCCGTCCTCGCTCTGTCCCGCGCCGTCCTCGCTCTGTCCCGCGCCGTCCTTGCTCTGTCCCGCGCCGTCCTCGCTCTCTCCCGCGCCTCCCTCGCTCTCTCCCGCGCCGTCCTCGCTTTGTCCTGCGCCGTCCTCGCTCTCTCCCGCACCGTGGTCGCTCTGTTATGCGCCAACCTCGCTTTGTCCCACGGCTCCCTCGCTCTGTCCCGCACCATCCTCGCTCTGTCCCGCACCGTCCTCGCTCTGTCCCGCGCCATCCTCGCTCTGTCCCGCGCCATCCTCGCTCTGTCCCGCGGCGTCCTCGCTCTGTCCCGCGGCGTCCTCGCTCTGTCCTGCGCCGTCCTCGCTCTCTCCCGTGCCGTCCTCTCTCTGTCCCGCGCCGTCCTCGCTTTGTTCCGCGCCGTCCTCGCTCTGTCCCGCGCCGTCCTCGCTCTGTCCCGCGCCATCCTCACTCTGTTCCGCGCCGCCCTCGCTCTGTCCCGCACCATCCTCGCTCTGTTCCGCGCCGTCCTCGCTCTGTCCCGCGCCACCCTCGCTCTGTCCCGCGCCGTCCTCGCTCTGTCCCGCGCCGTCCTCGCTCTGTCCCGCACCATCCTCGCTCTGTCCCGCACCATCCTCGCTCTGTCCCGCGCCGTCCTCTCTCTCTTCCGCGCCGTCCTCGCTCTATTCCGCGCCGTCCTCGCTCTGTCCCGCGCCGTCCTCACTCTATCCCGTGCCGTCCTCGCTCTCTTCCGCGCCGTCCTCGCTCTATTCCGCGCCGTCCTCGCTCTGTCCCTCACCATCCTCGCTCTGTCCCTCAACATCTTCGCTCTGTCCCACGGCTCCCTCGCTCTGTCCCGCACTATCCTCGCTCTGTCCCCCACCATCCTCGCTCTGTCACGCGCCATCCTCGCTCTCTCCCGCGCAGTCCTTGCTCTCTTCCGCGCCGTCCTCGCTCTGTCACGCGCCACCCTCGCTTTGTCCCACGGCTCCCTCGCTCTGTCCCGCACTGTCCTCGCTCTCTCCCGCGCCGTCCTCGCTCTGTCCCACGCCGTCCTCGCTCTCTCCCGCGCCGTCCTCGCTCTGTCCCGCACCATCCTCGCTCTGTCCCGCACCGTCCTCGCTCTGTCCCGCGGCATCCTCGCTCTGTCCCGCGGCGTCCTCGCTCTGTCCTGCGCCGTCCTCGCTCTCTCCCGTGCCGTCCTCTCTCTGTCCCGCGCCGTCCTCGCTTTGTTCCGCGCCGTCCTCGCTCTGTCCCACGCCGTCCTCGCTCTCTCCCACGCCGTCCTCGCTCTGTCCCGCACCATCCTCGCTCTGTCCCGCACCGTCCTCGCTCTGTCCCGCGGCATCCTCGCTCTGTCCCGCGGCGTCCTCGCTCTGTCCTGCGCCGTCCTCGCTCTCTCCCGTGCCGTCCTCTCTCTGTCCCGCGCCGTCCTCGCTTTGTTCCGCGCCGTCCTCGCTCTGTCCCGCGCCGTCCTCGCTCTGTCCCGCGCCATCCTCACTCTGTTCCGCGCCGCCCTCGCTCTGTCCCGCACCATCCTCGCTCTGTTCCGCGCCGTCCTCGCTCTGTCCCGCGCCACCCTCGCTCTGTCCCGCGCCGTCCTCGCTCTGTCCCGCGCCGTCCTCGCTCTGTCCCGCACCATCCTCGCTCTGTTCCGCGCTGTCCTCGCTCTCTTCCGCGCCGTCCTCGCTCTATTCCGCGCCGTCCTCGCTCTGTCCCGCGCCGTCCTCGCTCTATCCCGTGCCGTCCTCGCTCTATCCCGTGCCGTCCTCGCTCTCTTCCGCGCCGTCCTCGCTCTGTCCCTCACCATCCTCGCTCTGTCCCTCAACATCTTCGCTCTGTCCCACGGCTCCCTCGCTCTGTCCCGCACTATCCTCGCTCTCTCCCGCGCCGCCCTCGCTCTGTCCCACACCATCCTCGCTCTGTCCCTCAACATCTTCGCTCTGTCCCACGGCTCCCTCGCTCTGTCCCGCACTATCCTCGCTCTATTCCGCGCCGTCCTCGCTCTGTCCCGCGCCGTCCTCGCTCTATCCCGTGCCGTCCTCGCTCTATCCCGTGCCGTCCTCGCTCTCTTCCGCGCCGTCCTCGCTCTGTCCCTCACCATCCTCGCTCTGTCCCTCAACATCTTCGCTCTGTCCCACGGCTCCCTCGCTCTGTCCCGCACTATCCTCGCTCTCTCCCGCGCCACCCTCGCTCTGTCCCGCGCCGTCCTCGCTCTGTCCCGCGCCGTCCTCGCTCTGTCCCGCACCATCCTCGCTCTGTTCCGCGCTGTCCTCGCTCTCTTCCGCGCCGTCCTCGCTCTATTCCGCGCCGTCCTCGCTCTGTCCCGCGCCGTCCTCGCTCTATCCCGTGCCGTCCTCGCTCTATCCCGTGCCGTCCTCGCTCTCTTCCGCGCCGTCCTCGCTCTGTCCCTCACCATCCTCGCTCTGTCCCTCAACATCTTCGCTCTGTCCCACGGCTCCCTCGCTCTGTCCCGCACTATCCTCGCTCTCTCCCGCGCCGCCCTCGCTCTGTCCCACACCATCCTCGCTCTGTCCCCCACCATCCTCGCTCTGTCACGCGCCACCCTCGCTTTGTCCCACGGCTCCCTCGCTCTGTCCCGCACTATCCTCGCTCTCTCCCGCGCCGTCCTCGCTCTGTCCCACGCCGTCCTCGCTCTCTCCCGCGCCGTCCTCGCTCTCTCCCGCACCGTCCTCGCTTTGTCCCGCGCCGTCCTTGCTCTGTCCCGCGTCGTCCTCGCTCTCTCCCGTGCCGTCCTCGCTCTGTCCCGCAGCCTCCTTGCTTTCTCCCTCAGCATCCTTGCTCTGTCACGCGCCGCCCTCGCTCTGTCCCACGCTCCCTCGCTCTGTCCCACGCTCCCTCGCTCTGTCCCGCACCTTCCTCGCTCTGTCCCATGCCGTCCTCGCTCTGTCCCATGCCGTCCTCGCTCTGTCCCATGCCGTCCTCGCTCTGTCCTGCGCCATCCTCGCTCTGTCACGAGCCACCCTCGCTTTGTCCCACGGCTCCCTCGCTCTGTCCCGCACCATCCCTGCTCTCTCCCGCACCGTCCTCGCTCTGTCCCGCGCCGTCCTTGCTCTGTCCCGCGTCGTCCTCGCTCTCTCCCGTGCCGTCCTCGCTCTCTCCCGTGCCGTCCTCGCTCTGTCCCGCAGCCTCCTTGCTTTCTCCCTCAGCATCCTCGCTCTGTCACGCGCCGCCCTCGCTCTGTCCCACGCTCCCTCGCTCTGTCCCGCACCATCCCTGCTCTCTCCCGCGCCGCCCTCGTTCTGTCCCGCACCATCCTCGCTCTGTCCCGCGCCGTCCTTGCTCTGTCCTGCGCTGTCCTCATTCTCTCCCGCGCCTCCCTCGCTCTCTCCCGGGCCGTGCTCGCTCTGTCCTGCGCTATCCTCGCTCTCCCCCGTGCAGTCCTTGCTCTCTTCCGCGCCGTCCTCGCTCTGTCACGCGCCACCCTCGCTTTGTCCCACGGCTCCCTCGCTCTGTCCCACACTATCCTCGCTCTCTCCCGCGCCGCCCTCGCTCTGTCCCGCACCATCCTTGCTCTGTCCCCCACCATCCTCGCTCTGTCACGCGCCACCCTCGCTCTTTCCCACGGCTCCCTCGCTCTGTCCCGCACCATCCTCGCTCTGTCCCGCGCCGTCCTTGCTCTCTCCCGCGCCGTCCTCATTCTCTCCCGCGCCTCCCTCGCTCTCTCCTGCGCCGTCCTCGCTCTGTCCCACGCCGTCCTCGCTCTCTCCCGCGCCGCCCTCGCTCTGTCCCGCACCGCCCTCGCTCTGTCCTGCGCTGTCCTCGCTCTGTCCTGCGCCGTCCTCGCTCTGTCCTGCGCCGTCCTCGCTCTGTCCCACGTCGTCCTCGCTCTGTCCCACGCCGTCCTCGCTCTGTCCCACGCCGTCCTCGCTCTGTCCCGCGCCGTCCTCGCTCTGTCCCGCGCCGTCCTCGCTCTGTCCTGCGCCGTCCTCGCTCTGTCCTGCGCCGTCCTCGCTCTGTCCCGCGCCGTCCTCGCTCTGTCCCACGCCGTCCTCGCTCTGTCCCGCGCCGTCCTCGCTCTGTCCCGCGCCGTCCTCGCTCTGTCCCGCGCCGTCCTCGCTCTGTCCCGCGCCGTCCTCGCTCTCTCCCGCACCGTCCTCGCTCTGTCCCGCACCGTCCTCGCTCTGTCCCGCGCCGTCCTCGCTCTGTCCCGCGCCGTCCTCGCTCTGTCCTGCGCCGTCCTCGCTCTGTCCTGCGCCGTCCTCACTCTGTCCCGCGCCGTCCTCACACTGTCCCGTGATGTCCTCTCTCTGTCCCGTGATGTCCTCTCTCTGTCCCACGCAGTCCTCTCTCTCTCCCGCGCCGTCCTCGCTCTGTCCCGCGCCGTCCTCACACTGTCCCCTGATGTCCTCTCTCTGTCCCACGCAGTCCTCTCTCTCTCCCGCGCCGTCCTCTCTCTCTCCCGCGCCGTCCTCTCTCTCTCCCGCGCCGTCCTCGCTCTGTCCTGCGCCGTCCTCGCTCTGTCCCGCGCCGTCCTCACACTGTCCCCTGATGTCCTCTCTCTGTCCCACGCAGTCCTCTCTCTCTCCCGCGCCGTCCTCTCTCTCTCCCGCGCCGTCCTCTCTCTCTCCCGCGCCGTCCTCTCTCTGTCCCACGCCATCCTCGCTCTCTCCCGCGCCGTCCTTGCAGAGTGCACAGGAGGCTGCAGCAATGACACAACAGCAGAGTGCACAGGAGGCTGCAGCAATGACACAACAGCAGAGAGCACAGGAGGCTGCAGCAGTGACACAACAGCAGAGTGCACAGGAGGCTGCAGCAATGACACAACAGCAGAGTGCACAGGAGGCTGCAGCAATGACACAACAGCAGAGTGCACAGGAGGCTGCAGCAGTGACACAACAGCAGAGTGCACAGGAGGCTGCAGCAGTGACACAACAGCAGAGAGCACAGGAGGCTGCAGCAGTGACACAACAACAGAGAGCACAGGAGGCTGCAGCAGTGACACAACAGCAGAGCGCACAGGAGGCTGCAGCAATGACACAACAGCAGAGTGCACAGGAGGCTGCAGCAGTGACACAACAGCAGAGAGCACAGGAGGCTGCAGCAGTGACACAACAGCAGAGTGCACAGGAGGCTGCAGCAATGACACAACAGCAGAGTGCACAGGAGGCTGCAGCAGTGACACAACAGCAGAGTGCACAGGAGGCTGCAGCAGTGACACAACAGCAGAGAGCACAGGAGGCTGCAGCAGTGACACAACAGCAGAGCGCACAGGAGGCTGCAGCAATGACACAACAGCAGAGAGCACAGGAGGCTGCAGCAGTGACACAACAGCAGAGAGCACAGGAGGCTGCAGCAATGACACAACAGCAGAGAGCACAGGAGGCTGCAGCAGTGACACAACAGCAGAGAGCACAGGAGGCTGCAGCAGTGACACAACAGCAGAGAGCACAGGAGGCTGCAGCAGTGACACAACAGCAGAGAGCACAGGAGGCTGCAGCAGTGACACAACAGCAGAGTGCACAGGAGGCTGCAGCAGTGACACAACAGCAGAGCGCACAGGAGGCTGCAGCAATGACACAACAGCAGAGTGCACAGGAGGCTGCAGCAGTGACACAACAGCAGAGAGCACAGGAGGCTGCAGCAGTGACACAACAGCAGAGAGCACAGGAGGCTGCAGCAATGACACAACAGCAGAGTGCACAGGAGGCTGCAGCAGTGACACAACAGCAGAGAGCACAGGAGGCTGCAGCAATGACACAACAGCAGAGAGCACAGGAGGCTGCAGCAATGACACAACAGCAGAGTGCACAGGAGGCTGCAGCAATGACACAACAGCAGAGTGCACAGGAGGCTGCAGCAGTGACACAACAGCAGAGCGCACAGGAGGCTGCAGCAGTGACACAACAGCAGAGCGCACAGGAGGCTGCAGCAATGACAACAGCAGAGCGCACAGGAGGCTGCAGCAGTGACACAACAGCAGAGTGCACAGGAGGCTGCAGCAATGACACAACAGCAGAGAGCACAGGAGGCTGCAGCAGTGACACAACAGCAGAGAGCACAGGAGGCTGCATCAGTGACACAACAGCAGAGAGCACAGGAGGCTGCAGCAATGACACAACAGCAGAGAGCACAGGAGGCTGCAGCAGTGACACAACAGCAGAGAGCACAGGAGGCTGCATCAGTGACACAACAGCAGAGTGCACAGGAGGCTGCAGCAGTGACACAACAGCAGAGAGCACAGGAGGCTGCAGCAATGACACAACAGCAGAGAGCACAGGAGGCTGCATCAGTGACACAACAGCAGAGTGCACAGGAGGCTGCAGCAGTGACACAACAGCAGAGTGCACAGGAGGCTGCAGCAGTGACACAACAGCAGAGAGCACAGGAGGCTGCATCAGTGACACAACAGCAGAGTGCACAGGAGGCTGCATCAGTGACACAACAGCAGAGTGCACAGGAGGCTGCAGCAGTGACACAACAGCAGAGTGCACAGGAGGCTGCAGCAGTGACACAACAGCAGAGTGCACAGGAGGCTGCAGCAGTGACACAACAGCAGAGAGCACAGGAGGCTGCATCAGTGACACAACAGCAGAGTGCACAGGAGGCTGCAGCAGTGACACAACAGCAGAGTGCACAGGAGGCTGCAGCAGTGACACAACAGCAGAGAGCACAGGAGGCTGCATCAGTGACACAACAGCAGAGAGCACAGGAGGCTGCAGCAGTGACACAACAGCAGAGAGCACAGGAGGCTGCAGCAGTGACACAACAGCAGAGTGCACAGGAGGCTGCAGCAGTGACACAACAGCACAGTGCACAGGAGGCTGCAGCAATGACAACAGCAGAGAGCACAGGAGGCTGCATCAGTGACACAACAGCAGAGAGCACAGGAGGCTGCAGCAGTGACACAACAGCAGAGTGCACAGGAGGCTGCATCAGTGACACAACAGCAGAGTGCACAGGAGGCTGCAGCAATGACACAACAGCAGAGAGCACAGGAGGCTGCAGCAGTGACACAACAGCAGAGTGCACAGGAGGCTGCAGCAGTGACACAACAGCACAGTGCACAGGAGGCTGCAGCAATGACAACAGCAGAGAGCACAGGAGGCTGCATCAGTGACACAACAGCAGAGAGCACAGGAGGCTGCAGCAGTGACACAACAGCAGAGAGCACAGGAGGCTGCAGCAATGACACAACAGCAGAGTGCACAGGAGGCTGCATCAGTGACACAACAGCAGAGTGCACAGGAGGCTGCAGCAATGACACAACAGCAGAGTGCACAGGAGGCTGCAGCAGTGACACAACAGCAGAGAGCACAGGAGGCTGCAGCAGTGACACAACAGCAGAGAGCACAGGAGGCTGCAGCAGTGACAACAGCAGAGAGCACAGGAGGCTGCAGCAGTGACAACAGCAGAGAGCACAGGAGGCTGCAGCAATGACACAACAGCAGAGAGCACAGGAGGTTGCAGCAGTGACACAACAGCAGAGAGCACAGGAGGCTGCAGCAGTGACACAACAGCAGAGTGCACAGGAGGCTGCAGCAATGACAACAGCAGAGAGCACAGAAGGCTGCAGCAGTGACACAACAGCAGAGAGCACAGGAGGCTGCAGCAGTGACACAACAGCAGAGAGCACAGGAGGCTGCAGCAGTGACAACAGCAGAGTGCACAGGAGGCTGCAGCAATGACACAACAGCAGAGAGCACAGGAGGCTGCAGCAATGACACAACAGCAGAGAGCACAGGAGGCTGCAGCAGTGACAACAGCAGAGAGCACAGGAGGCTGCAGCAATGACACAACAGCAGAGAGCACAGGAGGCTGCAGCAATGACACAACAGCAGAGAGCACAGGAGGCTGCAGCAGTGACAACAGCAGAGAGCACAGGAGGCTGCAGCAATGACACAACAGCAGAGAGCACAGGAGGCTGCAGCAATGACACAACAGCAGAGAGCACAGGAGGCTGCAGCAGTGACACAACAGCAGAGAGCACAGGAGGCTGCAGCAATGACAACAGCAGAGCGCACAGGAGGCTGCAGCAGTGACACAACAGCAGAGCGCACAGGAGGCTGCAGCAGTGACACAGCAACAGAGAGCACAGGAGGCTGCAGCAATGACAACAGCAGAGAGCACAGGAGGCTGCAGCAATGACACAACAGCAGAGTGCACAGGAGGCTGCAGCAGTGACAACAGCAGAGAGCACAGGAGGCTGCAGCAATGACACAACAGCAGAGAGCACAGGAGGCTGCAGCAGTGACACAACAGCAGAGAGCACAGGAGGCTGCAGCAGTGACACAACAGCAGAGAGCACAGGAGGCTGCAGCAGTGACACAACAGCAGAGAGCACAGGAGGCTGCAGCAATGACACAACAGCAGAATGCACAGGAGGCTGCAGCAATGACACAACAGCAGAGAGCACAGGAGGCTGCAGCAATGACACAACAGCAGAGAGCACAGGAGGCTGCAGCAATGACACAACAGCAGAGCGCACAGGAGGCTGCAGCAGTGACACAACAGCAGAGCGCACAGGAGGCTGCAGCAGTGACAACAGCAGAGAGCACAGGAGGCTGCAGCAGTGACACAACAGCAGAGAGCACAGGAGGCTGCAGCAGTGACTCCACAGCAGAGAGCACAGGAGGCTGCAGCAATGACAACAGCAGAGAGCACAGGAGGCTGCAGCAATGACAACAGCAGAGAGCACAGGAGGCTGCAGCAATGACAACAGCAGAGAGCACAGGAGGCTGCAGCAATGACACAACAGCAGAGCGCACAGGAGGCTGCAGCAATGACAACAGCAGAGTGCACAGGAGGCTGCAGCAATGACACAACAGCAGAGCGCACAGGAGGCTGCAGCAATGACAACAGCAGAGAGCACAGGAGGCTGCAGCAATGACACAACAGCAGAGAGCACAGGAGGCTGCAGCAGTGACACAACAGCAGAGTGCACAGGAGGCTGCAGCAGTGACACAACAGCAGAGAGCACAGGAGGCTGCAGCAGTCACACAACAGCAGAGAGCACAGGAGGCTGCAGCAATGACAACAGCAGAGAGCACAGGAGGCTGCAGCAATGACAACAGCAGAGAGCACAGGAGGCTGCAGCAATGACACAACAGCAGAGTGCACAGGAGGCTGCAGCAATGACAACAGCAGAGAGCACAGGAGGCTGCAGCAATGACAACAGCAGAGAGCACAGGAGGCTGCAGCAATGACAACAGCAGAGAGCACAGGAGGCTGCAGCAATGACACAACAGCAGAGAGCACAGGAGGCTGCAGCAATGACAACAGCAGAGCGCACAGGAGGCTGCAGCAATGACACAACAGCAGAGTGAACAGGAGGCTGCAGCAATGACACAACAGCAGAGAGCACAGGAGGCTGCAGCAATGACAACAGCAGAGAGCACAGGAGGCTGCAGCAATGACACAACAGCAGAGTGCACAGGAGGCTGCAGCAATGACAACAGCAGAGAGCACAGGAGGCTGCAGCAATGACAACAGCAGAGAGCACAGGAGGCTGCAGCAATGACAACAGCAGAGAGCACAGGAGGCTGCAGCAATGACACAACAGCAGAGAGCACAGGAGGCTGCAGCAATGACACAACAGCAGAGAGCACAGGAGGCTGCAGCAATGACAACAGCAGAGCGCACAGGAGGCTGCAGCAATGACACAACAGCAGAGAGCACAGGAGGCTGCAGCAATGACACAACAGCAGAGTGCACAGGAGGCTGCAGCAATGACACAACAGCAGAGAGCACAGGAGGCTGCAGCAATGACACAACAGCAGAGAGCACAGGAGGCTGCAGCAATGACACAACAGCAGAGAGCACAGGAGGCTGCAGCAATGACACAACAGCAGAGAGCACAGGAGGCTGCAGCAATGACAACAGCAGAGAGCACAGGAGGCTGCAGCAGTGACACAACAGCAGAGTGCACAGGAGGCTGCAGCAATGACACAACAGCAGAGTGCACAGGAGGCTGCAGCAATGACAACAGCAGAGAGCACAGGAGGCTGCAGCAATGACACAACAGCAGAGAGCACAGGAGGCTGCAGCAATGACACAACAGCAGAGTGCACAGGAGGCTGCAGCAATGACACAACAGCAGAGTGCACAGGAGGCTGCAGCAATGACACAACAGCAGAGTGCACAGGAGGCTGCAGCAGTGACACAACAGCAGAGAGCACAGGAGGCTGCAGCAGTGACACAACAGCAGAGAGCACAGGAGGCTGCAGCAATGACACAACAGCAGAGTGCACAGGAGGCTGCAGCAATGACACAACAGCAGAGTGCACAGGAGGCTGCAGCAATGACACAACAGCAGAGTGCACAGGAGGCTGCAGCAATGACACAACAGCAGAGTGCACAGGAGGCTGCAGCAGTGACACAACAGCAGAGAGCACAGGAGGCTGCAGCAATGACACAACAGCAGAGTGCACAGGAGGCTGCAGCAGTGACACAACAGCAGAGTGCACAGGAGGCTGCAGCAATGACACAACAGCAGAGTGCACAGGAGGCTGCAGCAATGACACAACAGCAGAGAGCACAGGAGGCTGCAGCAGTGACACAACAGCAGAGTGCACAGGAGGCTGCAGCAGTGACACAACAGCAGAGTGCACAGGAGGCTGCAGCAATGACACAACAGCAGAGTGCACAGGAGGCTGCAGCAATGACACAACAGCAGAGAGCACAGGAGGCTGCAGCAATGACACAACAGCAGAGTGCACAGGAGGCTGCAGCAATGACACAACAGCAGAGAGCACAGGAGGCTGCAGCAATGACACAACAGCAGAGTGCACAGGAGGCTGCAGCAATGACACAACAGCAGAGTGCACAGGAGGCTGCAGCAGTGACACAACAGCAGAGTGCACAGGAGGCTGCAGCAATGACACAACAGCAGAGAGCACAGGAGGCTGCAGCAGTGACACAACAGCAGAGAGCACAGGAGGCTGCAGCAGTGACAACAGCAGAGAGCACAGGAGGCTGCAGCAGTGACAACAGCAGAGTGCACAGGAGGCTGCAGCAATGACACAACAGCAGAGAGCACAGGAGGCTGCAGCAGTGACAACAGCAGAGAGCACAGGAGGCTGCAGCAGTGACACAACAGCAGAGAGCACAGGAGGCTGCAGCAGTGACACAACAGCAGAGAGCACAGGAGGCTGCAGCAATGACACAACAGCAGAGTGCACAGGAGGCTGCAGCAATGACACAACAGCAGAGTGCACAGGAGGCTGCAGCAGTGACACAACAGCAGAGTGCACAGGAGGCTGCAGCAGTGACACAACAGCAGAGAGCACAGGAGGCTGCAGCAGTGACAACAGCAGAGAGCACAGGAGGCTGCAGCAATGACACAACAGCAGAGAGCACAGGAGGCTGCAGCAATGACACAACAGCAGAGAGCACAGGAGGCTGCAGCAGTGACACAACAGCAGAGTGCACAGGAGGCTGCAGCAGTGACACAACAGCAGAGTGCACAGGAGGCTGCAGCAATGACAACAGCAGAGAGCACAGGAGGCTGCAGCAGTGACACAACAGCAGAGAGCACAGGAGGCTGCAGCAATGACACAACAGCAGAATGCACAGGAGGCTGCAGCAATGACACAACAGCAGAGTGCACAGGAGGCTGCAGCAATGACACAACAGCAGAATGCACAGGAGGCTGCAGCAATGACACAACAGCAGAGCGCACAGGAGGCTGCAGCAATGACACAACAGCAGAGAGCACAGGAGGCTGCAGCAGTGACACAACAGCAGAGAGCACAGGAGGCTGCAGCAGTGACACAACAGCAGAGTGCACAGGAGGCTGCAGCAATGACACAACAGCAGAATGCACAGGAGGCTGCAGCAATGACACAACAGCAGAGTGCACAGGAGGCTGCAGCAATGACACAACAGCAGAGTGCACAGGAGGCTGCAGCAATGACACAACAGCAGAGAGCACAGGAGGCTGCAGCAGTGACACAACAGCAGAGAGCACAGGAGGCTGCAGCAGTGACACAACAGCAGAGTGCACAGGAGGCTGCAGCAGTGACACAACAGCAGAGTGCACAGGAGGCTGCAGCAGTGACACAACAGCAGAGAGCACAGGAGGCTGCAGCAATGACACAACAGCAGAATGCACAGGAGGCTGCAGCAATGACACAACAGCAGAGAGCACAGGAGGCTGCAGCAGTGACACAACAGCAGAGAGCACAGGAGGCTGCAGCAATGACACAACAGCAGAATGCACAGGAGGCTGCAGCAATGACACAACAGCAGAGTGCACAGGAGGCTGCAGCAATGACACAACAGCAGAGAGCACAGGAGGCTGCAGCAGTGACACAACAGCAGAGTGCACAGGAGGCTGCAGCAATGACACAACAGCAGAGTGCACAGGAGGCTGCAGCAATGACACAACAGCAGAGAGCACAGGAGGCTGCAGCAGTGACACAACAGCAGAGAGCACAGGAGGCTGCAGCAATGACAACAGCAGAGTGCACAGGAGGCTGCAGCAATGACAACAGCAGAGAGCACAGGAGGCTGCAGCAGTGACACAACAGCAGAGTGCACAGGAGGCTGCAGCAATGACAACAGCAGAGAGCACAGGAGGCTGCAGCAGTGACACAACAACAGAGAGCACAGGAGGCTGCAGCAATGACACAACAGCAGAATGCACAGGAGGCTGCAGCAATGACACAACAGCAGAATGCACAGGAGGCTGCAGCAATGACACAACAGCAGAGTGCACAGGAGGCTGCAGCAATGACACAACAGCAGAGAGCACAGGAGGCTGCAGCAGTGACACAACAGCAGAGTGCACAGGAGGCTGCAGCAGTGACACAACAGCAGAGAGCACAGGAGGCTGCAGCAGTGACACAACAGCAGAGAGCACAGGAGGCTGCAGCAGTGACACAACAGCAGAGAGCACAGGAGGCTGCAGCAGTGACACAACAGCAGAGAGCACAGGAGGCTGCAGCAGTGACACAACAGCAGAGAGCACAGGAGGCTGCAGCAGTGACACAACAGCAGAGAGCACAGGAGGCTGCAGCAATGACACAACAGCAGAGCGCACAGGAGGCTGCAGCAATGACACAACAGCAGAGAGCACAGGAGGCTGCAGCAGTGACACAACAGCAGAGTGCACAGGAGGCTGCAGCAGTGACAACAGCAGAGCGCACAGGAGGCTGCAGCAATGACACAACAGCAGAGCGCACAGGAGGCTGCAGCAATGACAACAGCAGAGAGCACAGGAGGCTGCAGCAATGACACAACAGCAGAGTGCACAGGAGGCTGCAGCAGTGACACAACAGCAGAGTGCACAGGAGGCTGCAGCAATGACACAACAGCAGAGTGCACAGGAGGCTGCAGCAATGACACAACAGCAGAGAGCACAGGAGGCTGCAGCAATGACACAACAGCAGAGCGCACAGGAGGCTGCAGCAGTGACAACAGCAGAGAGCACAGGAGGCTGCAGCAGTGACACAACAGCAGAGTGCACAGGAGGCTGCAGCAGTGACACAACAGCAGAGTGCACAGGAGGCTGCAGCAATGACACAACAGCAGAGTGCACAGGAGGCTGCAGCAATGACACAACAGCAGAGCGCACAGGAGGCTGCAGCAGTGACAACAGCAGAGAGCACAGGAGGCTGCAGCAGTGACACAACAGCAGAGAGCACAGGAGGCTGCAGCAGTGACAACAGCAGAGAGCACAGGAGGCTGCAGCAGTGACACAACAGCAGAGTGCACAGGAGGCTGCAGCAATGACACAACAGCAGAGCGCACAGGAGGCTGCAGCAGTGACACAACAGCAGAGTGCACAGGAGGCTGCAGCAATGACACAACAGCAGAGCGCACAGGAGGCTGCAGCAGTGACACAACAGCAGAGTGCACAGGAGGCTGCAGCAGTGACACAACAGCAGAGTGCACAGGAGGCTGCAGTGATAATGGGAAGGAAAGATCTGAGAGGCAGCAATCCTTCATATCTATTCCTCGAGGCAAGAATGATGGCTGCCTCTGATGTGGGGGCTCTGACAGCCAAGCAGCCAGACTCCCTACACTCAACACTGAGAACCACACTGTCCCCAAGTTCAGTTGCCCCAGACTCCAGTAATATGCCCCGTAACTGTGATACACCAGCCCCTAGGGATGGAAGCCATGCTGAGAGCTCCCCGTAACTGTGATACACCAGCCCCTAGGGATGGAAGCCATGCTGAGAGCTCTCCGTAACTGATACACCAGCCCCTAGTGATGGAAGCCATGCTGAGAGCTCTCCGTAACTGATACACCAGCCCCTAGTGATGGAAGCCATGCTGAGAGCTCCCCGTAACTGTGATACACCAGCCCCTAGTGATGGAAGCCATGCTGAGAGCTCCCCGTAACTGTGATACACCAGACCCTAGGAATGGAAGCCATGCTGAGAGCTCCCCGTAACTGTGATACACCAGCCCCTAGTGATGGAAGCCATGCTGAGAGCTCCCCGTAACTGTGATACACCAGCCCCTAGGGATGGAAGCCATGCTGAGAGCTCCCCGTAACTGTGATACACCAGCCCCTAGGGATGGAAGCCATGCTGAGAGCTCCCCGTAACTGTGATACACCAGCCCCTAGGGATGGAAGCCATGCTGAGAGCTCCCCGTAACTGTGATACACCAGCCCCTAGGGATGGAAGCCATGCTGAGAGCTCCCCGTAACTGTGATACACCAGCCCCTAGGGATGGAAGCCAGGCCTTCCCTAGCTGAGAATATAGATGTACAAAAAGACGTGACTGGGACAGAGCCCACCACGCCTTGGCCTAACCTGATGAATTGCCAAAACGCAGGGGAATCTGGGATGTTTGGGGGCTTTGGGCTCTTCAACCTTTGGTGGTCACCCTCCCCTCTTGCCAGCACCAGTGAGGGTGGTAAAGAGGATGGTGACCCTGGTTGCTTCCCTGGTAGTCCAGGCCAGTCCATGTCCTTGCCACATGACAGAATCCAGGTTCCTATGAAATGTTCCATGGCAGGGCCCCTGCCATTCCACCCGGGTTTCATTGGGCATAGATGTGGCTTAGCAGAAGGGTACCTGCCCATGGAACCTTCAGAAGCCACTTCTGGGGCTTCCAACTATTGGCCAGGTCTCCCCAGGCTGGGACCCTTTCTGGACCCTATGTAGGAAAGGGGTCACTGTCGAAAGGTGTCTCCCGCCTAAATGTACCCAGAAAGAATCAGCTAGAACTTCCTTAATACCGGGTCCTATAGATCAAAACTGGTATCTGTAGGCTTCCCTATGGGCAAAGTACCCTTCACAGTTACAAGTGCTATGGTAAGAGACCTGTCAGTCTCTTCCCCTCGCACTTTTCTTAGGGGGAAGGTGTGACATCCAAGGTCCTAATTTATGTCATGATTCCCCCCTCTGCCTCATCCCCAGCATTTCTACAGACATCCTATAACAAAATAAACACTTCCTGGACACAAGGGCAATAAATCCTTATCTAGAAACAGAAAAGACCACTGATAAGGAAAAGTGGGGGGAGCAACTTGGAGTAAAAAGTAACTAAAAGGGTTACTACAAATAATTTGCTCCCAGGCTAATAAAATATCAGCCTGGCCCCAACATCAACCCGGGGGGGGGGTCTGTCTTCCAGCCCCCTGGAATCTATGATAAGTCCAGGGGAAGAAATGTTTTTTTTTGGTCACATACAGAAGGTATGTGGTGTGATCGTGGTGTGTCTGACCCACTGCTCCTCTAACCCTCGGAAGCTGAAGACTTTGTATCCCTTTATGAGGTATAGGATTTTCAGTGTTTTCTCCCCTTTTATTTTCCAACTGTTTTTCTGCACATTTGTATATTGTTTTTTTTATTTGTTTATTATTTGTATTTTTGTCTTTTCCATTTTTTATAAAAATTTTAACATTTCCATTTTGCACAGGCCTACCTTTTTGGCAATTAGAAATCATCTAACCTGGGTTACTTGGAGCTCTAAAAACTACCCTGGTTTCTGAAGATTGTATGACCGCTTGTAAATATGTATTAACCCCATAGACTGTAAGATCGATTGTAACTAATCCATTGCATGATTGGGAAAGCATAACTAATCATATAGCGTTACAAGGTTGAATGACTCACAATTAACTTGGAGTGCTGCATGGTGGCTGTGTGTGACCCAGCAGATTGCAAGTTGATTGTATCTTATCATTTGACAGTAGAACTGATCAGACTGTCCACTGGGTAATAGTAGGGTGGAATTAGTGTGGATTGCCTGTGCCCTACTTGTAGGTGGAGAGGGGAGTGTAGATGTGTGTGGTGACTGTCTACATTACTCACCAGCAGAGGTTGATCTTGTGGTGATTGAGGAGGGTTCCACCGGCCCGATTTAATTGTATAAAGTGTAGTTACGGTGGTGGTGGCAGCTTGTTGTAATTGGTGTGTGGGGTGTTTCTGCTGTGATTTCTCTCAGTGCTGGAAGCAGCCCACATTCACGTCGCAGATCGCTCGGCCAAACAGACGTTGAACGATCGATTTTGTGACACAACCTATGAGACATCATCGTCAGGCAGGTAAATAGTGCTGGACCAGAGCGAAAAGATGTGTATCAAGTGCAAAAGAAGTTTGCTGTACATACAAGAATGGAGAAATTGAACAGACCGCTCCTCGTGAAGAAGGCTTGTTCCTCAGCCGAAACGTCAGGACCAGATCTATCCACCCAGTGCTGCAGCCACCTTGCCTGTGAACTTTGTAAGTGCTTCTGCATCCATTTATTCTTACTGGCATTTGACTGAATGATTTGTGGGACTCCCATTGAACCACTCCAGGGATATCTTACCTCTATTCGTCTATGAACAATATCTCAACCATCTGCCTTATATAGCCCTTGGAGCATATCATATGGACAATCGTCCCTCAATGCTGGCTACAGCACAAGTGACTTACCATTTTTTCGCGGTCAACCCTTTGATTATTATGTCCTTTTGTACTGGTGTTCCTCATTGTAAATAGCATAATTGTATATACACTTGATTGATGTTATCACTTTTTTGCTACCAGCATTAAAATTCTTCCTTTTAAATGCATTAATGTTTGAAGGGTGTTCAATTTTCCATTCTTGTATGTATAGTCTATTTTGGTCCGCAGTGAGTAGGCGTACCTTGGCATTTTGGAACCCCTCATAGTATTTTGTAAAGAGACCTTTATCTATATTTCTTCAAACAGTGCCCTACAACCTCTAACTCAAAAGAAGTTTGCTGACATGAAATATTCTGTCAGGAAAAAAATCAACAAGAGAAAGCAACAGGGGTAAGGGACTGTGTGATATTGGTGATGTTGATGTTGGCCGTGACCTTTGCATGGCTACATCCTTTCTGTATGTTTTTCAGCTTGCAAACCCGGAAGCGAAATACCACACAATCTGGATTTTAATGGCCTGTTGAACCCAGCTACACACCAGGGCTTGCCGGGGTCCATCGACTCAGACATGCATTCTGCATCAGGAATAGGTAAGTAGTTCCATAGTTTGGGTTGTTTAGTAACAATAGACGTATCCCTCCTTAAAATAGCTAAGTGCATGAAGTCAACAGGGCGAAAGTGTTGTAGCTGGACTATGAAAAGCCAATATATGTAAAATTTTACATGGAAAGTCAAAGCCAATTTTAGACCTTACTTGTGTCTATGCCACACCTTCCTTACTTGTTACACATAGAAGCAGATGGGTTAGCCATTGCTTAGCCACACAAGGTATGTGGCTTGAACAACCTTAAGCCCTATTCACATTGCAGCAAATACACATGTCCGTCCAATCACAACAACAAACAAGCACTGGTGCAACTTCATCAAGGACTGTGTTTCCAAGGACTACACCAATTGAAGCATCTGGTAAGTGTTTGGATCCGCATGCAGCCCTATTTTGGGTGTACTATGTGTATATTAAACAGCAAGAAGCTTTATGATTTGTCTGGCCCTACAATGCAGGGCTTCTGATGTTCTTCTTTAACAAATTTGCTGATCTCTAATAATCAGGCTGCTGCCTGCTGCCTCAGGTTCAATTATCCTTCCGCATAAACACTCTAATTAATGATTGATATAATAAGGATCCTTTGGGGAAACTGGCTTCTCCCTCCCGGATCTCTCTCTCGCTATATCAGCAGCGGCTCATCATCTCCGACACGCGCCCGCGCCCAGACTCCTCTATATCATGTTATATTATACAGACAGCCACGTTTCTCATCCCTGATGCTTGCCGCGCTGCCTCCAATCTTTATCATGGAAATGTAGCAACATTTGAATGCTCTGTTTTATGGAATTACTCTATTTTATGAGAAGAAAATACAGCAAATTCTTGTGACTCAACAAAGAAAAAACTTCGCTTCATTTTCTACACAATTTTTTCACTTGTCTTTTCTCATAAAATTCATCTAAATTGAAAACAATACAACTGAAATTTGCAATAGAAAAATATTTGTGTGATTCAGCGATGTTTTTACTCCTCCAAATTATTTCCAGCTGCCCCTGAGTAGGTGTAAAAAATTCTCAGCACATTCCCGTATGTTTTTTTACCCCAAAAAAGCCAGGTTAGCAATTACCAGCATGTTTTTATATTTTTTATGACTGTTTTAATATAAAACTGCTGACACCCCGGGCAGAGCATCAAACCTGGGCCAAAAGCTAAAGGGGCGGTAAGTTACCAGGACCAGACGGGTGCACTAGCCTGGTAATCTGGAGGGAGGGGCAAGGATTTGTTTTTATTTTAACTGAAACAGTAAAAATAAATAAATTAGTAAATAAATAACTTACTTTCAGTCGGTCGGCAGGAATAAATCTACACAATTGCAAGTGCTGTTTTTTTTTTTTTTTTGCTTTGATACGTTTCACAAGTCATCCAGCTTTCTCAATGCTCCAGTGAAGGGATTGGGAGGGGGGGCTGGCTGCACTTTCAGCTGTGCAAGTTGGCTTCCGCCGTGAGATGACATTGCTCCCCGCTCCCACCGTGCAGTGTGACATGCCGGCTTCACCGTTGTTCTGGTCCAGTGGCTGGCTGCAGGCGCAAGAGCCTGCAACCAACCACTGGACCAGAACAACAGGAAAGCCAGCATGTGGTTAAGTGTCTGTGCGATACACAAAGCACTTTGGGAGCGGAAGCTGACTCCCACAGCTGACAGTGCGGCCGGCCTCCACCGCTCCCACCGTGCTGTGTGTATCACACATTCCACTAGAGATGAGTGATTCTCATATGCCCGAATTGAATTTTTGGACGTATTTACTATGCCTGGTGCGCCAGTCTGGTAATCAGGAGGAAGGGGGTTGGTTCTCCCCCTGTGAGGGGAAAATGCAGGGTGCGCCTGTTTGTTTCCCCCTTTTTTTTGGGAATAGTTTTTTGTTGTTATACGGTAGTTACCATACAATGTGTGGTTCACACTTATTTATTCATGCAAGTATGCGAGTATATGTTTCATCACATATATATCATACATACAAGTTTTTTTCACATTTTTACAAAACACTTTGGTCATACATGCAAGTTTCTTTTCACATTTTTTACAGAACAATCTCTTCAGCCTATGTTCAGTATAGTGACATGTAGTCCATTGGTGTGGCTTAGAGATTGTATATTAGGGAAGGGGGGCTAAAAAATGCCTCACCCCTCTTTTTAAGTCCTTTCTTAAATGATGTTGGGGAGACCCCGTTTGTAGCAAGAAATCCAGTGTTGGGTTTAGTACCCCTTGTTCTGTAGCAAGTGCATACGCGTTTCGCTTGGCTTAGCTTCTTCAGTGCATTGCTGTAGGAGGGGGTCAGGTAAGAGAAGAGGTGGTTCAGTAATGGCTTCCCCTTGGGTTTGGGAAGAAAACATAATACATGTTCCACTTACTTTTCGTTTATAGAATTGGCTTTTGCCCGCTATTCCTTGCTGGGGTAGTGTCAGGGGTTGTTTTGCCTCCTAAAAGGAAGGAAGGAAATATCCTTATAGTCTCTAATGTGTGGGGGGTAGGGGGTATAGGGGTTGGAGGACGCGCAGGTATGGAATTACCTTCAATAATCCAGGTCCCGGTGTGCCGTCCGTACCGCCTGGTGTCCTATACTGACTCCGGGGTATCAGCTGGCCAGTGTTTCTGCGGAGCCCTGGCGTGGTCTGTATCCTTTAGCTGGCCTCTCTGTTTGCAGGCCTTGTGGCTCAGGGCTCCTTCCGCGCCCTTTAAAATCAAAAAGTGCGGGCGCTTGGTGGGGGCTGCGTGCTGGGTGGGCGGAGCGATGACGTCGCTCGTTTTCCCCTGGGGCTCGTTCGCTTGGAGCCCGAAGTGCTTCTGTAAGCACTTCCCCTTTGGTGCAGCCCCTGTCAGGACCGTGGTTGCGAACCGCCATTTTGGCGTAGCCCGTAGTGGCGGTCGCCATTTTGGCAGTGTCGGTATTGTGCTGCGCTCCTTTATGTATGTCCTGGTGGGGGACGCCATTTTGGGTATGCCCCTGTATTGCTATGGAATAGCGGGCTTCAGCCTGTTATGATCTTCAGAGACATGTGCAGATATAAAAATAGTGTCTTTTGTTCAGCGTTAATGTTACACATTTATACTTGCATGCATCTCTGTTAGTATATTGACTCGATATCATACAGATATATGAAAGTGTTCAAAAGTAAATTTCTGTTTTGCTGAATATTTATTATTACTGAAACAATTAACCACTAGTTGACTATCTTACAGAGGGGGGATTAGCTAGTCCTCCCCTTGGGCTAATGGGACCTTATAAATGGGTAATTGCTATAGGCGACTGTGTGGATGTACCACATTGCAATTCAGGCACATATGTATGTCCTTAAAGCTATGGAGTTTGGATGGTGTCTTGTGTGCACTTTTGTTCATTTATTAGTGCTGTCTGTGCTGAGGAGGTAGGAGTGCCCTGTTGGAGTGGGGGGTAATGGGGATACAGTGTCATAGAAAAGGTGAAAAACTGTTATATTCATTTAAGCCTGGTAGTCTTGTGGCTGTCAGATTTTCTATCCATCTCGTCTCCTTCTGTAGTGTTTTCTTTTCTATGTCTCCTCCTCTTGGATTGTCATGTATCCTGTCTAGTGCTTGAAAATTGACCTTTTTGGGGTCGGATTGGTGGTATCTGAGGAAATGTCTACCGATTGGGGTCGTGATTGTGCCGTTTTTGATGTCTCTTACATGTTCGTATATTCTAGTCCTAAATTTCCTATTGGTTTTGCCTACGTAAAAGCATGGGCATGTACATGTTAGTATGTAGATTACGTGGGCCGTGTTACCATTCACAAAATGTTTGAGTGTGTGTGTCTGGCCATTTGGTAACTGTACTTGTTTGCCCTGTGTTATGTACCTACATGTGCTGCAGCCGCCACACTTGTATAGTCCCTGGGTTTTGCAGCAGGTTGCTTCTGAAGGTTGGTTGTAATGGCTGTGCACTAGGGTGTCCCTGATGGATCTGGATCTTCTGAAAGTTAGGGTAGGTGTCTGGGGGATCAGTGGTGATAGATCGGGATCGTGAGTAAGTATGGACCAATGTTTTTGTATGATTTTTCTGATCTCTTGGTGTTGTTGTGTGTATGTAAGTATGAAAGGTAATGTTGGGTGTTTATCCTTGTTACTGGTGCGACCTCGGCCAAATAGTAACGTTTGCCTGTCCTTTTCTTTTGCTTTGTGGTAGGCTGACTTGAGGATTCTTTTTGAGTACCCCCTGTCTCGTAGTCTGTCCCTTATCCCATCTGCTGCTTTTTGAAAGGCGGATAGGGTAGTGCTATTCCGCCTGGCTCGTATGTATTCTCCGTATGGGATGCTCTTTTTCAGGGCGGTGGGGTGTGCACTGCTGGCTCTCAATATGTTATTGGCTGCCGTGGGTTTACGGTAGAAGTAGGTATGTATACTGCCGTCTACATTTCGATGTATGACTATGTCTAGGAAGGGCACTTCTTCGTGATGGTAGTCCAATGTAAACTTAAGGTTAAGGTTGTTGCTATTGAGTAAGTTGGCGAAGGTCTTAAGTTGTGCTTCTGTTCCCTCCCAGACTATCAGGATATCATCTATGTATCTTAACCATACTAAGATGTTATCCTGATAGTCTGAGAGGTCTTGTTGTTGCCAAAGGTTGTGTTCCCACCATCCTAAGTATAGGTTAGCATATGTGGGCGCACATGTCGTGCCCATCGCCGTTCCTTGGGTTTGGTGATATAGATGTTGATCAAATAGAAAGGTATTGTGGGTTAGAATGAAGTGTAATAGTGTAATGATGAAACTGCTGTGTTCATATTTGCTGATGGGTAACTGATCCAGAAAAGATTTGACTGCTATGAGTCCTTGTGTGTGGGGGATACTGGAATACAGTGCTTCGACGTCTAATGTGACCAGTAGGGAGTTATCAGGGATGGTGAGGTCGTGTAGGATTTGTAGTAGGTGGGGGGTATCCTTTACATATGAAGGTAGGGCTTGGACGAAGGGTTGTAGGTGGGCATCTACATAGATACTGGCTCTGCTGGTGAGGGAGTCTATACCCGAGACTATTGGGCGTCCCGGGGGGTCTATTAATGATTTGTGGACCTTTGGCAGTGTGTAAAATGTCTGTATGGTTGGTTTGGGAATGATCAGAAAATCGGCTGTCTGTTTGTCAATGATTTTGTGATGGAGTGCCTCGTTGATAATTCGTTCAAATGTCTCCTTGTCTTTTGATAAGGTTATCATAGAGGTTTTTCTATACCAATCTTTGTTGCTTAGTATCTTGTTGCACATGTTCATATATTGTGTACGGTGTAGTATCACTGTGTTACCCCCCTTGTCGGCAGGTTTTATAATAATTTCCTGGTTCTGTTGTAGTTCCCGTAGGGCCCTGGATTGTTGTGGGGTGAAGTTTGTTCGTTTTCTGTCCGCCGTATTGAGTTGTTGTATGTCATATGTGACCATGTTGACAAAGGTTTTGACACTGTGGTTTAAGTGTAGTGGGGGGAAGTAAGTAGAAGGTTTTTTAAAAGTGTTTCGTGCTGTGTGTGGGTCTCTCTGTTGTTCTAATGTTGACTGGTCCTTCTGTGATTCCCCACTCAGTTCCATAAGGATCCCTAGGGAGGTCATGTCGCTTTGTGTAAGTGTTACGGTTGTGTCCGGGGTTTCCCTTTGTATGTCCACTTCTTTCCCACTGTATTGATATTTTAGGAGTGCTCTCCTGGCAAAGAGATGTAGGTCTTTGATTAATTCAAATTTGTCTGTATTCATGTCAGGGCAGAAATTCAAGCCTAGTGTAAGTACACTTTCTTGTTCTTTGGTAAGAGGTATATCAGTAAGATTGATTATGTTTCTCGTGTTAGTCTGTGTGTTGTTGGGTTGTGTAGGTCTTGTCAGGTTGTTTTTGCTGTTGCTCTCGTCTGTCTTTTTCCTTGCTGAAAGAGGGGGTGAGGTTGTAGTGGGGCTGGTGTGTCTATGCCTAAAAAACTGTCTTCAGATGAAGTCTCGCTGTTCTGGAGGTCCGGAGCAGGATATTGTTTACTGTGGTCTTGGGGCTTGTGTCCTTGGTCCTTGCTGTAGCCTGTGGTCTGTCTGTGTTGTGGCCTATGGTATTTACGCTGTTCTTGGGTTGGGTAGTCCCTTAGTGTGTCCTGTTCGTTGTGTCTGTGTGTCCGTGTGTGTGTAGGTCTGGTCCATCTATAGGCTCTGCCTTCTTGATATGCTTGGAGGTCCCGCTCTAGTTTGCGGGTCTTGTTTTCCCACACTTCCTTGTTTAGCTGTGCTATGTTCTTAGTAATCTGTGTATTTTTGGAGTTGTATTGTGGCTAGGGATGAGCGAATCGATCCGGACGAACCCGGATTCGATCCGAATTTCAGGAAAAATTCGATTCGGATCGAATCCGAATTTCCCCGCGATTCGATCACTCGAAGTTTTCCTTTAACATCCATTCATTTACATTACAGGCATTCTAAGATGGCGGGCGGGACATGTCTGGACATGTATCCCGCGCCAGTGCAAGCTGGGGCAGTCACATGCAGCCTATCAGCAGCCAGCAAGCCCGGTGACGTCACACAGCGGTATTTAACGGCGGCCATCTTGCTTTTCCTCATTTCTCTATTGCATTCGTGACAGACAGACAGAACGCTGTGTAGCTGAGGCAGTTAGACAGGCTGGAGACAGGGACAGACAGGGACAGGCTGGAGACAGGCAGGAGACAGGCAGGAGACAGACAGGAGACAGACAGAAAGCCAGGGAAAGGTAGGAAAAACGGAGCTGGCTGACAGGGAGATTTTTTTTTTTTCATCCAGCCTTTGTTAGCGTTTTCAGGCTGCTTATAGTAACTAACTGTGCATATATACTGAACTGATCTTAAGTCTGCTGTGAGGCATCCCATTCTGTGACTACAGCAGCCTCTGTTTAAGACCATATAAGCATTTGCTCTTATCATATTTGAAATTAGGCCTGATAAAGACACTTTTGCTGGCCAAAGCACTACTGTACCCTGCCAGCTCGATTCCTGCCCGGGGCATCCCATTCTGTGACTAAAGCAGCCTCTGTTTAAGACCATATAAGCATTTGCTCTTATCATATTTGAAATTAGGCCTGATAAAGACACTTTTGCTGGCCAAAGCACTACTGTACCCTGCCAGCTCGATTCCTGCCCGGGGCATCCCATTCTGTGACTAAAGCAGCCTCTGTTTAAGACCATATAAGCATTTGCTCTTATCATATTTGAAATTAGGCCTGATAAAGACACTTTTGCTGGCCAAAGCACTACTGTACCCTGCCAGCTCGATTCCTGCCCGGGGCATCCCATTCTGTGACTAAAGCAGCCTCTGTTTAAGACCATATAAGCATTTGCTCTTATCATATTTGAAATTAGGCCTGATAAAGACACTTTTGCTGGCCAAAGCACTACTGTACCCTGCCAGCTCGATTCCTGCCCGGGGCATCCCATTCTGTGACTACAGCAGCCTCTGTTTAAGACCATATAAGCATTTGCTCTTATCATATTTGAAATTAGGCCTGATAAAGACACTTTTGCTGGCCAAAGCACTACTGTACCCTGCCAGCTCGATTCCTGCCCGGGGCATCCCATTCTGTGACTAAAGCAGCCTCTGTTTAAGACCATATAAGCATTTGCTCTTATCATATTTGAAATTAGGCCTGATAAAGACACTTTTGCTGGCCAAAGCACTACTGTACCCTGCCAGCTCGATTCCTGCCCGGGGCATCCCATTCTGTGACTACAGCAGCCTCTGTTTAAGACCATATAAGCATTTGCTCTTATCATATTTGAAATTAGGCCTGATAAAGACACTTTTGCTGGCCAAAGCACTACTGTACCCTGCCAGCTCGATTCCTGCCCGGGGCATCCCATTCTGTGACTACAGCAGCCTCTGTTTAAGACCATATAAGCATTTGCTCTTATCATATTTGAAATTAGGCCTGATAAAGACACTTTTGCTGGCCAAAGCACTACTGTACCCTGCCAGCTCGATTCCTGCCCGGGGCATCCCATTCTGTGACTAAAGCAGCCTCTGTTTAAGACCATATAAGCATTTGCTCTTATCATATTTGAAATTAGGCCTGATAAAGACACTTTTGCTGGCCAAAGCACTACTGTACCCTGCCAGCTCGATTCCTGCCCGGGGCATCCCATTCTGTGACTAAAGCAGCCTCTGTTTAAGACCATATAAGCATTTGCTCTTATCATATTTGAAATTAGGCCTGATAAAGACACTTTTGCTGGCCAAAGCACTACTGTACCCTGCCAGCTCGATTCCTGCCCGGGGCATCCCATTCTGTGACTACAGCAGCCTCTGTTTAAGACCATATAAGCATTTGCTCTTATCATATTTGAAATTAGGCCTGATAAAGACACTTTTGCTGGCCAAAGCACTACTGTACCCTGCCAGCTCGATTCCTGCCCGGGGCATCCCATTCTGTGACTAAAGCAGCCTCTGTTTAAGACCATATAAGCATTTGCTCTTATCATATTTGAAATTAGGCCTGATAAAGACACTTTTGCTGGCCAAAGCACTACTGTACCCTGCCAGCTCGATTCCTGCCCGGGGCATCCCATTCTGTGACTACAGCAGCCTCTGTTTAAGACCATATAAGCATTTGCTCTTATCATATTTGAAATTAGGCCTGATAAAGACACTTTTGCTGGCCAAAGCACTACTGTACCCTGCCAGCTCGATTCCTGCCCGGGGCATCCCATTCTGTGACTACAGCAGCCTCTGTTTAAGACCATATAAGCATTTGCTCTTATCATATTTGAAATTAGGCCTGATAAAGACACTTTTGCTGGCCAAAGCACTACTGTACCCTGCCAGCTCGATTCCTGCCCGGGGCATCCCATTCTGTGACTAAAGCAGCCTCTGTTTAAGACCATATAAGCATTTGCTCTTATCATATTTGAAATTAGGCCTGATAAAGACACTTTTGCTGGCCAAAGCACTACTGTACCCTGCCAGCTCGATTCCTGCCCGGGGCATCCCATTCTGTGACTAAAGCAGCCTCTGTTTAAGACCATATAAGCATTTGCTCTTATCATATTTGAAATTAGGCCTGATAAAGACACTTTTGCTGGCCAAAGCACTACTGTACCCTGCCAGCTCGATTCCTGCCCGGGGCATCCCATTCTGTGACTAAAGCAGCCTCTGTTTAAGACCATATAAGCATTTGCTCTTATCATATTTGAAATTAGGCCTGATAAAGACACTTTTGCTGGCCAAAGCACTACTGTACCCTGCCAGCTCGATTCCTGCCCGGGGCATCCCATTCTGTGACTACAGCAGCCTCTGTTTAAGACCATATAAGCATTTGCTCTTATCATATTTGAAATTAGGCCTGATAAAGACACTTTTGCTGGCCAAAGCACTACTGTACCCTGCCAGCTCGATTCCTGCCCGGGGCATCCCATTCTGTGACTAAAGCAGCCTCTGTTTAAGACCATATAAGCATTTGCTCTTATTATATTTATATTATAAGACACTTTTGCTGGGCATAGGCTTACTGCTGCCTGCCAGGTGCACTTCTGTTGAGGCATCCCATTCTGTAACATAGCATACCCCTCTTTATTTACACTAAGCAGCTCTCTTATTTACACTAAGCAGGCCTGTTGGAGGCTGAGTGTTACTGCTCACTTTTGGTGTGCATTATATTCTGTTTCATATAGACCCACCGCTGCCCGGGGTTTTTTTAAATATCACCTACTACCACGCCAGTTAGACTATGTCGGGCAGACAAGTGCCTGGAAGTGAAAAGAGGAGTGGCAGAGGCCAAGATTCCGCAGGCAGAGCTCGCATCAGACTGGGGGCCAGTAGCAGCAGGAGTCACGCTGAGAGACCTAATCTGCCAGTATCTGCTAGCGGTCGGGTCTCCACCAGTAACGCATCTGCCGTGGTAGATTGGTTGACGCGCTCATCAACAACATCATCACAACTTACGTCTGAGACCCCCAGTCTAGGGTCGGTAGGTTCCTCTGACACAACCCTGAGTTGGCATGCCCCGAGAGCAGTCCCTGTCCTCCCATTGCCTCTGGCCTACGCCGTTCCCTCCCCCAGCGACGTATCCTATGCTTTGGGTTCAGCTCCACTCTTTAGTGAGGAGGACCATCAGATAGAGGACAGTCAGCAGCTACTGCCCAGCCAAGAAATGGAGGTGGCTTCTTTAGCTAGGCAGACAAATAGTGATGTGGACAGTGTCGTGGGTGCTGCGAGCGTTCCAGCTCCTGCGCCAGACACTGTTGACGAATCCACGAACATCAGTGACGTACAGCCACAACCCGGTGATGATGATGATGATGACGATGAAGCCGATCGCACTTGGGAGCCGGGTGATGAAGGGGCTTCATCGTCATCATCAGGAGAAGAGGGGTGCAGGTTGCCCCGGAGTCAGCAGCTGAGGCAGCAAAGTGGTAGCAGTCAGCATGGGGGCACAATTCCAAAGGCTGGAGCCGGCCGGGGCCGGGGCCGGGGTAGAGCACCTGCTGTGCGGCAGTCTACCTTATCGGGAGGTAGTGGAGCAGGGGTTCCTGGAGTTGGCAACAGCAGCAGTGAATCAGTGAGGCCAGGGGGTGGGAAAAGTAGCTACTCGGCAGTGTGGCAGTTTTTCCTGAGGCATCCGCAGGAGGGTAACATGGCCACATGCAAGATATGTAGGCAAAAGGTGAAGCGTGGCCAGGGTCCAAATGTTGGCACCACGGCCCTGCGTCAACATATGATGCGTCACCATAAAACGACCTGGGAGAACCGAGGCTCCCAAGGGGTGGTCCAGTCTGCTTCCTCACCAAGTGAGCTCCCAATTTCTGCCAGCCAAGGCTCCAGCACCTCAGCCGAAGGCAGCTGTGCGTCATACCCATCCTCTGTCGCTCCTGCTCCTCCTCCTCCAAGTCATGCATCCCGCCAGCAATCCATCAGCGAAGCCATGTCCAAGAGACAGCAGTATGCGCCCACTCATCCTACGGCGCAGAAGCTAAATGTGCTCCTGTCCAAGTTGCTGGTGCTGCAGTCGCTCCCTTTTCAGGTGGTGGAATCTGCACCTTTCAGAGAACTGATGGCTTGTGCCGAGCCGAGGTGGAGAGTCCCAAGCCGTCATTTCTTTGCCAAGAAGGCAGTACCAGCGCTGCACACTTTTGTTGAACAGAAGGTGGGCCAGTCCTTGAGCCTGTCGGTGTGTAGCAAAATACATGGCAGCGCCGACATCTGGAGCTGTAACTACGGTCAGGGGCAGTACATGTCGTTTACGGCCCACTGGGTGAATGTGGTCCCTTTGCAGCAGCAACTTGGACAGGTCACGCCGCTTCGGCCTCCGCGCTCTCTGCCCATTGGGCCTGTGACACCGTGCGACTCGGCCTCCTCATCCTCCGCCATCTCCTCACCCTCCACTGTAGGCTCAAGTCTCAGTGCCCCTCCAGTCTACCATGTGTGCAGGGCACGGAGGTGTCACGCAGTGCTTCACATGGTTTGTCTTGGCGAACGGAGTCACACAGGGGAGGAACTGCTTAAATGTATTCATCAGGAAATCCAAACATGGCTTACTCCGAGAAAACTTAAAATGGGAATCATGGTTACCGACAATGGGAAGAACATTTTGTCTGCGCTGCGCCAAGGAAGCCTGACCCATGCCCCCTGCATGGCTCACGTCTTCAATCTGGTTGTCAAGCGGTTTCTGAAGTGTTCCCCCCATCTGCAGGACATCCTAACAACTTCACGGAAACTTTGCATGCACTTCAGCCACTCCTACACTGCCAAACACACCCTTCTTGAGCTACAGCGTCAGAATGGTATCCCCCAACATAGTCTGATTTGCGATGTTTCCACCCGTTGGAATTCCACCCTTCACATGTTGGACCGATTATATGAACAGAGAAAAGCCATCACGGATTTCCTGATGATCCAAGCAGATAGGGGGACTCCCCTGTGTAACTTCAATGTCAACCAGTGGCAGCTCATACGTGACACCTGCCGTTTGCTCAGGCCCTTTGAGGAAGCCACTTTATTTGTCAGTCGGCAGGATTACGGGATGAACGACGTGATTCCACTGCTTCATGTACTACAGCACATGTTGGAAACCATGGCTGGTCAGGGCACTGGAGACATGGCGTTTACATCTTACGGCCACATGAACCCCCTTGGAGCTGAACTGGAGGAGGAGGAGGAGGAAGAGGAGGAGGAGGAGTTGCCCAGCGAAACACAGTTTAGGCTTGGCGAAATGGCTGGTTTATCTAGTCAGCGGACAGGAGAGGAGGAGCAGGAGCAGCCAGAGGAGCTAGAGGTTTTTGAGGAAGGAGAGACAGAGGACCCGGGCACACCGTGGCAGTATGCAGTGGAGATGGAGACAGGTAGTCCATCCGAGTCACTTGCGCAAATGGCACGAAGCATGCTCACGTGCTTGCGTAGTGACCCCAGAATTGTTTCCATCTGTCGGCGGGATGACTTCTGGCTGTCCACCTTATTGGACCCTCGCTTCCGGCACAAAATGGGGGCATTTTTTAAACCCACCGAGAGGGAGGACAAACTCAACTACTACAAAGACATTCTACGTAGGCAGTTGGCCGATGCCTATCTGCGCCATGGTCCATACTCTCGCAGGTCTGACTCGAGGGGACCTCTGCGCTCACCTTCCACTGCCATGGCCGCTGGGGGGGTTGGCAGCAGCAGCAGCAGAAGCTCCATCAGCAGCAGCAGCCTCAGTCTTCAGTCGCTAATGAGTAGCTTTCTACACCCGCATAGTGAGGCTACTCATGAGCAGCAGGAAGACCTGGAGCAGGACCTGAACCAGCAGGTCATGTCATACTTTGACATGACCATGCCAACACACCTTGAGGATCCGCTGGACTTCTGGGCAGCCAAACTTGATTTGTGGCCGCAACTAGCAGAGTTTGCCCTGGAAAAGCTGTCCTGCCCGGCAAGTAGCGTGCCATCTGAGCGGGTGTTTAGTGCGGCGGGGGCCATAGTTACGGCGAGGAGAACTCGTCTGTCAACTAAAAATGTGGAGAGACTCACCTTTGTCAAAATGAATCAGGGATGGATCAGCCAGGATTTCCACCCACCAATGCCTGATGCATGCGACTAGATTCAGCATGGTGCCACGTTTTACACTTTCCAAATGGTGCAAAACATATTTATGTCTTTAGGCCATTTTTTGGGCTCCTGCTGCTGCTACTGTCAACTCCTGCCAACTCCAGGCTGTGATTCATCCAATTTTTGGGCTCCTGAAGCCAACTCCAGTGTATATTTGGGCTCCTGCTGCTGCTACTGTCAACTCCTGCCAACTCCAGGGTGTGATTCATCCAATTTTTGGGCTCCTGAAGCCAACTCCAGTGTATATTTGGGCTCCTGCTGCTGCTGCTGCCAACTTCTGCCAACTCCAGGGTGTGATTCATCCAATTTTTGGGCTCCTGAAGCCAACTCCAGTGTATATTTGGGCTCCTGCTGCTGCTGCTGCCAACTCCTGCCAACTCCAGGGTGTGATTCATCCAATTTTTGGGCTCCTGAAGCCAACTCCAGTGTATATTTGGGCTCCTGCTGCTGCTACTGTCAACTCCTGCCAACTCCAGGGTGTGATTCATCCAATTTTTGGGCTCCTGAAGCCAACTCCAGTGTATATTTGGGCTCCTGCTGCTGCTGCTGCCAACTTCTGCCAACTCCAGGGTGTGATTCATCCAATTTTTGGGCTCCTGAAGCCAACTCCAGTGTATATTTGGGCTCCTGCTGCTGCTGCTGCCAACTTCTGCCAACTCCAGGGTGTGATTCATCCAATTTTTGGGCTCCTGAAGCCAACTCCAGTGTATATTTGGGCTCCTGCTGCTGCTACTGTCAACTCCTGCCAACTCCAGGGTGTGATTCATCCAATTTTTGGGCTCCTGAAGCCAACTCCAGTGTATATTTGGGCTCCTGCTGCTGCTGCTGCCAACTTCTGCCAACTCCAGGGTGTGATTCATCCAATTATTGGGCTCCTGAAGCCAACTCCAGTGTATATTTGGGCTCCTGCTGCTGCTGCTGTCAACTCCTGCCAACTCCAGGGTGTGATTCATCCAATTTTTGGGCTCCTGAAGCCAACTCCAGTGTATATTTGGGCTCCTGCTGCTGCTACTGTCAACTCCTGCCAACTCCAGGGTGTGATTCATCCAATTTTTGGGCTCCTGAAGCCAACTCCAGTGTATATTTGGGCTCCTGCTGCTGCTGCTGCCAACTTCTGCCAACTCCAGGGTGTGATTCATCCAATTTTTGGGCTCCTGAAGCCAACTCCAGTGTATATTTGGGCTCCTGCTGCTGCTGCTGCCAACTTCTGCCAACTCCAGGGTGTGATTCATCCACTTTTTGGGCTCCTGAAGCCAACTCCAGTGTATATTTGGGCTCCTGCTGCTGCTACTGTCAACTCCTGCCAACTCCAGGGTGTGATTCATCCAATTTTTGGGCTCCTGAAGCCAACTCCAGTGTATATTTGGGCTCCTGCTGCTGCTACTGTCAACTCCTGCCAACTCCAGGGTGTGATTCATCCAATTTTTGGGCTCCTGAAGCCAACTCCAGTGTATATTTGGGCTCCTGCTGCTGCTGCTGCCAACTTCTGCCAACTCCAGGGTGTGATTCATCCAATTTTTGGGCTCCTGAAGCCAACTCCAGTGTATATTTGGGCTCCTGCTGCTGCTGCTGTCAACTCCTGCCAACTCCAGGGTGTGATTCATCCAATTTTTGGGCTCCTGAAGCCAACTCCAGTGTATATTTGGGCTCCTGCTGCTGCTGCTGCCAACTTCTGCCAACTCCAGGGTGTGATTCATCCAATTTTTGGGCTCCTGAAGCCAACTCCAGTGTATATTTGGGCTCCTGCTGCTGCTGCTGTCAACTCCTGCCAACTCCAGGGTGTGATTCATCCAATTTTTGGGCTCCTGAAGCCAACTCCAGTGTATATTTGGGCTCCTGCTGCTGCTACTGTCAACTCCTGCCAACTCCAGGGTGTGATTCATCCAATTTTTGGGCTCCTGAAGCCAACTCCAGTGTATATTTGGGCTCCTGCTGCTGCTGCTGCCAACTTCTGCCAACTCCAGGGTGTGATTCATCCAATTTTTGGGCTCCTGAAGCCAACTCCAGTGTATATTTGGGCTCCTGCTGCTGCTACTGTCAACTCCTGCCAACTCCAGGGTGTGATTCATCCAATTTTTGGGCTCCTGAAGCCAACTCCAGTGTATATTTGGGCTCCTGCTGCTGCTACTGTCAACTCCTGCCAACTCCAGGGTGTGATTCATCCAATTTTTGGGCTCCTGAAGCCAACTCCAGTGTATATTTGGGCTCCTGCTGCTGCTGCTGCCAACTTCTGCCAACTCCAGGGTGTGATTCATCCAATTTTTGGGCTCCTGAAGCCAACTCCAGTGTATATTTGGGCTCCTGCTGCTGCTGCTGTCAACTCCTGCCAACTCCAGGGTGTGATTCATCCAATTTTTGGGCTCCTGAAGCCAACTCCAGTGTATATTTGGGCTCCTGCTGCTGCTGCTGCCAACTTCTGCCAACTCCAGGGTGTGATTCATCCAATTTTTGGGCTCCTGAAGCCAACTCCAGTGTATATTTGGGCTCCTGCTGCTGCTGCTGTCAACTCCTGCCAACTCCAGGGTGTGATTCATCCAATTTTTGGGCTCCTGAAGCCAACTCCAGTGTATATTTGGGCTCCTGCTGCTGCTACTGTCAACTCCTGCCAACTCCAGGGTGTGATTCATCCAATTTTTGGGCTCCTGAAGCCAACTCCAGTGTATATTTGGGCTCCTGCTGCTGCTGCTGCCAACTTCTGCCAACTCCAGGGTGTGATTCATCCAATTTTTGGGCTCCTGAAGCCAACTCCAGTGTATATTTGGGCTCCTGCTGCTGCTGCTGCCAACTTCTGCCAACTCCAGGGTGTGATTCATCCAATTTTTGGGCTCCTGAAGCCAACTCCAGTGTATATTTGGGCTCCTGCTGCTGCTGCTGCCAACTTCTGCCAACTCCAGGGTGTGATTCATCCAATTTTTGGGCTCCTGAAGCCAACTCCAGTGTATATTTGGGCTCCTGCTGCTGCTGCTGCCAACTTCTGCCAACTCCAGGGTGTGATTCATCCAATTTTTGGGCTCCTGAAGCCAACTCCAGTGTATATTTGGGCTCCTGCTGCTGCTGCTGCCAACTTCTGCCAACTCCAGGGTGTGATTCATCCAATTTTTGGGCTCCTGAAGCCAACTCCAGTGTATATTTGGGCTCCTGCTGCTGCTACTGTCAACTCCTGCCAACTCCAGGGTGTGATTCATCCAATTTTTGGGCTCCTGAAGCCAACTCCAGTGTATATTTGGGCTCCTGCTGCTGCTACTGTCAACTCCTGCCAACTCCAGGGTGTGATTCATCCAATTTTTGGGCTCCTGAAGCCAACTCCAGTGTATATTTGGGCTCCTGCTGCTGCTGCTGCCAACTTCTGCCAACTCCAGGGTGTGATTCATCCAATTTTTGGGCTCCTGAAGCCAACTCCAGTGTATATTTGGGCTCCTGCTGCTGCTGCTGTCAACTCCTGCCAACTCCAGGGTGTGATTCATCCAATTTTTGGGCTCCTGAAGCCAACTCCAGTGTATATTTGGGCTCCTGCTGCTGCTGCTGCCAACTTCTGCCAACTCCAGGGTGTGATTCATCCAATTTTTGGGCTCCTGAAGCCAACTCCAGTGTATATTTGGGCTCCTGCTGCTGCTGCTGTCAACTCCTGCCAACTCCAGGGTGTGATTCATCCAATTTTTGGGCTCCTGAAGCCAACTCCAGTGTATATTTGGGCTCCTGCTGCTGCTACTGTCAACTCCTGCCAACTCCAGGGTGGGATTCATCCAATTTTTGGGCTCCTGAAGCCAACTCCAGTGTATATTTGGGCTCCTGCTGCTGCTACTGTCAACTCCTGCCAACTCCAGGGTGTGATTCATCCAATTTTTGGGCTCCTGAAGCCAACTCCAGTGTATATTTGGGCTCCTGCTGCTGCTGCTGCCAACTTCTGCCAACTCCAGGGTGTGATTCATCCAATTTTTGGGCTCCTGAAGCCAACTCCAGTGTATATTTGGGCTCCTGCTGCTGCTGCTGTCAACTCCTGCCAACTCCAGGGTGTGATTCATCCAATTTTTGGGCTCCTGAAGCCAACTCCAGTGTATATTTGGGCTCCTGCTGCTGCTGCTGCCAACTTCTGCCAACTCCAGGGTGTGATTCATCCAATTTTTGGGCTCCTGAAGCCAACTCCAGTGTATATTTGGGCTCCTGCTGCTGCTGCTGTCAACTCCTGCCAACTCCAGGGTGTGATTCATCCAATTTTTGGGCTCCTGAAGCCAACTCCAGTGTATATTTGGGCTCCTGCTGCTGCTACTGTCAACTCCTGCCAACTCCAGGGTGTGATTCATCCAATTTTTGGGCTCCTGAAGCCAACTCCAGTGTATATTTGGGCTCCTGCTGCTGCTGCTGCCAACTTCTGCCAACTCCAGGGTGTGATTCATCCAATTTTTGGGCTCCTGAAGCCAACTCCAGTGTATATTTGGGCTCCTGCTGCTGCTGCTGCCAACTTCTGCCAACTCCAGGGTGTGATTCATCCAATTTTTGGGCTCCTGAAGCCAACTCCAGTGTATATTTGGGCTCCTGCTGCTGCTGCTGCCAACTTCTGCCAACTCCAGGGTGTGATTCATCCAATTTTTGGGCTCCTGAAGCCAACTCCAGTGTATATTTGGGCTCCTGCTGCTGCTGCTGCCAACTTCTGCCAACTCCAGGGTGTGATTCATCCAATTTTTGGGCTCCTGAAGCCAACTCCAGTGTATATTTGGGCTCCTGCTGCTGCTGCTGCCAACTTCTGCCAACTCCAGGGTGTGATTCATCCAATTATTGGGCTCCTGAAGCCAACTCCAGTGTATATTTGGGCTCCTGCTGCTGCTGCTGTCAACTCCTGCCAACTCCAGGGTGTGATTCATCCAATTTTTGGGCTCCTGAAGCCAACTCCAGTGTATATTTGGGCTCCTGCTGCTGCTGCTGTCAACTCCTGCCAACTCCAGGGTGTGATTCATCCAATTTTTGGGCTCCTGAAGCCAACTCCAGTGTATATTTGGGCTCCTGCTGCTGCTGCTGCCAACTTCTGCCAACTCCAGGGTGTGATTCATCCAATTTTTGGGCTCCTGAAGCCAACTCCAGTGTATATTTGGGCTCCTGCTGCTGCTGCTGCCAACTTCTGCCAACTCCAGGGTGTGATTCATCCAATTTTTGGGCTCCTGAAGCCAACTCCAGTGTATATTTGGGCTCCTGCTGCTGCTGCTGTCAACTCCTGCCAACTCCAGGGTGTGATTCATCCAATTTTTGGGCTCCTGAAGCCAACTCCAGTGTATATTTGGGCTCCTGCTGCTGCTGCTGTCAACTCCTGCCAACTCCAGGGTGTGATTCATCCAATTTTTGGGCTCCTGAAGCCAACTCCAGTGTATATTTGGGCTCCTGCTGCTGCTGCTGCCAACTTCTGCCAACTCCAGGGTGTGATTCATCCAATTTTTGGGCTCCTGAAGCCAACTCCAGTGTATATTTGGGCTCCTTCTGCCCCTCATAGTGATGCCACTTCAACTCTCTGCAATTGTGCCGCTCTGCGATTCTATTAGCGATGCCTCTGATCTGCATGTGATATTTCTTAAAAGTATTATTTAACTAACCCAGCACGCATCCTGTGCGTGTTACAGCAAGGCTGAATGGTTTACAACCCTATTGAGGCTGTAGGAGGCTCAGAAATAGCCGTTTTTAATAGCGATTCGTCGCGAATTTATTCGGGTCGAAACGATTTTTGTCGGAAAATTCGGCGAATCAGTAGAATCGAATTTTTCAAAAGTTCGCTCATCTCTAATTGTGGCCACTGGGTGTGTTCAGAAAGTTCTTCACAGGTTTGTCTGTAGAGTGTTTCTATTTGTGTTAGTTGTGATTCCTGTTGGTCTATGAGAAGTTGGAGCATATTAAGGGAGCATTCCTGTAGGTTTTTCTCCCATTTCTCCTTAAAGACTGGGTCTGGGTTGTGTACTTGGGGAAAACTTTTTATCCTTAGTCCGTGGGGCACTATGCCTGCATTGATGTATTTCTTAAGAAATTCTAAGTTCCAGTATAGTTTGGTCTTTTTTTGGAGGGTTCTTTCCAGAAGAGTGAATTTTGCTGCTGCTGATGAGCCCGGTGCTCCCGGGAGTAGGGCTGGTGTTTTATCTAGAGTTAGGTTTTTTATCATTAGGTCCCATTCACTGCCATTCAGTTGTGTCATTGCTTTGGGTATTTGGGTTCCTGGATTGGGGATGGTTTTTCACCACAGAGGATTTCCTCTGTTTTCAGTGCTTCTGCTTGAGGGGATGGGGGAAGGGACGGAGGGGGGGGGGTTCTTTTGGGTCTAGGTTTGGAAATCCAGGAAGGTATTTGTCGGGGGACAGGCGCTCCCGACTAGTCGTCGGGGAAACTATATGTGAGATTGGGGTTGGTTCTCCCCCTGTGAGGGGAAAATGCAGGGTGCGCCTGTTTGTTTCCCCCTTTTTTTTTTTTTGGGAATAGTTTTTTGTTGTTATACGGTAGTTACCATACAATGTGTGGTTCACACTTATTTATTCATGCAAGAATGCGAGTATATGTTTCATCACATATATATCATACATACAAGTTTTTTTCACATTTTTACAAAACACTTTGGTCATACATGCAAGTTTCTTTTCACATTTTTTACAGAACAATCTCTTCAGCCTATGTTCAGTATAGTGACATGTAGTCCATTGGTGTGGCTTAGAGATTGTATATTAGGGAAGGGGGGCTAAAAAATGCCTCACCCCTCTTTTTAAGTCCTTTCTTAAATGATGTAGACGGCAGTATACATACCTACTTCTACCGTAAACCCACGGCAGCCAATAACATATTGAGAGCCAGCAGTGCACACCCCACCGCCCTGAAAAAGAGCATCCCATACGGAGAATACATACGAGCCAGGCGGAATAGCACTACCCTATCCGCCTTTCAAAAAGCAGCAGATGGGATAAGGGACAGACTACGAGACAGGGGGTACTCAAAAAGAATCCTCAAGTCAGCCTACCACAAAGCAAAAGAAAAGGACAGGCAAACTTTACTATTTGGCCGAGGTCGCACCAGTAACAAGGATAAACACCCAACATTACCTTTCATACTTACATACACACAACAACACCAAGAGATCAGAAAAATCATACAAAAACATTGGTCCATACTTACTCACGATCCCGATCTATCACCACTGATCCCCCAGACACCTACCCTAACTTTCAGAAGATCCAGATCCATCAGGGACACCCTAGTGCACAGCCATTACAACCAACCTTCAGAAGCAACCTGCTGCAAAACCCAGGGACTATACAAGTGTGGCGGCTGCAGCACATGTAGGTACATAACACAGGGCAAACAAGTACAGTTACCAAATGGCCAGACACACACACTCAAACATTTTGTGAATGGTAACACGGCCCACGTAATCTACATACTAACATGTACATGCCCATGCTTTTACGTAGGCAAAACCAATAGGAAATTTAGGACTAGAATATACGAACATGTAAGAGACATCAAAAACGGCACAATCACGACCCCAATCGGTAGACATTTCCTCAGATACCACCAATCCGACCCCAAAAAGGTCAATTTTCAAGCACTAGACAGGAAACATGACAATCCAAGAGGAGGAGACATAGAAAAGAAAACACTACAGAAGGAGACGAGATGGATAGAAAATCTGACAGCCACAAGACTACCAGGCTTAAATGAATATAACAGTTTTTCACCTTTTCTATGACACTGTATCCCCATTACCCCCCACTCCAACAGGGCACTCCTACCTCCTCAGCACAGACAGCACTAATAAATGAACAAAAGTGCACACAAGACACCATCCAAACTCCATAGCTTTAAGGACATACATATGTGCCTGAATTGCAATGTGGTACATCCACACAGTCGCCTATAGCAATTACCCATTTATAAGGTCCCATTAGCCCAAGGGGAGGACTAGCTAATCCCCCCTCTGTAAGATAGTCAACTAGTGGTTAATTGTTTCAGTAATAATAAATATTCAGCAAAACAGAAATTTACTTTTGAACACTTTCATATATCTGTATGATATCGAGTCAATATACTAACAGAGATGCATGCAAGTATAAATGTGTAACATTAACGCTGAACAAAAGACACTATTTTTATATCTGCACATGTCTCTGAAGATCATAACAGGCTGAAGCCCGCTATTCCATAGCAATACAGGGGCATACCCAAAATGGCGTCCCCCACCAGGACATACATAAAGGAGCGCAGCACAATACCGACACTGCCAAAATGGCGACCGCCACTACGGGCTACGCCAAAATGGCGGTTCGCAACCACGGTCCTGACAGGGGCTGCACCAAAGGGGAAGTGCTTACAGAAGCACTTCGGGCTCCAAGCGAACGAGCCCCAGGGGAAAACGAGCGACGTCATCGCTCCGCCCACCCAGCACGCAGCCCCCACCAAGCGCCCGCACTTTTTGATTTTAAAGGGCGCGGAAGGAGCCCTGAGCCACAAGGCCTGCAAACAGAGAGGCCAGCTAAAGGATACAGACCACGCCAGGGCTCCGCAGAAACACTGGCCAGCTGATACCCCGGAGTCAGTATAGGACACCAGGCGGTACGGACGGCACACCGGGACCTGGATTATTGAAGGTAATTCCATACCTGCGCGTCCTCCAACCCCTATACCCCCTACCCCCCACACATTAGAGACTATAAGGATATTTCCTTCCTTCCTTTTAGGAGGCAAAACAACCCCTGACACTACCCCAGCAAGGAATAGCGGGCAAAAGCCAATTCTATAAACGAAAAGTAAGTGGAACATGTATTATGTTTTCTTCCCAAACCCAAGGGGAAGCCATTACTGAACCACCTCTTCTCTTACCTGACCCCCTCCTACAGCAATGCACTGAAGAAGCTAAGCCAAGCGAAACGCGTATGCACTTGCTACAGAACAAGGGGTACTAAACCCAACACTGGATTTCTTGCTACAAACGGGGTCTCCCCAACATCATTTAAGAAAGGACTTAAAAAGAGGGGTGAGGCATTTTTTAGCCCCCCTTCCCTAATATACAATCTCTAAGCCACACCAATGGACTACATGTCACTATACTGAACATAGGCTGAAGAGATTGTTCTGTAAAAAATGTGAAAAGAAACTTGCATGTATGACCAAAGTGTTTTGTAAAAATGTGAAAAAAACTTGTATGAATGATATATATGTGATGAAACATATACTCGCATACTTGCATGAATAAATAAGTGTGAACCACACATTGTATGGTAACTACCGTATAACAACAAAAAACTATTCCCAAAAAAAAAGGGGGAAACAAACAGGCGCACCCTGCATTTTCCCCTCACAGGGGGAGAACCAACCCCAATCTCACATATAGTTTCCCCGACGACTAGTCGGGAGCGCCTGTCCCCCGACAAATACCTTCCTGGATTTCCAAACCTAGACCCAAAAGAACCCCCCCCCCCTCCGTCCCTTCCCCCATCCCCTCAAGCAGAATCAGGAGGAAGGGCCACGATTCATTTTATTTAAAACAGTTACAAAATCAGTAAATAAAGAATAACTCCTGTATATCTGTAGGAATAAATCTAGGCAACTGCAATAGCACTTTTTTTGTCTTTTTCAATTGTTCTGATTTTCACTTCTGTTTATTTAAGAACATCTCCAAGGAGCCTGACACCAAACTGGAATAATTTCAGATGTGTGCACTCACCCATACGACTTGATGAATCTTCTCTAGTAGCCGGCCATGTGTGCAGAGAACCAGACACGTGTAACGCATGTAACCTTTCTGGGGTTTGGCCAGCCCCATCAAATGAAACCTGTTCTTTTTGTTTTCTTTCTAATCGCTTTTTTCATAGCGTTTATTGGAAACACTTTGGTTTTCGTTGTGATTATTGTGAGCCCAAAACTTCACACCCCCATGTACATTTTTCTCTCGCATTTTTCCCTGAATGAAATTCTGTTCACGTCCATTAACTTTCCCAACATTCTGTACGTGGTCTGGGGCAATGGTGGTTCTGTGCCTCTCGGGTTTTGCCTCAGCTACTTTTGGTTATATGAATTAATTTTGGAATCGGAGATCCTCTTCCTCGCATTAATGGCATTGGACAGGTGTTTGGCAATTTGTAACCCTCTTAGATACACCTCACTGATGAACGTTGAGACTCGTAATCGTCTGGTCTTCACGACCTGGATCTTAGGATTCCTAATTCCTTCTGCAGAAACTATTTTTATTTGCAGGCTACATTTCTGCCATTCTAATGTTATTGACCATTATGTGTGTGATTTAAAGTCCATATTAGAGCTGTCTTCCTCAAATACTTACCTAGTAGAAATAGAAGATCTGATCTTAAACATTGTTTTTGGCCTGTTCCCGTTTTCTCTGATCATAGCGAGCTATGCAGCCATATTTATTACTGTCAGTAGGATCTCCACCATGAAGGGGAGGCAGAAGGCGTTCTCCACCTGCACCTCCCACCTCATATCTGTCTGGATGTACTTTGGAACATTATGTGCCATTTACATGGTACCATCTGAGCTGTACGACACAAAGCTGAATAAAATCATTTCCTTAGGTTACACTGTGGTGACTCCGATGGCCAATCCAATCATCTACAGCCTGAGGAACCAGGAAATAAAGGCTTGCATGATATCTAAAAAATCATATCCAGCAGTAAACTTCTCACTTTGGAGAAGAAATCCTCAACCTTCTCCCTTGGCCAGGTGCTGTATTTGTGCAACCAAATCCTAAAACATCGACTAATTCGTTTTTTTGTCTAAACTAATAGTTTTATTGTCATAACATCAATTTAGATTCGATTAATGACTGATCCTCGATGCCTCCATATCATTTTTCTTGTATTCCCCATGTATTTCACTAGCCAATAGCGATTATATCAAAGGGACCCCTATTTGGTTCAATGTGGATTCTGCCAAATCACACACAAACCCAAAAATGATTATAGTCCATGGGGGAGATTGGAAAGCATTAATAGGCAAGCCAACCCCCAAAATGCATATCTCCATGGATAAAGGAGACACTGTAAAAATAAGGGAGAAACTGGAAAAGCAATTCCATGGGCTATAACATTCTAACAAAAAGCCAGGTCCATACTGAAAGGCAGAGGGTCATTGCAGGCCATTACCACTCAGATATTTGGCATTGAAGATCCACAGGCCATAAATGAGCCAGCTTAACATTGTATGGCCAGGTGACCACTGCATTCCACACAAGAGGTATCGCTTGACTTAACAATTACATTTTATAGGGTGGCAATCCATTGCAGGTCTTCCACAGTCCATAAATTGCCCAGCCTACCCCAGTAGGTAGGTCTCCCATAGACTGAAAGATAGCAGCCTACCCCAGTACGGTCAGAGGACCTCTGCAGCCAGCACATTGGTAGGTCTCCCATAGAATAAAAGATAGCAGTCTACCCCAGTACGATCAGAGGACCTCTGCAGCCAGCACATTGGTAGGTCTCCCATAGACTGAAAGATAGCAGCCTACCCCCGAATGGTCAGAGGACCTCTGCAGCCAGCACATTGGTAGGTCTCCCATAGAATAAAAGATAGCAGTCTACCCCAGTACGATCAGAGGACCTCTGCAGCCAGCACATTGGTAGGTCTCCCATAGACTGAAAGATAGCAGCCTACCCCCGAATGGTCAGAGGACCTCTGCAGCCAGCACATTGGTAGGTCTCCCATAGAATAAAAGATAGCAGTCTACCCCAGTACGATCAGAGGACCTCTGCAGCCAGCACATTGGTAGGTCTCCCATAGACTGAAAGATCGCAGTCTACCCCAGTACGGTCAGAGGACCTCTGCAGCAAGCACATTGGTAGGTCTCCCATAGACTGAAAGATCGCAGTCTACCCCAGTACGGCCAGAGGACCTCTGCAGCCAGCACATTGGTAGGTCTCTCATCGAATAAAAGATAGCAGTCTACCCCAGTATGATCAGAGGACCTCTGCAGCCAGCACATTGGTAGGTCTCCCATAGACTGAAAGATAGCAGCCTACCCCAGTCTGGCCAGAGGACCTCTGCAGCCAGCACATTGGTAGGTCTCCCATAGACTGAAAGATAGCAGTCTACCCCAGTACAGTCAGAGGACCTCTGCAGCCAGCACATTGGTAGGTCTCTCATCGAATAAAAGATAGCAGTCTACCCCAGTATTATCAGAGGACATCTGCAGCCAGCACATTGGTAGGTCTCTCATCGAATAAAAGATAGCAGTCTACCCCAGTATTATCAGAGGACCTCTGCAGCCAGCACATTGGTAGGTCTCCCATAGACTGAAAGATAGCAGTCTACCCCAGTACAGTCAGAGGACCTCTGCAGCCAGCACATTGGTAGGTCTCTCATCGAATAAAAGATAGCAGTCTACCCCAGTATTATCAGAGGACATCTGCAGCCAGCACATTGGTAGGTCTCCCATAGACTGAAAGATAGCAGCCTACCCCAGGACGGCCAGAGGACCTCTGCAGCCAACACAATGGTAGGTCTCCCATAGACTGAAAGATAGCAGCCTACCCCAGTATGGTCAGAGGATAGAATAGTGCTGAATAGAATAGTCCATTATTCGTCAGATACAGCCATACATACAAGGAATTATTTTCGGCAAGAGGTTAAGGGGGAGTTGGGGGAATTATAACAATAATATATTATAACCTTGCATCAGCTACACATATAGCAATCAGCTGAAGTGGTGCTGGTTCCTTTTATAGTTGGTTATAGAATTGTTCGTGGAGGGTTCTTAGTGGGCCTCGGAGGGGATACTCCTTATGGCCTTATGAAAGTGACTCTATATGAGCGGCCTGATGGTGCTCCTGGAAATAAGGGAAACCTGGGCTTGTCATTGAAGAGATGTTCTATAGATGACGGGAGAACCAATGATTCTGCTATTTTGGATATTCTTTGTAGACGCAGCTCATCTTTTTTTGGTAGCTCCACAAAACAAAACAAATAGTGAACTAGGAACATAAAAAAGTAAGTTCAAAAAAGACTTGACAATTACATTTTAAAGAGTGGGGGGCATGGTAGGTCTCCCATAGTCTGAAAGATAGCAGCCCATCCCAAAACTGCAGTCAGTACATTGCACATAAATGGTTGTATAGGATAGACAATTGCATTTTAGAAAGTGAGGTGCATGGTAGGACCATAAATTGCTCAGCCTACCCCAATATGGCCAGAGGAGACCTCTGCAGCCAGCACATTGTAGACAAATGGTTTCATAAGGCTTGACAATTACGTTCTAAGGAGGTTTGTACAGAGGTCATGGTTCTGGGGTGCAGGGCTTGTATAGAGGTCATGGATCTGGGGTGGGGGGCTTGTATGGTGGTCATGGCTCTGGGTTGGAGGGCTTGTATGGAGGTCATGGCTCTGGGGTGGAGGGCTTGTATGGAGGTCATGGCTTTTGGTGGAGAGCTTGTATGGAGGTCATGGCTCTGGGGTGGAGGGCTTATATGGAGGTCATTGCTCTGGGGTGGAGGGCTTATATGGGGTTCATGGTTCTGGGGTGGAGAGCTTGTATAGAGGTCATGGTTCTGGGTGGAGGGCTTGTATGGATGTCATGGCTCTGGGGTGGAGGGCTTGTATGGAGGTCATGGCTCTGGGGTGGAGGGCTTGTATGGAGTTCATGGCTCTGGTGTGCAGGACTTGTATGGAGGTCATGGCTCTGGGGTGGATGGCTTGTATGGAGGGGTCATGGCTCTGAGGTGAAGGGCTTGTATGGAGGTCATGGCTCTGGGATGGAGGACTTGTATGGAGGTCATGGCTCTGGGGTGGAGGGCTTGTATGGAGGTCATGGCTCTGGGGTGGAGGGCTTGTATGGAGGTCATGGCTTTTGGTGGAGAGCTTGTATGGAGGTCATGGCTCTGGGGTGAAGGGCTTGTATGGGGGTCATGGTTCTGGGGTGGAGAGCTTGTATAGAGGTCATGGTTCTGGGTGGAGGGCCTGTATGGATGTCATGGCTCTGGGGTAGAGGGCTTGTATGGAGGTCATGGGTCTTAAGTGTAGGGCTGGTATAAAGGTCAGTGCTGTTGGGTGGAGGGTTTATATGGAGGTCATGACTCTTAGATAGGATGCCTTGTATGGAGGCCATGGCTCTGGGGCGAAGGGCTTGTATGGAGGTCATGGCTCTGGGGTGGAGGGCTTGTATTGAGGTCATGGCTCTGAGGTGGAGGGCTTGTATTGAGGTCATGGCTCTGAGGTAGAGGGCTTGTATGGAGGTCAGAACTATGGGGTGGAGGGCTTGTATTGAGGTCATGGCTCTGGGGTGGGGGGCTTGTATTGAGGCTATGGGGTAGAGGCCTCGTATGGAGGCCATGAATCTGGTTTGGAGGGCTTGTATAGGGGTCAAGGCGATGGGGTGGAGGGCTTGTGTGGAGGTCATGGCTCTGGGGTGGAGTGCTTGTCTGGAAGTCATGGCTCTGGGATTGAAGTCAGGGCTCTGGGGTGGAGGGCTTGCATCAAGGTCAGGGTTCTTTAGTTGAGGTTTTGTATGGAGGTCATAACTCTGGGGTGGAGGGCTTGTGTGGATGTCAGAGCTCTGGGGTTGAGGGCTTGTATGGAGGTCATGGCTCCAGGGTGGAGGGCGTGTATGGAGGTCATGGCTCTTTGGTGGAGGGCGTGTATGGAGGTCATGGCTCTGTGGTGGAGGGATTGTATGGAGGTCATGGCTCTGGGGTGCTTGTATGGAGGTCATGGCTCTGGGGTGGAGGGCTTGTATGGGGGTCATGGCTCAGAGGTGGAGGAGTTGTATGGAGGCCATGGCTCTGGGGTGGAGGGCTTGTATGGAGGTCATGGCTCTGGGGTGGAGGGCTTGTATAAAGGTCAGAGATCTGGAGTGGAGGGTTTGTATGGAGGTCATGGGTCTTGGGTGGAGAGATCAGGCTGTAACTGGGGAGTGCACAGGGGTCCAGAGAGATCAGGTGGTAACTGGGGAGGGCAAAGGGTCCAGAGAGGTCAGGTGGTAACTGGGGAGGGCAGAGGGGTCCAGAGAGATTTGGTGGTAACTGGGGAGGGCAGAGGGGTCCAGAGAGATTGAGTGGTAACTGGGGAGGGCTAAGGGTCCAGAGAGATCAGGTGGTAACTGGGGTGGGCAGAGGGGTCCAAAGAGATTGGGTGGTAACTGGGGAGGGCAGAGGGGTCCAAAGAGATCGGGTGGTAACTGGGGAGGGCAGAGAGGTCCAGAGAGATCAGGTGGTAACTGGGGAGGGTAGAGGGGTCCAGAGATATTGGGAGGTAACAGGGGAAGGCAGAGGGGTCCAGAGATATTGGGGGGTAACTGGGGAGGGCAGAGGGGTCCAAATAGATCAGCAGTCACTGGGGAGGGCAGAGAGGTCCAGAGAGATCAGGTGGGAACTGGGGAGGGTAGAGGGGTCCAGAGAGATTAGGTGGTAACTGGGGAGGGCAGAGGTTTTCAGAGAGATCAGGTGGTAACTGGGGAGGGTAGAGGGGTCCAGAGAGGTCAGGTGGTAACTGGGGAGGGCAGAGGGGTCCAGAGATATTGAGAGGTAACTGGCAAGGGCAGAGTGGTCCAGAGAGATCGGGAGGTAACTGGGGAGGTCAGAGGGTTTTGGAGAGATAAGGTGGTAACTGGGGAGGGCAGAGGGTTCTGGAGAGATCAGGTGGTAACTGGGGAGGTCAGAGGGGTCCAGAGAGATCAGGTGGTAACTGGGCTGGGCAGAGGGGTCCAGAGAGATCAGGTGGTAACTGGGGAGGGCAGAGAGGTCCAGAGAGATCAGGAAGTAACTGGGGAGGGCAGAGGGGTCCAGAGAGATCAGGAGGTAACTGGGGAGGGTAGAGGGGTCCAGAGAGATCAGGTGGTAACTGGGGAGGGCAGAGGGGTCCAGAGAGATCAGGTGGTAACTGGGGAGGGTAGAGGGGTCCAGAGAGATCAGGTGGTAACTGGGGAGGACAGAGGGGTCCAGAGAGATCAGGTGGTAACTGGGCTGGGCAGAGGGGTCCAGAGAGATCAGGAGGTAACTGGGGAGGGCAGAGGGGTCCAGAGAGATCAGGTGGTAACTGGGGAGGGTAGAGGGGTCCAGAGAGATCAGGTGGTAACTGGGGAGGGTAGAGGGGTCCAGAGAGATCAGGTGGTAACTGGGGAGGGCAGAGGGGTCCAGAGAGATCAGGTGGTAACTGGGGAGGACAGAGGGGTCCAGAGAGATCAGGTGGTAACTGGGCTGGGCAGAGGGGTCCAGAGAGATCAGGAGGTAACTGGGGAGGGTAGAGGGGTCCAGAGAGATCAGGTGGTAACTGGGGAGGGTAGAGGGGTCCAGAGAGATCAGGAGGTAACTGGGGAGGGCAGAGGGGTCCAGAGAGATCAGGAGGTAACTGGGGAGGTCAGAGGGTTCTGGAGAGATCAGGAGGTAACTGGGGAGGGTAGAGGGGTCCAGAGAGATCAGGAGGTAACTGGGGAGGGCAGAGGGGTCCAGAGAGATCAGGTGTAACTGGGGAGGGTAGAGGGGTCCAGAGAGATCAGGTGGTAACTGGGGAGGGCAGAGGGGTCCAGAGAGATCAGGTGGTAACTGGGGAGGGCAGAGGGGTCCAGAGAGATCAGGTGGTAACTGGGGAGGGTAGAGGGGTCCAGAGAGATCAGGTGGTAACTGGGGAGGGTAGAGGGGTCCAGAGAGATCAGGTGGTAACTGGGGAGGGCAGAGGGGTCCAGAGAGATCAGGCGGTAACTGGGGAGGGCAGAGGGGTCCAGAGAGATCGGATGTAACTGGGGAGGGCAGAGGGGTCCAGAGAGATCAGATGTAACTGGGGAGGGTAGAGGGGTCCAGAGAGATCAGGTGGTAACTGGGGAGGGCAGAGGGGTCCAGAGACAATAGGTGGTAACTGGGGAGGTCAGAGTGGTCCCGAGAGATCAGGAGGTAACTGAGGAGGGCAGAGGGATCCAGAGAGATTGGTAAGTAACTGGGGAGGGCAGAGAGATCCAGAGAGATTGGACAGTAACTGGGGAGGGCAGAAGGGTCCAGAGAGATCGGGAGGTAACTGGGGAGGGCAGAGAGGTCCAGAGAGATCGGGAGGTAACTGGGGAGGGCAGAGGGGTCCAGAGAGATCCGGTGGTAACTGGGGAGGGCAGAGGGGTCCAGAGAGATTAGGTGGTAACTGGGGAGGGCAGAGAGATCCAGAGAGATCGGGAGGTAACAGGGGAAGGCAGACGGGTCCAGAGAGATCGGGAGGTAACTGGGGAAGGCAGAGGGGTCCAGAGAGATCAGGCGGTAACTGGGGAGGGCAGAGGGGTCCAGAGAGATCAGGCGGTAACTGGGGAGGGCAGACGGGTCCAGAGAGATCAGGAAGTAACTGGGGAGGGCAGACGGGTCCAGAGAGATCAGGAAGTAACTGGGGAGGGCAGACGGGTCCAGAGAGATTGGACAGTAACTGGGGAGGGCAGAGGGATCCAGAGAGATCAGGTAGAAACTGAGGAGGGCAGAGGGGTCCAGAGAGATCGGGTGGTAACTGGGAAGGGCAGAGGGGTCCAGAGAGATCAGGCGGTAACTGGGGAAGGCAGAGGGGTCCAGAGAGATCAGGCGGTAACTGGGGAGGGCAGAGGGGTCCAGAGAGATCGGGAGGTAACTGGGGAAGGCAGAGGGGTCCAGAGAGATCAGGAAGTAACTGGGGAGGGCAGAGGGGTCCAGAGAGATCAGGCGGTAACTGGGGAGGGCAAAGGGTCCAGAGAGATCAGGAAGTAACTGGGGAGGGCAGAGGGGTCCAGAGAGATCAGGCGGTAACTGGGGAAGGCAGAGGGGTCCAGAGAGATCAGGTAGAAACTGAGGAGGGCAGAGGGGTCCAGAGAGATCAGGTAGAAACTGAGGAGGGCAGAGGGGTCCAGAGAGATCAGGAAGTAACTGGGGAGGGCAGAGGGGTCCAGAGAGATCAGGAAGTAACTGGGGAGGGCAGAGGGGTCCAGAGAGATCAGGCGGTAACTGGGGAAGGCAGAGGGGTCCAGAGAGATCAGGCGGTAACTGGGGAGGGCAGAGGGGTCCAGAGAGATCAGGCGGTAACTGGGGAGGGCAGAGGGGTCCAGAGAGATCAGGACGTAACTGGGGAGGGCAGAGGGGTCCAGAGAGATCAGGACGTAACTGGGGAGGGCAGAGGGGTCCAGAGAGATCGGGTGGTAACTGGGGATGGCAGAGGGGTCCAGAGAGATCTGATGGTAACTGGGGAGGGCAGAGGGGTCCAGAGAGATTGGGCGGTAACTGGGGAAGGCAGAGGGGTCCAGAGAGATCTGATGGTAACTGGGGAGGACAGAGGGGTCCAGAGAGATCGGGCAGTAACTAGGGAGGGCAGATGGGAGCAGAGAGATTGAGCGGTAACTGGGGAGGGTTTTTTGATGAGAGGAGCTATAACATGTTTATTGGAGGAGGGAAAGGAGAGGGAGAGGTTGAATAAATATGTTAGGGCTGATATGACAGATGGAGACAGTTGAGGGATAAGGTGGGATAGAATGGGATCAAGGGAGCAGGTGGTCAGGTGGGCCTTTGAGACCAGAGACGAGAGACCTTGTGCAGTTAACCATGTGAAATGAGTTAATGAGTGGGGCAGGGGGGGAGTTGGTGGAAGAGAAATGTTCTGAGGGGTGAACCCGCTTGTAATCATGTCAATTTCATCTTTAAAGTGTGTGGCAAATTGCTCAGCTGTTAGCTGTGAGGATGGAGGAGGTGGTGGTAGGCGGAGTAGGGAGGATGAAGGAGGTGGCAGTGAGTGGAGTAGGGAGGATGGGTGAGATGGCGGTGGGCAGAGTAGGGAGGATGGGGGAGGTGGCAGTTGGCAGAGTAGGGAGGATGGAGGAGGTGGTGGTGGGCGGAGTAGGGAGGATGGAGGAGGTGGTGGTGGGCAGAGTAGGGAGTTGAAAGTGTTAAATAGCTGTTGTGGATTCCGGGCCTGTGCTGATACGAGTGATGTGAAATAGCAGATGTAAGGACAGTCCTGAGTTCCTGAAGGGCTTTCTTGCATAACCGGAAGTCCTCCTTGGTTTTGGATTTCCTCCATTGCCGTTCAGTGACTCGAGAATGCCATTTCAATGTTGCAGTGTTAGTATTAAGCCAAGGGATGTCTTTTTTGGACTGAGGGCAGCTGTAGTTAAGGGAAGCAACAGAGTCAAGGGCAGCAGTTAGTGTATAATGATAGTATGAAGCTGCAGCATCTACATAGGTGAATAAGGCAGGGTGTGAAGGGGATGTAAAGTGTTGGAGAGATTGAAGGTCTAGGTTTCTGAGGTTCCTGTGCAGAATAACAGGTTTGTGTGTAGAGGTGGGCAGTGGTAAGAGAAGAGAGCGTTAGTGTTAGTAGGTTTTGATCAGAGAGGGGAAGTGGGGATGAGGAAATACTGGATACAGAGCAGAGGTGAGTAAAGAGTAGGTCAAGCATATGTCCATCCTTGTGGGTGGGGCTAGCAGACCATTGTTTGAGGCCAAAGGAGGTGGTTAGGGATAGTAGTATGGTGGTTGCAGGGTTGTCGGTGTCAATGGGTAAGTTGAAGTCACCCATGATTATAGCCAGGATGTCAGAGAGAAGGAAGTGAAGAAGTGGTCCAGGAAGAGAGTGGCAGGTTCAGGGAGGCGATAGATAATGGCAATGTTTAGGTGAAAGGGAGAGAAGAGATGGACACAGTGAACTTCAAAGGAAGAGAAGGAAAGGGAGGGTAGAGCAGGGGTTGGGTTAAATGAGTAGTGTTCTGACAGAATGATGCCAAAACCTCCACCCTGTTTGTTGCTTGATCTTGGGGTGTGGCTGAACTGCACAGCTCCGTATGAGAGGGTGAGGCTGTATCAGAGGGAGTGAGCCAGGTTTCAGTAAAGCCCATGATGGTGAAGAGGTTTATAGCAAAGAGGTGGATGGATGTATGCCAGTTTGTTGCACACTGAACGTGCATTCAACAGTGCACAGGTGACAATGGTGGGAGTGCATGGGGAGGGGGTGATTGTTATGAGGTTGGCTAGGTTCCATGTGTGTGCTGGTTTGATACTGCTGTGAAGGTTTGTCTGTGATGAGTTGGGGGATGTAGAGGAGCAGAGAGGTGGAGGAAATGGGCCTGGGTTTGGAGAGATGTCACCAGCGGCAAGTAGGAGCAGAGAAAGGGACAGGAGATGGCTGTGGGATTTAAAAGTGGTAGAGCGTGTTTTGCAGGTGCATGAAGAAAGGGAGAGAGATTTAACCAGCGACATAAACTCCTGCGAGGACAAGTAGGGTGATGAGAGCAGTGATGGAGAGATATAGAGAGACTTAGCAGGTGCAGGGGGATGCTGTGAGCTTAGGAATGTGAGAGTGAGAGGAAGCAGGACTGTGAAATACCAGAGGAGCATTGCTGGAGGGTATGAGTTCTTCAGACGAGTAGAGTCTGGTGCCTGTTCCCTTCTGGTCACTTCAGGCCTAATTCTTCAATGGACTTCACAAATCCCAGACTTCAGAAATCCAGGACTGCAGCCAGGCTGACCGGCAGCTATTCTAGTCTAACATATACCACTTGTGAGGGGCCTTGATTAGCGCAGTGAAGCAGCGGGGGGGGGGGGGGGGGGTGGTACTAGAGCAATAAAGTTGCTCAGCTGAGATTATCAGGAGGGGGAGCTAGGGGGTCGCAAAACAAACAATATTTATATGAACATGGTCATTGCAAAGACAAAAAGCAGTGATGGGTGGCAGCCCTGGTACAAAACACAATCATATTGCAATACATGTAGGACAATACATGAGCATACAGAGATGTGCCATAATACATGAAAAGGACCAAAACACAGGCTATGAGGTGTGTGACCACAATCACAAGTCCTTATCAGCAGATAAGTCCTTGTGCCCAGGGGACATACCCAAATGCAGACCTTAACTGGCTTTCAGTGAAGGGGTTAAAAAGCAGGAGATGATAAGTCCTTGTGCCCGAGGGACATACCCAAATGCAGACCCAAACTGGCTGGCAGTGAAGGGGTTAAAAAGCAGGAGATGATAAGTCCTTGTGCCCAGGGAACATACCCAAATGCAGACCTTAACTGGCTTGCAGTGAAGGGGTTAAAAAGCAGGAGATGATAAGTCCTTGTGCCCAGGGGACATACCCAAATGCAGACTGGCTGGAGGTGAAGGGGTTAAAAAGCAGGAGATGATGAGTCCTTGTGTCCAGGGGGCTTACCTGTTTATGAGAGAGAGGAGCATCAGTAGGAACAGAATGGAGAACATTAACAGAGCAGTTCAGGACACAATGATGTTAGTTCGGGCCTAATTCTTCGATGGACTTAAAAAATCCTGGATTTCAGAAATCCAGGACTGCAGCCAGGCTGACATGCAACCATTCTAATAAAACATAGCGCCCCCCCCCCCCCCCCCCCCCGCAAAGCCAACCGGCCGGGGCACCAAGCATATGAGCTTGTAACCCAGAGCTCAGAGGCCACGTAGTGTGGGGCCCCTGGCTCTGAAAATTACAAGCCCTTATGCCCTTTGGTATAGACCCTGGTGCTCTTCCCTCACCCCCGATGGCACAAATAGGGGTGAGGGTCAATTTACTGGCGTTCTCTCATAGCAGTGCTGAACCCAGAACCTGCTAAAGTGGAGATCTTGGGTTCTGATGCAATCCTCAAGTTTTTGGACCCAAAACATGTGGCACAACTAGGCCGTTGGTTTGACACCAGCATCGGGCTGGCATTAGTCTTGGTTTAGGAATTATGCCCAAAATAGCGTTTGTAGGTTGTAAGCTAACTCCCAGCAGAGGTGGTGCTGGATGCTCCACCCAGAGGGGCATCGGGAGTGTCCAGATGGAGGTGAAGTAGAACCCAATTACCAACTCGGTAAGCCCCAAGAAGTGGAACTTAGACTTTTAGAATCCAGGGCCTCTAGTGTTCTTCTTTCACAAATGTGCGGATCTCTAATAGTCAGGCTGCTGCCCTCTCTGGAATATTTCAGGTTCAATTATCCTTCTGTATAAACACCGTGATTAATTATTAAGATAATAAGGATCCTTTGGGGAAACTGGCTTCTCCCTCCCGGATCTCTCTCTCGCTATAACAGCAGCGGCTCATCATCTCCGACACACGCCCGCGCCTAGACTCCTTTATATCATGTTATATTATACAGACAGCCACGTTCTCATCCCTGATGCTTTCCGCACCGCCTCCAATCTTTATCATGGAAATGCAGCAACAATGTGAATGCTCTGTGCTGGTTATACACAGACCACTAACACAATCACACAATACAATATACACACAAATAGGACTCCATGCTCTGTGCTGGTTATACACAGACCACTAACACAATCACATGATACAATATACACACACATAGGAGTCCATGCTCTGTGATGGTTATACACAGACCACTAACACAATCACACAATACAATATATACACACACAGGTCCCCATGCTCTGTGCTGGTTATACACAGACCATTAACACAATCACACAATACAATATACACACAAATAGGACTCCATGCTCTGTGCTGGTTATACACAGACCACTAACACAATCAGAAAATACAATATATACACACACAGGTCCCCATGCTCTGTGCTGGTTATACACAGACCACTAACACAATCACACAATACAATATACACACAAATAGGACTCCATGCTCTGTGCTGGTTATACACAGACCACTAACACAATCACACAATACAATATACACACAAATAGGACTCCATGCTCTGTGTTGGTTATACACAGACCACTAACACAATCACACAATACAATATACACACACATAGGACTCCATGCTCTGTGCTGGTTATACACAGACCACTAACACAATCACATAATACAATATACACACACATAGGACTCCATGCTCTGTGATGGTTATACACAGACCACTAACACAATCACATGATACAATATACACACACATAGGACTCCATGCTCTGTGCTGGTTATACACAGACCACTAACACAATCACATGATACAATATACACACACATAGGACTCCATGCTCTGTGCTGGTTATACACAGACCACTAACACAATCACACAATACAATATACACACACATAGGACTCCATGCTCTGTGCTGGTTATACACAGACCACTAACACAATCACATTATACAATATACACACACACATAGGACTCCATTCATGTCTGGTACAAGGAATGACACTGTTTTATCAGAAGAAAATACAACAGTTTTAGCTTTTTCAAATTCTTCTGATTCATCAAAGAAAAAACTTCATTTTCTACACAATTCTTTTCACTTCTCCTTTCTCACAAAATCCATCTAAAGTGAAAAAAATACAACTGAAATGTACAATTGTAAAATATTTGTGTGATTTAGTGATGTTTTTACTCCTTCAAATTATTTGCAGCTGCCCCCGAGCAGGTGTAAAACATTCTCAGCACATTCCCTTTTGGTTTTTTTTTACCCGAAAATCCAGGTTAGGAAATGCCAGAGTGTTTTTTTTATCAGTGTAACAGACATGTGGAATTAACTTTATATTTTTTATGACTTTTTTAATATAAAACTGCAGAACAGAGCACCAAACCTGCGCCCCGCGTGGCGGGGCAGGAACAGTGACTCCCTGTGACTCATACCAGACCTCTAGGGGCATTCTTTTCCTTCAACCCTTTGCCCACTAGAGCCTCTTCCTTTTGATTCTGCCTATAGTTCTTTTTTCTTTTATTCTTGGTGCGCAGCTGCCAGCAGGTCTCCCGCCTGTACCATCTCAGGACAACTTCCAACCACTTCTTCCCACATGTTTCCATATAGTCTTTGTTCCGGTCCGGATCTCCCCCATACCAGGGGAATGCATTTTTGTCTCCCAGACAAAGGCCTTTGATCATATGTATATGGAATTTGCTATTGTTACCATCCCGGGGAAAAGGGCAGGTGCTGCCCAGACCTTTAGTCCATCCAACCAGACAATTCACAAATGGTTGTACAAAGAATCCCATTCCTGTCTGCCTCTCCACATGCTGAACACATATCCCCCACCTTAGGGATCTTAGACTCTAGACCTCCCATGATATACAACAACAATCTTACTTATTCTTCAACAGCAGCTTAGAGTGTGCTCACCTTCACAATCATGTAAGAAGTTGGGAGAAATGCACACCAGACTAAATCTTTTTGTAGTGCAAAAAGAGTGTATTAATACAGATAAAAAAAATTATAACATAAATCAGTGCTGTACAGTATAGTGCAATATGGTAAACAGGTACAGCTATGATGTATAACACCAGGGTAAATAACCCATGAAAAGGATATCTGGAGGGAAGTCCCTGTGTGACCATGCATCCGTCGTCAGGATAGTCCTGGCACCTCAGAAGTAATAAAGAAGATATAGTGGTATCAGTAACTCTAACTGTATCTATACAGAATTCTAAGGTAAGGTAAAGAAATATTACCATGTAAGTCTAAGAGGTGCTTGAGAGGCGTTCCTGACAATTGGTGCAATCATACATATGGATAATGTGAAGCTCAGGTTAAGGATAATGATCTTTGCAGCATGAGAGCATATTGTCTGACCTCAATGCTCTGGTCAGTTCTAAGCAACATACATCACTCCAGGGACAACCTCATACAATATATAGTTTACAATAACAGAAATAATCATGATGTGTCACATCATAGAACAAGTAAACAATTGGTTAACAATTGGTTAAATAAAAGTACACTTGTATTACCAGGCAGTTAAGTATGAAAGGTGATCGCTAAGTTTCAAGCCCACGTTGTGGAGCGCACGGCTCCTTTATCAAGGCAGCGATATGAGAGGTTACCTGCGCAGCGCTTATGTAGTGTCACATCTCCCCCCTGGCCGGCCAGTAGTGGCACTTCCGGGCGCGCTCGCAGAGCGTGCGCCGGAACGTCACTTCTGGGTTAGAGGTCCCGGCCCACGTCACTACCGGAGTCGGCTGGCAGTGTGTATCTTCGCCAGCCGGCTGCCTGTGACGCAGGCGCACGGGGCCGTCCTCCCCAGACGTCATCCTCAACAAGCTTTATCAACAGAACAAAATGGCATTGAAGAGACATACTGACTTGGAGATACGATACAATGTAGAAACATTCTTCAAAGCTAGGGGGAGATGTTCTTTCGCTTTACATTTCCTATTCAGGCTGCGCCTTGCACTGTGAAAGACACACAATATTAAAATCCTAATAAAAACATAGATCACCCTTCTATCTGAAAAAATATTAATATGGCATTAATCGCAATCGGCAGTAAGTAAATACACACTATTACCTGCAACTCCAAGGGACTGCAATGGGGTCGAATGTAGCACCAGCCTACGCTAATCTCTACATGGACAGATTCCAGCATCAACATGTTTATACTGACCAGGCATATACATCATCGGTGTTATATTGGGTTTGTTACATAGATGATTTATTCTTTCTATGGGAGGGCCCTTCTGATCTTCTGCTCCAATTTGTCTCCAGACTAAACCAAGCTGAACCTACAATCAGCTTTACACTTGAATACAGTACCCATCAGGTCCATTTTTTGGATGTACAAGTATCCATTGATGAACAACAAAAAATCATAACTGACCTCTACAAAAAAGACACGGACAGGAATACTTTCCTGCATTACTCTAGCTTTCACCCTACATCTATGAGAAATAGCCTACCTTATAGTCAATACATCAGACTTCGTCGCATCATTACTGATGAGACCACCTTTTTACAAAGGGCAGACCATACTCACTAGGGACTTTGTTGCACGGGGTTATCCCATTGAAATCCTTGAAGAGGCGAAACTGAAGGCTCTGTCCAAGCCCCAATCTACACTCTTACAGCATAAATTTAAACATCAATCTTCCCGCATACCTGTCATACTGACATACTCTCGTATGATGCCACACATTGAACGTATAATTAATAGACACTGGCATGTGCTAATGGGAGATGAGCCTGGCAGACACCTTTAGTGCCCCCCCACTGTTTGTGAAAAAACGACCTGCCAATTTACGTAACAGATTAGTCAAAGCGGAGACCTGGGTTATCCCTAGGTCTATACCTACACAGAACTGGTTCTCCTGTTTACCTCCCATCAAAGGCATGTATCCCTGTGGACATTGTGCCCAATGTGGCTATGTCATTAAAAGTGAAGTCTTTACACATCCTCACATAGGTAACAGATTTTCCATTAAGTCATTTTTGAACTGTAGTTCGGATTTTGTAGTGTACCTCATAAAGTGCCCTTGTGGCCTAGCTTATGTGGGTAAAACGAAACGGGCCCTTCGTATACGGATCTCAAAGCACCGTAGTGCCATTCGATGGGCTGACCTTGACTCCCCCCTGACACACCACTTTATGGAAGCAGGACATCAAATAACCCAGTTACGTTTCCAGGCGATTGAGCAGGTCAGGCCACCCCCTCGGGGGGGTGACCGTGACCTAGCCGTTCTCAGACAGGAACTTCACTGGATACACACTTTGCAAACTATAACTCCCAAAGGATTAAACGAGGAAATGGACTATTCTCCATTCCTGTAGTTGATCTATGTACAGTATTCATTTAATGTATTATTTTATCTTCTACAGTTTACACCTTGGACCCCTTACAACATTCCTATCGGGTCAAATTGTCCTTGAGACCTTCCTTTTCATAATTTTGGATCATGTGGCCACCTTCCACCCTCTTCATCACTGATTATTCTTGAGTTCTGTATCACAGAACCTGTTACCATGGTGACAACGTATTATGCTCTAGCATTATTCTATACTTCCATCTGGAAGATTGATATTTGTTAGCCCTAGCTGTACTTGCATTTTTTGAGGCTTTAGAACATTTACATAGGCCCTTTATATGGCCCTCGGTTCCACAACTTGATGGACCCTTTAGTATTCCAATATATTCATCTTAATGGTTGTACAATGGAACCCGTATAGGAACTCCAGTGCCATTAGCCCTATATTTAGAGTTTACTTACTGCCGATTGCGATTAATGCCATATTAATATTTTTTCAGATAGAAGGGTGATCTATGTTTTTATTAGGATTTTAATATTGTGTGTCTTTCACAGTGCAAGGCGCAGCCTGAATAGGAAAAAGTAAAGCAAAAGAACATCTCCCCCAGCTTTGAAGAATGTTTCTACATTGTATCGCATCTCCAAGTCATTATGTCTCTTGAATGCCATTTTGTTCTGTTGATAAAGCTTGTTGAGGATGACGTCTGGGGAGGACGGCCCCGTACGCCTGCGTCACAGGCAGCCGGCTGGTGAAGATACACACTGCCAGCCGACTCCGGTAGTGACGTGGGCCGGGACCTCTAACCCGGAAGTGACGTTCCGGTGCACGCTCTGCGAGCGCACCCGGAAGTGCCACTACTGGCCGGCCAGGGGGGAGATGTGACACTACATAAGCACTGCGCAGGTAACCTCTCATATCGCTGCCTTGATAAAGGAGCCGTGCGCTCCGCAACGTGGGCTTGAAACTTAGCGATCACCTTTCATACTTAACTGCCTGGTAATACAAGTGTACTTTTATTTAACCAATTGTTAACCAATTGTTTACTTGTTCTATGATGTGACACGTCATGATTATTTCTCTTATTGTAAACTATATATTGTATGAGGTTGTCCCTGGAGTGATGTATGTTGCTTAGAAGTGACCAGAGCACTGATGTCAGACAATATGCTCTCATGCTGCAAAGATCATTATCCTTAACCTGAGCTTCACATTATCTGTATGTATGATTGAACCAATTGTCAGGAACGCCTCTCAAGCGCCTCTTAGACTTACATGGTAATATTTCTTTACCTTACCTTAGAATTCTGTATAGATACAGTTAGAGTTACTGATACCACCATCTTCTTTATTACTTCTGAGGTGCCAGGACTATCCTGACGACGGATGCATGGTCACACAGGGACTTCCCTCCAGATATCCTTTTCATGGGTTATTTACCCTGGTGTTATACATCATAGCTGTACCTGTTTACCATATTGCACTATACTGTACAGCACTGATTTATGTTATAATTTTTTTATCTGTATTAATACACTCTTTTTGCATTACAAAAAGATTTGGTCTGGTGTGCATTTCTCCCAACTTCTTACATTACTGTAATAATTGAGGTACATTGTGGTGGGGTACCTCGGGATGCTTGCACCCACAGTTGATACCCTGTATGTACATATTTCTTGGTGTGCTTTCTACCTAATAGTTTACACCTTCACAATCATCAAATCCGCACAACAAATAAACTTAAACTTCTACGCGACAGGAAGAGAAAGAAAGGAGAAAATCCTCAGGTCTGATAGAGATCGTGTTAGAGGCTTACAATATCATACATTTCTATAGCGCTATATCGGGACGGTCTCAAATTATCTCCTGGAGTCTCCACGGGACTCTCTGGTGCCTTACGGGGCACAGCCGTCTCATGGGATGGTCAAATTATCTCAGAAGAACTCCAAACAGGCACGAGCGATCCCTACTACCCCGGGCAAGTAATATAAAAAGAATCGATTACCCGTAGTTGTAGGATCCCACTTCTGACACCAAAAAGCTGTTGAGGGCTTCTCCTGCGGGTACCTCGGACACCTCGACTATGTGTCTGACACCCTCACACCTCGACCGAGTCAGCTAGCTGGAGAGTTGTATGGTGTGTTGAAGAAGACACAGACACAATCACCCACCATACAAATCTAGCTTATTGAAACAAAAATTACAATCTTATACAATCTATATACAGCCGGTGCCCCTACCTTTGCGTTTCAGTGTGAAACCAAAACAAAATCTCACACAGGACACATTCTCATAACTACGAGCATTATCAGCAGAACATTTCAGATACTAGAATTCCACAAGGCTACTTCTCAAGCTGCTTCTTGTAAATACATATTATTAAAGAATAACTCTAGACCTGCATATATTCAATCAGATCAGGGGCCTCTACCTACAGGGAGACACCTGATCATTCTGAAGCTGGGTGAAATGTAGACTACAAATACACCATTTGGGGTGAGGACTTCTCAGAGACGCGTTCAGAGATTTACCATTTTCAGCTGGAAAATTCGAGTGAAATGTTCAAATACTAAAGTCATTTTCGTATGGAAATTTAAATAGTTTTGCCCGCATTTTCGACTGGGCAAATTCAATTAGTCAGCGTTGTTGAATCACTGAAACTAACTTAAATTTTTTGCAAAATTATTTTCTCACACGGAAATCTCTTGCACAGGGGACACAATGCAAAACAATCAGGCTCATTACCGTTGGTTGTGCTTTCTGTTGTGAACTGACGCTTACATCTTGGTGAGCTTTTTACTTGAACATACTAAAAATATTCTGTTAAACATTAATGTTATAATATTTCCCCAAAAAATCACCTACCCCTGCGATGGGGCATTTTTACAAGTGAAGTTGTTCATTTTTCCAAAGGTGTGAGGATATTTTTTTAGGTTTGGTAAATTTGTAGACTGACCAGAGATTGGAGGGAGGAGCTAGTAAGGAATTGATAGGCTAGTAACATAAAAAGTGGACATTATTGTTCAGGAAGTTTGGCTTGTTTTAGGGGATGTGGAGAGGAGGACTCGTTTTACTGTCTAAGGAACCGTTGGGGCCAGGTTTATGACCTCATCAGAACCCTTCTTGGTGTAATATTAACCCCTTGGATCCAAGAGAAGAGAGTTTCTATATTTAGAAGCAGAGCATGGTTGTTGAATGCTGAGGATAGACTGAGGATAATGAGAATAGAGGTTTGGCCTTTAGATTTGGCGGTTAGCAGATCAGTAGTAACTTTGGTGAGGGCAGTGTCAGTAGAGTGAGAGATTGGAGGGAGCATCTAGTAAGGAATTTGTAGGCTAGTACAGTAAAATGTGGCCTCGTTCAGAAGATTTGCATTGTTTTAGGAGTTGTGGAGTGGGGGACTCACTATTTCACAGTGATCGAAGAACCAGGTCTATGACCTCATCAGCACCTTGTTTGGTCTAATACTAACCCCCAAATCCATGGGAGGCAGTCTGGGTAGGAAAAAATATAAGAAAAATTTCCATTGTCCAGCACTCAAGTGTTCATATGAGGAAGGGCACAGGATGTTGCCTGAAACGCGAAATATGTGAACTATTCTTGGAATGGAAACCATGTAAATTTTAACTTGACCAATAAACGGAGAAATTTTAAGGAACACTTGAGTGCTGGACAATGGAAATTTTTCATGTATATGGACCTTGCTGGTGAGTCCTGAGCCTCAGTGCATCTGTGGAAGCTGCAGTGGGATTGAGCTGGCCGTCTACACTTTCAGGAAAAAATATAAACTGAATAAATCTAATCGTGTCCAATTGACCTTTATCTCTATCGCTTGCAGTTATGTCAGTCCGGAATCTCGGGAAATCATTGAGTGGAATAACGATGAATGAAAAAATTTCCATATTCCATAATGCTTAATTATATAATAGTAAGTATGAGTAGTAAGTAGTAGAGTAATATTTAATGGTGAATACCGGTATTTATTCTGTCATATCATCTGTACACAACAGTGAAAGTCAGGAATTTTACCCCTACCATTGTATTTTTCTATATGTGATTTATTTTTTTTTACCTATTATTCTTAGTAAAAATGATGCGAAATAATGGAGCGACATCTTTTTAAACAGGCTGCTGATCACTATGGATTATCTATCCTATGCTCAAAAATATGTCTAGTTGGAATTTAAAGAGCTGAAGTTTTGACATTTTTTGTCTTTTGCGATTCTTCCGATTTTCACTTCTGTTTATTTAAGAACATCTCCAAGGAGCCTGACACCAGACTGGAATCATTTCAGATATGCAGACTCTCCAATCTTCTCTAGTTGGCGGCCATGTGTGCGGAGAACCAGACACGTGTAACGCATGTAACCCTTCTGGGGTTTGGCCAGCCCCATCAGATGAAACCCGTTCTTTTTGTTTTCTTTCTAATTGCTTTTTTCATCGGGTTTATTGGAAACACTTTGGTTTTCGTCGTGATTCTTGTGAGCCCAAAACTTCACACCCCCATGTACATTTTTCTCTCAAATCTTTCCCTGAATGAAATGCTGTTCACGTCCATTATCTTTTCCAACATTCTGTACGTGGTCTGGGGCAATGGTGGTTCTGTGTCTCTCGGTTATTGCTTCAGCTACTATTATTTATATAATTCAATTTTGTCATCGGAGATCCTCTTCCTCACGGTAATGGCATTTGACAGGTGTTTGGCCATTTGTTACCCTCTTAGATACACCTCACTGATGAACGTTGAGACTCGTAATCGTCTGGTCTTCACGACCTGGATCTTAGGATTCCTAATTCCTTCTGCAGAAACTATTTTTATTTGCAGGCTACATTTCTGCCTTTCTAATGTTATTGACCATTATGTGTGTGATTTAAAGTCCATATTAGAGCTGTCTTCCTCAAATACTTACCTAGTAGAAATAGAAGATCTGATCTTAAACATTGTTTTTGGCCTGTTCCCGTTTTCTCTGATCATAGCGAGCTATGCAGCCATATTTATTACTGTCAGTAGGATCTCCACCATGAAGGGGAGGCAGAAGGCGTTCTCCACCTGCACCTCCCACCTCATATCTCTCTGGATGTACTTTGGAACATTAGCTGTCATTTACATGGTACCATCTGAGCTGTACGACACAAAACTGAATAAATTCATCTCCTTAGGGTACACTGTGGTGACTCCAATGGCCAATCCAATCATCTACAGCCTGAAGAACCAGGAAATAAAGGCTTGCATAATGTCTCATATCGTTTATCTAAAAAATTATAGCCAGCAGTAAACTTCTCACTTTGGAGAAAAAAAACCTCAACCTTCTCCCTTGGCCAGGTGCCGTATTTGTGCAACCAAATCCAAAAACAAGGACATGGTTAACTGGGCTTAAAATATTGACACATAAGTCAATTAGTTTTTTTGCCATAATGCCAATTTAGTTTTGACTAATGACTGATCTTTGATGCCTCCATATCTTGTTTCTTGTATTTCCTATGTATTTCACTAGCCAATAGTGATAATGCCAAAGGAACCCCTTTTGGTTCAATGTGGATTCTGCCAATGTGGATTCTGCCAGAATATGCTCATTTCCTGATTAACACAGCCCCTACCTGAACCACACACAAATCCAAAAACCATTATAGTCCAGTCAGTCAGCACAAATCGTTTCATAGGGCTTGGCACTTATGTTTTATGGAGGACTTGTATGGAAGTCATGGCTCTGGGGTTGAGGGCTTGTATGGAGGTCATGGCTCTGGGGTTGAGGGCTTGTATGGAGGTCATGGCTCTGGTGTGGAGGACTTGTATGGAGGTCATGGCTCTGGGGTGGATGGCTTGTATGGAGGGGTCTTGGCTCTGAGGTGAAGGGCTTATATGGAGGTCATGGCTCTGGGATGGAGGACTTGTATGGAGGTTATGGCTCTGGGGTGGAGGACTTGTATGGAGGTCATGGCTCTGGGGTGGAGGGCTTGTATGGAGGTCATGGCTCTGGGGTGAGAGGGCTTGTATGGAGTTCATGGCTCTGGGGTGGATGGCTTGTATGGAGGGGTCATGGCTCTGAGGTGAAGGGCTTATATGGAGGTCATGGCTCTGGGATGGAGGACTTGTATGGAGGTCATGGCTCTGGGATGGAGGACTTGTATGGAGGTCATGGCTCTGGGGTGAGAGGGCTTGTATGGAGTTCATGGCTCTGGGGTGGATGGCTTGTATGGAGGGGTCATGGCTCTGAGGTGAAGGGCTTGTATAGAGGTCATGGTTCTGGGGTGGAGGGCTTGTATGGAGGTCATGGCTCTGGGGTGGAGGGCTTGTATGGAGGTCATGGCTCTGGGGTAGATGGCTTGTATGGAGATCATGGCTCTGAGGTGAAGGGCTTGTATGGAGGTCATGGCTCTGGGGTGGAGGACTTGTATGGAGGTTATGGCTCTGGGGTGGAGGGCTTGTATGGAGGTCATGGCTCTGGCTCTTGGATGGAGGGCTGGTATGAAGGTCATGGGTCTTGGGTCGAGGGCTTGTATGAAGGTCAGGGCTCTGGGATGGAGGCCTTGTATGGAGGTCATGGCTCTGGGGTGGATGATCTGTATAGAGGTCTGGGCTCTGGGGTTTGTATGGAGGTCAGTGCGCTGAGGTGGAGGACTTGCATGAAGCTCATGGCTCTGAGGTGGGGTGCTTGTATGAAGGTCAGGTATCTGGGCTGGAGGGCTTGTATGGTGGTCATGGCTCTGGGGTGGAGGGCTTGCATGGAGGTCATGCTTCTGGAGTGAAAGGCTTGTATAGAGGTCATGGCTCTGGGGAGGAGGACCTGTATGGAAGTCATGGCTCTGGGGTGGAGGGCTTGCATGGAGGTCATGGCTCTGGGGTGGAGAGCTTGTATGGAGGTCATGGCTCTGGTGTGGAGGGCTTGTATAGAGGTAATGGCTCTGGGGTGGAGGGTTTGTATGGAGGTCAGGGCTCTGGTGTGGAGGGATTGTATTGAGGTCATGGCTCTGGGTTGGAGGGCTTGTATGGAGGTCATGGCTCTGGGGTGGAGGGCTTGTAGGAAGGCCCTGGCTCTGGAGTGGAGGGCTTGTATGAAGTTTATGGCTCTGGGATGGAGGCCTTGTATGGAGGTTATGGCCCTGGGATGGAGGGCTTGTAGGAAGGTCATATCTCTGGGGTGGAGGGCTTGTATGGAGGTCATGGCTCTGGTGTGGAGGACTTGTATGAAGGCCATTGTTCTGGGGTGGAGGGATTGTATGGAGGTCATGGCTCTGGTGTGGAGGACTTGTATGAAGGCCATTGTTCTGGGGTGGAGGGATTGTATGGAGGTCATGGCTCTGGGGTGGAGGGCTTGTATGGAGGTCATGGCTCTGGGGTGGATGGCTTGTATGGAGGTCATGGCTCTGAGGTGAAGGGATTGTATGGAGGTCATGGGTCTTGGGTGGAGGGCTTGTATGGGGGTCATGGCTCTGGGGTGGAGGGCTTGTATGGAGGTCATAGCTCTGGGGTGGATGGCTTGTATGTAGGTCATGGCTCTGGGGTGGAGGGCTTGTATGAAGGACATGGCACTGGGGTGGAGGGCTTGTACGGAGGTCATGGCTCTGGTGTGGAGGGCTTGTATAAAGGTCATGACTCTGGTGTGGAAGGCTTGTATAGAGGTCATGGCTCTGGGGAGGAGAACTTCTATGGAGGTCATGGCTCTGGGGTAGAGGGCTTGTATGGAGGTCATGGCTCTGGGGTGGAGGGCTTGTATGGAGGTCATGGCTCTGGGGTGGAGGGCTTGTATGGAGGTCATGGCTCTGGGGTGGAGGGCTTGTATGGAGGTCATGGCTCTGGGGTAGAGGTCTTGTATGGAGGTCATTGCTCTGGGGTGGAGGGCTTGTATGGAGGTCATGGCTCTGGGGTGGAGGGCTTGTATGGGGGTCAGGGCTCTGGGGTGGAGGGCTTGTATGGAGGTCATGGCTCTGCGGTGGAGAACTTGTATGGAGTCCATGGCTCTGCGGTGGAGGGCTTGCATGGAGGTCATGGCTCTGGGGTGGAGGGCATGTATGTAGGTCATGGCTCTGGGGTGGAGGACTTGTATGGAGGTCATGGCTCTGGGGTGGAGGACTTGTATGGAGTTCATGGCTCTGGGGTGCAGGGCTTGTATGGAGGTCATGGCTCTGGGGTGGAGGGATTGTATGTAGGTCATGGCTCTGGGGTGGAGGACTTGTATGGAGGTCATGGCTCTGGGCGGAGGGCTTGTATAGAGGTCAGGGTTATGACCGGGCCCGAGCACCATGCATTTGCTTGGAGCACCTGGCTCTGAAAGTTACAAGCCCTTATGCCCTCTGGTATGGGCCCTGGATCTCTTCCTCACCCCCGATGGCACAGCTGTATGCATCTCCACTGCCCATTGTCTGCCCCTACTGCTGAAGCTGCTGGCAGGAAAACTGGGGGTTGCTAATAGCTGCCCAGTCCCCTTGATTACCAGCCCACCTTCCAATCCACCCACCAACCAACCAGTTCTCGCATGCGCATTTAGGATCGTGTGCATGCACATTTCAGAGACCATTTTGGGAGTACGTGCATGCATGTTTGGGAGTGCAGGAGGCAATTGGGATTGCGCCTATGAGAGTCTGAGTGCTGGTCCATGCTCCAATGTTGCCTAGTAACAGGGCGAGAGTGAAGAAGCACAGCCTTATGCAAGTTCTGGGAATCATGCAGACCCCACCCATTATGCCAATTATTATGCAGCATCACAGATCCAGGGGGAACGGATGGGGAATGGTAAGCTATGCCGACCACGTCATGTACAGGGTTCCTGGTCAATGGAAGCCTGGAGGTAGGCCCCGAAAACAGATGGGAAATGGTATCGTATTCTATGCCGACCACGTCATGTCCAGGGTTCCTGGTCAATGGAAGCCTGGAGGTAGGTACCCCAGAAACGGATGGGGAATGGTATGGTATGCTTTGCTGACCACGTCACGTCCGGGGTTCCTGGTACCTCGTTCCGAGAGAACAAGCCCTAGGCTAGGAGCGGCTGTGATGGAACTTATTGATGGAGGGCCATCCCAGGAGAATTTCAACCCCCAGGTAAGTAACCCACAGCAGGTTTCCTCGCTCCTGGGGTGTTAAGTGGCCAGGCTAGTCTGGCAACTGGGTAGAAGTAGTTGAGGAGCAGGTGCTATCTGGGGCTTCAGAGGCTAAGCCTGATGATGAGCACAGCAGGAGATTCAGTGTCCATGGGCCCCTCAGGGGACTGTCAGCCCCCCCCCCCTCCAACACTTTCAGTCCAAAGGGTGCAGAGACAAGCGGAGGCCAAGAGTCAGGTCATGGAAAACTGACTGAAGACATGGAGTCCTCCTCAATTCCGACCATGTCCAGGCAAGGGTGTGGGGTGGTGTCAGACATTGATGACCCCCAGAGAGCTCTCACTGAGAAGGAGGCACAGCCCCACTTGGGCCCAGGCACTGGGTGGATGTACCTGATGGGGGTCGAGCCAGGGTCACCACAGTGGGTGGCCCACGGACTGACAGTTGGCAATACCCTATCTGTCCAGGGCCGAGAAGCGGAACACCTTGGAGATACGGATGAGTGGGTGCATAGTGATCAAACAAGTGGGGTCCGATGTGGCTACCCACTGCCATTCACCTGCCAGAGGGTGGGGGTGGCAGGACCAAGTCCAAGCAACCCACCAGAAACTCTGCCGCACAGAAAGAGCTTTGTACCAATGTCAGTGGACTATGCCACCCGGGGCCCAAACGTGAACGTCAGGCTGACCTGGACACTTTGAGTGTCTGGGCTCCACTTGGCAAATGAAGGTCAATGTGGAGAAATGTAAAGTCCTGCACTTGGGGTCTAACAATCTGAAGGCCACATATGTCCTCGGGGGAGTAAAACTGGGAGAGTCACTTGTTGAGAAAAATCTGGGGGTACTGGTAGATCACAGGCTAAATAACAGCATGCAATGCCAAGCAGCTGCTTCCAAGGCCACCAAGATACTATCATGTATTAATAGAGGCATGGAATCACGGGATAGGTGAGTAATATCACCTCTTTACAAGGCACTGGAGCGCCCTCACCTGGAATATGCCGTCCAGTTCTGGGCACCCGTCCATAAAAAGGACGCTCTGACTATGGAAAAAGAGCAGAGGAGAGTCACCAAACTAATAAGAGGAATAAAGGTGTATCGATAACCTTTATCGCCGGAGGGCTTCCCCGCCAGAGACATCCTTTTCCCAATGGTGAGAGGTGCTGCAGGAATCCCAGAGTCATCCGTGAGGAACCAGGAACAGCCCTTACAAGGGCTAGTGAATTGCGATATAGCGTTTCCCCCCAATAAGAGACAGAACTCAGTATTGAGGGTGAAGATGAACTTCCTTTATTAGTGCCACCCTGGGCCTTATATGCAAGTCTCCATGCAAGGGGACCTCCCCCGTGGACTGCATGACAAACAGAAAAAGAAAAAAAGGACACTCTGGTATGTCCCATATATGCACCAAAGATAATCTGCACTCCACCCTCAATAATCAGACAACCGCCTGTCTGATTCTGGTGTGTGGGGGGGCGTTCGGCAGGCACTGGCGGATTTTGGTGATGTATCAATTTATTTGTAATAATTTCTTTGTATTTTGTTGCTCATCAAGCCATCTAGTACACTGCTTTACTCACTCTGCACTTTCTATCTTTGGACGATCTGTCCCACTTTTCTAACACCTGTCACCCAGCACATAGCTCTTCTCCAGTTCTTTGGCCACAATTCCAGCCCCACTTTTTATGGGCTTTATCTATTTCTGGTTAACACGGTCGAGCACGCTTCTGTTTACTATTTTGGCTTGGTGACTACATAATACCAATATAATACCACCATGTCCCTTATTGTTTAACATGGATTTACTATATATTTAACTTACAAAGCATTGATTACCCATTACTGCCTTACCCAACCCCCCCCCCCACCCTTTGTCTTTTTAACATTGTCTTGTATGTGTTTTAATCCTGTATAGCCCATTTGGGTTTTGTTATCTTTATTGCTAATCTAAATAAATTTGTATATTGATTTTCTTATATTGTTTTATATTGATTATTGAGGGTGGAGTGCAGATTATCTTTGGTGCATATATGGGACATACCAGAGTGTCCTTTTTTTCTTTTTCTGATTGAGCCTTATAAGCACTGATTTTCTTAGCACCCCCTCTTTTTGTCTATCTGTATTTATGGGTTTGTATTCTTTTTGAACTTTTGATTATTCTGCATTTGGCTGTGCTTATCCATCTTTCTGTTTGGTTGCATATTAGACTGCATGACAAACACACAGACCAATGGGAGCCGGACACACAATCCCTCAAATCTTCCGGTAACGCAATCAGCAACACAATAGCAGTCTGTAACACAATCAACAACACAATGACATTGTCTAGAGAAAATGAAAGTAATGAACCTATGTAAAGTCCAAGGGGCAGAAACAGTGTCTTTAAAATCCAAAAGGCAGAGAGTCTGTCACAGAAGGATCTTAGTTATGGGGAAAGATTACAGGAATTAAATCTGTTTAGTCTTGAGGAGATGACTGAGGGGGGACATGATTAACTTGTATAAACTTCCCCGACCCCAATGCCCTTGGTTGAACTTGATGGGCATTTGTCTTTTTTCAAACATATTAACTATGCAACTATGTAACTGTGTAACTATATAACTATATAACAGTGTAACTATATAACTTTTTACTATGTAACTAGATAACTGTGTAACTATATAACTATATAACAGTGTAACTATATAACTTTTTACTATGTAACTAGATAACTGTGTAACTATATAACTATATAACAGTGTAACTATATAACTTTTTACTATGTAACTAGATAACTGTGTAACTATATAACTATATAACAGTGTAACTATATAACTTTTTACTATGTAACTAGATAACTGTGTAACTATATAACTATATAAGTAATTATATAACTATATAACTGTGTAACTATATAACTGTGTAACTATATAACTATATAACTATGTAGCTATATAACTATGTAACTATATAACTGTGTAACTATATAACTATGTAGCTATATAACTATATAACTGTGTAACTATATAACTATATAACTATATAACTATATAACTATGTAACTATATAACTGTGTAACTATATAACTGTGTAACTATATAACTATGTAGCTATATAACTATGTACCTATATAACTATGTAACTATATAACAATGTAAGTATAAAATTATATAGCTATGTAAATATATAACTATGTAACTATATAACTAAGTATGTAACAATATAACTATATAACTATGTAAATATATAACTATATAACTATATACCTATATAACTATGTAACTATAAAACTATATAACAATGTCACGTTTGGCACGTTATCCTGACAGGGGTACCCTGGTTGGTCTGTCCATATGCACAGTTTGTATTATATCCTACACTTTGCTGTATTCTTTGATATTTTGTTCACTTTCTTTGCATACCCTGGCGCGTCCTCCTGTTGTTTGGAGATTGATTCTGTTTATATAGAAACGTTTATATTTAGCACTTTTGCACAATACCATTGCTGATTTGCACATAAATGATTTAGGTTATGCTTATGATTTGGGTATGTCTTTAGGGTGGTTTTATGTTTTTGGCAGACCCCTAGGTCCTCCTGGTGTGTGTTCTTTTACAGTGTAATGTCATGTCTAGTGTGTATATGTATTGTCTAATATGTTATGCTCTGTATAAATTTTGATGAGAATAAACCTTTTTATATTTTTGCATACCTATGAGTAGTGCCACTCATTAGTGACCCGGTATCTTATTTGGGGGAGGGTGGGGGCCCCCCTTTCTTTTGTGTTGAAGTTATATAGTGTGATTCCGGGTTGAGTAGGCACACTTGTCAGTTCAGGTGAGAATTTAGTGCATACTTGGCTAGTGCTGCCCAGTTAGCTTGTCTATTTGTTGTGTCCTATATAACAATGTAAGTATAACATTATATAGCTATATAAATATATAACTATGTAACTATATAACTAAGTATGTAACAATATACCTATGTAACTATATAACTATGTAACTATATAACTATGTAACTATATAACTGTGTAAGTATATAACTATGTAACTATATAACTATGTAACTATATAACTATATAACTATGTAACTATGTAACTATGTAACTATGTAACTATATAATTATGTAACTATATAACTATGCAACTATGTAACTATATAACTATGTAACTATATATCTATGTAACTATGTAACTATATAATTATGTAACTATATAACTATGCAACTATGTAACTATATAACTATGTAACTATGTAACTATATAATTATGTAACTATATAACTATGCAACTATGTAACTATATAACTATGTAACTATATAACTATATAACTATGTAACTATATAACTATGTAACTATATAACTATGTAACTATATAACTATATAACTATGTAACTATATAATTATGTAACTATATAACTATGCAACTATGTAACTATATAACTATGTAACTATATAACTATATAACTATATAACTATATAACTATGTAACTATATAATTATGTAACTATATAACTATGCAACTATGTAACTATATAACTATGTAACTATATAACTATATAACTATGTAACTATATAACTATGTAACTATATAACTATGTAACTATGTAACTATGTAACTATGTAACTATGTAACTATATAATTATGTAACTATATAACTATGCAACTATGTAACTATATAACTATGTAACTATATATCTATGTAACGGGCAGGCCGATTCAGTAATAGCGCCAGGTAGCGACAGATGAGCGACTGTAGCGTGATTTTTTCAGCGCCAGCCAGCATTCGCTGTGCTTGGCCGGCATTAGCTTGATGACAGCGACTCACTCGGTGTGCGGTAATGTTGAATACGGGCTTAGGGGTCGCTGTTTCACAGGTTCAGCGTTGTATGTGAGCGCCTAAGAACGAATGGCCAGAGCGAACGGCTAGCTGCATATTCATTGACAAATCACGCTCCGAATTTGCTGGCGCTGTCCATTCCTTGTTTAAACCCCAGAGCGCTGGCGGCGATGGGTGTAAAAGAGCTTTTAACCCCTAAACAACCATATTTTTTTATTGTAACATTATACATGTTTTTTGAATCATTTAGTAATATGAATACATTCATATCAGACCTGTAATATCAATTCTGCACAAATTTTTTTTTTTTTTTTTTTTTTACTTTAAAAAAAAACTTAACATTGCAGAAGTGGTCTCAGAATTTTTGACATTAAAAAAAAAAAAATAAATTAATATCAATTAATTATGATTAATTAAAGATTGCTCCATTGAAATGCATTGGACAACGCCAGGGAGCGACAGCTCATACCTGGCGCTGTGATGGAATTTGCAGCGGCGCTGTTCGTTCCAGGCGGCTTCATGATGAATCCCGCGCTTGCTGTCGCTCTCGCCGGCGCTAGCCTCATTTAGCTTGATAAATGCGTCATTGTGAGCGCCGCCGGGCGTACTTGAGTCGGTAACCGCCGATAGCTGGCGCTACCTGGCGCTCACCACTCGCTACCTGGCGCTAGCCCTTGATAAATAAGGCCCTATGTGACTATATAACTAATTATATATCTATGTAACTATGTGACTATATAACTAATTATATAACTATATATCTATGTAATTATGTGACTATATAACTATGTGACTATATAACTATGTAATTATATAACTAATTTTATAACTATATATCTATGTAACTATGTGACTATATAACTAATGATATATCTATGTAACTATGTGACTATACAACTAATTATATAACTATATATCTATGTGACTTTATAACTATGTAATTATATAACTATATATCTATGTAACTATGTGACTATATAACTAATTATATAACTATATATCTATGTAACTATGTGACTATATAACTAATTATATAACTATATATCTATGTAACTATTCGACTATACAACTAATTATATAACTATATATCTATGTAACTATGTGACTATATAACTATGTGACTATATAACTATGTGACTATATAACTATGTAATTATATAACTAATTTTATAACGGGCAGGCCGATTCATTAATAGCGCCAGGTAGCGACAGATGCGCGACTGTAGCGTGATTTTCTCAGCGCCAGCCAGTATTCGCTGTGCTTGGCCGGCGTTAGCTTGATGATAGCGACTCAGTCGGTGTGCGGGAATGTTGAATACGGACTTAGGGGTCGCTGTTTCACAGGTTCAGCGTTGTATGTGAGCGCCTGACAACGAATGGCCAGAGCGAACGGCTAGCTGCATATTCATTAACAAATCACGCTCCAAATTTGCTGGCGCTGTCCATTCCTTGTTTTAACCCCAGAGCGCTGGCGGCGATGGGTGTAAAAGAGCTTTTAACCCCTAAACAACCATATTTTTGTATTGTAAAATTATACATGTTTTTTGAATCATTTTGTAATATGAATACATTCATATCAGACCTGTAATATCAATTCTGCACAACATTTTTTTTTTTTTTATACTTTAAAAAAAAACTTAACATTGCAGAAGTGGTCTCAGAATTTTTGACATTAAAAAAAAAAAAAAAAAAATTAATATCAATTAATTATGATTAATTAAAGATTGCTCCATTGAAATGCATTGGACATCGCCAGGGAGCGACAGCTCATACCTGGCGCTGTGATGGAATTTGCAGCGGCGCTGTTCGTTCCAGGCGGCTTCATGATGAATCCCGTGCTTGCTGTCGCTATCGCCGGCGCTAGCCTCATTTAGCTTGATAAATGCGTCATTGTGAGCGCCGCCGGGCGTACTTGAGTCGGTAACCGCCGATAGCTGGCGCTACCTGGCGCTCACCACTCGCTACCTGGCGCTAGCCCTTGATAAATAAGGCCCTATGTGACTATATAACTAATTATATATCTATGTAACTATGTGACTATATAACTAATTATATAACTATATATCTATGTAATTATGTGACTATATAACTATGTGACTATATAACTATGTAATTATATAACTAATTTTATAACTATATATCTATGTAACTATGTGACTATATAACTAATGATATATCTATGTAACTATGTGACTATACAACTAATTATATAACTATATATCTATGTGACTATATAACTATGTAATTATATAACTATATATCTATGTAACTATGTGACTATATAACTAATTATATAACTATATATCTATGTAACTATGTGACTATATAACTAATTATATAACTATATATCTATGTAACTATGTGACTATATAACTATGTGACTATATAACTATGTAATTATATAACTATATATCTATGTAACTATGTGACTATATAACTATGTAATTATATAACTATATATCTATGTAACTATGTGACTATATAACTAATTATATATCTATGTAACTATTCGACTATACAACTAATTATATAACTATATATCTATGTAACTATGTGACTATATAACTAATTATATATCTATGTAACTATGTGACTATATAACTAATTATATAACTATATATCTATGTAACTATGTGACTATATAACTAATTATATAACTATATATCTATGTAACTATGTGACTATATAACTATGTGACTATATAACTATGTAATTATATAACTATATATCTATGTAACTATGTGACTATATAACTATGTAACTATATAACTATGTAATTATATAACTATATATCTATGTAACTATGTGACTATATAACTAATGATATATCTATGTAACTATGTGACTATACAACTAATTATATAACTATATATCTATGTGACTATATAACTATGTAATTATATAACTATATATCTATGTAACTATGTGACTATATAACTAATTATATAACTATATATCTATGTAACTATGTGACTATATAACTAATTATATAACTATATATCTATGTAACTATGTGACTATATAACTAATTATATAACTATATATCTATGTAACTATGTGACTATATAACTAATTATATAACTATATATCTATGTAACTATGTGACTATATAACTATGTGACTATATAACTATGTAATTATATAACTATATATCTATGTAACTATGTGACTATATAACTAATTATATAACTATATATCTATGTAACTATGTGACTATATAACTAATTATATAACTATATATCTATGTAACTATGTGACTATATAACTATGTGACTATATAACTATGTAATTATATAACTATATATCTATGTAACTATGTGACTATATAACTAATTATATATCTATGTAACTATGTGACTATATAACTAATTATATAACTATATATCTATGTAACTATGTGACTATATAACTAATTATATAACTATATATCTATGTAACTATGTGACTATATAACTATGTGACTATATAACTATGTAATTATATAACTATATATCTATGTAACTATGTGACTATATAACTAATTATATAACTATATATCTATGTAACTATGTGACTATATAACTAATTATATAACTATATATCTATGTAACTATGTGACTATATAACTATGTGACTATATAACTATGTAATTATATAACTATATATCTATGTAACTATGTGACTATATAACTAATTATATATCTATGTAACTATGTGACTATATAACTAATTATATAACTATATATCTATGTAACTATGTGACTATATAACTATGTGACTATATAACTATGTAATTATATAACTAATTTTATAACTATATATCTATGTAACTATGTGACTATATAACTATGTGACTATATAACTATGTAATTATATAACTAATTTTATAACTATATATCTATGTAACTATGTGACTATATAACTATGTAATTATATAACTAATTTTATAACTATATATCTATGTAACTATGTGACTATATAACTATGTAATTATATAACTATTTAAAGTGGACCAACACCCAGGATTTTCACTATCCTGAGTGTTGGTCCACTTAGGCTTTCTGGGGGGTTTCACTCAGCGGGGCATCCCAATTTCGGATGCCCCGCGGGGAGGGAGCTGATCGGCCCTGGAATCTTATAGATTTTGTTCTCACATGATTCAGGGACACAGGAGAATGAGGAGAGAAATTGCTTTGTGGTGTATTTTCCCCGTGTGATGAATCTGTGGTGGAGTGGTCGCTGTCACCTCGCTGCTCCTCTCCACCCGGATAGATGAATATTTGTCATTCTCCAGATTTCACCAATGTTCATAGTTTCATGTATTTCACATTTTTATTAGTAACAAGTCATTTATTTTCATTATATAAACAGCAAAACATATAAATAGAAAGAAATCCTTTGTGTTACTATTTATACTATTTATATGTTACTATTTATAGATCAGGTGTAAATAGCAAAGATGGTGATGTGAGAATATTTCAGGAAGCTGATGACGGAGACATTAGAGACGTGTGAGGAATAAATAGTAATATACATAAAACATTATCACACGTCCACACATCAGGGTGGGAAATAATATTCTCCACAGAGAGAGGAGGAGCCATCACCGGAACCTCTGGCGCTGCAGTCATGCGAGATTGCTGCGTAATAAGAAACCTACGAGAGTGATTTCATTTCTCGCACAGATGGCAACGCTGGACGTCATTTCTTGCACAGATAGTAATGCTGGACGTCATTTCTTGCACAGATAGTAATGCTGGATGTCATTTCTCGCACAGATAACAATGCTGGACGTCATTTCTCGCACAGATAGTAATGCTGGACGTCATTTCTCGCACAGATAGTAATGCTGGACGTCATTTCTCGCACAGATAGTAATGCTGGACGTCATTTCTTGCACAGATAGTAATGCTGGACGTCATTTCTCGCACAGATAGTAATGCTGGACGTCATTTCTTGCACAGATAGTAATGCTGGACGTCATTTCTTGCACAGATAGTAATGCTGGACGTCATTTCTCGCACAGATAGTAATGCTGGACGTCATTTCTCGCACAGATAACAATGCTGGACGTCATTTCTCACACAGATAACAATGCTGGATGTCATTTCTCACACAGATAGTAATGCTGGACGTCATTTCTCGCACAGATAGTAATGCTGGACGTCATTTCTTGCACAGATAGTAATGCTGGACGTCATTTCTCGCACAGATAGTAATGCTGGACGTCATTTCTCACACAGATAGTAATGCTGGACATCATTTCTTGCACAGATAGTAATGCTGGACGTCATTTCTCGCACAGATAGTAATGCTGGACGTCATTTCTCGCACAGATAGTAATGCTGGACGTCATTTCTCGCACAGATAGTAATGCTGGACGTCATTTCTCACACAGATAGTAATGCTAGACGTCATTTCTCGCACAGATAGTAATGCTGGACGTCATTTCTCACACAGATAGTAATGCTGGACGTCATTTCTCACACAGATAGTAATGCTGGATGTCATTTCTTGCACAGATAGTAATGCTGGACGTCATTTCTTGCACAGATAGCAACGCTGGACGTCATTTCCTGCACAGATAGTAACGCTGGACGTCATTTCCTGCACAGATAGTAATGCTGGACGTCATTTCTCACACAGATAACAATGCTGGACGTCATTTCCTGCACAGATAGTAATGCTGGACGTCATTTCTCGCACAGATAGCAACGCTGGACGTCATTTCTTGCACAGATAGTAACGCTGGACGTCATTTCTCGCACAGATAGCAACGCTGGACGTCATTTCTTGCACAGATAGTAACGCTGGACGTCATTTCTCGCACAGATAGCAATGCTGGACGTCATTTCTTGCACAGATAGTAATGCTGGACGTCATTTCTTGCACAGATAGTAATGCTGGACGTCATTTCTCGCACAGATAGTAATGCTGGATGTCATTTCTTGCACAGATAGTAACGCTGGACGTCATTTCTTGCACAGATAGTAACGCTGGACGTCATTTCTTGCACAGATAGCAATGCTGGACGTCATTTCTTGCACAGATAACAATGCTGGACGTCATTTCTTGCACAGATAGTAATGCTGGACGTCATTTCTCGCACAGATAACAATGCTGGACGTCATTTCTCGCACAGATAACAATGCTGGACGTCATTTCTCGCACAGATAGTAATGCTGGACGTCATTTCTCGCACAGATAGTAATGCTGGACGTCATTTCTTGCACAGATAACAATGCTGGATGTCATTTCTCACACAGATAGCAATGCTGGACGTCATTTCTCACACAGATAGTAATGCTGGACGTCATTTCTCGCACAGATAACAATGCTGGACGTCATTTCTCGCACAGATAACAATGCTGGACGTCATTTCTCGCACAGATAACAATGCTGGACGTCATTTCTTGCACAGATAGTAATGCTGGACGTCATTTCTCGCACAGATAACAATGCTGGACGTCATTTCTCGCACAGATAACAATGCTGGACGTCATTTCTTGCACAGATAGTAATGCTGGACGTCATTTCTCGCACAGATAGTAATGCTGGATGTCATTTCTTGCACAGATAGTAATGCTGGACGTCATTTCTCGCACAGATAGTAATGCTGGATGTCATTTCTCGCACAGATAACAATGCTGGACGTCATTTCTCACACAGATAGCAACGCTGGACGTCATTTCTCGCACAGATAGTAATGCTGGACGTCATTTCTCACACAGATAACAATGCTGGACGTCATTTCTCACACAGATAGTAATGCTGGACGTCATTTCTCGCACAGATAGTAATGCTGGACGTCATTTCTCACACAGATAACAATGCTGGACGTCATTTCTCACACAGATAGTAATGCTGGACGTCATTTCTCACACAGATAACAATGCTGGACGTCATTTCTCACACAGATAGCAACGCTGGACGTCATTTCTCGCACAGATAGTAATGCTGGACGTCATTTCTCACACAGATAACAATGCTGGACGTCATTTCTTGCACAGATAGTAATGCTGGACGTCATTTCTCACACAGATAGCAACGCTGGACGTCATTTCTCGCACAGATAGTAATGCTGGACGTCATTTCTCACACAGATAACAATGCTGGACGTCATTTCTCACACAGATAGTAATGCTGGACGTCATTTCTCGCACAGATAGTAATGCTGGATGTCATTTCTTGCACAGATAGTAATGCTGGACGTCATTTCTCGCACAGATAGTAATGCTGGACGTCATTTCTCGCACAGATAGCAATGCTGGACGTCATTTCTTGCACAGATAGTAATGCTGGACGTCATTTCTCGCACAGATAGTAATGCTGGACGTCATTTCTTGCACAGATAACAATGCTGGACGTCATTTCTCGCACAGATAGCAATGCTGGACGTCATTTCTCACACAGATAGTAATGCTGGACATCATTTCTCACACAGATAGCAATGCTGGACGTCATTTCTCACACAGATAGCAATGCTGGACGTCATTTCTTGCACAGATAACAATGCTGGACGTCATTTCTCGCACAGATAGTAATGCTGGACGTCATTTCTCGCACAGATAACAATGCTGGACGTCATTTCTCACACAGATAGCAATGCTGGACGTCATTTCTTGCACAGATAACAATGCTGGACGTCATTTCTCGCACAGATAGTAATGCTGGACGTCATTTCTCGCACAGATAACAATGCTGGACGTCATTTCTCGCACAGATAACAATGCTGGACGTCATTTCTCGCACAGATAACAATGCTGGACGTCATTTCTCGCACAGATAGTAATGCTGGACGTCATTTCTCGCACAGATAACAATGCTGGACGTCATTTCTCGCACAGATAACAATGCTGGACGTCATTTCTCGCACAGATAGTAATGCTGGACGTCATTTCTCGCACAGATAACAATGCTGGACGTCATTTCTCGCACAGATAACAATGCTGGACGTCATTTCTCGCACAGATAACAATGCTGGACGTCATTTCTTGCACAGATAGTAATGCTGGACGTCATTTCTTGCACAGATAGTAATGCTGGACGTCATTTCTCGCACAGATAGTAATGCTGGAGTCATTTCTTGCACAGATAACAATGCTGGAGTCATTTCTTGCACAGATAGCAATGCTGGACGTCATTTCTCACACAGATAGTAATGCTGGACGTCATTTCTCACACAGATAGTAATGCTGGACGTCATTTCTCGCACAGATAGTAATGCTGGACGTCATTTCTTGCACAGATAGTAATGCTGGACGTCATTTCTTGCACAGATAGTAATGCTGGACGTCATTTCTTGCACAGATAGTAATGCTGGACGTCATTTCTCACACAGATAGTAATGCTGGACGTCATTTCTCACACAGATAGTAATGCTGGACGTCATTTCTCACACAGATAGTAATGCTGGGCGTCATTTCTTGCACAGATAACAATGCTGGACGTCATTTCTCGCACAGATAGTAATGCTGGACGTCATTTCTCACACAGATAGTAATGCTGGACGTCATTTCTCACACAGATAGTAATGCTGGGCGTCATTTCTTGCACAGATAACAATGCTGGACGTCATTTCTCGCACAGATAGTAATGCTGGACGTCATTTCTCGCACAGATAACAATGCTGGACGTCATTTCTTGCACAGATAGTAATGCTGGACGTCATTTCTCGCACAGATAACAATGCTGGACGTCATTTCTTGCACAGATAGTAATGCTGGACGTCATTTCTCACACAGATAGTAATGCTGGGCGTCATTTCTTGCACAGATAACAATGCTGGACGTCATTTCTTGCACAGATAGTAATGCTGGACGTCATTTCTCGCACAGATAACAATGCTGGACGTCATTTCTTGCACAGATAGTAATGCTGGACGTCATTTCTCGCACAGATAACAATGCTGGACGTCATTTCTTGCACAGATAGTAATGCTGGACGTCATTTCTTGCACAGATAACAATGCTGGACGTCATTTCTCGCACAGATAACAATGCTGGACGTCATTTCTCGCACAGATAGTAATGCTGGACGTCATTTCTCGCACAGATAACAATGCTGGACGTCATTTCTTGCACAGATAGTAATGCTGGATGTCATTTCTCACACAGATAGCAACGCTGGACGTCATTTCTCGCACAGATAGTAATGCTGGACGTCATTTCTCGCACAGATAACAATGCTGGACGTCATTTCTCGCACAGATAGTAATGCTGGACGTCATTTCTCGCACAGATAACAATGCTGGACGTCATTTCTTGCACAGATAGTAATGCTGGATGTCATTTCTCACACAGATAACAATGCTGGACGTCATTTCTTGCACAGATAGTAATGCTGGACGTCATTTCTCGCACAGATAGTAATGCTGGACGTCATTTCTCGCACAGATAGTAATGCTGGACGTCATTTCTCGCACAGATAGTAATGCTGGACGTCATTTCTCGCACAGATAGTAATGCTGGACGTCATTTCTCGCACAGATAGTAATGCTGGACGTCATTTCTCACACAGATAACAATGCTGGACGTCATTTCTCACACAGATAGTAATGCTGGACGTCATTTCTCACACAGATAGTAATGCTGGACGTCATTTCTCGCACAGATAACAATGCTGGACGTCATTTCTCGCACAGATAACAATGCTGGACGTCATTTCTCGCACAGATAACAATGCTGGACGTCATTTCTTGCACAGATAGTAATGCTGGATGTCATTTCTCACACAGATAGTAATGCTGGACGTCATTTCTCGCACAGATAACAATGCTGGACGTCATTTCTTGCACAGATAGTAATGCTGGACGTCATTTCTTGCACAGATAGTAATGCTGGACGTCATTTCTCGCACAGATAGTAATGCTGGACGTCATTTCTCGCACAGATAGCAATGCTGGACGTCATTTCTCGCACAGATAACAATGCTGGACGTCATTTCTCGCACAGATAACAATGCTGGACGTCATTTCTCGCACAGATAACAATGCTGGACGTCATTTCTCGCACAGATAGTAATGCTGGACGTCATTTCTCGCACAGATAACAATGCTGGACGTCATTTCTCGCACAGATAACAATGCTGGACGTCATTTCTCGCACAGATAACAATGCTGGACGTCATTTCTCGCACAGATAACAATGCTGGACGTCATTTCTTGCACAGATAGTAATGCTGGACGTCATTTCTCGCACAGATAACAATGCTGGACGTCATTTCTTGCACAGATAACAATGCTGGACGTCATTTCTCGCACAGATAACAATGCTGGACGTCATTTCTCACACAGATAGCAATGCTGGACGTCATTTCTTGCACAGATAACAATGCTGGACGTCATTTCTCGCACAGATAACAATGCTGGACGTCATTTCTCACACAGATAGTAATGCTGGACGTCATTTCTCGCACAGATAACAATGCTGGATGTCATTTCTCACACAGATAGTAATGCTGGACGTCATTTCTCACACAGATAGCAATGCTGGACGTCATTTCTCACACAGATAGTAATGCTGGACGTCATTTCTCGCACAGATAACAATGCTGGATGTCATTTCTCACACAGATAGTAATGCTGGACGTCATTTCTCGCACAGATAACAATGCTGGACGTCATTTCTTGCACAGATAACAATGCTGGACGTCATTTCTCACACAGATAGTAATGCTGGACGTCATTTCTCACACAGATAGTAATGCTGGACGTCATTTCTCGCACAGATAACAATGCTGGACGTCATTTCTTGCACAGATAGTAATGCTGGACGTCATTTCTCGCACAGATAGTAATGCTGGACGTCATTTCTCGCACAGATAGCAATGCTGGACGTCATTTCTCGCACAGATAGTAATGCTGGACGTCATTTCTCGCACAGATAGCAATGCTGGACGTCATTTCTCGCACAGATAGTAATGCTGGACGTCATTTCTCACACAGATAGCAATGCTGGACGTCATTTCTCACACAGATAGTAATGCTGGACGTCATTTCTCGCACAGATAGCAATGCTGGACGTCATTTCTCGCACAGATAGTAATGCTGGACGTCATTTCTCACACAGATAGCAATGCTGGACGTCATTTCTCACACAGATAGTAATGCTGGACGTCATTTCTCGCACAGATAACAATGCTGGACGTCATTTCTCGCACAGATAGCAATGCTGGACGTCATTTCTCACACAGATAGTAATGCTGGACGTCATTTCTCGCACAGATAACAATGCTGGACGTCATTTCTCACACAGATAGTAATGCTGGACGTCATTTCTCACACAGATAGTAATGCTGGACGTCATTTCTCGCACAGATAACAATGCTGGATGTCATTTCTTGCACAGATAGTAATGCTGGACGTCATTTCTCACACAGATAGTAATGCTGGACGTCATTTCTCGCACAGATAGCAATGCTGGACGTCATTTCTCGCACAGATAACAATGCTGGACGTCATTTCTCGCACAGATAGTAATGCTGGACGTCATTTCTCACACAGATAGCAATGCTGGACGTCATTTCTCGCACAGATAGTAATGCTGGACGTCATTTCTCGCACAGATAACAATGCTGGATGTCATTTCTTGCACAGATAGTAATGCTGGACGTCATTTCTCGCACAGATAACAATGCTGGACGTCATTTCTTGCACAGATAGTAATGCTGGACGTCATTTCTCGCACAGATAACAATGCTGGACGTCATTTCTTGCACAGATAGTAATGCTGGACGTCATTTCTCGCACAGATAACAATGCTGGATGTCATTTCTTGCACAGATAGTAATGCTGGACGTCATTTCTCGCACAGATAACAATGCTGGACGTCATTTCTTGCACAGATAGTAATGCTGGACGTCATTTCTTGCACAGATAGTAATGCTGGACGTCATTTCTCGCACAGATAACAATGCTGGATGTCATTTCTTGCACAGATAGTAATGCTGGATGTCATTTCTCGCACAGATAACAATGCTGGACGTCATTTCTTGCACAGATAGTAATGCTGGATGTCATTTCTTGCACAGATAGTAATGCTGGACGTCATTTCTTGCACAGATAGTAATGCTGGACGTCATTTCTTGCACAGATAGTAATGCTGGACGTCATTTCTCGCACAGATAACAATCCTGGACGTCATTTCTCGCACAGATAACAATGCTGGACGTCATTTCTCGCACAGATAACAATGCTGGATGTCATTTCTCGCACAGATAGCAACGCTGGACGTCATTTCTCGCACAGATAGTAATGCTGGACGTCATTTCTCGCACAGATAACAATGCTGGATGTCATTTCTCGCACAGATAGCAACGCTGGACGTCATTTCTCGCACAAATAGTAATGCTGGATGTCATTTCTCGCACAGATAACAATGCTGGACGTCATTTCTCGCACAGATAGTAATGCTGGATGTCATTTCTCGCACAGATAGTAATGCTGGACGTCATTTCTCGCACAGATAACAATGCTGGACGTCATTTCTCGCACAGATAGCAACGCTGGACGTCATTTCTCGCACAAATAGTAATGCTGGACGTCATTTCTCGCACAGATAGTAATGCTGGACCTCATTTCTCGCACAGATAGCAACGCTGGACGTCATTTCTCGCACAGATAGTAATGCTGGACGTCATTTCTCGCACAGATAACAATGCTGGACGTCATTTCTCGCACAGATAGTAATGCTGGACGTCATTTCTCGCACAGATAACAATGCTGGACGTCATTTCTCGCACAGATAGCAACGCTGGACGTCATTTCTCGCACAAATAGTAATGCTGGACGTCATTTCTCGCACAGATAGTAATGCTGGACCTCATTTCTCGCACAGATAGCAACGCTGGACGTCATTTCTCGCACAGATAGTAATGCTGGACCTCATTTCTCGCACAGATAACAATGCTGGACGTCATTTCTCGCACAGATAGTAATGCTGGACCTCATTTCTCGCACAGATAACAATGCTGGACGTCATTTCTCGCACAGATAACAATGCTGGATGTCTTTTCTCGCACAGATAACAATGCTGGACGTCATTTCTCGCACAGATAACAATGCTGGACGTCATTTCTCGCACAGATAGTAATGCTGGACGTCATTTCTCACACAGATAACAATGCTGGACGTCATTTCTCACACAGATAGCAATGCTGGACGTCATTTCTCGCACAGATAGTAATGCTGGACGTCATTTCTCGCACAGATAGTAATGCTGGACGTCATTTCTCACACAGATAGTAATGCTGGACGTCATTTCTCACACAGATAACAATGCTGGACGTCATTTCTCACACAGATAGCAATGCTGGACGTCATTTCTCGCACAGATAGTAATGCTGGACGTCATTTCTCGCACAGATAGTAATGCTGGACGTCATTTCTCGCACAGATAGTAATGCTGGACGTCATTTCTCACACAGATAGTAATGCTGGACGTCATTTCTTGCACAGATAGTAATGCTGGATGTCATTTCTCACACAGATAGTAATGCTGGACGTCATTTCTCGCACAGATAACAATGCTGGACGTCATTTCTCACACAGATAGTAATGCTGGACGTCATTTCTCGCACAGATAACAATGCTGGACGTCATTTCTCACACAGATAGTAATGCTGGACGTCATTTCTCGCACAGATAACAATGCTGGACGTCATTTCTCACACAGATAGTAATGCTGGACGTCATTTCTCGCACAGATAACAATGCTGGACGTCATTTCTCACACAGATAGTAATGCTGGACGTCATTTCTCGCACAGATAACAATGCTGGACGTCATTTCTCGCACAGATAACAATGCTGGACGTCATTTCTTGCACAGATAGTAATGCTGGATGTCATTTCTCACACAGATAGTAATGCTGGACGTCATTTCTCGCACAGATAGCAATGCTGGACGTCATTTCTCGCACAGATAACAATGCTGGACGTCATTTCTCGCACAGATAACAATGCTGGACGTCATTTCTTGCACAGATAGTAATGCTGGATGTCATTTCTCGCACAGATAACAATGCTGGACGTCATTTCTCGCACAGATAACAATGCTGGACGTCATTTCTCGCACAGATAGTAATGCTGGACGTCATTTCTCGCACAGATAACAATGCTGGACGTCATTTCTCGCACAGATAACAATGCTGGACGTCATTTCTCGCACAGATAACAATGCTGGACGTCATTTCTCGCACAGATAACAATGCTGGACGTCATTTCTTGCACAGATAGTAATGCTGGACGTCATTTCTCACACAGATAGCAATGCTGGACGTCATTTCTTGCACAGATAACAATGCTGGACGTCATTTCTCGCACAGATAACAATGCTGGACGTCATTTCTCGCACAGATAACAATGCTGGACGTCATTTCTCACACAGATAGCAATGCTGGACGTCATTTCTCACACAGATAGTAATGCTGGACGTCATTTCTCGCACAGATAGTAATGCTGGACGTCATTTCTCACACAGATAGCAATGCTGGACGTCATTTCTCGCACAGATAACAATGCTGGACGTCATTTCTCACACAGATAGTAATGCTGGACGTCATTTCTCACACAGATAGTAATGCTGGACGTCATTTCTCGCACAGATAACAATGCTGGATGTCATTTCTCACACAGATAGCAATGCTGGACGTCATTTCTCGCACAGATAGTAATGCTGGACGTCATTTCTCGCACAGATAACAATGCTGGACGTCATTTCTTGCACAGATAACAATGCTGGACGTCATTTCTCACACAGATAGTAATGCTGGACGTCATTTCTCACACAGATAGTAATGCTGGATGTCATTTCTCACACAGATAGTAATGCTGGACGTCATTTCTCACACAGATAACAAAGCTGGACGTCATTTCTCACACAGATAGCAATGCTGGACGTCATTTCTCGCACAGATAGTAATGCTGGACGTCATTTCTCGCACAGATAGTAATGCTGGACGTCATTTCTCACACAGATAGTAATGCTGGACGTCATTTCTTGCACAGATAACAATGCTGGACGTCATTTCTCACACAGATAGTAATGCTGGACGTCATTTCTCACACAGATAGTAATGCTGGACGTCATTTCTTGCACAGATAACAATGCTGGACGTCATTTCTCACACAGATAACAATGCTGGACGTCATTTCTCGCACAGATAGTAATGCTGGACGTCATTTCTCACACAGATAGTAATGCTGGACGTCATTTCTCGCACAGATAGTAATGCTGGACGTCATTTCTCACACAGATAGTAATGCTGGACGTCATTTCTCGCACAGATAGTAATGCTGGACGTCATTTCTCACACAGATAGTAATGCTGGACGTCATTTCTCACACAGATAGTAATGCTGGACGTCATTTCTCGCACAGATAGTAATGCTGGACGTCATTTCTCGCACAGATAGCAATGCTGGACGTCATTTCTCGCACAGATAGTAATGCTGGACGTCATTTCTCGCACAGATAGTAATGCTGGATGTCATTTCTCGCACAGATAGTAATGCTGGACGTCATTTCTCGCACAGATAGTAATGCTGGACGTCATTTCTTGCACAGATAACAATGCTGGACGTCATTTCTCGCACAGATAACAATGCTGGACGTCATTTCTCGCACAGATAGTAATGCTGGACGTCATTTCTCGCACAGATAGTAATGCTGGACGTCATTTCTCGCACAGATAGTAATGCTGGACGTCATTTCTCGCACATATAGTAATGCTGGATGTCATTTCTCGCACAGATAGTAATGCTGGACGTCATTTCTCGCACAGATAGTAATGCTGGACGTCATTTCTCGCACAGATAGTAATGCTGGACGTCATTTCTCGCACAGATAGTAATGCTGGACGTCATTTCTTGCACAGATAACAATGCTGGACGTCATTTCTCGCACAGATAGTAATGCTGGACGTCATTTCTCGCACAGATAGTAATGCTGGACGTCATTTCTCGCACAGATAGTAATGCTGGACGTCATTTCTCGCACATATAGTAATGCTGGATGTCATTTCTCGCACAGATAGTAATGCTGGACGTCATTTCTTGCACAGATAGTAATGCTGGACGTCATTTCTCGCACAGATAGTAATGCTGGACGTCATTTCTTGCACAGATAACAATGCTGGACGTCATTTCTCGCACAGATAGTAATGCTGGACGTCATTTCTCGCACAGATAGTAATGCTGGACGTCATTTCTCGCACAGATAGTAATGCTGGACGTCATTTCTCGCACATATAGTAATGCTGGATGTCATTTCTCGCACAGATAGTAATGCTGGACGTCATTTCTCGCACAGATAGTAATGCTGGACGTCATTTCTCGCACAGATAGTAATGCTGGACGTCATTTCTCGCACATATAGTAATGCTGGATGTCATCTCTCACACAGATAGTAATGCTGGACGTCATTTCTCGCACAGATAGTAATGCTGGACGTCATTTCTTGCACAGATAGTAATGCTGGACGTCATTTCTCGCACAGATAGTAACGCTGGACGTCATTTCTTGCACAGATAGTAATGCTGGACGTCATTTCTCACACAGATAGTAATGCTGGACGTCATTTCTCACACAGATAGTAATGCTGGACGTCATTTCTCACACAGATAGTAATGCTGGACGTCATTTCTCACACAGATAGTAATGCTGGACGTCATTTCTCACACAGATAGTAATGCTGGACGTCATTTCTCACACAGATAGTAATGCTGGATGTCATTTCTCACACAGATAGTAATGCTGGACGTCATTTCTCACACAGATAGTAATGCTGGACGTCATTTCTCACACAGATAGTAATGCTGGACGTCATTTCTCGCACAGATAGTAACGCTGGACGTCATTTCTTGCACAGATAGTAATGCTGGACGTCATTTCTCACACAGATAGTAATGCTGGATGTCATTTCTCACACAGATAGCAATGCTGGACGTCATTTCTCACACAGATAGTAATGCTGGACGTCATTTCTCACACAGATAGTAATGCTGGATGTCATTTCTCACACAGATAGCAATGCTGGACGTCATTTCTCACACAGATAGTAATGCTGGATGTCATTTCTCACACAGATAGTAATGCTGGATGTCATTTCTCACACAGATAGCAATGCTGGACGTCATTTCTCGCACAGATAGCAATGCTGGACGTCATTTCTCACACAGATAGTAATGCTGGATGTCATTTCTCACACAGATAGTAATGCTGGATGTCATTTCTCACACAGATAGCAATGCTGGACGTCATTTCTCGCACAGATAGCAATGCTGGACGTCATTTCTCACACAGATAGTAATGCTGGACGTCATTTCTTGCACAGATAGTAATGCTGGATGTCATTTCTTGCACAGATAGTAATGCTGGACGTCATTTCTTGCACAGATAGTAATGCTGGACGTCATTTCTTGCACAGATAGTAATGCTGGATGTCATTTCTTGCACAGATAGTAATGCTGGACGTCATTTCTCACACAGATAGTAATGCTGGACGTCATTTCTCACACAGATAACAATGCTGGGCGTCATTTCTCACACAGATAGTAATGCTGGGCGTCATTTCTCACACAGATAACAATGCTGGACGTCATTTCTCACACAGATAGTAATGCTGGACGTCATTTCTTGCACAGATAGTAATGCTGGACGTCATTTCTCACACAGATAGTAATGCTGGACGTCATTTCTCACACAGATAACAATGCTGGGCGTCATTTCTCACACAGATAGTAATGCTGGGCGTCATTTCTCACACAGATAACAATGCTGGGCGTCATTTCTCGCACAGATAGTAATGCTGGACGTCATTTCTCGCACAGATAACAATGCTGGGCGTCATTTCTCACACAGATAGTAATGCTGGGCGTCATTTCTCACACAGATAACAATGCTGGGCGTCATTTCTCGCACAGATAGTAATGCTGGATGTCATTTCTCGCACAGATAACAATGCTGGACGTCATTTCTCACACAGATAGTAATGCTGGACGTCATTTCTTGCACAGATAACAATGCTGGACGTCATTTCTCGCACAGATAACAATGCTGGACGTCATTTCTCACACAGATAGTAATGCTGGATGTCATTTCTCACACAGATAGTAATGCTGGACGTCATTTCTCGCACAGATAACAATGCTGGACGTCATTTCTCGCACAGATAACAATGCTGGACGTCATTTCTCGCACAGATAACAATGCTGGACGTCATTTCTCGCACAGATAGTAATGCTGGACGTCATTTCTCGCACAGATAACAATGCTGGACGTCATTTCTCGCACAGATAGTAATGCTGGACGTCATTTCTTGCACAGATAGCAATGCTGGACGTCATTTCTCGCACAGATAGTAATGCTGGACGTCATTTCTCGCACAGATAGTAATGCTGGATGTCATTTCTCGCACAGATAGCAACGCTGGACGTCATTTCTCGCACAAATAGTAATGCTGGACGTCATTTCTCGCACAGATAGCAACGCTGGACGTCATTTCTCGCACAGATAACAATACTGGACGTCATTTCTCGCACAGATAGTAATGCTGGACGTCATTTCTCGCACAGATAACAATGCTGGACGTCATTTCTCGCACAGATAACAATGCTGGACGTCATTTCTCGCACAGATAACAATGCTGGACCTCATTTCTCGCACAGATAACAATGCTGGACGTCATTTCTCACACAGATAACAATGCTGGATGTCATTTCTCGCACAGATAGTAATGCTGGACCTCATTTCTCGCACAGATAACAATGCTGGACGTCATTTCTCGCACAGATAACAATGCTGGATGTCATTTCTCGCACAGATAGTAATGCTGGATGTCTTTTCTCGCACAGATAACAATGCTGGACGTCATTTCTCGCACAGATAACAATGCTGGATGTCATTTCTCGCACAGATAGTAATGCTGGACGTCATTTCTCGCACAGATAACAATGCTGGATGTCATTTCTCGCACAGATAGTAATGCTGGACGTCATTTCTCGCACAGATAGTAATGCTGGACGTCATTTCTCGCACAGATAACAATGCTGGATGTCATTTCTCGCACAGATAGTAATGCTGGACGTCATTTCTCGCACAGATAGTAATGCTGGACGTCATTTCTCGCACAGATAACAATGCTGGACGTCATTTCTCGCACAGATAGTAATGCTGGACGTCATTTCTCGCACAGATAACAATGCTGGATGTCATTTCTCGCACAGATAGTAATGCTGGACGTCATTTCTCGCACAGATAACAATGCTGGATGTCATTTCTCGCACAGATAGTAATGCTGGACGTCATTTCTCGCACAGATAGTAATGCTGGACGTCATTTCTCGCACAGATAACAATGCTGGACGTCATTTCTCGCACAGATAGTAATGCTGGACGTCATTTCTCGCACAGATAACAATGCTGGACGTCATTTCTCGCACAGATAACAATGCTGGACGTCATTTCTCGCACAGATAACAATGCTGGATGTCATTTCTCGCACAGATAGTAATGCTGGATGTCATTTCTCGCACAGATAACAATGCTGGACGTCATTTCTCGCACAGATAACAATGCTGGACGTCATTTCTCGCACAGATAACAATGCTGGATGTCATTTCTCGCACAGATAGTAATGCTGGACGTCATTTCTCGCACAGATAACAATGCTGGACGTCATTTCTCGCACAGATAACAATGCTGGATGTCTTTTCTCGCACAGATAACAATGCTGGACGTCATTTCTCGCACAGATAACAATGCTGGATGTCATTTCTCGCACAGATAGTAATGCTGGACGTCATTTCTCGCACAGATAACAATGCTGGATGTCATTTCTCGCACAGATAGTAATGCTGGACGTCATTTCTCGCACAGATAGTAATGCTGGACGTCATTTCTCGCACAGATAACAATGCTGGATGTCATTTCTCGCACAGATAGTAATGCTGGACGTCATTTCTCGCACAGATAGTAATGCTGGACGTCATTTCTCGCACAGATAACAATGCTGGACGTCATTTCTCGCACAGATAGTAATGCTGGACGTCATTTCTCGCACAGATAACAATGCTGGATGTCATTTCTCGCACAGATAGTAATGCTGGACGTCATTTCTCGCACAGATAACAATGCTGGATGTCATTTCTCGCACAGATAGTAATGCTGGACGTCATTTCTCGCACAGATAGTAATGCTGGACGTCATTTCTCGCACAGATAACAATGCTGGACGTCATTTCTCGCACAGATAGTAATGCTGGACGTCATTTCTCGCACAGATAACAATGCTGGACGTCATTTCTCGCACAGATAACAATGCTGGACGTCATTTCTCGCACAGATAACAATGCTGGATGTCATTTCTCGCACAGATAGTAATGCTGGATGTCATTTCTCGCACAGATAACAATGCTGGACGTCATTTCTCGCACAGATAACAATGCTGGATGTCATTTCTCGCACAGATAGTAATGCTGGACGTCATTTCTCGCACAGATAACAATGCTGGATGTCATTTCTCGCACAGATAGTAATGCTGGACGTCATTTCTCGCACAGATAACAATGCTGGACGTCATTTCTCGCACAGATAACAATGCTGGATGTCATTTCTCGCACAGATAGTAATGCTGGATGTCTTTTCTCGCACAGATAACAATGCTGGACGTCATTTCTCGCACAGATAGTAATGCTGGATGTCATTTCTCGCACAGATAACAATGCTGGACGTCATTTCTTGCACAGATAACAATGCTGGACGTCATTTCTCGCACAGATAACAATGCTGGATGTCATTTCTCGCACAGATAGCAATGCTGGACGTCATTTCTCGCACAGATAACAATGCTGGACGTCATTTCTCGCACAGATAACAATGCTGGACGTCATTTCTCGCACAGATAACAATGCTGGATGTCATTTCTCGCACAGATAGTAATGCTGGACCTCATTTCTCGCACAGATAGTAATGCTGGACGTCATTTCTCGCACAGATAACAATGCTGGATGTCATTTCTCGCACAGATAGTAATGCTGGACGTCATTTCTCGCACAGATAACAATGCTGGACGTCATTTCTCGCACAGATAGTAATGCTGGACGTCATTTCTCGCACAGATAGTAATGCTGGACGTCATTTCTCGCACAGATAACAATGCTGGACGTCATTTCTTGCACAGATAACAATGCTGGACGTCATTTCTTGCACAGATAGTAATGCTGGACGTCATTTCTCGCACAGATAGTAATGCTGGACGTCATTTCTCGCACAGATAGTAATGCTGGACGTCATTTCTCGCACAGATAACAATGCTGGACGTCATTTCTTGCACAGATAGTAATGCTGGACGTCATTTCTCGCACAGATAGTAATGCTGGATGTCATTTCTCGCACAGATAACAATGCTGGACGTCATTTCTCGCACAGATAGTAATGCTGGACGTCATTTCTCGCACAGATAACAATGCTGGACGTCATCTCTCGCACAGATAACAATGCTGGACGTCATTTCTCGCACAGATAACAATGCTGGACGTCATCTCTCGCACAGATAACAATGCTGGACGTCATCTCTCGCACAGATAACAATGCTGGACGTCATTTCTCGCACAGATAACAATGCTGGACGTCATTTCTTGCACAGATAGTAATGCTGGACGTCATTTCTCACACAGATAGTAATGCTGGACGTCATTTCTCGCACAGATAGTAATGCTGGACGTCATTTCTTGCACAGATAACAATGCTGGACGTCATTTCTCGCACAGATAGTAATGCTGGATGTCATTTCTCACACAGATAGTAATGCTGGACGTCATTTCTCACACAGATAGTAATGCTGGACGTCATTTCTTGCACAGATAACAATGCTGGACGTCATTTCTCACACAGATAGTAATGCTGGATGTCATTTCTCACACAGATAGTAATGCTGGACGTCATTTCTCGCACAGATAACAATGCTGGACGTCATTTCTTGCACAGATAGTAATGCTGGACGTCATTTCTCGCACAGATAACAATGCTGGATGTCATTTCTCACACAGATAACAATGCTGGACGTCATTTCTCGCACAGATAACAATGCTGGACGTCATTTCTCGCACAGATAGCAATGCTGGACGTCATTTCTCGCACAGATAGTAATGCTGGACGTCATTTCTCGCACAGATAGTAATGCTGGACGTCATTTCTCGCACAGATAACAATGCTGGATGTCATTTCTCGCACAGATAGTAATGCTGGACGTCATTTCTCGCACAGATAACAATGCTGGATGTCATTTCTCGCACAGATAGTAATGCTGGACGTCATTTCTTGCACAGATAACAATGCTGGACGTCATTTCTCGCACAGATAGTAATGCTGGACGTCATTTCTTGCACAGATAGTAATGCTGGACGTCATTTCTTGCACAGATAACAATGCTGGACGTCATTTATTGCACAGATAGTAATGCTGGACGTCATTTCTTGCACAGATAACAATGCTGGACGTCATTTCTTGCACAGATAGTAATGCTGGACGTCATTTCTCGCACAGATAGTAATGCTGGACGTCATTTCTTGCACAGATAACAATGCTGGACGTCATTTCTTGCACAGATAACAATGCTGGACGTCATTTCTTGCACAGATAGTAATGCTGGACGTCATTTCTCGCACAGATAGTAATGCTGGACGTCATTTCTTGCACAGATAGTAATGCTGGACGTCATTTCTCGCACAGATAACAATGCTGGACGTCATTTCTTGCACAGATAGTAATGCTGGACGTCATTTCTTGCACAGATAGTAATGCTGGACGTCATTTCTCGCACAGATAGCAATGCTGGACGTCATTTCTTGCACAGATAGTAATGCTGGACGTCATTTCTTGCACAGATAGTAATGCTGGACGTCATTTCTTGCACAGATAGTAATGCTGGATGTCATTTCTTGCACAGATAGCAATGCTGGACGTCATTTCTTGCACAGATAGCAATGCTGGACGTCATTTCTTGCACAGATAGTAATGCTGGATGTCATTTCTTGCACAGATAGCAATGCTGGACGTCATTTCTCGCACAGATAGTAATGCTGGACGTCATTTCTCACACAGATAGTAATGCTGGACGTCATTTCTTGCACAGATAGCAATGCTGGACGTCATTTCTCGCACAGATAGTAACGCTGGATGTCATTTCTCGCACAGATAACAATGCCGGACGTCATTTCTCGCACAGATAGTAACGCTGGATGTCATTTCTCGCACAGATAACAATGCTGGATGTCATTTCTCACACAGATAACAATGCCGGACGTCATTTCTTGCACAGATAGTAATGCTGGACGTCATTTCTCACACAGATAACAATGCTGGACGTCATTTCTCGCACAGATAACAATGCCGGACGTCATTTCTCGCACAGATAGTAATGCTGGACGTCATTTCTTGCACAGATAGTAATGCTGGACGTCATTTCTCGCACAGATAACAATGCCGGACGTCATTTCTCGCACAGATAGCAATGCTGGACGTCATTTCTCGCACAGATAGTAATGCTGGACGTCATTTCTCGCACAGATAACAATGCTGGACGTCATTTCTCACACAGATAACAATGCTGGACGTCATTTCTCACACAGATAACAATGCTGGACGTCATTTCTCACACAGATAACAATGCTGGACGTCATTTCTCACACAGATAGTAATGCTGGACGTCATTTCTCACACAGATAGCAATGCTGGACGTCATTTCTTGCACAGATAGTAATGCTGGACGTCATTTCTTGCACAGATAGTAATGCTGGATGTCATTTCTCGCACAGATAGTAATGCTGGACGTCATTTCTCGCACAGATAACAATGCTGGACGTCATTTCTCGCACAGATAACAATGGTGGACGTCATTTCTCGCACAGATAGTAATGTTGGACGTCATTTCTCGCACAGATAACAATGGTGGACGTCATTTCTCGCACAGATAACAATGCTGGACGTCATTTCTCACACAGATAACAATGGTGGACGTCATTTCTCGCACAGATAGTAATGCTGGACGTCATTTCTCGCACAGATAACAATGCCGGACGTCATTTCTCGCACAGATAGTAATGCTGGACGTCATTTCTTGCACAGATAGTAATGCTGGACGTCATTTCTCGCACAGATAGTAATGCTGGACGTCATTTCTCACACAGATAACAATGCTGGACGTCATTTCTCGCACAGATAGTAATGCTGGACGTCATTTCTTGCACAGATAGTAATGCTGGACGTCATTTCTTGCACAGATAGTAATGCTGGACGTCATTTCTTGCACAGATAGTAATGCTGGACGTCATTTCTTGCACAGATAACAATGCTGGACGTCATTTCTCACACAGATAGTAATGCTGGACGTCATTTCTCGCACAGATAGCAATGCTGGACGTCATTTCTCGCACAGATAACAATGCTGGACGTCATTTCTCGCACAGATAACAATGCTGGACGTCATTTCTTGCACAGATAACAATGCTGGACGTCATTTCTCGCACAGATAACAATGCTGGACGTCATTTCTCGCACAGATAACAATGCTGGACGTCATTTCTCGCACAGATAACAATGCTGGACGTCATTTCTCACACAGATAACAATGCTGGACGTCATTTCTCGCACAGATAACAATGCTGGACGTCATTTCTCGCACAGATAGTAATGCTGGACGTCATTTCTCACACAGATAACAATGCTGGACGTCATTTCTTGCACAGATAGTAATGCTGGACGTCATTTCTCGCACAGATAACAATGCTGGACGTCATTTCTCACACAGATAACAATGCTGGACGTCATTTCTCACACAGATAACAATGCTGGACGTCATTTCTCACACAGATAACAATGCTGGACGTCATTTCTCACACAGATAGTAATGCTGGACGTCATTTCTCGCACAGATAACAATGCTGGACGTCATTTCTCGCACAGATAACAATGCTGGACGTCATTTCTCGCACAGATAGTAATGCTGGACGTCATTTCTTGCACAGATAACAATGCTGGACGTCATTTCTTGCACAGATAACAATGCTGGACGTCATTTCTCGCACAGATAGTAATGCTGGACGTCATTTCTCGCACAGATAGTAATGCTGGACGTCATTTCTTGCACAGATAGTAATGCTGGACGTCATTTCTCGCACAGATAACAATGCTGGACGTCATTTCTTGCACAGATAACAATGCTGGACGTCATTTCTTGCACAGATAGTAATGCTGGACGTCATTTCTCGCACAGATAACAATGCTGGACGTCATTTCTCACACAGATAGTAATGCTGGACGTCATTTCTCGCACAGATAGCAATGCTGGACGTCATTTCTCGCACAGATAACAATGCTGGACGTCATTTCTCGCACAGATAACAATGCTGGACGTCATTTCTTGCACAGATAGTAATGCTGGATGTCATTTCTCGCACAGATAACAATGCTGGACGTCATTTCTCGCACAGATAACAATGCTGGACGTCATTTCTCGCACAGATAGTAATGCTGGACGTCATTTCTCGCACAGATAACAATGCTGGACGTCATTTCTTGCACAGATAGTAATGCTGGACGTCATTTCTCGCACAGATAACAATGCTGGACGTCATTTCTCGCACAGATAACAATGCTGGACGTCATTTCTTGCACAGATAGTAATGCTGGACGTCATTTCTTGCACAGATAGCAATGCTGGACGTCATTTCTTGCACAGATAGCAATGCTGGACGTCATTTCTTGCACAGATAGTAATGCTGGACGTCATTTCTCGCACAGATAACAATGCTGGACGTCATTTCTCGCACAGATAACAATGCTGGACGTCATTTCTTGCACAGATAGTAATGCTGGACGTCATTTCTTGCACAGATAGCAATGCTGGACGTCATTTCTTGCACAGATAGTAATGCTGGACGTCATTTCTTGCACAGATAGCAATCCTGGACGTCATTTCTCGCACAGATAGTAATGCTGGACGTCATTTCTTGCACAGATAGTAATGCTGGACGTCATTTCTTGCACAGATAGCAATGCTGGACGTCATTTCTTGCACAGATAGTAATGCTGGACGTCATTTCTCGCACAGATAACAATGCTGGACGTCATTTCTTGCACAGATAGTAATGCTGGACGTCATTTCTCACACAGATAACAATGCTGGACGTCATTTCTCGCACAGATAGTAATGCTGGACGTCATTTCTTGCACAGATAGTAATGCTGGACGTCATTTCTTGCACAGATAGCAATGCTGGACGTCATTTCTTGCACAGATAGTAATGCTGGACGTCATTTCTCGCACAGATAACAATGCTGGACGTCATTTCTTGCACAGATAGTAATGCTGGACGTCATTTCTCACACAGATAACAATGCTGGACGTCATTTCTCGCACAGATAACAATGCTGGACGTCATTTCTTGCACAGATAGTAATGCTGGACGTCATTTCTTGCACAGATAGTAATGCTGGACGTCATTTCTCGCACAGATAACAATGCTGGATGTCATTTCTCACACAGATAACAATGCTGGACGTCATTTCTCGCACAGATAACAATGCTGGATGTCATTTCTCACACAGATAACAATGCTGGACGTCATTTCTCGCACAGATAACAATGCTGGACGTCATTTCTTGCACAGATAGTAATGCTGGACGTCATTTCTCGCACAGATAACAATGCTGGACGTCATTTCTTGCACAGATAGCAATGCTGGACGTCATTTCTTGCACAGATAGTAATGCTGGACGTCATTTCTCGCACAGATAACAATGCTGGACGTCATTTCTCGCACAGATAACAATGCTGGACGTCATTTCTCGCACAGATAGCAATGCTGGACGTCATTTCTTGCACAGATAGTAATGCTGGACGTCATTTCTTGCACAGATAGTAATGCTGGACGTCATTTCTCGCACAGATAACAATGCTGGACGTCATTTCTCGCACAGATAACAATGCTGGACGTCATTTCTCACACAGATAGCAATGCTGGACGTCATTTCTTGCACAGATAGTAATGCTGGATGTCATTTCTCGCACAGATAGTAATGCTGGACGTCATTTCTCGCACAGATAACAATGCTGGACGTCATTTCTCGCACAGATAACAATGGTGGACGTCATTTCTCGCACAGATAGTAATGTTGGACGTCATTTCTCGCACAGATAACAATGGTGGACGTCATTTCTCGCACAGATAACAATGCTGGACGTCATTTCTCACACAGATAACAATGGTGGACGTCATTTCTCGCACAGATAGCAATGCTGGACGTCATTTCTCACACAGATAACAATGCTGGACGTCATTTCTCACACAGATAACAATGCTGGACGTCATTTCTCGCACAGATAACAATGCTGGACGTCATTTCTCGCACAGATAACAATGCTGGACGTCATTTCTTGCACAGATAACAATGCTGGACGTCATTTCTCGCACAGATAACAATGCTGGACGTCATTTCTCGCACAGATAACAATGCTGGACGTCATTTCTTGCACAGATAGTAATGCTGGACGTCATTTCTCGCACAGATAACAACGCTGGACGTCATTTCTTGCACAGATAGCAATGCTGGACGTCATTTCTCACACAGATAACAATGCTGGACGTCATTTCTCGCACAGATAGTAATGCTGGACGTCATTTCTCACACAGATAGTAATGCTGGACGTCATTTCTCACACAGATAACAATGCTGGACGTCATTTCTCACACAGATAGTAATGCTGGACGTCATTTCTCACACAGATAACAATGCTGGACGTCATTTCTCGCACAGATAACAATGCTGGACGTCATTTCTCGCACAGATAACAATGCTGGACGTCATTTCTTGCACAGATAACAATGCTGGACGTCATTTCTTGCACAGATAACAATGCTGGACGTCATTTCTCGCACAGATAACAATGCTGGACGTCATTTCTCGCACAGATAACAATGCTGGACGTCATTTCTTGCACAGATAGTAATGCTGGACGTCATTTCTTGCACAGATAGTAATGCTGGACGTCATTTCTTGCACAGATAGTAATGCTGGACGTCATTTCTTGCACAGATAGTAATGCTGGACGTCATTTCTCGCACAGATAACAATGCTGGACGTCATTTCTTGCACAGATAGTAATGCTGGATGTCATTTCTTGCACAGATAACAATGGTGGACGTCATTTCTCACACAGATAACAATGCTGGACGTCATTTCTCACACAGATAGTAATGCTGGACGTCATTTCTCGCACAGATAGTAATGCTGGACGTCATTTCTTGCACAGATAGTAATGCTGGACGTCATTTCTCGCACAGATAACAATGCTGGACGTCATTTCTCACACAGATAACAATGCTGGACGTCATTTCTCACACAGATAGTAATGCTGGACGTCATTTCTCGCACAGATAGTAATGCTGGATGTCATTTCTTGCACAGATAACAATGCTGGACGTCATTTCTCACACAGATAACAATGCTGGACGTCATTTCTCACACAGATAGTAATGCTGGACGTCATTTCTCGCACAGATAACAATGCTGGACGTCATTTCTCGCACAGATAACAATGCTGGACATCATTTCTTGCACAGATAGTAATGCTGGAGTCATTTCTTGCACAGATAACAATGCTGGACATCATTTCTTGCACAGATAACAATGCTGGACGTCATTTCTCGCACAGATAGTAATGCTGGACGTCATTTCTTGCACAGATAACAATGCTGGACGTCATTTCTTGCACAGATAACAATGCTGGACGTCATTTCTCACACAGATAACAATGCTGGACGTCATTTCTCGCACAGATAACAATGCTGGACGTCATTTCTCGCACAGATAACAATGCTGGACGTCATTTCTCACACAGATAACAATGCTGGACGTCATTTCTCGCACAGATAACAATGCTGGACGTCATTTCTCGCACAGATAGCAATGCTGGACGTCATTTCTTGCACAGATAACAATGCTGGACGTCATTTCTTGCACAGATAACAATGCTGGACGTCATTTCTTGCACAGATAACAATGCTGGACGTCATTTCTCACACAGATAACAATGCTGGACGTCATTTCTCGCACAGATAACAATGCTGGACGTCATTTCTTGCACAGATAGTAATGCTGGACGTCATTTCTTGCACAGATAACAATGCTGGACGTCATTTCTTGCACAGATAGTAATGCTGGACGTCATTTCTCGCACAGATAACAATGCTGGACGTCATTTCTTGCACAGATAGTAATGCTGGACGTCATTTCTCACACAGATAGTAATGCTGGACGTCATTTCTCGCACAGATAGTAATGCTGGACGTCATTTCTCGCACAGATAACAATGCTGGACGTCATTTCTTGCACAGATAGTAATGCTGGACGTCATTTCTCACACAGATAGTAATGCTGGACGTCATTTCTTGCACAGATAACAATGCTGGACGTCATTTCTCACACAGATAGTAATGCTGGACGTCATTTCTTGCACAGATAACAATGCTGGACGTCATTTCTCGCACAGATAACAATGCTGGACGTCATTTCTCGCACAGATAGTAATGCTGGACGTCATTTCTCGCACAGATAACAATGCTGGACGTCATTTCTTGCACAGATAGCAATGCTGGACGTCATTTCTTGCACAGATAGTAATGCCGGACGTCATTTCTTGCACAGATAGTAATGCTGGACGTCATTTCTCGCACAGATAACAATGCTGGACGTCATTTCTCGCACAGATAACAATGCTGGATGTCATTTCTCGCACAGATAGTAATGCTGGACGTCATTTCTTGCACAGATAACAATGCTGGATGTCATTTCTCGCACAGATAGTAATGCTGGACGTCATTTCTCGCACAGATAACAATGCTGGACGTCATTTCTCGCACAGATAACAATGGTGGACGTCATTTCTCGCACAGATAGTAATGTTGGACGTCATTTCTCGCACAGATAACAATGGTGGACGTCATTTCTCGCACAGATAACAATGCTGGACGTCATTTCTCACACAGATAACAATGCCGGACGTCATTTCTCGCACAGATAGTAATGCTGGACGTTATTTCTTGTACAGATAACAACGCTGGACGTCATTTCTCGCACAGATAACAATGCTGGACGTTATTTCTTGTACAGATAACAACGCTGGACGTCATTTCTCACACAGATAGTAATGCTGGACGTCATTTCTCGCACAGATAGTAATGCTGGATGTCATTTCTCGCACAGATAGTAATGCTGGACGTCATTTCTCGCACAGATAACAATGCTGGATGTCATTTCTCGCACAGATAGCAATGCTGGACGTCATTTCTCGCACAGATAACAATGCTGGACGTCATTTCTTGCACAGATAGTAATGCTGGACGTCATTTCTTGCACAGATAGTAATGCTGGACGTCATTTCTCGCACAGATAACAATGCTGGACGTCATTTCTCACACAGATAGTAATGCTGGACGTCATTTCTCGCACAGATAACAATGCCGGACGTCATTTCTCACACAGATAGCAATGCTGGACGTCATTTCTTGCACAGATAGTAATGCTGGATGTCATTTCTCGCACAGATAGTAATGCTGGACGTCATTTCTCGCACAGATAACAATGCTGGACGTCATTTCTCGCACAGATAACAATGGTGGACGTCATTTCTCGCACAGATAGTAATGTTGGACGTCATTTCTCGCACAGATAACAATGGTGGACGTCATTTCTCGCACAGATAACAATGCTGGACGTCATTTCTCACACAGATAACAATGCCGGACGTCATTTCTCGCACAGATAACAATGCTGGACGTTATTTCTTGTACAGATAACAACGCTGGACGTCATTTCTCACACAGATAGTAATGCTGGACGTCATTTCTCGCACAGATAACAATGCCGGACGTCATTTCTCGCACAGATAGTAATGCTGGACGTCATTTCTTGCACAGATAGCAATGCTGGACGTCATTTCTTGCACAGATAGCAATGCTGGACGTCATTTCTCGCACAGATAACAATGCTGGACGTCATTTCTCACACAGATAACAATGCTGGACGTCATTTCTCGCACAGATAGTAATGCTGGACGTCATTTCTTGCACAGATAGCAATGCTGGACGTCATTTCTTGCACAGATAGTAATGCTGGACGTCATTTCTTGCACAGATAGTAATGCTGGACGTCATTTCTCGCACAGATAACAATGCCGGACGTCATTTCTCGCACAGATAGTAATGCTGGACGTCATTTCTTGCACAGATAGCAATGCTGGACGTCATTTCTTGCACAGATAGCAATGCTGGACGTCATTTCTCGCACAGATAACAATGCTGGACGTCATTTCTCGCACAGATAACAATGCTGGACGTCATTTCTCGCACAGATAACAATGCTGGACGTCATTTCTCGCACAGATAGTAATGCTGGACGTCATTTCTCGCACAGATAACAATGCTGGACGTCATTTCTCGCACAGATAACAATGCTGGACGTCATTTCTCGCACAGATAACAATGCTGGATGTCATTTCTCGCACAGATAACAATGCTGGACGTCATTTCTCGCACAGATAACAATGCTGGACGTCATTTCTCGCACAGATAACAATGCTGGACGTCATTTCTCGCACAGATAGTAATGCTGGACGTCATTTCTCGCACAGATAACAATGCTGGACGTCATTTCTCGCACAGATAACAATGCTGGACGTCATTTCTCGCACAGATAACAATGCTGGACGTCATTTCTCGCACAGATAACAATGCTGGACGTCATTTCTCGCACAGATAGCAATGCTGGACGTCATTTCTCGCACAGATAACAATGCTGGACGTCATTTCTTGCACAGATAGTAATGCTGGACGTCATTTCTCACACAGATAACAATGCTGGACGTCATTTCTCACACAGATAGCAATGCTGGACGTCATTTCTCACACAGATAACAATGCTGGACGTCATTTCTTGCACAGATAGTAATGCTGGACGTCATTTCTTGCACAGATAACAATGCTGGACGTCATTTCTCGCACAGATAACAATGCTGGACGTCATTTCTCGCACAGATAGTAACGCTGGACGTCATTTCTCGCACAGATAACAATGCTGGACGTCATTTCTCGCACAGATAGCAACGCTGGACGTCATTTCTCGCACAGATAACAACGCTGGACGTCATTTCTCGCACAGATAACAATGCTGGACGTCATTTCTCGCACAGATAACAATGCTGGATGTCATTTCTCGCACAGATAACAATGCTGGACGTCATTTCTCGCACAGATAACAATGCTGGACGTCATTTCTCGCACAGATAACAATGCTGGATGTCATTTCTCGCACAGATAACAATGCTGGACGTCATTTCTCGCACAGATAACAACGCTGGACGTCATTTCTCGCACAGATAACAATGCTGGACGTCATTTCTCGCACAGATAACAATGCTGGATGTCATTTCTCGCACAGATAACAATGCTGGACGTCATTTCTCGCACAGATAACAACGCTGGACGTCATTTCTCGCACAGATAACAATGCTGGACGTCATTTCTCGCACAGATAACAATGCTGGATGTCATTTCTTGCACAGATAACAATGCTGGACGTCATTTCTCGCACAGATAACAATGCTGGACGTCATTTCCTGCACAGATAACAATGCTGGACGTCATTTCTCGCACAGATAACAATGCTGGACGTCATTTCTTGCACAGATAACAATGCTGGACGTCATTTCTCGCACAGATAACAATGCTGGACGTCATTTCTCGCACAGATAACAATGCTGGATGTCTTTTCTCGCACAGATAACAATGCTGGATGTCTTTTCTCGCACAGATAACAATGCTGGATGTCATTTCTCGCACAGATAACAATGCTGGATGTCATTTCTCACACAGATAGTAATGCTGGATGTCATTTCTCGCACAGATAGCAACGCTGGACGTCATTTCTCGCACAGATAGCAACGCTGGACGTCATTTCTTGCACAGATAACAACGCTGGACGTCATTTCTTGCACAGATAACAATGCTGGACGTCATTTCTTGCACAGATAGTAATGCTGGACGTCATTTCTCACACAGATAGCAATGCTGGACGTCATTTCTTGCACAGATAGTAATGCTGGACGTCATTTCTTGCACAGATAGTAATGCTGGACGTCATTTCTTGCACAGATAGTAATGCTGGACGTCATTTCTTGCACAGATAACAATGCTGGACGTCATTTCTTGCACAGATAGTAATGCTGGACGTCATTTCTTGCACAGATAACAATGCTGGACGTCATTTCTTGCACAGATAGTAATGCTGGACGTCATTTCTTGCACAGATAACAATGCTGGACGTCATTTCTTGCACAGATAGTAATGCTGGACGTCATTTCTTGCACAGATAGTAATGCTGGACGTCATTTCTTGCACAGATTGTAATGCTGGACGTCATTTCTTGCACAGATAGTAATGCTGGACGTCATTTCTCACACAGATAACAATGCTGGACGTCATTTCTTGCACAGATAGTAATGCTGGACGTCATTTCTTGCACAGATAGTAATGCTGGACGTCATTTCTTGCACAGATAGTAATGCTGGACGTCATTTCTTGCACAGATAGTAATGCTGGACGTCATTTCTTGCACAGATAGTAATGCTGGACGTCATTTCTTGCACAGATAGTAATGCTGGACGTCATTTCTTGCACAGATAGTAATGCTGGACGTCATTTCTTGCACAGATAGTAATGCTGGACGTCATTTCTTGCACAGATAGTAATGCTGGACGTCATTTCTTGCACAGATAGTAATGCTGGACGTCATTTCTCGCACAGATAGTAATGCTGGACGTCATTTCTTGCACAGATAGTAATGCTGGACGTCATTTCTTGCACAGATAGCAATGCTGGACGTCATTTCTTGCACAGATAACAATGCTGGACGTCATTTCTCGCACAGATAGTAATGCTGGACGTCATTTCTTGCACAGATAGTAATGCTGGACGTCATTTCTTGCACAGATAACAATGCTGGACGTCATTTCTTGCACAGATAACAATGCTGGACGTCATTTCTTGCACAGATACCCCTCGATTCAAAGAGCAAAAGTTAATTGATTTCGTATCGAGAATCGTAAGTTTGGGTGGGTGTTTGTCATTTTTTCTTGTTTTTTTGCCCATTTCGTATTCGCACGATCGTTCGCGCATAGACGTATATGAACATACGCATTTCGTACGAGAATCGTATAATTTGCGTTAGTTCGTGTGTTTTTCCCGTCCAAATCGTATTATTTGCGTCCGATCCTATTTTTTACGTCCTTCACATGGGCTTGCGACCAATTCAGAGAGGTGATTGCTAATTGTTTTGAAGCCCATTAAAGAGCTGCTTTACGAAATGTTTGCCGGCAGCTATTTGGCCTCGGGAGTAGGATGGAGCGGAGCGAGTTTGTGGCACATCAAGGGCTTATGCTTTTTGGCATTGAGTTGATCGAGATGTCTGAGAGCAGATTGCCCCTGCGTCGTCGCATGAACATCGATAGCATGAATGATGTTGAGCTGTTCGAGCTGACCAGGCTTAATCGCGCTTCCCTCCATAAATTATATAGTGAGCTGCGGCCATGGTTAGCCCGCACCACAAGGAAGGGGCATGCAATTTCAGGTATGACCAAGATGCTTGGCTGCCTGCAATTTTTGGCGAACGGCTCGTTCCAGAGGCTGGGTGCCCTCTCTGTGGGGATGTCACAGCCTACGCTGAGCCGCGCACTGTCTAAATTTTTGGAAGGCATGGCTGCCATAACTCAAAAATATATTTATTTTCCTGATGATATGGCAGCCAGAAACGCCATTAAGCTTGGGTTTTATAATGTGGCCGACATGCCCAACGTTATTGGTGCAATTGACTGCACACATGTGGCACTCGTACCTAGGGCAGCCGACGAGTATATATATAGGTATTGAGATTGGTTATTATGTTGCCCAACGTGTCATGTAACCTGTTTTCCTTTGCGGCAGCATATTTGTTTATCCCTCATTTGTGTAGCTGCTTTATCTCGGCTTTTCATTAGTCTTTCCCAATAGAGTGCAGACATGTTTTGTGGTTAATTTATTATTTTGGGTCAAATATCAATTACCCTTTTTGTATGTTTTTGCCTTAAGGAATCGTAAAATGGGACACTCCCTTAATGTCCAGGCCGTGGTTGGTCCGGATATGCGGTTTATGAGTGTCCTTGCCGGCTACCCCGGATCGTCCCACGACTCCTATATCCTCCGGCGATCTGGGTTGTTTCGGAGATTTGAGGCAGGTGAATTTTCGGGGGCATGGCTGCTTGGTAAGTGTGTCCTATTTGTGTGTTATTAAATGTGGCATTAATCTTGTATTTGTTGATATGTTTGTTTTTGAATTCTTTACATAAGCTTCCAACTGCCTTTTTCTTGGCTCATATATTAGGAACTTCCCAAAAAAATGCTTGCCTCGCTTTGGCCTTCAGAATGTTTTCCCTTTAGTTAGGATGTCTGTAAGTTCCTTGTGCCTAAATATATTGGTTTGGAGTTTATACCCAAGGATCTTTGACCTTTGGCTCCTTTTGTACTATTGGTCTTTAAATGTCAAAGTGGACTTAAACTGCATACATTGTAGTTTCCAGATAAATGTGGATAGGCCCTCAGCAGCATCCTAATTGTAACATGTCTGAAAACTACAAATATATGTAAAATCCAAATACCCTTGGGCGTGCAGATGTTTGTTAATTAATTGGTATATAGAAGTGCCATTTTTATTTAGGTTATACCTTAGTGGAATTTTTTGGGGCCCTAATGTGCCCTGTTTTTTTTGGGGAACACTTTACCTTACATCATTATGATATCTGTGAAATTTTTGGTGTTGGTTGTGTTGCCTTTTTAATTTTGATTACATTTAATTCTCTGTTTAAGGTGATTCCGGGTACCCACTTCTACCCTGGCTCATGACGCCTGTGCTGCGGCCCCAGGATGCCTCTCAGGAAGCGTACAACCGTGCGCATCGCAAGACCCGGGCTGTTGTGGAGAGGGCCTTTCGTCTGCTGAAGACACGTTTTCGTTGCCTTGACCATACTGGGGGGGCCCTGCAATATGATCCCAAGAAAGTGATCGACATTATAATGGCATGTGCTGTTTTGCACAATTTTGCCATCACGGAACGTGTCCCACGTTATGTGGACAGCCTGCCCTCTTCAGCCGTCGAGGATGAAGTCGAGAATTTTGTGGGGCCCCCCAGTGAGTCTGCCCAATCTGTTCGAGCCAACCTGATCAGCCAGCATTTTACTTAACTTTTTTCCCTGTCTCACCATTCTGTGTGTCTGTGTTATCCTTTTTGTTACATATGTTGTTTTGCCGTAATGTGGCATTACCTCTAAGTAAAACATTTAGACCTTACTTGTTGCCTAATGTATTTCATGTAGTTTCCTTAGCTTTAGCTTTGCATTGTTACACCTCTTCAAACCCAAATTATCTGGTTTAGCACAAGCTGTTTAAAATGTCTTCCCACTAAAAACGCAACAAGTATTGTAAGTGAAGTTTTTTTTTTACTTTGAAAAGGAAAAATTATAGTGCTTAACAGAAATCATTCCACATACATCTGTGGTTACAAATGGATAACATTACAAAAAAACATCGAGCACATCTACACCTGGAAGTGAGTGGCACAACCAAACAAGGACACCCAGTCCAAAGGCCAGCCTAGTCCAGTCATTAATATTGCCTGTGCCCAGGGATATTTGGGCATGGCCATAATGTCACACAAACATGTCTGCAAACAGGAGGAGCACCAACCAAATACATATGTAAAGCCATAAGTGGCCAGATACACTCCACATAGACCTATGGCATTGGCTAGTGGCCTTAAGCATTACTCTAAGGAGCTATATGGGAGCAAATACAAAACACAACCTGCCTGAGCAACACAAAATGGATTGTTTGAAACCTCAAAGGACAAGTAAATACAGTGGGGGTTAAGAGAAAAGATGTCCCACACACCCATGGCTTAATAGGGTGGCTGCCCATAATACCCAGGTGGAGGTCCAGGTGGAGGTCCATGTGAATGGGACCTAGCCTGGGCCATGGCAGCATTGTGAATTTGAAACTGCTCCACAATGTTTCTCTGCATATTGGTCATCTCAGCCATGGCTGACTGGATGCCATTACTTGCATTGGCCACGTTGCTGTTGAGGGTACGCAACTCCGCGAGGATGCCCTGTAGACTGGTATGGATGTTGACCATGTCGGCATGCCTTTGCTCACGCTCTGTAACGAGCTGGGCGTCATAAGAGTCCCTTTGTTGGGTCCATAATTGAAGCAGGGCACTCTGCCTCCCCTGGGAAATTGTGGGGCGGCGTAATGGCGTCCGCCGCACAATTACCCTGGCTCTTGGGCGTGCCCTGCCGCGTGGTGTCGTACCCTCAACAGCAACCGGCCTGCTTTGCAAATCCTCAGCAGCAGAGTGAACACTGGGGACTGTAGTGTCAGTCTCCCCATGTGCAAGCACAATGGATGGAGATTCACTCTGCTGCTGAGGATTGGCCAGAGAAACATTATGGAGCAGTTCCAAATTGGGACCCAGGGGGAGTTCATCCGACGTGCCCTGCATGGAGACATCATCATCTTCCTCCATGTCCTGGATCTCTTCCATGAGTGTGCGGGTCTGTAGGGACATATAAAAAAAAAAGTGTAAGTTGGCGTCCAAATTTTGGATTTCAACAGTTTAACACATTCTTAAGCACTTGTTAGTATTTATGCTACTAAATTAACTTACCGAAAATCTCTGATCTGGGCTCCTATGCTGTACGGACCTGGTAGGCATAACCAAACTGGGGGGTGAGTTTACCCTTGCTGAGGGATCATGCTGGGCTGAAGAAGAGAAAAACAAACCACGTAAACACACACATAACCTTTTTTTGGATAGGTAATCAAATATAGCTCTATTTGTAATATTATTCAACTCTAGAGCAATGGTGACCTTTGTTCAAACACACGCAAGTTTACATAGGTGCAATGGCTCTCCAAAACTGCTAACTGACCTCAGTTCTAAGTCAGGAAGTGTACCCAGTCAGCATACAACTTTCAACGCACATTTTTGGATTTAGCCTACCATTCGCTAGGTCCGTGGTACTCAAACAATTGTTGTAAAGGCCCATTTCAAGGTATGTGGTGAGAGGTGAATGTCTGGCCATGGTGCTGATGCAGGGGGTGTCTAGTTAAAAATAAATACACTGGTGGAGGGGCTGGAGATTTCAAAGTGCCAACTAATAAAGGCTGCTTGCCCTTGCTGGGCTGGATGGGCCAGAGCTGAGGGGACAGGGATTGGATGGCTAAAGGGGGGAGTTAACGTATTGATGGTGATGGGATGGATGGAGCCAATCTGTTACAAATGTATGGGGCTTATGTGGGGGGGGGGGGGGCATGGGGGGACTGTGGCAGATGGGCCAGAGCAGGGGCAGCGGGACACGATTGTGGCCAGAGAAATTTTTACAAAGTTACTGTGTACCTTGCAATGCCACTTCCTGTGCAGTACTTCATATTGCAATGCTATGTTTCAGGGAGCCAGCACATTGGGCAGGAGACCAACCACTACATCGCCGATCAAGGGGGCAGCTCTGAGCACGTCAACACAGAAGTAACTGAGTGCAGGGCTGTCTGGGCAGGGGTCCTTGAATGTGGTGCCAAGGTCCGCATTGGGACCCCGGGCCGCCAGTTGAGTCTCGCTGCTCTAGGTCAGATATGTTTGTGGGTGGCTAATTAAATTGTTAACTCAAACACAACTCACACAACCAAAAGGCAACCCATACATAATGATGTGTGTTTTGTGATTGATTCCAAATATATCACTTATCTTGCGAAACTTCATGACTTTAACAATCCAATTGGACATTTGATCTTTGCCATAATGGCTGTGGGCCTAAATGTGTGATTCCCAGGGACAAAAAGAGGACACAAACAGGCACAGTAGTGCGAGGCCAAGCAAGGCAAACCATAGGGGCATCCCGTTATCTTGTTACTAGTGAACTGTAGATTATTTAGCAAACAGGCAAACATGCAGATTTAAGAGTACTCACCGTGGGTACGGGTCGGTGAGTCTGTGTCCCTTAGACCAGCATGTCCACCGACCGCGACCGGATGGAGAAGTCCAAGCACAATCTCCTCAGCAGGGGTAAACTCCAATTTAGATGGAAAGCCACCTCCAGTTTTCATGCTGAAAAGAGAAAATCGTTTGGTACTCAGAAAAGGTGCATACAGTACATCCAAAACATTATATTTAGCGAAAACATTTATTTACCTGTAATTATGCCTTTTAATTTCTTTTTGCCGTACAGCATACTTCAGATCAGAGATTTTCTTCTGAATTTGGGACACATCTTTCCTCTCTTCCCCCGCTGCATTTACTTGTCGGAGGATGGTTTCAAACAATTCCATCTTGCGCTGCTTGGTGGTGTGTTTGGATTTGCTCCCATATAGCTCGTCATAGTATAATGTAAGGCCACTAGCCAATGCCATATTTTGGTCATGGGAGAATCTCCCACTCAACTGGCCGCGGCGCAATGTGCGGCCAGATGGTTGGCTTGGCTGCTCCTCCATGTGTGCAGACACATGTGGTGACATTATGGCCTGGGGCTGGGTAGGGGAATGGCCGGATTGGTGGCTTCCCAATGACTGGACTGGACTGGCCAAGGGACTGGGTGTTCTTGCGTGGCTGGCCACCGAACTTCCAGGTGTAGATGTGGTCATGGTTGCAATTCGGGGCCCTCTTGGGGGGCTAGGTTCCCGGCTGGTGCCAGGTCGGGGGCTCTGTTCCCGGCTGGTGCCAGGTCGGGGGCTTCTGGCCCTGGATGGGGTTCTTCGGGCCCTGTAGGGGCTTCTGGCCCTGGATGGGGTTCTTCGGGCCCTGTAGGGGCTTCTGGCCCTGGATGGGGTTCTTCGGGCCCTGTAGGGGCTTCTGGCCCTGGATGGGGTTCTTCGGGCCCTGTAGGGGCTTCTGGCCCTGGATGGGGTTCTTCGGGCCCTGTAGGGGCTTCTGGCCCTGGATTGGGTTCGGCGGGCCCTGTAGGGGCTTCTGGCCCTGGATGGGGTTCGGCGGGCCCTGTAGGGGCTTCTGGCCCTGGATGGGGTTCGGCGGGCCCTGTAGGGGCTTCTGGCCCTGGATTGGTTTCTGCGGCCTCTGCCTGGGCTTCGTGCCCTGGATGGGGTTCGGGCCCTGGATGGGGTTCGGGCCCTGGATTGGGTTCTGCGGCCTCTGGCTGGGCTTCGTGCCCTGGATGGGGTTCGGGCCCTGGATTGGGTTCTGCGGCCTCTGGCTGGGCTTCGTGCCCTGGATGGGGTTCGGGCCCTGTAGGGGCTTCTGGCCCTGGATTGGTTTCTGCGGCCTCTGGCTGGGCTTCGTGCCCTGGATTGGGTTCTGTGGCCTCTGGCTGGGCTTCGTGCCCTGGATGGGGTTCGGGCCCTGGATGGGCTTCGTGCCCTGGATGGGGTTCGGGCCCTGGATGGGGTTCGGGCCCTGGATGGGGTTCTTCGGCCTCTGGCTGGGCTTCGGGCCCTGGATGGGGTTCGGGCCCTGGATGGGCTTCGGGCCCTGCTGCGGGGCATGGGTTGCCGAACTGCCCTACTTGAAGGCATGGCCGGTGTGGGCTCCCTTGTGCTGCCTCTTCTGGGGGCAGAGGTGGTGGGTGCTGCAGTTGCCAGCTTTTTGGCTGCAGGGGCACGGGGCTTGGGGCCCCTTTTTTTGGTACCTGAGGGTCCAGGGTCCCTTGGTGGGGCCGAGGTGGGAGTCTTGCCTCTCAGTTTTCGCCGACCTTGCTGGGACCTTGTTGTTGGGCCCTCCGCGGTCTTGCTTTGCTGGGGTCGCTTGCTCATAGCCTTTTTCGGTGCCATCGTACACAAATGCTCAAAGAGAATGAGCTTTGGGTGCAGGGACCTTTAAATAATGAGCCCAGCGTGTGACGCCTATGCGCACGACTACGCGCTCGTACGAACGTACGTTCGAGCGGAACCAGGAAACCGCTGGGGTTTCACTTATCTGCTGCCTTGAAGAAGCATAAAGATGGCGCCCACTATCTTCACCCGTCAACAGGAAGAGATCCTCATGCTGGTAAGTGGCTGCCTGTGCATTTTAATCTAATAGTCAATGATGGCCTAAATGTAAATGATGCGTTTGGAACTAGTTTGGGGTCTCTTAATGTTTAATCACTGGCTCCTCACACTTCATCCTCAAGGGCCGAGCCTGGCCACGTTTTCAACTGTCTATGCTGATGTCCTAATTCGGGCAATTGCTCCGGCTTAGCAACAGTTAATTAACCTGTGGAGTAGCGGGGCGAGCTGGCAAACCTGGCGTGTCTCGGACCTTGATGCGGATGTTTGAGGAACACTGTTTTCCTAAGCCATAAAAACACAACGGGAAGCCACACACGTGGTCCAAAAGCCTAAGCATTAGGCTACATCTTGGATGTTTAAACCATCCTAACATGCCATAGATGCAGGTGGGCTGATTCTTGATGTTGGCTATTATCTGTATGCACATGGTGTGTGATACATATAACATAAGACCAGACTGTCATTCACAGTCAACGTCCTCTTTAAGGCACTCCCCAAAAATGGCTGCCACTCGAAATGTGTGTGTTAATGACATTAAATTGTCAACTTGTGATGCAACACATATGGGTCTGTGTGTAAAAGTAAAAGCTCTGTGTCCATTATGTTTTTCAGATCATGCTTCAGCGCCGGTATGACTTCGCGCCCAATGTGTGCGAGAAAAGGGACATCGCCCGGGAGATCATCGCGGAAATCCACCGTGTGACCAGCACCACCTTCACTCACACCCAGATAATGCAGCATTGGTCGGACCTGAAACGTCTGCACATGCCCCGGGTGCGGAGGTATTTTGGGATCCATTTCCCAAGTAAGTACAAAGCAATTGCATGGTATATGTTCCAAATGTCTAAGTTATGCCTTTATTTATAATGACTTTTCTTTGGTAGTGTTGGAAATGGATTTCAGAATTCGCCGCACCCGGAGACGTACAGGCCGACCAGTGCTGCATGACTCTGCATCTGTGAGTGAAGGTGGTGGATCTCCCGGGCGACGGACCTACCCCTCCTCTGTGGCCTCCTCAGACCAGCCCCTGGACCTTACCACAGAGGAGGGGCCAAGCCGCGTGGGCGTGGAGTCATACCTGGCCACGCATGGGGAAGGCTCTGGTATGTCACTCTTCATGTATAGGCACAAAGATATACATGGCAGGCCAAAAACTAAGTTATCCTTTATTATGTATTTGTAGAAGCTTCTGGAGCGGGTGAGATAGTGGAGGAGGAGGCAGCAGAGATGCTTGAAGTCGATCCTGGCGAAGGTGAGTGATGTCAGCCAGACTGGGAGCCAGATATGTTGGGAATAGTGACTCTCTACAAGTACTAACCAAATGTCACATGTTTCTCCAGGGACTTCTTCACAGCAGAGCCAGGACCAAGGGCAGCCTGTTGGCCCCAACCAGCCATCTGTCGGCCACCAACTCCGTAAGTCTCCATGCCATTATTCATATTAATGTTTGGTTAGCTAATAACACACACATAACTAAAGGCGTAGCCAATGTGTAGTTCACACTTTCATGTGGCCACTTCGTTAGCTTAAAGAGGACCCTAACTAGTATTAAGAACCAAAGAATTAGCCATCACACTGTACCTACAGATTCGAACCATGGAAAAACACCCTTCACCCATCTAATGCATGTTATTAGACAGAACAAAACCAATATTGGGGAATATGGAATGCGCAATATTTACAGGCAGCATGGGATACAGATTGAAAAAAGGAAGGTGCTGCCATGCATTGTGTGAGTGATGACCTTTCCCTCAACCCAGCTATGCTCGGGATTCCCAACGCACCACTGTAACCTACTCCCCTGTACTTTATCCAACTCTCCACTCCTCATTAAGTGTTATGCTTCAGAGTCCAGATGGCGGCGCTGTAATCCCCAAAAAACCCTAAATAACTTTGAGGTGGTGCAGAATCATTTGTGAATAGTTATTGGTTTTCATTAAATAATGTGGAAGGTCCGGTTTAAGGAGTTGAAACACTTACCTGTGGGAAATGCATTAACTGTATCCCTTTGAAGAATGACATATGTCATGCATTTACATGTATTTGATTAACCCTAAATCTATTTCCAGCATACAGACCGGTCTGGGACTCCTATTTATGTTTCTTTCTCTATTGGTTACAGGGATGATCCCCCAAACCTTGGCGGGCAAAAAAAAAAGAATGAAGGAGTTGGTGGCCGAGCTGCTGGCCATACAGGCGACGTTGGGGCCAACAGATGAAGAAGAGGATGATGAATAGTGCCCTTGGTCCTGGCTCCTTTGTTTTACTTGTTTTTACATATGTCAAAATTTTAAAAACCCTTTTATGTATTTGTAAAAAAAACAAAAATTAGGTTTGTTTAAAACAAAACAAAAAATGTTTTTTACTGTTGAAAAAAAAAAAAAAATTCTATGTGTTTTACTGTTTTTAAAAAAAAAAAACTTAGATGTGTTTTACCGAGACAAAATTAAAAAAAAAAAAATTTAAACAAAACAACCCAAAAAAAAAAAAAAAGGTTTTAACAATTATTTACAACCAAACCAAGCTAATAATGTAAATAAATTAGATTTTAAGCCTTCCTAAATGTGTCTTTTCTAATATGCACACACCCAAAAAATTACACAAACCAGAAACAACACGCTTAGAAACATATAGACATATGTAAATTATGTGATTTTCTTACGTTTTAGGGACCGAGAAATGAAGTTGGATGCAAGCGCTACGGGGTTTAGGTAAGTTTGAGGGACCGAGAAATGAAGTTGGATGCAAGCGCTAAGGGGTTTAGGTAAGTTTGAGGGACCGAGAAATGAAGTTGGATGCAGCCGCTAAAGGGTTTAGGTAAGTTTGAGGGACCGAGAAATGAAGTTGGATGCAGCCGCTAAAGGGTTTAGGTAAGTTTGAGGGACCGAGAAATGAAGTTGGATGCAGCCGCTAAAGGGTTTAGGTAAGTTTGAGGGACCGAGAAATGAAGTTGGATGCAAGCGCTAAGGGGTTTAGGTAAGTTTGAGGGACCGAGAAATGAAGTTGGATGCAGCCGCTAAAGGGTTTAGGTAAGTTTGAGGGACAGAGAAATGAAGTTGGATGCAGCCGCTAAAGGGTTTAGGTAAGTTTGAGGGACCGAGAAATGAAGTTGGATGCAAGCGCTACGGGGTTTAGGTAAGTTTGAGGGACCGAGAAATGAAGTTGGATGCAAGCGCTAAGGGGTTTAGGTAAGTTTGAGGGACCGAGAAATGAAGTTGGATGCAAGCGCTAAGGGGTTTAGGTAAGTTTGAGGGACCGAGAAATGAAGTTGGATGCAAGCGCTAAGGGGTTTAGGTAAGTTTGAGGGACCGAGAAATGAAGTTGGATGCAGCCGCTAAAGGGTTTAGGTAAGTTTGAGGGACCGAGAAATGAAGTTGGATGCAAGCGCTAAGGGGTTTCGGTAAGTTTGAGGGACCGAGAAATGAAGTTGGATGCAGCCGCTAAAGGGTTTAGGTAAGTTTGAGGGACCGAGAAATGAAGTTGGATGCAAGCGCTAAGGGGTTTAGGTAAGTTTGAGGGACCGAGAAATGAAGTTGGATGCAAGCGCTAAGGGGTTTAGGTAAGTTTGAGGGACCGAGAAATGAAGTTGGATGCAGCCGCTACGGGGTTTAGGTAAGTTTGAGGGACCGAGAAATGAAGTTGGATGCAGCCGCTAAAGGGTTTCGGTAAGTTTGAGGGACCGAGAAATGAAGTTGGATGCAAGCGCTAAGGGGTTTAGGTAAGTTTGAGGGACCGAGAAATGAAGTTGGATGCAAGCGCTAAGGGGTTTAGGTAAGTTTGAGGGACCGAGAAATGAAGTTGGATGCAGCCGCTACGGGGTTTAGGTAAGTTTGAGGGACCGAGAAATGAAGTTGGATGCAAGCGCTAAGGGGTTTAGGTAAGTTTGAGGGACCGAGAAATGAAGTTGGATGCAAGCGCTAAGGGGTTTAGGTAAGTTTGAGGGACCGAGAAATGAAGTTGGATGCAAGCGCCAAGGGGTTTAGGTAAGTTTCTGGTTGAGGGTGCGCATGCGCAAGATCTTATAAACATACGAACGCACGAATCTAAGAGGCCAAAAACCAATGAAAACCAGAGGCAAACGCAAGTAATTGGAAGAGGTTGACGATGGAAGCAGCCGAAAAAACAGGCTGCCGCCGCAACAGGTGAGCACATGAACGTGATTTTTACGATTGCCAACTGACTGAGGCAAGTTCGGGAGATATCATACGAACGGACGTATCTTTTAGGATAGAAACGTATTTGCTTATTGAATCACTCGCAAGTTCATACGAACGCACGAGCGGACGTGAAAAATAGGATGATCGTGAGCCAAATCCAAGCTGTTACATGTTTCTTTGAATCAACCCATATCCCCTCGATTCAAAGAGCAAAAGTTAATTGATTTCGTATCGAGAATCGTAAGTTTGGGTGGGTGTTAGTCATTTTTTCCTGTTTTTTTGGCCATTTACGACTCGCACGAGCCTACTTACGAATGCGTATATGCTCTTACGATCAGCGGAAGTTCGTTCCTAAATTTTAGGATCAAAACGTAAAACTTAGGATCAAATCCTAAAACTTACGATCAAAACGTAAAACTTAGGTTAATTGGATGTGTTTAGGTGTGATTCAGAGAAACCTCTAAACGCGTTTTAAAAGAAAGCCACTGCCGACACCTTTTAGCAGTCGGATTGCTGTTCTTGATCAGGTTTTTTGGCTATGTGGAGGAGTCTGCGCGTCTTGTGCTCCAATGAACTGCATGTATCAGCATGGCCGAGGCCATAAATTGTATGGCAATGCATACCTGATTCATGTATGCCTTATAAAAGCATTTTAATGTGGACCTTAATTAGTCCTTTGCATGTAAACCTTTATTTTGCAATATATTTGCGTTAATTAAAGAAACTTATGTCCTTTGTTATTTATTTTAAAATTGAGGTACTAGAATAATATTTTTAGATTGCATTTATTGGTGTAGTTGTTTACCTTTGCTTTGTTTAATTATTTAAGCACATCTTTGGTCAGATGCATCACACTTACTGAGGAGAGGAGAGCGGGATAAAGTGCAGGATGTGGGTTACTGCTGTATTTTGCACAGACACAGCAGAGCTGGGGGCATGGAAAGGTCAGAAATCAAAGAATCCAGAGCAACACAGTCACAAGGCCCTTTCTGTTTGCAGGCTGCCCGATAATACCTGAGCCGCCATCTTGGCTGTTTCTAGGCTCATAACATGCAGAAGTTGCTGGTTGATTTTTTATATTTGTGAGCAATCTGTATGTAGAGGGTGTGGGTAACCACACAAAAAATTTAAAGTTGTACCATTTGAAGCATAAATATTAAAATTAAATGCACAAGTAAAAAATGCAAGTTAACTAAAAATTAAACAAAGTAAGATTTACTTATGCAAATGCATTCATTAATGGTTGGTTACTACAAAATGAATGAAATAAAGAAAAATAAAAGACCAAATATTTAGAATGCACTTTAATGAGGTAAGTTTGTAGTGCGGAGCCGCAAGATCAGAAGGATTTACGTCCAGACAAAAAAGGAAAAAGGGCAAAACCAATGTTGCAACCTGAGAAATGAAACGGAAAATTCAGGATGGAAACTGACATAGGTCTGATTCCCGAACTGCCATACGAACGGACGTATATTTTAGGATAGAAACGTATTTGCTTATTGAATCACTCGCAAGTTCATACGAACGCACGAGCGTACGGGAAAAATAGGATGATCGGCACCAAAATCCAAGCTGTTACATGTTTCTTTGAATCAACCCACATGTGTGCCACTCTGTTGTAAAAGCATACACTGAAATTGTATTAGAAGAATCCAACACACATAAATAGACAATTTAAAATCCAAAAAAGAGGATGAGGTCACCCTCTACTGGTTTATAATAATTAATATAACATGGCAATCTGGTCAGAAATATCAGAAGAGAAACTGAAAAAAAGTTCATACAGTTCATCAATGAAATATTTGGTGCAAAGCAACAGAAAGACTAAACACTATGAAAACATTTGTTTAAATAAAGTGCAAGGGGCCAAAAAACATCTAGGAATATCGCTAAGTATATCCTCTATGCATCAACAAGTATCAATACATTCAATATATCCACCCTCTGGAAGTGGCGTGGTAGCCGCGGCCAAGTGGGTGTTGGGGGTTAGAGGCTCCCTCTTGGTGAGGTACTCCTGAGTATCTTTAGGATGATTGCATTTCTGGTCTCATTTGCTATTTATGTGTTGTGCACATGTTGATACTTGTTGATGCATAGAGGATATATTCATATCTTCTCATGGGACGACACTGAAGATTAAACATTTCGATACAATGCAAAGTAGTCAGTGTACAGCTCGTATAACAGTGTACATTTTGGTGTGCCCTTAAAATAACTCAACGCACAGCCATTAATGTCTAAACCCCTGGCATCGAAATTAACTCCACCCCCAAGTGAAAATGGCCAAATTGGGCCCAAAGTTTGAATATTTTGTGTGGCCACCATTATTTTCAAGCACTGCCTTACATTGGGCCAAAACCCAGGGCCCGACGGCTTTGAAGTCTATGTGTGGTCACCATTATTTTCCAGCACTGTGTTAAAGTGGGCCAAAACCCAGGGCCCGATGGTTTTCCAGTCTATAAGATTCTAGTCCTGCTTGATTCCCTCCCTCTAGGGGGCATCCAGAATTGGAATACTCCACTGTGTGAAACCTCCCAGGTCACCCAGAAACTCACCCTCTTCCTTAGTCCAATGGCGCATGCTCCCGCATGCACATGCTTTGTCTAAGCTATTTTCTAAGGGAGCGGACCTGAGCGCGCCAACTGCCACATCTCCGGCTATCCCTTTAGCAGGACGTGTGCCTGTGCCAGGCATTTTTGAATGGGACAACACTAAATATTAGACACTTCAATACAATGTAAAGTAGTCAGTATACAGCTCGTATAACAGTGTACATTTTGGTGTGCCCTTAAAATAACTCAACGCACAGCCATTAATGTCTAAACCCCTGGCATCGAAATTAACTCCACCCCCAAGAGAAAATGGCCAAATTGTGCCCAAAGCTTGAATATTTTGTGTGGCCACCATTATTTTCCAGCACTGTCTTAAAGTGGACCAAAACCCAGGGCCTGATGGCTTTGGAGTCTATGTGTGGTCACCATTATTTTCTAGCACTGTGTTAAAGTGGGCCAAAACCCAGGGCCCAACGGCTTTGCAGTCTATAAGATTCTAGGCCTGCTTGATTCCCTCCCCTCGGGGGCATCCAGAATTGTAATGCTCTGTTGTGTGAAACTCCCTAGGTCGCCCGGAAACATCGGCCTCTTCCCCAGTCCAACAGCGCAGGCATATGCTTCGCCTAAGCTATCGTCTAAGGGAGCGGACCTGAGCGTGCAAACGGCCACATCTCCCGCTATCCCTTTAGCAGGATGAGTGCCCGTGCCAGAAATTTGTGAATGGGACGACACTGAAGATTAGACACTTCAATACAATGTAAAGTAGTCAGTGTATAGCTCGTATAACAGCGTACATTTTGGTGTGCCCTCAAAATAACTCAACAGCCATTAAATGGCATCAAAATTAACTCCACCCCTAAGTGAAAACGGCAAAATTAGGCTCAATTCAGAGAGACAAAAAAAGTCTTCAGTAAAGTATCCGTTCATACGGCAGCGTGACTTTTCCATTTCATTTTCTCATGTTACAACGTAGGCTTTCATTTTTGCCCTTTTCCCATCGTCTCCTCCCACGAATCCTTTACGTTTCCCGATAGATTCTGTTTCCCTTTTTTAATAAATATTCATCCAGACGGAAATCCTTACGATCTTGCGCCTGCGCACTACAAACTTAACTCATTAAAGTGCTCGCCTACATATTTGCCACCCTCACTTCTACTACAATGTTTAGCTAAATCACTTAGCGCTATCCTCCATCTTCCCTTTTGGACCCTTAAAGCTCACCCAGACCACTTCGAGGTTCGGTTCTTCTTCCATTTTAGGTCCCTAAAACTTACCCAAACCACTTCTCGGTCATGTGAATATTCATCTTTAAATATTTCTGGGTCCATTAGTTTTGTGTTAATGTATTTTGTAAATGAAATGACACTGAAACTTTTATTTTTTTTTCCATCATAAAATATAAAATATAAAAATATTTTGAAAATGTACAATTTTTAAAACTATAAAAACTAAATACATAGCAATGGCAGGCCACAGAACATTATTCTTCATCTGTGGTCCCCAACGAGTTGCGCAGCTCCTGCATCTCGCCCATCAACTGAAGGACCCTGACACTCAGTTGTGCCACTCTGGCACGTGTGGTCCCTGTTAAAAAACGTAAATTAAATTATTGTTATAACTTTGTTGGGGTCATACTGCAGTGCCCCCCCCCCGTATGGTCCAAACACCTAAATCTGGACTTTAAAAGCCCGAAGGCCCTCGCCACCATGGCCCGGGTTTTGCATAGGGCCCGATTAGAGAACCCCTGGCCCACATTCTGCAGGCAAAGAACGGGCATCAGGAGCAAGGGCAGGAGTGGATATCCTGAATCCTCTGAAAGTATTTAAAAATACTAACATAAAATAAACATTCTAAGCTACAATATTGTTTAACATGTCATCAAGGGCTAAAAATAGCAATAGGTTAAGACATAAGTCATCAACTATATTCATTGCCATACAGTGAAAATGGATTGATGGAATGTGAGCAAACTTACCCAGAAGCCATCCACCAGATAATTCTCCAGACTCAAACTGACGAAATAAGCTGGAGTTCTGCAATATATAAGCATCATGGGATGACCCTGGATGCCCTGAATCGCATAGCTGGACCAAACACTGCTTGTATGTTGTGCAAGTGGCACATCTTGTGGTTCCTGCAACCAAATATAAAATAATTAAACAAAGCAAAGGTAACCAACTAAAACAATAACTCCTACAACAAATTAAGATTCAAGTTCAACAATCCAAATATAATTCACAAAGGACATAAGTCTAAAAAAATATAGCAATTATATGGATGTGTGGGAAAATAAAAGTTTACATGCTAAGGACTAATTAAGGTCAGCATTAAATTGCATCTATAAGGCATACATGAAATGTATTGATTCAGGTATGCATTGCTATACAATTTATGGCCTCGGCCATGCTGATACATGCAATGCCTTGGTGCTAAAGGCGCGCAGACTCCTCCACATAGCTGCAAAACATGTTCAACAATAACAATCCGAGCCGTCAAAGGTCCCGTAAGTGGATCGGAAATGAAACGGATTTATAGGGTGGTGATCCGTCAGAAATCAGCTCTCTGAATCAGACGCAAGCCCATCCCAACAACGTAAGTTATCTGAACGAACAAAAAATATCAGATTTTGTTGGGAAAATGATCTAAACTAACGCAAATGATCCGATTTGCTTTGCTTCACCAAAAGCGCATATATGTATGTTCCCGAACGTTCGTACGAATGAAAAATGAACGAAAAAAAGCAAAAAAAAGACTAACACCAACCCAAACTTTCACAGACAGCTACGGAATTCCAGACCAATGTGTTTCTGAATCGAGCCTATTATGTCCAAAATGTAAATGTTTTGTGTGGTCACCATTATTTTCCAGCACTTAAAGTGCAGTCTTAAATTGGGCCAAAACCCAGGGCCCGACGGCTTTGCAGAAACTCGCCCTCTTCCTCAATCCAATGGCGTATACTCCCACATGCACATGCTTCGTCCACGGACCCGAGCGTGCCAACAGCCGCATTCCCCACTATCCCATTAGCAAGGCGTGTGCATGCTCCCAGTCAGAGGGAAGCAGAGGATGCGGCCGTCAGCTTGGGTCTACTCCCTTAGATGATAGCTAGAACCGAGCATGATGAGACGCCTCACAGGTGCCGTAGATCCGGGGAAGAGTAAGTCACATTGGGCAACCTGGGGGGTTGCACATTACATTAAAGGCGGATTATAATTCTGTCTGAGAAAGACAGTTACCGTAGGTGAAAGGCGTTGGAGGAATCCGCCACGATAAGAACATTTTAAAGCCTAACCAAACCAGCCAAAATGTATAATTGAACACTTGTGTAATGTATTATGCGGAGAAAAGTGAAATTTTAATGCTTTTTAAGTTTTTTCATAGTAAAATTGATGAATTGATCTGAAACAGTTCTGATGTGAAGTCTGGTTGAGGGGGTCATTCATTTGACTAGTGAGGCAAACGTGGCTTACCCCACTCATGTGAGATAATGAAACAGGTGGGTAGTCTTGAAATAGGGGCAACGCAAATGGCAATTGTATGTTAAGGTTCATCACAGCAGTGGCCAACATGGCTGTACTTAGCTGAAAGGGGCGTTACAAATGCCATGTCTGCTTTTAGTCTACGTTTTAGTCTGCATTTTAGTTTTGGTATGTCACAGGTTTACTTAGTAGGCACAATTCCCGTCCCTGCTTCTCAGATCCTCCTAAAAATCTATTTCTCTTTTTATCAATTACAGAGCTCAGAAAACAACACATGGAGTCGGTAAAAGAGAAATTCCAGCGAGTGAGAGAACACAATGCCCGTATGGGGGAGGCTGTCAGCCTGCAGGAGAGATACACCCCACTACTGATGAGAGAGGGACACCCCGATAGAGAAGACAAGGAACAGGAAATTGTACACAAAGATAGTAGACATGTACAGAACATGGAGGAAAGATCTTCTGCCAAGTATTCCCCAACCACCCTCCAGGCTCTGTTTGACCCTCAGAATGATGGTGTTACCCCAAAGGTTGTGGTGCTACAAGGACCTGCTGGGATTGGAAAAACATGGACCTCCCGGAAGATCATGCTGGACTGGGCCTCTGGAAACTTCTACCAAGACAAGTTTGATTTTGCATTTTATCTGAGCTGCAGAGAGCTCAACACCATCACTGGTAAGATGAGCCTTGTGCAACTCTTATCCAGAACCCACAGCCTCAACTCAGGTGATCTGGAGACTATTCTGAAGGATTCCCGGAATCATGGGAGACTTCTTTTTGTAATTGATGGGTTTGATGAATTCCAGTGGACTCTAGAGGAGGAGGCTGAGACTGCTCCTGACCTTTCCGAGGAAACCCACAAGGAGACTCTTCTACGAAGCTTGCTCAGGAAACAGGTTCTCAGACAATCTTCTCTGCTCATCACCACAAGGTCACTGGCCCAGAAAAAGCTGAAGACGTTTATCGATGATCCGCGTTATGTTGAAGTCACAGGTTTCTCAGAAAATGATCGAAAGAAATATTTTGTTAATTCTTTTGAAAATGATGCTGATGCAGAGAAGGTGCTCCATGTGATAGAGGAGAACTACATCCTGTTCATCATGTGCACTGTTCCCATCCTGTGCTGGATTGTGTGCACTGTACTGAGACAGGGGATGAAGAAGGGCCTGGATTTCCTCCAGTATAAGACCACCACCTCCATCTACCTCCTCTACCTGAAGGGGCTACTGATCTATCATGGCCGGAATCAGCCTGTACGTGCCTGCCTGAGGAAGCTCTGCTCTCTGGCCAATGAGGGAGTGCTGAACCAGAAAATCTTATTTCAGGAGAAAGATCTGGAGAGACACGGCCTCTCTATGTCTGAGGTGGAGTCTGTATTCCTGAATGAGAACATCTTTCATGTGTCCATCATAAGCCAGACCTGCTACAGCTTCATCCACCTGAGTGTGCAAGAGTTCCTGGCCGCTCTGTACTATGTGCTGGATGATGGAGATGAGGAAGAGGCTTCTGGGGTGACGGGAGAGGCTCCCCTCCCAGAGATTTGTAAAGGAGGCTCCCTACAAGAATTGTATGAAAAACACCCACATTTATCATTAGCGGTGCGTTTTCTGCTGGGAATCTTATATGAAAAGCGGCTCAATGAATTCTCACAGGTCACCGGCTGTAAGATTTCCCTCCGAGCCCGAGCTGCGGTGGAAGAATGGCTCAGTGCAGATTCATCCAGGTCTGCAATGAAACAATGGATAGTAAGAGTCTGGCCATCGGACTCTATCGACATCATTTCATGCCTGTATGAGTCTCAGGATGAGGATTTGATAAGAAAAGCTTTGCCTCGCTCTTCACCTTTAACACTGGACAGTATATGGAGGCACGTGCAATGGAAAGCAAATGATAGGAAGCAGCTGTGCTACTGCCTGAAGCTGTGTGACTGTCCTCTCATGCTCTATATGTGTGAAAACAAAGTATATTCCGAGGAGCAGGAAACGCTCTCACTTCTACATAGGTGTCAGCAGCTTCGGTAAGTAAATGTTGGGAGATTATAATTGTTGGGGTAATTCCCTGGGGTATCCTGCACCCTTGCCTGTTGAGCGTCTGCCTCTGAGAAATCCCTGCATAGCCAGGCTAGGAACTCATATGATGTGCAGATATACAGCAAATACAACAGCTTTCATCATACAAGTTCAGTTTAACGGGCTCGTTCCATAACAACATGATTCTAATAACAAAAAAATAATTTCTTCTATTTTATGGTAAATTAATATCTTAAAGCATAAGTCTCAGCCTCTATTCTAGGTTTAAGCAAGCCTTGGCATATAGTGGGTTTAATTCCCCTCCCCCTCCCCTTTCAATAATGGTCTCCCTTACTTCCTGATGAGAGATAATAATGGTCTCTCTTACTTCCTGATGAGAGATAATAATGGTCTCCCTTACTTCCTGATGAGAGATAATAATGGTCTCCCTTACTTCCTGATGAGAGATAATAATGGTCTCCCTTACTTCCTGATGAGAGATGATAATGGTCTCCCTTACTTCCTGATGATAGATGATAATGGTCTCCCTTACTTCCTGATGAGAGATAATAATGGTCTCCCTTACTTCCTGATGAGAGATAATAATGGTCTCCCTTACTTCCTGATGAGAGATTGCAAGTTCATATTAGTGATTTAACTGCAATCGTATACTTTCCTTTCAGCTTTGAAGGATGTGATTTTCTCCAAAGAAGCAAAAGAGAGGTCAGTAAGGGGTCTCCGGAACTAGACCCAGAGCTCCCCTCTTCAGCGGACAAGCATACGGGTATCTCCTGGCTAAGTAACTCTGAAAGTAAAATACAGGAATTGAGGTAAGTGAATTGCTTCCTGTTGTGATTTGTAGATGTGGAGCATGTGATTATGTCTGAAATTGTGAGCTCCTGGGGATCTGTCCGTAAAGTAGTTGAATAATGGAGTGCATGGACTCCTTTAGTCTGCTGTGGGGTGGGGGGTTTACTATGTGGGCTTTGTTCTCAGTATAGGTGTTGGGATACAAATTGACCAGCTCTGTTTTTTTTGTTTAAATATAAAAAGTTATTATAGCCACGTACATTTTACATAGCTAGCAATAGAAGGGTTTAATCAGCCTCAATTGTCATCCAACAGGTATAAGTCACTGTGCTGACTTATGTCGGGCAATGTCACAGCAAACAGGTATAGTAACTGAGGGTAAAGGGTTAATGGGGCCGCAGCATGACATGATGGTATCAGAGCAGACAGACACTCAATGGCAAGCAGGATAAGGAGCAGCTTATTTTATTGTTGCAGGGTCATGAAAAGAAAGGTTTAATGCTTTACTCCACATCACAGGCAAGTTTACAGATCACAGGCTAAATAAACTTGCATCGCTTATAACACAGGCACAATTGTTTCATACGGACATTTCAGTGTAAGGGTTAAAAGGTTTGTGTCCCTCAGGCTTGCCAGCAAATTTCAGCATAGGGACTAGGCAGTACTGTATTCCCCAATTAAATGTCCGCCTTTTTCCAGAATGGGATTCGGGTGACCTCCAGCCCACTTTGAACTGAGCACCCCCTCGTAGTAGAGACCGTCTAGGGGTATCCCAGACTGGGATGCCGAATTGGCCAGCGTTAGCAGAGGGGCTGTCGTGTTGCCAGCGAGTAACACAAGCGGAACCTCTCTTCTGTTGCATCTGAGACAGGACCACCCCTCCCAAACACAAAGGCTTCTCCCTAACAGTCACTACAGGGCAGCATACTCAGACAGGGGCAGCTACACCTTACCGGAGACTCGGGCACAGAGGCTCCCTCCAATGTGGCCTGTCAGTCCCATTGGATCCTCTCTACTGCTAAAGGGAGTCTCCTCTGTAACCCCTAGGCCATTACCCCACCCGGTTTCTTCCTGCATAGACCACATCTAACTGTACCCGGGCCCCGTCTCTTTAGCAGCCTCACCAGACGTCTCATGCAGGAGGTTACCACAGTCTTCCCCTTAGTATGGTTATGGATGATCTCCCCCTCTGTCCCTCTGGCTTCACTTTATAGAACCTCTGCTCTATACATTGTCGCCTGAGGTTTTCCCTCCAAAAAGCTCCCAACCAATCACATCAGGTTTCTGTTGTCCCCCATTAAGTCCTACTTCTCTCATTTGTGGTCTTATACCCCCATCTAGTGACCAAAGTGGGAATCGCAACAACATTTTCACATAAATGGATAATTCCCTCAATCATACTCACCCACTGCTTATAATCAATCGAGCACATAAATGTGTGAGGGTGGTTCTTAGTCCTACTACACCAATGATACAAATGTATCAGTAACTGCCACATTGTATCATTAAACTGTACCAAAACCCACCCTGGAGTCTATGAGATGCCAGGGCATGCATACACGCTTCCCCTGGGGCATCCAGATTCGGGATACCCGGCTTTGTAAAACCAATAGCGCATGCTATACCTTTAGCAGGACGTGCACCCCCGCCAGGCATATGTGAATGCTCCCTGTTAGAGAGTAGCGGGGATGTGGCACTTGGGGAATTTGAGGGATGCAGAACCAGAAATTGCAAACTATAGTGAAGAACTGCAACAGAACATAATATAGACGGATTCCATACATCACCAACAATGACTACACAAGTCTCTGATCAGAGCTTTCACTGTTGTGTCTCCGCAGTCTCCAGAAGTGTGGTCTGACTCCCTTGTGTTGTGATGTCCTCGCCTCTGCTCTGCTCACAAACCCATCTCTCACCAAACTGGATTTATCATGGAACGATCTGGAGGAGTCTGGAGTGACACGTCTGTGTGAGGGTCTCCGAGATCTGCGCTGCCCCCTGCAGGAGCTCAGGTGAGTTATATGATGTCTCCAGTATAAATAATATTCAGGGGTGGCTGGTGCTATACACTCATTGCTCAATGCTTCCGATTGTGTGCGCTCTATACCAATCAAACCAATGTCAAGTCTTTGATCAAACCTTTCTCTGTTGTGTCTCTGCAGGCTCCAGCATTGTCATTTGTCTCCTTTGTGCTGTGATGTCCTCGCATCTGCTCTGCTCACAAACCTATCTCTCAGCAAACTGGATTTATCCTATAATCATCTAGAGGACTCTGGAGTGAAACGTCTGTGTGAGGGGCTCAGAGATCCGAGATGCCCCCTGCAGGAGCTGAGGTGAGGCTCTCAAACCTGTCTCTCACCGAATTGTATTTATCATATAACTAGAGATGAGCGAACTTTTGAAAAATTCGATTCGACTGATTCGCCGAATTTTCCGACAAAAATCGTTTCGACCCGAATAAATTCGCGACGAATCGCTATTAAAAACGGCTATTTCTGAGCCTCCTAGAGCCTCAATAGGGTTGTAAACCATTCTGCCTTGCTGTAACACGCACAGGATGCGTGCTGGGTTAGTTAAATAATACTTTGAATAAATATCACATGCAGATCAGAGGCATCGCTAATAGAATCGCAGAGCGGCACAATTGCAGAGAGTTGAAGTGGCATCACTATGAGGGGCAGGAGCCCAAACATTGCTTTAAAGAGACACTGGAGTTGGCAGCAGCAGGAGCCCAAAAATTGGATGAATCACACGCTGGAGTTGCAAGCAGCAGCAGGAGCCCAAACATTGGCTGAAAGAGACACTGGGGTTGGCTTCAGGAGCCCAAAAATTGGATGAATCACACCCTGGAGTTGCAAGCAGCAGCAGGAGCCCAAAAATTACTTTAAAGAGACACTGGAGTTGGCTTCAGGAGCCCAAAAATTGGATGAATCACACCCTGGAGTTGGCAGCAGCAGCAGCAGCAGGAGCCCAAAGATTACTTTATAGAGACACTGGAGTTGGCTTCAGGAGCCCAAAAATTGGATGAATCACACCCTGGAGTTGGCAGGAGTTGACAGCAGCAGCAGCAGGAGCCCAAATATTACTTTAAAGAGACCCTGGGGTTGGCTTCAGGAGCCCAAAAATTGGATGAATCACACCCTGGAGTTGGCAGCAGCAGCAGCAGGAGCCCAAATATTACTTTAAAGAGACACTGGGGTTGGCTTCAGGAGCCCAAAAATTGGATGAATCACACCCTGGAGTTGGCAGCAGCAGCAGCAGGAGCCCAAATATTACTTTAAAGAGACACTGGGGTTGGCTTCAGGAGCCCAAAAATTGGATGAATCACACCCTGGAGTTGGCAGCAGCAGCAGCAGGAGCCCAAATATTACTTTAAAGAGACACTGGGGTTGGCTTCAGGAGCCCAAAAATTGGATGAATCACACCCTGGAGTTGGCAGAAGTTGGCAGCAGCAGCAGCAGGAGCCCAAACATTACTTTAAAGAGACACTGGGGTTGGCTTCAGGAGCCCAAAAATTGGATGAATCACACCCTGGAGTTGGCAGCAGCAGCAGCAGCAGGAGCCCAAAGATTACTTTATAGAGACACTGGAGTTGGCTTCAGGAGCCCAAAAATTGGATGAATCACACCCTGGAGTTGGCAGGAGTTGACAGTAGCAGCAGGAGCCCAAATATTACTTTAAAGAGACCCTGGGGTTGGCTTCAGGAGCCCAAAAATTGGATGAATCACACCCTGGAGTTGGCAGCAGCAGCAGCAGGAGCCCAAATATTACTTTAAAGAGACACTGGGGTTGGCTTCAGGAGCCCAAAAATTGGATGAATCACACACTGGAGTGGGCAGCAGCAGGAGCCCAAATATTACTTTAAAGAGACACTGGGGTTGGCTTCAGGAGCCCAAAAATTGGATGAATCACACCCTGGAGTTGGCAGCAGCAGCAGCAGCAGGAGCCCAAATATTACTTTAAAGAGACACTGGGGTTGGCTTCAGGAGCCCAAGAATTGGATGATTCACACCCTGGAGTTGGCAGCAGCAGCAGCAGGAGCCCAAAAATTGGCCTAAAGACATAAATATGTTTTGCACCATTTGGAAAGTGTAAAACGTGGCACCATGCTGAATCTAGTCGCATGCATCAGGCATTGGTGGGTGGAAATCCTGGCTGATCCATCCCTGATTCATTTTGACAAAGGTGAGTCTCTCCACATTTTTAGTTGACAGACGAGTTCTCCTCGCCGTAACTATGGCCCCCGCCGCACTAAACACCCGCTCAGATGGCACGCTACTTGCCGGGCAGGACAGCTTTTCCAGGGCAAACTCTGCTAGTTGCGGCCACAAATCAAGTTTGGCTGCCCAGAAGTCCAGCGGATCCTCAAGGTGTGTTGGCATGGTCATGTCAAAGTATGACATGACCTGCTGGTTGAGGTCCTGCTCCAGGTCTTCCTGCTGTTCATGAGTAGCCTCACTATGCGGGTGTAGAAAGCTACTCATTAGCGACTGAAGACTGAGGCTGCTGCTGCTGATGGAGCTGCTGCTGCTGCTCCTGCCAACCCCCCCAGCGGCCATGGCAGTGGAAGGTGAGCGCAGAGGTCCCCTCGAGTCAGACCTGCGAGAGTATGGACCATGGCGCAGATAGGCATCGGCCAACTGCCTACGTAGAATGTCTTTGTAGTAGTTCAGTTTGTCCTCCCGCTCGGTGGGTTTAAAAAATGCCCCCATTTTGTGCCGGAAGCGAGGGTCCAATAAGGTGGACAGCCAGAAGTCATCCCGCCGACAGATGGAAACAATTCTGGGGTCACTACGCAAGCACGTGAGCATGCTTCGTGCCATTTGCGCAAGTGACTCGGATGGACTACCTGTCTCCATCTCCACTGCATACTGCCACGGTGTGCCCGGGTCCTCTGTCTCGCCTTCCTCAAAAACCTCTAGCTCCTCTGGCTGCTCCTGCTCCTCCTCTCCTGTCCGCTGACTAGATAAACCAGCCATTTCGCCAAGCCTAAACTGTGTTTCGCTGGGCAACTCCTCCTCCTCCTCTTCCTCCTCCTCCTCCAGTTCAGCTCCAACGGGGTTCATGTGGCCGTAAGATGTAGAGGCCATGTCTCCAGTGCCCTGACCAGCCATGGTTTCCAACATGTGCTGTAGTACATGAAGCAGTGGAATCACGTCGTTCATCCCGTAATCCTGCCGACTGACAAATAAAGTGGCTTCCTCAAAGGGCCTGAGCAAACGGCAGGTGTCACGTATGAGCTGCCACTGGTTGACATTGAAGTTACACAGGGGAGTCCCCCTATCTGCTTGGATCATCAGGAAATCCGTGATGGCTTTTCTCTGTTCATATAATCGGTCCAACATGTGAAGGGTGGAATTCCAACGGGTGGAAACATCGCAAATCAGAGTATGTTGGGGGATACCATTCTGACGCTGTAGCTCAAGAAGGGTGTGTTTGGCGGTGTAGGAGTGGCTGAAGTGCATGCAAAGTTTCCTTGAAGTTGTTAGGATGTCTTGCAGATGGGGGGAACACTTCAGAAACCGCTTGACAACCAGATTGAAGATGTGAGCCATGCAGGGGGCATGGGTCAGGCTTCCTTGGCGCAGCGCAGACAAAATGTTCTTCCCATTGTCGGTAACCATGATTCCCATTTTAAGTTTTCTCGGAGTAAGCCATGTTTGGATTTCCTGATGAATACATTTAAGCAGTTCCTCCCCTGTGTGACTCCGTTCGCCAAGACAAACCATGTGAAGCACTGCGTGACACCTCTGTGCCCTGCACACATGGTAGACTGGAGGGGCACTGAGACTTGAGCCTACAGTGGAGGGTGAGGAGATGGCGGAGGATGAGGAGGCCGAGTCGCACGGTGTCACAGGCCCAACGGGCAGGGAGCGCGGAGGCCGAAGCGGCGTGACCTGTCCAAGTTGCTGCTGCTGCTGCAAAGGGACCACATTCACCCAGTGGGCCGTAAACGACATGTACTGTCCCTGACCGTAGTTACAGCTCCAGATGTCGGCGCTGCCATGCACTTTGCTACACACCGACAGGCTCAAGGACTGGCCCACCTTCTGTTCAACAAAAGTGTGCAGCGCTGGTACTGCCTTCTTGGCAAAGAAATGACGGCTTGGGACTCTCCACCTCGGCTCGGCACAAGCCATCAGTTCTCTGAAAGGTGCAGATTCCACCACCTGAAAAGGGAGCGACTGCAGCACCAGCAACTTGGACAGGAGCACATTCAGCTTCTGCGCCGTAGGATGAGTGGGCGCATACTGCTGTCTCTTGGACATGGCTTCGCTGATGGATTGCTGGCGGGATGCATGACTTGGAGGAGGAGGAGGAGGAGGAGCAGGAGCGACAGAGGATGGGTATGACGCACAGCTGCCTTCGGCTGAGGTGCTGGAGCCTTGGCTGGCAGAAATTGGGAGCGGCGTGCCACTCGGTGAGGAAGCAGTCTGGCCCACCTCTCCGGAGCCTAGGTTCTCCCAGGCCGCTTTATGGTAACGCTGCATATGTTGACGCAGGGCCGTGGTGCCAACATTTGGACCTTGGCCACGCTTCACCTTCTGCCTACATATCTTGCATGTGGCCATGTTACCCTCCTGCGGATGCTTCAGGAAAAACTGCCACACTGCCGAGTAGCTACTTTTTCCACCAACAGGCCTCACTGATTCGCTGCAGCTGTTGCCAACTCCAGGAACCCCTGCCCCACTACCTCCCGATAAGGTAGCCTGCCGCGCAGCAGGTGCTCTACCCCGGCCCCGGCCCCATTTGGCTCCAGGCTTTACAATTGTGCCCCCATGCTGCCTGCCAGCCATGCTGCTGCCACCTTGCTGCCTGAGCTGCTGACTCCGGGGCAACCTGCGCCCCTCTTCTCCTGATGATGACGATGAAGCCCCTTCATCACCCGGCTCCCAAGTGCGATCGGCTTCATCGTCATCATCATTATCGCCGAGTTGTGGCTGTACGTCACTGATGTTCGTGGATTCGTCAACAGTGTCTGGCGCAGGAGCTGGAACGCTCGCAGCACCCACGACACTGTCCACTTCACTACTTGTCTGCCTAGCTAAAGAAGCCACCTCCATTTCTTGGCTGGGCAGTAGCTGCTGACTGTCCTCCTGTATCTGATCGTCCTCCTCACTAAAGAGAGGAGCTGAACCCAAAGCATAGGATACGTCGCTGGGGGAGGGAACGGCGTAGGACAGAGGCAATGGGAGGACAGGGACTGCTCTCGGGGCAAGCCAACTCAGGGTTGTGTCAGAGGAACCTACCGACCCTAGACTGGGGGTCTCAGACGTAAGTTGTGATGATGTTGTTGATGAGCGCGTCAACCAATCTACCACGGCAGATGCGTTACTGGTGGAGACCCGACCGCTAGCAGATACTGGCAGATTAGGTCTCTCAGCGTGACTCCTGCTGCTACTGGCCCCCAGTCTGCTGCGAGCTCTGCCTGCAGAATCTTGGCCTCTGCCACTCCTCTTTTCACTTCCAGGCACTTGTCTGCCCGACATAGTCCAACTGGTGTGGTAGTAGGTGATATTTTAAGAACCCCCAGGCAGCGGTGGGTCTATATGAAACAGAATATAATGCACACCAAAAGTGAGCAGTAACACTCAGTCTCCAACAGGCCTACCTAGTGTAAATAAGAGAGCTGCTTAGTGTAAATAAAGAGGGGTATGCTATGTTACAGAATGGGATGCCCCAAAAACCAGCAGTGCACCTGGAAGACAGCAGTAAGACTATGCACAGCAAAAGTGTCTTTATCAGGCCTAATTTCAATTATAATAAGTGCAAATGGTTATATGGTCTTAAATAGAGGCTGCTGTAGTCACAGAATGGGATGCCCTAAAAACCCAGCAGTGAACCTGGGACAAGTAGTGCTATAAACAGCAAAAGTGTCTTTATCAGGCCTAATTTCAATTAGAATAAGTGCAAATGGTTATATGGTCTTAAACAGAGGCTGCTGTAGTCACAGAATGGGATGCCCTAAAAACCAGCAGTAAGTACACCTGGCAGGGTCCAGTAGTGCTATGAACAACAAAATAGTCTTTATCAGGCCTAATTTCAATTATAATAAGTGCAAATGGTTATATGGTGTTAAACAGAGGCTGCTGTAGTCACAGAATGGGATGCCCTAAAAACCCAGCAGTGAACCTGGGACAAGTAGTGCTATGAACAGCAAAAGTGTCTTTATCAGGCCTAATTTCAATTATAATAAGTGCAAATGGTTATATGGTCTTAAACAGAGGCTGCTGTAGTCACAGAATGGGATGCCCTAAAAACCCAGCAGTGAACCTGGGACAAGTAGTGCTATGCACAGCAAAAGTGTCTTTATCAGGCCTAATTTCAGTTAGAATAAGTGCAAATGGTTATATGGTGTTAAACAGAGGCTGCTGTAGTCACAGAATGGGATGCCCTAAAAACCCAGCAGCGAACCTGGGACAAGTAGTGCTATGCACAGCAAAAGTGTCTTTATCAGGCCTAATTTCAATTATAATAAGTGCAAATGGTTATATGGTGTTAAACAGAGGCTGCTGTAGTCACAGAATGGGATGCCCTAAAAACCCAGCAGTGAACCTGGGACAAGTAGTGCTATGAACAGCAAAAGTGTCTTTATCAGGCCTAATTTCAATTATAATAAGTGCAAATGGTTATATGGTCTTAAACAGAGGCTGGTGTAGTCACAGAATGGGATGCCCTAAAAACCCAGCAGTGAACCTGGGACAAGTAGTGCTATGAACAGCAAAAGTGTCTTTATCAGGCCTAATTTCAATTATAATAAGTGCAAATGGTTATATGGTCTTAAACAGAGGCTGCTGTAGTCACAGAATGGGATGCCCTAAAAACCAGCAGTAAGTACACCTGGCAGGGTCCAGTAGTGCTATGAACAGCAAAAGTGTCTTTATCAGGCCTAATTTCAATTATATTAAGTGCAAATGGTTATATGGTGTTAAACAGAGGCTGCTGTAGTCACAGAATGGGATGCCCTAAAAACCCAGCAGTGAACCTGGGACAAGTAGTGCTATGAACAGCAAAAGTGTCTTTATCAGGCCTAATTTCAATTATAATAAGTGCAAATGGTTATATGGTCTTAAACAGAGGCTGCTGTAGTCACAGAATGGGATGCCCTAAAAACCCAGCAGTGAACCTGGGACAAGTAGTGCTATGCACAGCAAAAGTGTCTTTATCAGGCCTAATTTCAATTATAATAAGTGCAAATGGTTATATGGTCTTAAACAGAGGCTGCTGTAGTCACAGAATGGGATGCCCTAAAAACCCAGCAGTGAACCTGGGACAAGTAGTGCTATGAACAGCAAAAGTGTCTTTATCAGGCCTAATTTCAATTAGAATAAGTGCAAATGGTTATATGGTCTTAAACAGAGGCTGCTGTAGTCACAGAATGGGATGCCCTAAAAACCCAGCAGTGAACCTGGGACAAGTAGTGCTATGCACAGCAAAAGTGTCTTTATCAGGCCTAATTTCAATTATAATAAGTGCAAATGGTTATATGGTCTTAAACAGAGGCTGCTGTAGTCACAGAATGGGATGCCCTAAAAACCCAGCAGTGAACCTGGGACAAGTAGTGCTATGCACAGCAAAAGTGTCTTTATCAGGCCTAATTTCAATTAGAATAAGTGCAAATGGTTATATGGTGTTAAACAGAGGCTGCTGTAGTCACAGAATGGGATGCCCTAAAAACCCAGCAGTGAACCTGGGACAAGTAGTGCTATGAACAGCAAAAGTGTCTTTATCAGGCCTAATTTCAATTATAATAAGTGCAAATGGTTATATGGTCTTAAACAGAGGCTGCTGTAGTCACAGAATGGGATGCCCTAAAAACCCAGCAGTGAACCTGGGACAAGTAGTGCTATGAACAGCAAAAGTGTCTTTATCAGGCCTAATTTCAATTATAATAAGTGCAAATGGTTATATGGTCTTAAACAGAGGCTGCTGTAGTCACAGAATGGGATGCCCCAAAAAAGAAGTGCACCTGGCAGGGTCCAGTAGTGCTATGCCCAGCAAAAGTGTCTTTATCAGGCCTAATTTCAATTAGAATAAGTGCAAATGGTTATATGGTCTTAAACAGAGGCTGCTGTAGTCACAGAATGGGATGCCCCAAAAAAGAAGTGCACCTGTCAGGGTCCAGTAGTGCTATGCCCAGCAAAAGTGTCTTTATCAGGCCTAATTTCAATTAGAATAAGTGCAAATGGTTATATGGTCTTAAACAGAGGCTGGTGTAGTCACAGAATGGGATGCCTCACAGCAGACTTAAGATCAGTTCAGTATATATGCACAGTTAGTTAGTATAAGCAGCCTGAAAACGCTAACAAAGCCTGTCAGCCAGCTAGTAACACTCAGGCTGGATGAAAAAAAAAAAAATCTCCCTGTGACAGCCTCCGATTTTTCCTACCTTTCCCTGTTTTTTGCTGACTTTCTGTCTGTCTCCTGTCTGTCTCCTGCCTGTCTCCAGCCTGGCCCTGTCTGTCCCTGCCTGTCTAACTGCCTCTCTCTCTCACTACAACGTTCTGTCTCTCACGAATGCAATAGAGAAATGAGGAAGGAAAAGCAAAATGGCCGACTTAAATAGCGCTGTGACGTCACCGGGCTTGCTGGGTGCTGATAGGCTGCATGTGACTGCCCCAGCTTGCACTGGCGCGGGATAGATGTCCAGACATGTCCCGTCCACCATCTTAGAATGCCTGTAAATGTAAATGAATGGATGTTAAAGGAAAACTTCGAGCGATCGAATCGCGGGGAAATTCGGATTCGATCCGAATCGAATTTTTCCTGAAATTCGGATCGAATCCGGGTTCGTCCGGATCGATTCGCTCATCCCTACATATAACCATAGAGGACTCTGGAGTGACACATCTGTGTGAGGGGCTCCGAGATCCCAGATGTCCCTGCAGGAGCTCAGGTTATTTTGACCTAGATTATTCTGGTGAAACATTCTGTATGAGGGGAGAGGGAGCTGTATACAAAAATATAGAAAATACCTTACATCACTGGGAAAAAAATTGCCTCCTCCACTTCTCCCTTATTGTAGTTTTGTCATATTGAGCGCCTGAAGACACACACCAATGTGTCCAAAAACAGTTGCAAACGTGTCATATTTATCTTTTGCCATTTGAAGTTCATTTCACCTACAACTTTCTCCCATGGTTCACAGTAATTTTGACCAGGGGCTCCAAAAACTTTTGCATTGGACTGTGTCTGCTCTATTCCTGCAGTACTGGGGGGGGAGGGGGACTTACAGTTAGGGTTCAGTGAACCAATCGGGACTAATTGGTATTAGCTATGAATTTTGGGGGAAAAAGTTATTCGTCATGAATTGCATTTTGGGGAGGGAGGGTAAGAAAAAATCAAAAACTCACCTGCCCCCTCATTATCTAGCACTGGATGGTATAAGGAATCTATGACAAAGGCATATGGCTTGATGCAGAGCCTCCCCGTTCAGCTCCCCCGTGCGTTTCCCCGTTGGTTTTGGCCTTTGATCGGGTCAGGAAAGGGTGCTACGTTGATTTTAGTGTGCATTTATGCGCTCAGGTGTGCGCTCAGCCGCCTTTCCGATTGTCGGCTCGCACGAGGCTGTTTCCCGGGAAAACGGACGCCTCGTTCATTGGTCCGCTTTTTCCAGTGATGCAGAGCCTTGATTTCCGATTGAAATCAGCCTAATAAAACGGGGCCGCCGAGCCTTCACTTACGGCAAGTCTGACCAGCCGTATTGGAGCTCCGTCCTTTTTGGGAATGCATTCCTCTGTGGGCCAACATCAAAGGCGCCAGCTACGCCGTCTGATAGTTCTGAGTATGGCAGAAACCAGGCTGCAGCGCACGCCTTTGGACATCGATGGCATGAGTGACGTTGACCTATTCGAGCTCACCCGCCTTAACCGTGTTTCTCTCCATGCCTTGTATAGCGAGCTGCGGCCATGGTTAGCCCCCACCACAAGCAAGGGGCATGCAATTGCAGGTATGACCAAATTGGTTGGCTGCCTGCAATTTTTGGGGAACGGCTCGTTCCAGAGACTGGGTGCCTTCTCCCTGGGGATGTCCCAGTCTACGCTGATCCGCAGCCTAACCAAGTTTTTGGATGGCATGGCTACCCTGGCACAGAATTACATTTTTTTCCCTCAAACAGGGGAAGCCTGGAATGCGGTTAAGTTGGGCTTTTATAACATAGCCGACATGCCCAACGTCCTTGGTGCAATCGATTGCACACATGTCTCGCTCATCCCCCCTGCGGACCAGGAATATCTGTTCAGGTATGTGGTTTGGGTCTGCTTTTTTTCTGGTTATCACACATTTTTTATGGCTCACACTAATTACACTTGTGTTTTGCTTGGTGCAGGAACAGGAAGATGGGCCATTCCATCAATGTTCAGGCAGTGGCAGGCCCTGATCTTCAATTTTTCAGTCTGTTTGCTGGCTTTCCTGGGTCCACGCATGATGCGCACATCTATCAACGGTTTCAATCTGGAGATATTTCTGGAGGATGGTTACTGGGTATGTGTATTAAAGTTGTATTTCTTGGCCCCCAGGTTTGAATGTGGATTTGCCACTACCCCACTAATCTGTGAGACCTTTCCTGGAAACTTGAAAAGGTTTTTGGTTTAATTAATGGGTGAAAGTATTCTCCACTATTGGCTTATGTTCTGGCCCTCTTATCTCAGTAGCATTACGCAGACATTTTTAAGGAGTGTACAGGTTGCATGTGTTTGTAGGCTCAGTAAAAATGTCAATTCCTCCCACCATACTCCCACCATACCTAGCTCACCTATTTGTCCCTGTGTACTAATGTTTCTATGCACACCTAAACCTTTTTTTAGGCATCCACCTTATGTTTGTCTTTTGTATTTTTGCAGGTGACTCAGGCTATCCCTTGTTACCATGGCTGCTCACACCCATCCTGCACCCATCTTCCCAGGCACAGGAGCGCTACAACACAGCCCATAGGAGGTCTCGCTCTGTGGTGGAACGTGCCTTTGGGTTGTGGAAGATGCGTTTCCGATGTCTGGATCACAGTGGGGGTTCTCTTCAGTATCAGCCTGGCAAGGTTATCAAAATAATTATTGCTTGTGGGGTCCTGCACAACCTTGCCATTAGAAGCAGGATTGCTCGATATACTGACCTGGGTGCAGAACCTTTCCCTATTTCTGACGAGCAGACCCCTCCTTACACTGGTACACAAAGTGGGCCAGCACACACAATACGTGCTGAACTTGTGGCCAATGTATTTTCTTGAAACCACCCCCTGTCTGCAGGCTGGGGAAGATTAAATCACACCTAATAAGTGTTACATGCTGGTCACAAAGCGACTCTAAATGCATTTGGGCTTTACCTCTGCTGCCGGCGCATGTCCATTTTTGGCCAACTATATGATTTCAGGTCCACAACTGTCCGCTTGATTTGTTCAGTATCTCGATGGACAGAACACCATAATGTACCCAAACAGCATTGGCAACAGCCATGCTTTGTGCTTATCCAAAACGGCCTGTTAGGGACCCACGGCGTGGTTATCGCCCACATGGGTGTGTGTTGTCCCCTGCATCACTTGAAATAGATGGTTGGCTATCTGGGGAGTCGTGTGTGGTTTTTGGGCCGGTGGTTGAGAATGGGTTAATGTCTCCTTGCTCCTGCGTTTTGGGGAATGTGCCTGTGGAGTCCCCACCGTTTTAGTTGGTGCATGTTCTACATGTGTCTTGTGGCTGCTTTTGTGTTTTATTTAGGATGAGGCATGTGTGCGGCTGGCTCTTTGTGCTCCCTTTAGGTCTGCCCATATTGATATGGTATCCCACACCAAGCGGAGTGCCTTGAACTTTAAATATTTTTACAACTGCGGTTGCGCGCCTGCGCGCACGCACGCACGTCACCGCGGGGGAACGTCAGAGCTAGACTTTGAAAAAGAAGCCAAGATGTCCCCCGCCGTCTTTACAACTGAGCAGGACGAGCTCATCATGGATGTGAGTATGCGAGCGAGCGTGCGTTTATGTGCGCGCACACATTCCTTGTAATAAAAAAAGAAAATAAAAAAAAAAATAGTCTGAAACAACTTAGTTTGTCACGTTACATACCAGCCCACCTTAGTTTAACACATGTACGCAGCAACAAACTAGCCTACATGCAGATAGCAGAACTAGGGCAATATGAGGCAGCAAGAGGTTAATAAAGTGACTTGAGTTAGGCCAGGAAACTTGTTAATGTATTTGGTGGCTTAATGGTGTGTCCTTGTATTTTTTATTAACAGATGATGCTGAGGAATCGCTACGACTTCCTGCCGTCTGATTATGCCAAACGGACGTTGGCCCTGGAGGTGGTGGAGGCGATAGAACGCCGAACCCAAACCACCTATACCTTCACCCAGATCGCCCAACACTGGTCTGATTTAAAAAGAAGGCATAAGCCCCGGGTGAGGCGGTACTTCAACCAACATTTTCCATGTAAGTGTAGAAAATGTAAATGCACCTATAACCCTGTCATCGCCTGGGCGTGGTTTAATGATTGTGTTTGTATTTCAGCCCATGAATGGAATATGTGGTTCCGCCCCACCCGGACCAGGACACGCAGCCCAGTGTTGGGCGAAACAGGTGAAGGTGTAGGTGGCCCACCGCCAGGGTCAACGGCCACCCCCTCCTCTGTAAGTGACTCGGAGGAGCCGCTGGACCTCAGCATGCAGGGGAGGGGGGGATCTGACGGCAGGGAGTCTAGCCAAACAGAGGCTCAACCTGACTCCGGTAAGGGAAATATAGTTAGATATGTGGTAAGACATGCATTAAATACAGATACTCATGTGCACTATTGTTGTAGATTCAGACGTCGCTGGAACATCCCAAGGGATGAGTGAGGTAGGGGGCGAGGAGGAAGAGGTTGCTGGGGAAGGTGAGTAGATTGATACCTAGAAGCCTAACTTAATATTCTATTCATGAAAGAACAACAGTCTCTAATATCAGTGTGTTTGTCATCCATACAGATTCACAACAGCAACAGAGGGAGGCTGAAGGGAGACTCCGCCCCGACGCAATGTGCGGCCCAAACCTTGTAAGTGGTGTTTATTTAAACTAAAGAAAATGAGCAAACAATTACATTTGAAAAATAAAATTCAGAAACATTTCAAAATTAATTTTTATAAAAAAAGCACTTAAAGCGGACCTTAACTCTGAATAAGAGTCTATCTTAAATATTTCCCACACCCTGTACATACAGATTGTCCACCTTACAAATCATCTTACCAACCTTTTCCAGAGCACAGCTCTGCTCTGTGTGAGCAAAGCACAGCTATAACCCACCCCCTGTACCTTATCCCACTCTCCTCTCCTCAGTAAGTGTGATGCTTCAGAGTCAAGATGGTGGCGCACGTATCCTAAATTCCTGAACTGAGTTGCAGCCCAATGGGGGAAATAATAATAATTGATTGACTAAAAACTTACTATATATTATTTTAAGATGCTGCGGAATCTTTTAAAAATAGTTTGTTCTTTTCATGAAATCACGCAGAAGGTCCGGTTGGGAAAGGGCACCAAAAAAACCACGCCCAACCAAACCAAAAATAAAATGCTAAACTAATGTTGTTTTTCATTCACAGATCAAAGAAGACATCCCGAAGACCCCGAGGCATAATTTTTTTAACAATTTTAAAAATGTAAATATTTGTTTCTGTTTTACCCCCCCCCCAAAAAAAAACCTAAAAAAAAACACCCAAAAAAAACAACGTTTGAAGAATAAAAAAATTAACATATTTTGAGAGTTGGCTTTCCTGCAAAAGTACAATCACACAACATCAGCCCACATTTCCATGACACCAAAGGTTTAGATATGGAACAATAATTCCGAAAAACACACAAACAATTAAGGTATGCATTAAGGACAAGGAAGAAGGAACAAGCAAGGAGATTAAGGTATGCATTAAGGACAAGGAAGAAGGAACAAGCAAGGAGATTAAGGTATGCATTAATGACAAGGAAGAAGGAACAAGCAAGGAGATTAAGGTATGCATTAAGGACAAGGGAGAAGGAACAAGCAAGGAGATTAAGGTATGCATTAAGGACAAGGAAGAAGGAACTACTAGATGATTAAGGTATGCATTAAGGACAAGGAAACCCCCACCAAAAAAGAAAAAAAAAAAAAGATGTGGGTCAAATTTGCATTTGTGGCCATATGCATATTCCAAGGGAGTTTGAGGGATGTGCGCTTGCGTGTAGCCAGATTGGCAACTGAAGAGCCATGGAGATGTAAGTATACTTGCTCAAACCACCAAAATGGAAGGTCAAATACGACGGAAACCAAGCAGGTACGTTCAAAAAGGCAGGAAAAATCAGGGAAAAACGGGCCGCCCGTGTGAACGTGAACGGGAGCCCCGATCAAATTGAAGGCACCCAAGAGAGCAAAAAAAGCTTTCCGAGTAAAGTGAAATTGACGGATCAGTCAGGGAGCCATTCCGACCGAGGCTCTGCATCACATTTGAGCCACGATTCAAACGGGAGACCCGGACAATCGGAGGGTTTTAAGGGCAGTTCAGAGGAGGCTCTGCATCAGGCCCATAGGGTTTAACTCCGCAGGGTATGCAAATAAATAATAATTCTTTCTATGTTGGATATTCACCCGTAGTGCTCCAATCCAATCACCGATCACCAATAATATATAAAGGACGTACCCGATTGCTTTTTTAGTAGAGCGTGTCTAAAAAAACAATAAAGGTCCTCTTGAATCTACTTCAATCATATATGCGTGGATATTTATAATAAATTCCTCCTTTTATCACTCAAAAGGTAGCAGTTAGCAGCATAAGTTAAAAGAGAATAAACAGGGACATAGCGTGATACTGTTTCCAGGATTCTAACAAGAAGTCGTCTTTAATGCACTTACCATAAAATCTTTATAAACAATAGGCTAGATTCAGAGAGACAAAAAAAGACATTCGTTTTTGTGCCGATCTATTTTTTTTTTTTTTCCCGCTCTCGTATGAGTGTGCGAGCGATTCTGTGCATGCATTGCTAACCTTCAGTAAAGTTTCCGTCTGTTCGTACGGCAGAGTATGAGTACGAGGATGTCATTTTCCAGCGTGACTTTCCGTTTCATTTTCTCATGTTACAACGTAGGCTTTCATTTTTGCCCTTTTCCCATCGTATCCTCCCACGAATCCTTTACATTTCCCGTTAGATTCTGTTACCCTTTTTGAATAAATATTCGTCCAGATGGAAATCCTTACGATCTTGCGCCTGCGCACTACAAACTTAACTCATTAAAGTGCTCGTCTACATATTTGCCACCCTCACTTCTACTACAATGTTTAGCTAAATCACTTAGCACTATCCTCCATCTTCCCTTTTGGACCCTTAAAGCTCACCCAAACCACTTCTCGGTCATGTGAATATTCATCTTTAAATATTTCTGGGCCCATTAGTTTTGTGTTAATGTATTTTGTAAATGAAATGACACTGTAACTTTTATTTTTTTTTTCTCTCATCATAAAATATAAAATATTATAATTTTTTGAAAAATTAAAATTTTTACAACTATAAAAAACTAAACACATAGCAATGGCAAGCCACAGAACATTATTCTTCATCTGTGGTCCCCAACGAGTCGCGCAGCTCCTGCATCTCGCCCACCAACTGAAGGACCCTGACACTCAGTTGTGCCACTCTGGCACGTGTGGTCCCTGGTAAAAAATGTAAATTAAATTATTGGTATAACATTGTTGGGGTCATACTGCAGTGCCCCCCCCCCCTGTATGGTCCAAACACCTAAATCTGGACTTCAAAAGCCCAAAGGCCCTCGCCACCACGGCCCGGGTTTTGCATAGTGCCAGATTAGAGAACCCCTGGCCCGCATTCTGCAGGCAAAGAACAGGCATCAGGAGCAAGGGCAGGAGTGGATATCCTGAATCCCCTAAAAGAATTTAAAAATACTAACATAAAATACACATTCTAAGCTACAATATTGTTTAACATGTCATCAAGGGCTAAAAACAGCAATAGGTTAAGTCATGAGTCATCAACTATATTCATTGCCATACAGTGTAAATGGATTGATGGAATGTGAGCAAACTTACCCTGGAGCCATCCACCAGATAATTCTCCTGACTCAAACTGACGAAAAGCAGCCGGAGCTCCGCAATATATAAGCATCATGGGACGACTCTGGATGCCCTGCAAGAACACTGAGGAATCCCATAGCTGGACCAAACACTGCTTTTATGTTGTGCGAGTGGCACATCTTGCGGTTCCTGCAACCAAATATAAAATAATTACACAAAGTAAAGGTAACCAACTAAAACAATAACTCCTATAACAAATTAAGATTCAAGTTCAACAATCCAAATATAATTCACAAAGGACATAAGTCTAAAAAAATATAGCAATTATATGTGTGGATGTGTGGGAAAATAAATGTTTACATGCTAAGGACTAATTAAGGTCAGCATTAAAATGCTTCTATAAGGCATACATGAAATGTATTGATTCAGGTATGCATTGCTATACAATTTATGGCCTCGGCCATGCTGATACATGCAATGCCTTGGTGCTAAAGGTGCGCAGACTCCTCCACATAGCTGCAAAACATGTTCAACAATAGCAATCCGAGCCCTCAAAGGTCCCGTAAGTGGATCGGAAATGAAACGGATTTATAGGGTGGTGACCCGTCAGAAATCGGCCCTCTGATCAGACAGAAACCATCCCAACAACGGAAGTTATCTGAATGAACGAAAAATATCAGATTTTGTGGGGAAAATTATCCGAACTAACGCAAATGATCCGATTTGCTTTTGTTCATCGAAAACGCATATACGTATTTTCCCGAACGTTCGTACGAATGAAAAATGGATGAAAAAAACTAAAAAAATGACAAACACTCACCAAAACTTTCACAGACAGCTACGGAAATCCGGACGAATGTGCCTCTGAATCGAGCTTGTTGCGTATCAAAGATAAAAAGCAGGGAAGGTCCCAGGCGAAGTTATATTCCACCTCACTCTTAGTGGAGATAGTACAACTACAAAAGGAAGGGGTCGGGGGAACCAAGCCTCGATAACCCCAAATAAGGGAGCATAACCATGTAAAACAAAATTATTACTTTATTAAGAGTACTTACAAAACTACATACAGCACAAGAGACATTTAAAAACAAGTGCTACACCTCCAATCTTTTCCAACCTCTAAATAACCCACTACTAGCAAAATTCATATAAAAAAAATCATATAAAAAAATCAAGAAAATTTATATATGGACCCAAATTATGTGGCCTCTATTTTATCATGAACGTCCCATATATTTTGTGGCAGCACAAAAAATATTTTTTTAAGAAAATCCTGCTGCCTCCATCTTTCCCTCCCCACTCCATGGATGCCATGTGCTGCCTAGCCTGATTGTGGTAACTATGTATCTGCGCCCATGCCCTTCGCACTTTATAGTTGGTTTCTGTTACATGGACACATGAGATTAGATACTCACTTTTGTTATTAATATTTGTTTCTTACTTTGTTGTATCAACTGTTGATTGTCAGTCTGGTCAATTTTTTTGTGCAATTGTATCACTCATAGAAGGTTTTCACAGCTTTATAATAATAATGAAAGTCTTGATAAAGTTGCGTGAAGCGACGAAACACGTTGACATCGGCAGGCGGACCTTTGGCAACACACCTAAAGGAATACACGCAGGCATTCTGACATCTCCCTTCCTCCTTAGCACCGTTTCGGCCGAAGTGCAGCGCAGGATGGGTGAGAGTCTCGCCTGGTGATCTTTTAAGGCTGTTAACCACTTGTTTTATTGTGAGTGCATTTTTAATTATAAATAAGCACATTATTAAAACGGTATTATGCTAGATTTCTTTTATTGATTTTATTACTCGCAATGGGACAATTTAAAGTCAAGTTCTAAATCTACTTGAGAAGCCAGCTTACAGCTCCTAAATGGAACATAACGATAAAATCAAAAGGATCTCTCATAGAGGCTAATTGTACACCATTCTCTGGTAAGAGTAATTACAGAAGGTGGTGGGCACAAGGAGAAAGTTTTAAACCTATTTTACTGGTACATGGTGAACAGTTTGGAATGAACCCATTGTATAAGCATGTTAAACAGAGCATGCACCTTGGTATAGGAGAACATAATTACCGATTGCTACTGGAGAATAATAGACATTGGCGGACTTATTGTTAAAGCCCAAGTTGTTAACTAATTGAGAAACCATTTTTAAGATCATTCTTGATTTCTAATTCTCTGTGTTTTTATATGTAAGAATGAATTAGTCTTTATTTATTTAAATTTGATTACACTGTATTGTTGCCTTTTTATTCTGTCGCTGTATATTGTAGGTACATTATATATTTTTTAGGGTTCTTTAGGGAATCATATATATATTATTTATAAATCTTCTTAAAAAATTATTTTTTGTGCTGCCACAAAATATATGGGACGCTCATGCTAAAATAGAGGCCACATAATTTGGGTCCATATATACATTTTCTTGATTTTTTGATATGATATTGTTGATATGAAATTTGCTAGTAGTGGGTTATTTAGAGGTTGGAAAAGACTGGAGGTGTAGCACTTGTTTTTAAATGTCTCTTGTGCTGTATGTAGTTGTGTTGTGTAGTTGTGCTCCCTTATTGGGGATTATCGAGGTTTGTTTCCCCGACGCCTTCCTTTTGAAGCAGTAATAGTAGGCGAGCACACCTGTAAGAGCTTTCCTTTTTGTTTCGTTAGTGGAGAAAGTAAGTATAATGCTTTATTCTATCTGCAGAAATGTAAGCAAAAACACACGCTCCGGTCGCGGGTAACGGAGAAGGCTTCCGCTTTCTTTCACTCTCCCCACTCTGAGAGCAGAGATCTCCACTACCTTTTGAGTGATAAAAGGAGGAATTTATTATAAATATCCACACATATATGATTGAAGTAGATTTAAGAGGATCTTAATTGGTTTTTTAGACACGCACTATTAAAAAAAAAGCAATCTGGTGCGTCATTTATATATTATTGGTGATCGGTTCACATTGATTGGATTGGAGCCCTACGGGTGAATATCATTATTCATTTGCATACCCCTCGGAGTTAAGCCTTATGCCTTTGTCATAGATTCCCTATATTTCTGAAACTGGACTGACACTTGTTTTTTCAACTCCTTTTGTTGGGTTTAATTATCATATTAAAATAATGCACATGTTTAGAAAGGTGTAAGAGTTCACAAAACATTTTTAATTGAGGAGCGTGGTTTGTTATGTGGGTTTTTCCACATTCTATAGCACTGGATGATGTTCATTTTCCGGCTCACACTGCACGCCCTCACCACCCCTCCGTCGCTCACAATGACGTCAGCTCACTCTGCTGGATATATGGAACCCTGCCCCACTTGCAATATTGCTTGCTGGGCAGAGGATCTGTGTCCTCCTTCCGTTGAAGAACGGGAGGGGATCAATACAAGGGCCCACAATTATCATGCTCTGTGTTTGATGTGAATATATTGAGAGTATACTTACCTTGGTATAATAGGTACAACACGTTGAGCAGGAATAAATATATTTAAGGTAGATTAAATTAGATTGATAAGATTTACCTATAGCGCGGGTTTTCATCCATAACTATTGCCCACAATTATCACACACATTTCTGATGAGCGTTATCTATGTTGTGTCCCTGCAGCCTCCAGAACTGTTATTTTACATTCGTATGTTGTGATGCCCTCGGCTCTGCTCTGCTCACAAACCGATCTCTCACCAAACTGGAATTATCATTGAATCATGTATGGGAACCTGGAGTGAGGCGTCTGTGTCTGGGGCTCCAAAATGAAAACTGCACACTGCAGACACTAAGGTGAGAGTTACAGAATGTCTACAATATAAAAAGCTGGGGGTGGCTGATGCTATACAATATGCTCAGCACCATGGATCATATGGGGCTCTAAAAAAAGGTTACGAAATGACTACAGTGATCTGAAGTTTATTTTGTGTCTCTGCAGTCTCAGGATCTGCAATTTAACTCGGCGGAGCTGTGAGTTCCTCCGCTCTGCACTGTGTGCAAACCGATCTCTTACCACACTGGATTTATCAGGGAACAATCTGGAGGACTCTGGAGTGACACGTCTGTGTGAGGGGCTCATAGATCCGCGCTGCCCCCTGCAGGAGCTGAGGTGAGTCATACAAAAGGGTTTAATAACGAATCATTATTATGGCGTCCTCCTGGTGGTGGAGTGTTAGCGAGGGAGCTAGTTTAGTGCTGTGAAAGGGCAAGGCGATACATTTCACCTCGTTCTGTGACGTCAACTATTACCAACAGTGCAAGCTTGCTGTTTTTTGGTTTCCAGGCAAGGATTTGATGACTATTCTGGCTGGCCATATAATTTTAGAGATTGCACCCAGCAACAGACCCCAACAGAGTAAAGTCTATCAGCCAGCCAGCCAGCCAAACACAGGCCACTGGTAAATTAGCCCCCCTCCAAGAGGAGCTGTGATTTCCTCCGCTCTGCACTGTGTGCAAACTGATCTCTTACCACACTGGATTTATCAAGGAACAATCTAGAGGACTCTGGAGTAACGCGTCTGTGTGAGGGGCTCATAGATCCACGGTGCCCCCTGCATTCATTGTTTACATTGGTATATTTAATATGAATCAGGGGATGGAAGGAGGGATATTTCCATTGTCCTTTTTGCAGTGATCTTGAAATGTAGCTTGATTATGTGGAACAGACATGTTCCAGGCGCACAGACAAAATGCAACTAGCATCTTGTAAATGTCATGGTTTTTAACAATTCTTAGTACAGCGGCTGCAGCAATTGGGAAAATCAGAGAGAGCGTTAAAAGATAAGCTGTGTTCCCGTGTGACGAGCTAGACCAGGGGTACTCAACCAATTCTTGTAAAGGTCCATTTAATGGGAGGAGAAGGTCCGGACAGGGGGCTGTCGTGGGGGGTGGTAGTTATAAATCAGCACCTTGGGGAAGGGGCTATAGATTCCCCCGGCAAAACTAAAAAAAGGCTGCTTGCCCCCCCCCCCCCCCCCCCCCCCCTGAAAATCCTATTGGGTGCTGGCAAAAACAGGAGTTTTTTTGGCCTCACAGAACTAATATTTTGGGCCCTAGTCCACCACTGTTAAAGCAGTGTGCCACGGGCAAGGACACACTGCTTTAACAGGGGTGGGCTAGGGCCCAAAATATTATTAGCAATGAGGACGGATAGATAGGGCTTGGGGGGAGAGAGATGAATTGAAGAGCAGCTGTAAGGAATAGCGATGAATAGAAAGAACAGGAAAGGCAGGGAGGGATGGAGAGAGAGCTGGGAGGAGGGATGGATAGGCAGAGCTGGGAGAAGGGATGGATGGGCAGAGCTGGGAGAAGGGATGGATGGGCAGAGCTGGGAGAAGGGATGAATGGGCAGAACTAGAAGGATAGGAATGAATGGGCAGAGCTTAGGGGGGGGCAAGATAGATGACCAGGGCTGGAAGAAAGAGTAATGGATTGGCAAAGTTGGGAGGACGGGGATAGTTAGATGGGGCAGAGCTGAGGGGACAGGGATTGGATGGGCAAAGCTGGGAGGAGAGGGATGGGGCAGTGGTCAGGGAGACAGGGATGGATCTGGAAAAGCTGAGAGGACAGGGATGGATGGGGCGAAGAGACAGAGAAACAGTTTGTGTGCACCTTTCAAAGCCACATCACTTCGTATTGAAATGTTAGGTGCGAGGGAGCCATGACACTGGCAGGGAGACTAAGCACTACAAGGGGGCAGCACTGAGCACAGCAACATAGAAGCAACTGAGTGCAGGGCTGTCAGGGCAGGGGTCCGGAAATCTGGTGCCGAGGTCCACATTCGGATCCCCGGTCCGCCAGTTGAGTATCGCTGAGCTAGAGCGATGAGCACATTGCAAAACTAACGTAAGAGTTGTGTGATGCAAAGAAGAAAGTGGTGAAAACTATGTCTCCTGCCACCACCTTTATTTGAACATTTTCTGCAATCTGGAAACTGGAGAAGTAAATATGAAAGAGTCCAAGGTTAAGGTGATACCATTTATTGGCTAACTCAATAAGATTGAAAATTTTCAAGCTGCTTCTTCAGGCATAATCTGCCATAATCATGTCTGAAGAAGAAAGCTTGTATACTCTTTCTGGGTAATTAGAACCTTTACTTTCAGTTCAAGCGCAGAAAGCTGTAGCATGTTAAGCTGGCATTTTCAATCCTATTGAGTTATCCAATAAATGGTATTACCTTAATCTTGGATTTCCTGCTCACATCAATGACTGACACGGTACAACAACTTACTGATGCATGTGAAAGAGTCTCTAACCCAAATTTAAAGAGAAAACCAAACCTTCAGAAGGAAGTTGGGTGTGCATGAAAAAGGGAGTATCAGAGACAAAATGAATTTGAAGTGTTTCAAAGTAAAAGGTCTGACCTGGAAAGTAAATTATTGAAGCAACAAACGAGTTTGCAAAAGACCCTGTTAAACCGGACCAACACTCGTTTCTACTTTAACGGGTGTTGGTCCCGCTATTTGGTGATCGCAAGAAGCTCGGGGGGGGGGGGGAATTGATAATGCTGGAGCCCCCCTCGCAGCTAATCGCACAGAAAGCTCGTAATACTCACATTCATTACAGGCCAATCGCGGGACTCCATTCTCACCGCTGACTTGTAATGAATGTGAGTATTACAAGCTTTCTGTGCGATTAGCTAAATATATATATATATATATATCTCCGCGGGACTTGTAATGTTATGATTTTCACCACGTGGGTCTATTGTAGACTATCAGTGTGTTATCCACCACCTGTTGCTCATAAAACGTACCATTTGCCGGTTTTAGTCGGACTTTTGGAATTCCAATCACAATTCCTTATTATTCGATTTCCATAAATCCCACTATGGTTACGATTCCTTATGTAAGACTTCCTCTGATAAATAACTGGCCAGTATATAGTTTAAAAGAGGTTCTCCTCATTTATTCATTAAACATGTAAAAAAGAATCAAATTGCCACACATAGCGTAATTCAGAATAACTAATCTGTGCGCAAGATTAAAAAGATCCTTACCAAATAAAAGACTCAATCAGGCGTAGTAATAAAATCTCTTTGACTGTGGGGTGGAAGCTTCCCTCCCCTCCGAATCCTTTGGACGCGTCTTGCGTCTCCTTCAGCTGACTGCGTAATAATAAGGAATTGTGATTGGAATTCCAAAAGTCCAACTAAAACCAGCATCTGGTACGTTTTATGAGCAACAGGTGGTGGATAACACACTGATAGTCTACAATAGGCCCACGTGGTGAAAATCATAACATTACAAGTCCCGCGGAGATATATATATTTAGATGTATATAATTTGTTATTCTATGTAGAGCCTTTGTGACAAGCTCTGTTTTTTTCTCCTGCGTGTTGGACATTTAAAGATTTTTATAAATAGTAACTGTTCAAAATATATATGAAAATAGCGAGCGCGGATTTGCAAGATTTTTAATGGATGTCTATGTAGCAGAGAATAAGGTTGCAAGGAGCAGCAAAATGTGTCTCTAGGGTCAAAGTAACATGCTACAGAAATTGATTACAGATCTAAAAGTAGAAAAGCTTTCTGAGGGTGAACCGAAAGTAAAGGCTCTAATTACCCAGAAAGAGGAGTACTCTACTGTACAGTGCGAAGTATGTAAAAAAGAAAATAAATGGCAACACGTGTGTATGGAGGTTAAACACCTGAGATCAGAAAATAAAACAACTGAATGGCACTGTCACGTACCTTGGTGTGGATCAGGCGGAGGTAGACATAGGCCTCGAAATAGGCCTAGAAAAAAATTCTCGTGAATGAAAAGACAATGAAAGTCACTGTTACTGAATCACCATATAAAAAGACAGTGACAAAGTCAATTGCAGATTTTACTACAGTGTAGAAAGGAGTAAACAATTCTCTACTTTTCTTAGGAGTAAAAAAGTGCCGTTGACTTTCATTGTTTTCTTATCTGGTGATTCAATAACAGTGACATTCTCAGGCTTTATTCTCATGAATTGAATCTTTTACTACCATGAGAATTTTTTTCTACCTTTATTGAATCGAGGCCATATACTACTTCCAGCAGTGTGGAAGTGATTACAGGGGAAACTCAGCAGAAGGGAAGGCCATAGTGTCAAATATTGAGTTGTAGAGTCTGGTGAGCTGAACAGGAATTCAGGATCTGAAAGACGAAGAGGGGTTAATGCTGGCTGAGCTGGGCGGAGGTTAGCAGGGAGCGTCTGCAGGAGTGCTACACCACAAGACAGGTTTGGAGTGGGTGGAGTCTACCGATAAGTCTTCAGTACAGACTGGGCTGCAGGCAGGTCGGGGTCCCACAACCATTTCCAGCAAGTAGTGAGCCAAGCGTCTGGTAGAGAGTGAGTGTGGGGAGGAAGCTCTCTAGCGAGTCTGTTAGTCTTGTCCATTTGTTTTTATTTTTATAGCCTTAGGTTTAGCCTCTCATTTTACACTGCTTACAGCTGTTTCCTATGTGTCTTGGTCATGTGACCAATGACATCACACACATCACAATCTCTGTTCCCGTGTCGCCGCCAGGTTGTATAACTGTGGCATAACAGCATCATGTCTGAAAGATCTCCGCTCAGTTATCACCACAAACACCTCTCTGACCTACCTGCACACGTCACTGGATATGGATAAAAAGAAGATGCCGGAAGAGGCGGTTAGGGGCCAATGTGAGGAGCTCCGGCATCTGGGCTGCACTGTGGAGGAGAGGTAAGATCTGCCCTCTTTGGGGTAACACAGTGTCAGGGGTAAAGGAGGAGGGGCAGCCACTTGGACCAATTTATAACCTGGGCAGTGCGTGTGAGCAGGACATTTGAAAAGCACAAATCTTAAAGAGGCCAAAGCACTTACCTCTGTTAGCCAGCAACCAATCTGTCCGGGTTGGCACCAATCTTTAGAGGCGACAGAGCTTAGGGAGCCATATATTGGGATGGGCTAATAGTACCTTGGGACTATAACAAACAAGATGAGTCATTCTGAAAAGCACTGCCAGATCCCTGCTGAGAGCCCTATTGTGTTACATTATTAAGGCCAAATAGCATTTCAAATATCTTAAAGCATTTGACAAATGCCTGGCACGGGCACGCGCCTTGCTAGAGGGACAGCGGGGATGCGGGCGCTGCTCACACATGCACCATTGGACCGGGAATGAAAGTTGAGTTTATGGGCAACCTGTGGGATTTCACACAATTTTGGATGCCCTGATGGCGGGGAATCAATCGGCTTGGGAATCTTATAGATTCCTGGGCCGATCTCCGTGGGTTTTGGTCCACTTTAACTAGATTTTAGAACGAGATCATAGGTTAGTAGTGTGCTGCGGCTCCTTTAAGAGTTGTGTAAAGGTAAAGTGCACTGGGATGACAAGGAAGCGCATACATTGGACAAGGCCCAGCAAAGACAGTTTATGTATCAGCTCTAAAAAGTATATACACAGTTTTTTATAGCGTAAAGAGCAACTGCGTCAAAATATTACAGCACAGGGGGTGCACATACCATAGAGGCAGTGCAGGCACCTGCCTCCGGGACCCCCTTGTTCCACGGGCCCGGAGGCAAGCTACCTCTACCTCCTCTGTAGTACGTACTCTCTCTCCCTGTGCATACTTACCCAGCCGTGCCACCACCTTACTCCACGCTGACTTCACCGGAACAGCCTCCCTCCGAGCTGTGCTCACTGCTCGTCTCGGTCATAGCGATGCGTTCGCCATGGGTCTCCATCATGGCACGGGTTTCCCTCACTGCCTCTATCAGATGGGGACCTAGCCAGTGAATGTCCACCCTGGGGGGGGGGGGGATTTAGCTGGGTGGTGATGGGGGCCTGTGTTGGCTATGGAGCCCCATCAGGGCTATGCACACCCCTGCTGGCCATATAGTGCATATACAGATAACAAGGCTGGGTGTCATACTATGGAGAGCCGCCATGTGACAGTAAATTACAGAAGGAAATTAGCAGGAATACAGTAGCATGTGGGGATAATGTCAGGAAACTATCCGGCCCTGGAGCTTTCCATCTGGTGTGATCCCTCCTCAAGGGTTTAGCAGCCAGTAGCCAGCTCTGCATTCCACTAATTCTAACAGGGGATAATGAGGGCGATTCAGAGCCAGGTGAGAATTCTCACTTCTTTTTTAGGATAGAAAACTGCAATTGACTTTCATTGTCTACCTTGGGGCTGATTCAGAGCCAGGTGATAATTTACACCCAACAGAAAATTAAAATGAATAGCAGATTTCTCTTCTAAACAAAAGTGAGAATTCTCATATGGCTCTAAATTGACCCCAAAAGAACTCTCACCAGGGAGTTGGTAGGCTTTTTAGAATGACTCATCTTGTTTGTTAATGGGGGTCAATTTAGAGCCAGGTGAGAATTCTCACTCCTTTTTTAGGAAAGAAAACTGACATTGACTTTCATTGTCTACCGAATGTAAATTGTCACCTGTCATCTGTCACCTCCTCCCCAGGCACCGTAATTAGAGCATCCCACTGCTCCAGGCATGTGTGTGCACATACTACATGTTTGTCTCGTTACACAGATAGGAGAAAAAATTCCTATGTGTGCGCAAGCATACAATGCCCATATACGGTATGTCATAAGAGCGTAGTAACCCTCCATGTTGCTGAACAGACCCCCGTGAACAGTATAGAGAGAGTATCGCTTATATTGCACAGGAGCCTCCCACCTCTTCTGCCCATCGTAATGATTTACTAACTGATCACATGTTTCTTTTTCTTTGTAAACAGTAAAATGGGAATGTGCATTGTGACGTACGTCAGAGGAAGCTGTGGGCAGTGACAGCGTGGCCATGTCTGCAGCAGTTACCGGGACTATTCTCCCTACTCCTGACCCGAATGTCATCTCCAGACCTCACTGAAGCTCTATCAATGACGGCAATTAAACACTCATGAAACTTTGTATGATGTCATCACCTGCCCGGCAAAGATTTTTATGCGCCCCCTAAATCTCCTTTTTGTATTTTATTGAACTAAGGGGTCACCTTTAATTTCCCGACAAATAAATATCTGCTGCTTTTCTACCCATGTGTCAGAGACCGGAGTCCTGTGCCTGTGGGTTTGACTACCACCCAGATGTATCTTATTGGTTGGCTCTATAGGACCTCAAGACTGAATAGTGTAGATGGTGGTGGCAATGGCAGTGATGGGATAATGATGGTGGTGATGGGATAACGATGGCGGTGATGGGATAACGATGGCGGTGATGGGATAACAATGGTCGTGATGGAATAGCGATGGCGGTGCTGGGATAACAATGGTGGTGCCAGGATAATAATGATGCTGCTGGGATAACAATGATGGTGTCCGGGTAACTATGGTGGTGCTGGGATAATGATGGTGGTGCCGGGATAACAATGATGCTGATGGGATAACGATGGTGGTGCTGGAATAACGATGGTGGTGCTGGGGTGACTATGGTGGTGCTGGGATAATGATGGTGGTGGCGGGATAACAATGATGCTGCTGGGATAACGATGGTGGTGCTGGGGTAACGATGGTGGTGCTGGAATAACGATGGTGGTGCTGGAGTGACTATGGTGGTGCTGGGATAATGATAGTGGTGCTGGGATAACAGTGATACTGCTGGGATAATGATGGTGGTGCTGGGATAATGATAGTGGTGCTGGGGTAACAATGATACTGCTGGGATAATGATGGTGGTGCTGGAATAACGATGGTGGTGCTGGGGTGACTATGGTGGTGCTGGGATAATGATGGTGGTGCTGGGATAACAATGATGCTGCTGGGGTAACGATGGTGGTGCTGGGGTAACGATGGTGGTGCTGGGGTAATGATGGTGGTGCTGGGATAACGATGGTGGTGCTGGGGTAACAATGGCGGTGCTGGGGTAACAATGGCGGTGCTGGAATAACGATGGCGGTGCTGGAATAACGATGGCGGTGCTGGAATAACGATGGCGGTGCTGGAATAACGATGGCGGTGCTGGAATAACGATGGTGGTACTAGGATAACAATGATGGTGTTGGGATAACGATGGTAGTGCTGGGGTAACGATGGTGGTGGTGGGATAACGATGGTGGTGCTGGGATAATGATGGTGGTGCTAGGATAATGATGGTGGTGCTGGGGTAACGATGGTGGTGCTGGGATAACGATGGTGGTGGTGGGATAACGATGGTGGTGGTGGGATAACGATGGTGGTGGTGGGATAACGATGGTGGTGGTGGGATAACGATGGTGGTGGTGGGATAACGATGGTGGTGGTGGGATGACGATTTTGGTGGTGGGATAACAATGTTGGTGGTAGGATAACGATGGTGGTGGTGGGATAACAATGTTGGTCCTGGGATAACTATGGTGGTGGCGTGGTAACGATGGTGGTGGCGGGATAACGATGGTGGAGGTGGGATAACTATGGTGGTGGCGGGATAACGATGGTGGTGCTGAGGAAACATTTTGGTGCCGGGATAACGATGTTGGCGCCGGGATAGTGATGGGGGCCCCGGGATAACAATGGTGGTGCTGGGGTAAAAGCAGCTGCTGTCCAACATTGTGGGCAGAGGCAGATGTACTTACCTAGTGATAGAGCAATGTAATTTGACATGTCAGTGAAGTTCCACCAACCAAAGTCCATCCTGACTTTTTGGTTCAAGGGAAGACAAAACAAAAGACCTTCAAACATTAACCGCTAGAGATGAGCGAATTGAAACTAACGAATCTGAATTCGTTCCGAATTTCAGAAAAAATGTGATTCTAAACTAATTCGAATATCACCGCAATTTGATCGCTTGAATCGCTTTTTTAAAACTAGATGGTGGTGGCAATGGCAGTGATGGGATAATGATGGTGGTGATGGGATAACGATGGTGGTGATGGGATAACGATGGTGTTGATGGGATAATAATGGTCGTGATGGGATAACGATGGCGATGCTGGGATAACGATGGTGGTGCCGGGATAGCAATGATGCTGCTGGGATAACAATGGTGGAGTCGGGGTAACTATAGTGGTGCTGGGATAACGATGGTGGTGCTGGGGTAACGATGGTGGTGCTGGAATAATAATGGTGGTGCTGGGGTAACAATGGTGGTGCTGGAATAATGATGGTGGTGCTGGGGTGACTATGGTGGTGCTGGGGTGACTATGGTGGTGCTGGGATAATGATGGTGGTGGCAGGATAACAATGATGCTGCTGGGATAACGATGGTGGTGCTGGGATAACGATGGTGGTGCTGGGGTAACGATGGTGGTGCTGGGGTAACGATGTTGGTGCTGGAATAACGATGGTGGTGCTGGAATAACGATGGTGGTGCTGGAATAACGATGGTGGTGCTGGAATAACGATGGTGGGGCTGGAATAACGATGGTGGTGCTGGAATAACGATGGTGGTGCTGAGATAATTATGGTGGTGCTAGGATAATGATGGTGGTGCTGGGGTAACGATGGTGGTGCTGGGGTAACGATGGTGGTGCTGGGGTAACGATGGTGGTGCTGGGGTAACGCTGGTGGTGCTGGGATAACGATGGTGGTGCTGGGATAACGATGGTGGTGCTGGGATAATGATGGTGGTGCTGGGATAATGATGGTGGTGCTCTGATAACGATGGTGGTGGTGGTATAACGATGGTGGTGGTGGGATAACGATGTTGATGGTGGGATAACGATGTTGGTGGTGGGATAACCCTGTTGGTGCTGGGATAACCATGTTGGTGCTGGGATACCGATGGTGGTGCTGGGATAACGATGTTGATGGTGGGATAACGATGTTGGTGGTGGGATAACGATGTTGGTTGTGGGATAACGATGTTGGTGGTGGGATAACCATGTTGGTGCTGGGATAACGATGTTGATGGTGGGATAACCATGTTGGTGCTGGGATAACCATGTTGGTGCTGGGATAACGATGTTGATAGTGGGATAACCATGTTGGTGCTGGGATAACGATGGTGGTGGTGGGATAACGATGTTGGTGCTGGGATAACGATGGTGGTGCTGGGATAACGATGTTGGTGGTGGGATAACCATGTTGGTGCTGGGATAACGATGTTGATAGTGGGATAACCATGTTGGTGCTGGGATAACGATGGTGGTGGTGGGATAACCATGTTGGTGCTGGGATAACGATGGTGGTGGTGGGATAACCATGTTGGTGCTGGGATAACGATGTTGATAGTGGGATAACCATGTTGGTGCTGGGATAACGATGGTGGTGGTGGGATAACCATGTTGGTGCTGGGATAACGATGGTGGTGGTGGGATAACCATGTTGGTGCTGGGATAACGATGGTGGTGCTGGGATAACAATGGTGGTGCTGGGATAACGATGGTGGTGCTGGGATAACGATGGTAGTGCTGGGATAACGATGGTGGTGGTGGGATAACAATGTTGGTGCCGGGATAACTATGGTGGTGGCGTGGTAACGATGGTGGTGGCGGGATAACGATGGTGGTGGCGGGATAACGATGGTGGTGGTTGGATAACTATGATCGTGGCGGGATAACGATGGTGATGCTGAGGAAACATTTTGGTGCCGGGATAACGATGTTGGTGCCGGGATAACGATGGTGGTGCCGGGGTGACAATGGTGGTGCTGAGATAGTGCTGTTGGCGCCTTGATAGTGATGGGGGCCCCGGGATAACGATGGTGGTGCTGGGGTAAAAGCAGCTGCTGTCCAACATTGTGGGCAGAGGCAGATGTACTTACCTAGTGATAGAGCAATGTAATTTGACATGTCAGTGAAGTTCCACCACCTAAGTCCATCCTGACATTTTGGTTTAAGGGAAGACAAAACAAAAGACCTTCAAACATTAGCCGCTAGAGATGAGCGAATTGAATCTAATGAATCTGAATTTGTTCCGAATTTCATGAAAAAATTGATTCTAAACTAATCCGAATATCACCGTGATTCGATCGCTTGAATCGCTTCTTTAAAACTCCATTTACTGCAGTCCAGGCCATCTAATATGGTGGATCCACATGTCGGGACATGTCCCATGGGGCAAAGGATCCTGGGTTATCACATGCTGCCTATCAGCAGCCAGGCTTCCTGATGATGTCACAGTCAGGAGGCTGGAGTATGGAGCAGTTAGTTATTAGGAGGCAGAGTATGGAGCGGCTAATAATTAGGAGGCTGGAGTATGGGGCATCTAAATATTAGGAGGCTGAAGTATGGAGCAGTTAATTATTAGGAGGCAGGGTATGGAGCGGCTAATTACTAGGCGGCTGGAGTATGGAGCATCTAAATATTAGAAGGCTGGAGTATGGAGCAGTTAGTTATTAGGAGGAAGAGTATGGAGCGGCTAATTATTAGGAGGCTGGAGTATGGAGTGGCAAATTATTGGGAGGCCGGAGTATGGAGTGGCTAATAATTAGGAGGCTGGAGTATGGAGTGGCTAATTATTAGGAGGCTGGAGTATGGAGTGGCTAATTATTAGGAGGCCGGAGTATGGAGTGGCTAATTATTAGGAGGCTGGAGTATGGAGTGGCTAATTATTAGGAGGCTGGAATATGGAGTGGCTAATTATTAGGAGGCCGGAGTATGGAGTGGCTAATTATTAGGAGGCTGGAGTATGGAGTGGCTAATTATTAGGAGGCCGGAGTATGGAGCCGCTAATTATTAGGAGGCCGGAGTATGAAGTGGCTAATTATTAGGAGGCCGGAGTATGGAGCCGCTAATTATTAGGAGGCCGGAGTATGGAGCGGTTAATTATTAGGAGTAGAGATGAGCGAACCGGTTCGGACGAACCGGAATTCGCTCCGAATTTCAGGAAATATTCGATTAAAAAAAAAGCAAACACTTACCTGCAGGTCCGGAGCGTGGAGGCCGGCGCCGCTCTCAGCTGTCATCTGAGGGCGCGTCATCAGCGGCCGGCTCCGCTGTCAGCTCCCACCATGCCGGCATTTTTGATGGGGAACTTTGCAAAAGTTCGATTCGGCCGAACCCGAATTTCTTTGTGAAATTCGGCGAATCGGCCAAATCAAACTTTTCAAAAGTTCGCTCATCTCTAATTAGGAGTCTGGAGTATGGAGCGGCTAATTATTAGGAGGCCGGAGTATAGAGCGGTTAATTATTAGGAGGCCGGAGTATGGAGCGGCTGATTATTAGAAGGCTGGAGTATGGAGCGACTTATTATTAGGAGGTTGGAATATGGAGTGGCTAATTATTAGGAGGCCGGAGTATGGAGCAGCTAAGTATTAGGAGGCTGGAGTATGGAGCATCTAAATATTAGGAGGCTGAAGTATGGAGCAGTTAATTATTAGGAGGCAGGGTATGGAGCAGCTAATTATTAGGTGGCTGGAGTATGGAGCGGCTAATTATTAGGAGTCTGGAGTATGGAGCGGCTAATTATTAGGAGGCGGAGTATGGAGCGGCTAATTATTAGGAGACGGAGTATGGAGTGGCCAATTATTAGGAGGCAGGGTATGGAGCGGCTAATTATTAGGCGGCTGGAGTATGGATCATCTAAATATTAGGAGGTTGGAGTATGGAGCGGCTTATTATTAGGAGTCCGGAGTATGGAGCGGCTAATTATTAGGAGTCTGGAGTATGGAGCCGCTAATTATTAGGAGGCCGGAGTATGGAGCCGCTAATTATTAGGAGGCTGGAGTATGGAGCGGCTAATTATTAGGAGGCCAGAATGGCTGGAGTATGGATCATCTAAATATTAGGAGGCTGGAGTATGGAGCGGCTAATTATTAGGAGTCTGGAGTATGGAGCGGCTAATTATTAGGAGGCAGAGTATGGAGCGGCTAATTATTAGGAGACGGAGTATGGAGTGGCCAATTATTAGGAGGCAGGGTATGGAGCGGCTAATTATTAGGCGGCTGGAGTATGGATCATCTAAATATTAGGAGGTTGGAGTATGGAGCGGCTAATTATTAGGAGTCCGGAGTATGGAGCGGCTAATTATTAGGAGTCTGGAGTATGGAGCGGCTAATTATTAGGAGGCCGGAGTATGGAGCGGCTAATTATTAGGAGTCTGGAGTATGGAGCGGCTAATTATTAGGAGGTTGGAATATGGAGTGGCTAATTATTAGGAGGTTGGAGTATGGAGCGGCTAATTATTAGGAGGCCGGAGTATGGAGCGGCTAATTATTAGGAGGCGGAGTATGGAGCGGCTAATTATTAGGAGGCGGAGTATGGAGTGGCCAATTATTAGGAGGCAGGGTATGGAGCGGCTAATTATTAGGCGGCTGGAGTATGGATCATCTAAATATTAGGAGGTTGGAGTATGGAGCGGCTAATTATTAGGAGTCCGGAGTATGGAGCGGCTAATTATTAGGAGTCTGGAGTATGGAGCCGCTAATTATTAGGAGGCCGGAGTATGGAGCGGCTAATTATTAGGAGGCCGGAGTATGGAGCGGCTAATTATTAGGAGGCTGGAGTATGGAGCGGCTAATTATTAGGAGGCCAGAATATGGAGCGGCTAATTATTAGGAGTCCGGAGTATGGAGCGGCTAATTATTAGGAGTCTGGAGTATGGAGCGGCTAATTATTAGGAGGCCGGAGTATGGAGCGGCTAATTATTAGGAGTCTGGAGTATGGAGCGGCTAATTATTAGGAGGTTGGAATATGGAGTGGCTAATTATTAGGAGGTTGGAGTATGGAGCGGCTAATTATTAGGAGGCCGGAGTATGGAGCGGCTAATTATTAGGAGGCGGAGTATGGAGCGGCTAATTATTAGGAGGCGGAGTATGGAGTGGCCAATTATTAGGAGGCAGGGTATGGAGCGGCTAATTATTAGGCGGCTGGAGTATGGATCATCTAAATATTAGGAGGTTGGAGTATGGAGCGGCTAATTATTAGGAGTCCGGAGTATGGAGCGGCTAATTATTAGGAGTCTGGAGTATGGAGCCGCTAATTATTAGGAGGCCGGAGTATGGAGCGGCTAATTATTAGGAGGCCGGAGTATGGAGCGGCTAATTATTAGGAGGCTGGAGTATGGAGCGGCTAATTATTAGGAGGCCAGAATATGGAGCGGCTAATTATTAGGAGGCCGGAGTATGGAGCGGCTCTCACCTGCCCTCTGCCACATTTGTAGCACTAAGCCCCGCCCCCTGCCTGATGGACAGCTCTTGCTCCGCCCCCTTTGATAGGTAAGCTTCACCTCTTGCAGCTTAGGCGCCCCCCCACATAGACACCTGGGGCCCCTGCACCTGGGGGGAAGCCCACCTCATTCCCTCCGCCTTTCATCCTTTTCTCATTCTTTCCTTCTGTTCTTTCTTCTGTTCATTCTGCCATTCCTTTCTTTTTTCCTTCTATACTTTTCTTGGGGAGGCCGATTCAGTAATAGCGCCAGGTAGCGACAGATGAGCGACTGTAGCGTGATTTTTTCAGCGCCAGCCAGTATTCGCTGTGATGACAGCGACTCAGTCGGTGTGCGGTAATGTTGAATACGGGCTGGGGGGTCGCTATTTCACAGGTTCAGCGTTGTATGTGAGCGCCTGACAACGAATGGCCAGAGCGAACGGCTAGCTTCATATTCATTAACAAATCACGCTCCGAATTTGCTGGCGCTGTCCATTCCTTAAACCCCAGAGCGCTGGCGGCGATGGGTGTAAAAGAGCTTTTAACCCCTAAACAACCATATTTTTTTATTGTAAAATTATACATGTTTTTTGAATCATTTTGTAATATGAATTTTTTTTTTTTTTTTTTTTACTTAAAAAAAAAAAACATAACCTTGCAGAAGTGGTCTCAGAATTTTTGACAAAAAAAAAAAAATTTATATCAATTAATTATGATTAATTAAAGATTGCTCCATTGAAATGCATTGGACAACGCCAGGGAGTGACAGGTCATACCTGGCGCTGTGATGGAATTTGCAGCGGCGCTGTTCGGTCCAGGCGGCTTCATGATGAATTCCGCGCTTGCTGTCGCTCTCGCCGGCGCTAGCCTTATTTAGCGTGATAAATGCGTCATTGTGAGCGCCGCCGGGCGTACTTGAGTCGGTAGCCGCCGATAGCTGGCGCTACCTGGCGCTCACCATTCGCTACCTGGCGCTAGCCCTTGATAAATAAGGCCCTTAGTCTCTTTTTTTTCATTATTTTTTTCTTTCTCTCCTTTTTTCTTTCTTTATTTCTCTCTATCTATTTCATTCTTTCTTTCATCAGTTCATTCCTTTTTTCTTTCTTTCTATACTGTTCTTTTCTTCTAGTTTCTTTCTTTCTTTCTTTCTGCTGTTCATTCCGACATTCTTTTCTTCTTTCATTTTATACTTTTCTTTTCCTTCAATGTCTTTTTTTTTCTCCTAATCCTTCTCCCTCTTTCCTGATTTTTTTCTTTCATCCATTCTGTGCTGTTGTGCATTCTTTGTTTCTTTGCTGCTATACTTTTCTTTTAGTCTCTCTCTTTTTTTCTTTCTTTTATTCTACCACTCCTTTCTTTCTTTCCTTTTTTCTTTCTATTCCCCCCACACGCAGTATGTATGGAGGTGTCACACCCCTGACCTTCTATGGCCCCGGGGCCGGGAATCTCGCAGTCACATGACCAGACTCTGCCCGGGATAATGGGGCCAAAGTCCAGAGCAATAGAGAGGCCTGTGCCCCTCCGCCCCGGGAAGAGCTCATATAATACTGATATATGATGATGATGTCATGAAGAGAGGGGCGGGGCATGGCAGGATATATAATGAGGGGGAGGAGCCATAACCTCAGCTTAGCAAAGGTCACTGCTGCCACCGAGATCTACAGGTGAGTGTGTGAGGAGAACTACAAGTCCCAGCATATCCTCCCTCACTAATCTCCCCTGTTTATCCAGCTGTGGGGAACTACAAGTCCCAGCATATCCTCCCTCACTAATCTCCCCTGTTTATCCAGCTGTGGGGAACTACAAGTCCCAGCATACCCTCCCTCACTAATCTCCCCTGTTTATCCAGCTGTGGGGAACTACAAGTCCCAGCATTGCCTCCTCACTAATCTCCCCTGTTTATCCAGCTGTGGAGAACTACAAGTCCCAGCATATCCTCCCCCCACTAATCTCCCCTGTTTATCCAGCTGTGGGGAACTACAAGTCCCAGCATATCCTCCCTCACTAATCTCCCCTGTTTATCCAGCTGTGGGGAACTACAAGTCCCAGCATATCCTCCCTCACTAATCTCCCCTGTTTATCCAGCTGTGGGGAACTACAAGTCCCAGCATATCCTCCTCACTAATCTCCCCTGTTTATCCAGCTGTGGGGAACTACAAGTCCCAGCATATCCTCCCCCACTAATCTCCCCTGTTTATCCAGCTGTGGGGAACTACAAGTCCCAGCATATCCTCCTCACTAATCTCCCCTGTTTATCCAGCTGTGGAGAACTACAAGTCCCAGCATATCCTCCCTCACTAATCTCCCCTGTTTATCCAGCTGTGGGGAACTACAAGTCCCAGCATATCCTCCCTCACTAATCTCCCCTGTTTATCCAGCTGTGGGGAACTACAAGTCCCAGCATACCCCAGCATACCAGGTGGGGAGATGGCAGGTGAGTACCAGGAAGGGAGAGGGCAGGTGAGTACCAGGAGGGGAGATGGCAGGTGAGTACCAGGAGGGGAGATGGCAGGTGAGTACCAGGTGGGGAGATGGCAGGTGAGTACCAGGAAGGGAGATGGCAGGTGAGTACCAGGAGGGGAGAGGGTAGGTGAGTACCAGGAAGGGAGATGGCAGGTGAGTACCAGGAGGGGAGAGGGCAGGTGAGTACCAGGAGGGGAGAGGGCAGGTGAGTACCAGGAGGGGAGAGGGCAGGTGAGTACCAGGAGGGGAGAGGGCAGGTGAGTACCAGGAGGGGAGAGGGCAGGTGAGTACCAGGTGGGGAGAGGGTAGGTGAGTACCAGGAGGGGAGATGGCAGGTGAGTACCAGGAGGGGAGATGGCAGGTGAGTACCAGGAAGGGAGAGGGCAGGTGAGTACCAGGAAGGGAGATGGCAGGTGAGTACCAGGAGGGGAGATGGCAGGTGAGTACCAGGTGGGGAGATGGCAGGTGAGTACCAGGAGGGGAGAGGGCAGGTGAGTACCAGGAGGGGAGATGGCAGGTGAGTACCAGGAGGGGAGATGGCAGGTGAGTACCAGGTGGGGAGATGGCAGGTGAGTACCAGGAGGGGAGAGGGCAGGTGAGTACCAGGAGGGGAGATGGCAGGTGAGTACCAGGAGGGGAGATGGCAGGTGAGTACCAGGAGGGGAGAGGGCAGGTGAGTACCAGGAGGGGAGAGGGCAGGTGGGGTCCTTAGAGCTCTGCTCATCCTCTGAGCCCCTGCTGATCTCACATGTTATGTTTCTTACCTGGTCTTTGTGGTGGCAGTAGGTTCAGCCCGCAGAGTCAGTGCTATTCAGGCTCTATGCTGCCGTCACCCCTTGTTTTCCAGGATAATATTACGGGAGAATCTTTGCTGCCTTCCCAAGGTTTTGCTCACCACGGATCTCCTTCCCCAGGGCCAATCACAGCTCATTCAACAAGAAGTATTTCTGCATCTCGGGCGGAGCAAGCTGGTGCCTCTATGGAACAGATCTGAGACATTTGTTAATCGATACCACCTGGATCTGCTCACCTTGCACGATCAATCCTTTGGCAGGAGTGTGTTGCAGGGAGCTTTTCCCACCCAGTAGAGGTAGTATCTCGCTTATCCTCTCACTAGTATGCTGCCCTAAGGATGTTTTGTTAGTTACCTCGTTACTTCTACATGTCTAATGTCTGTAGGAGGAACCAAAGGTTTTGTGTATTCTGGTGGTCATGTGTTCCTAACTTTGGGCGGAGCCTTAATATCTCAGGCGTATGCCGGTGTTTAGAAAATAACTTACCCGGTAACGAACTCAAATTGGATCAACACTCATTTTTTTCTTTAAAGGGTGTTGGTCTCGCTGTCTGTTAATCACAACAAGCTCAGGGGGCAGGGCATCCAGAATGCTAGAGCGCCCCCTCACAGATAACCCCCCCAGACCGCTCGTATTAGTCACCTTCATTATGAGCCAGTTCCAGGAAAGGAGTCCCGCTGTCACGCTCCGGGTACTACAGCAATCCACTTAGATAACTCCAGCCCTCTCGGTAAGACCTCAACCCCCAATCTCTGCAGCCAGCTTAACCTATAGGAGCCCCCGCTTGCCGGGACGCAGAACACGCCTGCCCGGGATCGGTTGCCCCCAGGACTTCAATGGCTCAAAGATTGGAGTCTTACTGTTCAGAGGCCTGGAGAACCCGTGGCTGGAAGTGGTACTGAGTAGCCCAATCGCTGAGCGTATAACGGAAGTCCAAACAGGCTTAGGGTCAGCAACGGAAGTTCTGAGATGGCAGCGGAACAATAGGGTTGGACAATTCGTGGTCGAGGATCAAGCAGAGGTCGGCAACAGGAGATCAGATCGGGGATGGTCAAACACAGGCGAAGGTCGGCAACAGGAGATCAGATCGGGGATGGTCAAACACAGGCGAAGGTCGGCAACAGGAACGCAGATCGGGGATAGTCAAGACAGGCGGTGGTCGGCAACGGGAGTTCAGAATATTCACAAGAGACAAGCAGCTACTAGGTACAAGGCACTATCACAGGCGCTGAGCAACTGACTGGGTGAACCTTATATAGGGACAGACATGATGGGAGGTGAGTGTATGATTGGTGCAACTATAATCTTAACACACATTGGGCCAGAACCTAAAAAGGGCGTGTAGCCCAGAACCTCTCTCTTGGGCTCATTGGCCCTTTAATCCGAACCAGGGGGCGTGCCAGTGCCCCCTGGCTAATCTACAGCCTCCGGCGGGCGCGCTGAGCACAGCGCCGCCGGAGGGAAAACAGGTCTCGGGCACGCGCGCGCGCCCGGGAACTGATGACGCGCGCGCGAGGAGGCAGAGAGGCCGTGCTCGGCGCCGCCTGAGCAGACGCCGCACGGCACGGAGCTGCTGGGGCCGGCCGGCCGCCGACAACGCTGGACCGGGGCCCAGGTAAGTGCCGATTGGTGACACTACCCCCCCCCTTCACGAGGGGCCTCCGGACCCTCACCCGGTTTTTCCGGATTATCACGGTGGAATTTCCGTACAAGAGCTTTGGCATGAACATCCCTCACAGCCACCCAACATCTTTCTTCTGGACCATAGCCAACCCAGTCCACCAAGTATTGTAAAGAATTGCGCATCCTACGAGAATCCAAGATCTTATTTACTTCATACTCGGGCTCATTATCCACAAGAATAGGTGCAGGACCAGCAAGAGGCGTATTCTTCGCCGGTTTTAACAGTGAAACGTGAAAAGAGTTGGGTATTCTCATAGTTGGCGGGAGTTGAACTTTAAAAGACACATTATTCAACCTTTTAATTATAGGAAAGGGGCCAATGAATTTTGGACCCAACTTGCAAGAAGGTTGACGGAGCGCAATATTTTTAGTGGAGACCCAAACTAGATCGCCTACTTGAAGAGTAGGTTCCTGTGATCTACGACGATCAGCAAATTTCTTATATCTTAAACTAGTGGTTTTAAGAATTTCCTGAACATGTGTCCAGATATTCTTCCGTTCTTGAAGCCACTCCTCCAACGCCGGCAAGTTGGAGGGTGACCCTGAAAGGGAAGAAGCTCTAGGATTTTTTCCTAAGTTACAATAAAAAGGAGATACCTTGGTACTCTCACTAGGCGCATTATTGTAAGCAAATTCGGCGAAATCAATAAATTCTGCCCATTGTTCTTGGGCATCAGAGACATAACACCTTAAGTACTGTTCCAGAGTTTGATTAGTTCTTTCCGTCTGCCCATTGGACTGGGGATGGTAGGCAGACGAAAGAGAGATCTGTATACCCAGCAGCGAACAGAAATGTTTCCAAAAACGGGAAGTAAATTGGACGCCCCGATCAGAGACTATATTGGACGGAATACCATGAATACGAAAAATGTGTGAAGTAAATAGTCGAGAAAGCTCTGGTGCAGAAGGAAGCTTAGCCAAAGGAACGAAGTGTGCCATCTTACTGAAACGATCTACGACCACCCAAATAACAGTATTCCCGTGTGATAAAGGCAAATCTACAATAAAATTCATAGAAATATGAGTCCAAGGTTCAGCAGGGATTTCAAGAGGAACCAAACCGCCACTGGGAGCCTTATGAACCCCTTTACTTCGAGCGCAAACAGCACAAGCGTCGATAAAGGCAGTAATATCGCGTCTCATGGTTGGCCACCATACATGGCGACGGGCAAGCATAAAGGTTTTTCTGTTACCCACATGACCAGCAGTTTTAGCATCGTGAAACTCGCGAATTACATCTGAACGCAAATGTGGCGGTACAAACTGGCATCCCAAGGGAACATCACTAGGAGACTGGTCTTGAAACGGCGCCAAGGCGTTAGAGAGATCAGGAAGTAATGCCCCGACCACACAACCCTTAGGTAGAATCGGGTCACCAGTATCACCCCGATCCTTACATTCACCGAACATGCGAGATAGAGCATCCGCTTTAGTATTTTTTACACCCGGCTTGAACGTAATAATAAAATTAAAACGCGAGAAGAATAATGCCCAACGTGCTTGACGAGAGTTCAATCTCTTGGCAGACCCAATGTATTCAAGATTTTTGTGATCGGTATACACAGTTATAGGATGTAATGAACCCTCCAGCCAGTGTCGCCATTCATCAAAAGCCAGTTTAATAGCTAATAGTTCCCTATTACCGACATCATAATTTTGCTCCGCGGTACTGAATTTACGCGAAAAATAAGCGCATGGATGAAGACGCTCAGGGTTACCGGAATATTGCGACAAAACTGCACCCACTCCCAGCTCTGAAGCGTCCACCTCAACAATGAAGGCCTTACGAATGTCTGGGTGAATTAACACTGGTGCCGAAGTGAAGGCCCGTTTCAAGGTCAGGAAGGCCTCACAGACAGAGGGAGACCAGTTAGCAGTGAAGGCCCCCTTGCGGGTAAGATTGGTAAGAGGTGCAACAACATGAGAGAAGCCTTTGATGAACCGCCGATAAAAATTAGCAAAACCTAGAAAACGCTGCAATTCTTTTAAGGTCTTGGGTTGAACCCAATCCTGAACCGCCGAAACTTTCCCCGCGTCCATCTCTAAACCCTGGTTGGTAATAATATACCCTAAGAAAGGAACTGTGGTGACTTCAAACACGCATTTAGAAAGTTTAGCAAATAAGTTGTTCTCTCTTAATTTTTGTAGTACCAATTTAACATGACGTCTGTGCTCCAACAAGGAATTAGAAAAAAATGAGAATATCGTCTAAGTATATGACCACAAATCTACCGAGATACTCTCTGAAAATATCGTTAACAAAATCTTGAAAAACGGCTGGCGCGTTACAAAGACCAAAAGGCATGACCAGGTACTCGTAATGGCCGTCTTTCACATTAAATGCGGTTTTCCACTCATCCCCCTGTCGGATGCGAATCAGATTGTAAGCCCCTCTTAAATCCAACTTGGAAAAAATTTGAGACCCTGTGACTTGATTGAACAGATCCCCGATCAAGGGCAAGGGGTATCGGTTCTTAACAGTGATTTTATTCAAGGCTCGATAATCTATGCATGGTCTCAGGCCGCCATCTTTTTTCTCTACAAAAAAGAATCCAGCCCCGGCAGGCGAGGTAGAGGGGCGAATAAATCCCTTCCTTAAATTTTCGGTGATGTACTCCCTCATTGCTTGCTCTTCGGGCAGGGTAAGATTATAAATGTTTCCCCTCGGGGGAATCGTGCCAGGGAGCAAGTCAATAGGGCAGTCATAAGACCGATGTGGAGGAAGGGTATCCGCAGAACGTTCAGAGAAGACATCAACCCAGTCTGCGTATGGTTGTGGTAATCCCTGAGGTAAAACTTGCACACTTCTAAGGCCTGTAGTAAAGCAGTGACTTTTACAATGGTCACTCCACTTGATCAATTCTCCAACCCGCCAATCTAACACCGGGTTGTGGAGTTGTAACCAGGGGTATCCCAAAACCACCAGAGTCTCTGGACAGTCGAAGATGAAAAATTCTAAGAACTCAGAGTGGGAAGAGCCAACAATTAACCGAAGAGGTGGGGTCTTGGTGTTTATAGGTCCCCCCTGGATGGCCTTCCCATTGATGGCCAAAACTTGTAGGGATCTTTCAAGAGGAACTAAAGGGATTCCTAAAAGGGAGATCATACTCCTGTCCAGAAAGTTTCCCGCCGCACCACTGTCGATAAAGGCGGAAACTGTTTGCTTGGAAGAACCCCAAAACAGGTCAATGGGCACTAACATTTTATTTTGGCGAGAGTTGCAAACTGACTCACCCAGATCAGTACTCTCTACCTGGTCTGGGTGTGGAAGTTTTCCGCCGGTCTCCCCTTGTTGGGACAGGAACCTGCGAAATGTCCCGAGTTCCCACAATATAGGCATAACCCCTTGGATCGCCTACGCTGCTTTTCCTCTTGGGATAACCGGGTTCTCCCTAATTGCATGGGTTCTTCCTGGGAAGGAGATGAGGTATTTTCCCCACGGGTAGCCGGGGAACTAAGACTCTGGAGGGACCTGAAGGACGTGGGAGCCCTGGCTCTCTCCCTAGCCCTCTCTCTAAGACGCCTGTCTATTTTAATGGAGACCTGCATTAATTGGTCGAGGTCTGCGGGTGGAGGAAAATTGACCAAAGCATCCTTGATGCTTTCCGACAGTCCCACCCTGAACTGACTACACAGAGCGGGATCATTCCACCTCGATTCAATGGCCCAGCGGCGGAATTCAGCACTATAATCTTCAGCCGAATTCCGTCCTTGTCTTAGGGCCCGAAGCCTATTCTCTGCCGTAGATTGTTGATCAGGATCAGCATATAAAACGCCCATGGCATTAAAGAATGCTGTAACGGATTGTAGGGCAGAATCATGAGATGGTAAACTAAATGCCCAGGACTGCGGGTCTCCTTGAAGCAGAGAAATGACTAGGCCTACTCGTTGGGACTCAGTGCCTGAGGAGATGGGTCTCAGCTTGAAATACAGTTTGCAGGCATTCTTAAAATTGGAAAATTTTGCTCGTTCTCCAAAAAACTTTTCAGGCAGTGGAATCTTTGGTTCTGAGATATGAGGTGGTACAGAGGATGCCGGTAACTGACGAGATTCCTGAGTGGCCACTCTTTGAGCGAGCTGGTTTATCGCCGTAGCCATAGCTTGTACCTGCTGTACCAGGTCATCCATCTTTGGGCCTGTGATAATGTCACGCTCCGGGTACTACAGCAATCCACTTAGATAACTCCAGCCCTCTCGGTAAGACCTCAACCCCCAATCTCCGCAGCCAGCTTCACCTATAGGAGCCCCCGCTTGCCGGGACGCAGAACACGCCTGCCCGGGATCGGTTGCCCCCAGGACTTCAATGGCTCAAAGATTGGAGTCTTACTGTTCAGAGGCCTGGAGATCCCGTGGCTGGAAGTGGTACTGAGTAGCCCAATCGCTGAGCGTATAACGGAAGTCCAAACAGGCTTAGGGTCAGCAACGGAAGTTCTGAGATGGCAGCGGAACAATAGGGTTGGACAATTCGTGGTCGAGGATCAAGCAGAGGTCAGCAACAGGAGATCAGATCGGGGATGGTCAAACACAGGCGAAGGTCGGCAACAGGAGATCAGATCGGGGATGGTCAAACACAGGCAAAGGTCGGCAACAGGAACGCAGATCGGGGATAGTCAAGACAGGCGGTGGTCGGCAACGGGAGTTCAGAATATTCACAAGAGACAAGCAGCTACTAGGTACAAGGCACTATCACAGGTGCTGAGCAACTGACTGGGTGAACCTTATATAGGGACAGACATGATGGGAGGTGAGTGTATGATTGGTGCAACTATAATCTTAACACACATTGGGCCAGAACCTAAAAAGGGCGTGTAGCCCAGAACCTCTCTCTTGGGCTCATTGGCCCTTTAATCCGAACCAGGGGGCGTGCCAGTGCCCCCTGGCTAATCTACAGCCTCCGGCGGGCGCGCTGCGCACAGCGCCGCCGGAGGGAAAACAGGTCTCGGGCACGCGCGCGCGCCCGGGAACTGATGACGCGCGCGCGAGGAGGGAGAGAGGCCGTGCTCGGCGCCGCCTGAGCAGACGCCGCACGGCGCGGCCACCGGGCCGGAGCTGCTGGGGCCAGCCGGCCGCCGACAACGCTGGACAGGGGCCCAGGTAAGTGCCGATTGGTGACACCCGCGTTTAGCTGCCGGGTGGTCACTTGGGCCATAGGCGCGTCCTCTGTGCCGCCCACCAGGACCTTCTCACCATGCTTATCTGGATGGATTACCAACTTTCTCACGAACAGGACTCAGAGAGTAAAACTTGGGCCCCTTTGTTTCCACATCCAGATCGACAAATATCGGTGCACCACAGGGATGTGTTCTGTCTCCCATTTTCTTTTCCATCTACACATATGACTTCAAATCCTCAGACCCATCAATCAAGATCATCAAGTATGCAGATGACACCACCTTGGCAGGCCTCATCAAAGACAATGATGAGTCTCCCTACCGAGCACAAGTAAAAAACCTGGAATCCTGGTGCGAAGAGAACAACCTTATCCTGAACATCCAGAAAACAGTTGAACTCGTAGTTGACTTCAGACGATCCCACCTAACGCAGCGTCCCATTTCCATCGGTAATGGAGAGGTCAATATCGCTACCAGCACAAAATTTCTCGGCACCGTGATAACGCAGGATTTGAAGTGGAGCAGGCAAGCTACCGTCATCTTGAAGAAGGCCCAACAGAGACTATACTTCTTGAGACAACTAGCAAGATACGGTGTGTCTAAAAAGATCCAAAAAACCTTTTACAATGGTGCCATAGGCTCACTTCTGACCTCCTCCTTCACGGTCTGGTATTGCGGGACCACAGCCAAGGATAAGAACAGGCTGAGGAGGATCACTAGGACTGCCGAGCGGATCATTGGATGCCCCTTACCATCCCTTGAGGAACAATTCAAGGAAAGGATCTGCTCAAAGGCAAAAAAAATAACGGAGGACCCAACACACCCAGGGCATTCTTTTTTCAAACTCTTGCCCTCTGGCCGCAGGTACCTAGCACTTTCGACAAGAACCTCCAGGTACAAAAATAGTTTTTTTCCTCTAGCCGTTAAGGTGCTAAATAACCACCACTGAACGATCTGCTGCGAACTTACTGTCCTTACCATGACACTGACTTTATCACCAATATCTATTGTAAATATGTTAAAATTGTGTAAGTTATGGGGGAAGGGATATGACCTAGATCTGGTCAGAGCCCTAGAGATATATCTAGACCTGGGTAGCTTATGCCCCTGCTCTCCTTCTTAGTCTATGAATGAGGGGGGGGGGGTGGTTAGGATACCTTAGATAGTTCCTAACTTTTGGAGAGCTTGAGTGGGGGTTTTGTATAAGACACACATATAACCAGTAATTATTATTTAAAAAAAATTCATCCACAAATTTATTTCACATACATAGTTCATACACTGTTATTTTTCACATATTTTACAATAATATATTCTTATGAGATCTTGAACATTGTCTTATAATTTGTACTTAATCCCACTGGGGGAAGTTATACAGAGGGCTTAGGTTTTCCTCTGTGGTTGTCCTGGATGGACTTGGTTTTTACATGTATATTGTCTTCACAAGCGCTTGGGTAACTTCCACTCAGTTGTAGCAAGTGTAACTAGTTGTGCAAACGTTTCGCTTTCATCAGCTTCCTCAGTGCACTTTAATTGTCTAATTATTAATAAAGGGGGAGATAGGAGGTAAGTACATTTATATAATGCCCAATAATTTTTAGATGAATATAACTATGTACTTACAGAGGGTCATACCTTGGTTTACTTGGTATAGTTGTGAGACAGCGCTTGTAATCATATTGCCTGCTTCAACAGTAATATGTATAATATATGTCAAATGTTTATATATCAATGTTTTTAGCTCTAACGGAGTACCTCCCTTCCAAGAAGTATTCCTTGTATGTATCCTGTACTTACTGGGCGGTCAATAAAGTATTCTATTCTATTCTGAAGGTGAGTATTATAAACAGTCTGTGAGGGAAGCTCCAGCATTCTGGATGCCCCCCCCCCCCCCCCCCCAGGGCTTCTTGTGATTAACAGAAAGTGGGACCAACACCCTTTAAAGAAAAAACGGGTGTTGGTCAAGTTTTTCTTGAGATTTGAAAATAAGAGGCGGATGTCTCCCTACTGTACACACTGACTGTCTGTATACTAACCTCTGACCATTGCTGTTACAGTATAACAGAGGAAGATGAGGCGCAGCGACCGATTATCAGGTCAGAACTTCAGCTCCTATAACTAATTATCTTCTTTTCTACGTAACCTCACCCCTCTATGTTATCTGACTAGAAAACGCTAATTATTAAGTACTTACCTGCTGTTATGATGCCCCTAACAATCATTAGGGCAATCATTAGGGCAGGAGTGACTGTAGTATGAATACACACGTGGCTAGAAGTTCCATCTATGCACACGGAGTATAGGAAAATAGTCACAAGGGGCTCGATCGTAGGTAGTCCCAAACCCAGAAGGAATCAATGGAAAGAATTGGGTGATCCGCACTTTTAATTCATGTCAATTAAAAAAATCCCCATAGCAAAAATCCAACCTTAAAATCAGTAGTTGAAAAAGTCCTAGGTAACAAGAGTAGCCACTAACACGACTAACTGCTGGCGATGGTGATCGATGTAGCGGCTGGCCCGATCAGTGAGGGATCCCATGCCGGACACTATTGGTCTGCCCGGAGGTGCCGTGATGGATTTGTGGACCTTGGGCAGAGCGTAGAAAAATGGTGTCACCGGACATCGGGCCTCCAAAAAGGAGCCAGTCGCCACGCCGATCACCCCCTCTCTACAGCCTGTCTAATCAAAGTGTGGTAGGTCCCTGAGTACTCCACGAGTCTGGACATGGCGGCCCTGGTATACCAATCTGTGTTCTCGAGAATCCTATAGCACGTGTTCATATTGTGTTTTATCCATGATCACGAAATTGCCCCCTTTGTCAGCGGGTTTGATAATTAAATCTTAGTCATTTTCAAGTTCTTAAATTGCTTGACTAAGCTATTGCTTAGAGGGAATATTGAAATACCTAGTTTATGGTAGTTTTTCCAGATCTGCTGTGACCAGATCAACAAATGTCGCTACATGTGCATTTGAGTTTAGTGGACGAAAGAAAGTAGATGGTTTTTTGAAAGTAACGTTTTTTCTTGTAATCATAGGTGCAATGCCTGTGGCTTCAAGTCCTAATGCCAGCATATCCTGTTCTAATTCGAGTTCAGTAGGAATTGATGACGATTCCCAATTCCTCAATTAATTTAACCAGACACTTTGGTCCCTAACCGCCCCCTTCACTCCTTCCGATCCCGAAGTTGACTTGATCAACCTATCGGGCAAAATATTAACCAAGGAACAGAAACAAGTATTGTCACTGGGCCTCAATTATACCTATGATTACAAGAAAAAACGTTACTTTCAAAAAACCATCTACTTTCTTTCCTAAAGGTCAAAAAATATAAAAGACCGGATAGTTCAAAGTCATTATCTCCAAACCAAACGATCAATCTGTCGTAATACTGTGGGAACCTATAAGTGCCAGTCATGCAGCATGTGTCAATATATAAAAGAAACGAAAATAGTGACCCTGGGGGAATCACCACTCCTTAAATTGAAACATTTCATCAACTGTAAGAGCACTAACATCATTTATGCTCTAGTATGTACCTGTAATAGATTCTATATAGGTAAAATAAATTGAGAGTTGCGTAAAAGAATCTATGAGCACTCTTACGACTTTAAAACAGGCAATAAAAAGACTCCGGTAGGCAGGCACTACCTTGAATACCATAGACAGAATCCAAAAGAAATGTTTGTCGTAGGAATTGATAGAGTACACTGCAACCCACGGGGGGGGGGGGGAGACGTAGAAAAAGACCCTACAGCAGGAGACGCAGTGGATACACCACTATAAGGCTCACCGGTACCCCGGCCTGAAAGAAGTTATGTACCTTTCCTTTGACATTTCATAACGCGTATGTAACATTCATTCTTCAAAAAAGTTTTTATTTTTTTTTACGTTGTTTTGTTTGATTGCTAAAAAATATGCAGATGTTGCACATGATTTTCGTAGCTTGGATGGCCCATGGGGTAAGAAATAACAATTAGGTATTTGCGTATATCTAAAATACTTTATATTAATTCTTCCTGTCCTTCTTTGGTCTCCAGTAAGATGGCGGCCAGGTGTAGACACATTCCGGCGCCAGTGTGACGTCAGCGCCCGACGCCCGAGGAGATGGCTGGAACGCATCCTGAGTTCCGCCTCCCACGTGGGCTTGAGTCGGAGCGCAGGGCGTCTCTCACGTCACGCGCCGTCCCTGATCCCCCGGCAACCGCTGGCGCTTTTGACAGTGAAGGAGGCCGGGGGGCGGGGTTTCGCGTGCGCGTCATGATGCGGAATGTACATAGGCGGCTGCACAGTGTGCGGCTGCTTTGTCCGCATCACACTGGCGCCGGTAGAGACAGACGTAGAGAGAGGGGGTTTCTCCTTCTGCCCCCCTCCACGCCGCAGTCAACAGATATACCACCGGTAATGCCACATCCAGTATATGTTACAGTTCACTGAGGTGAACTGCATACTGTATTTTTCTCTATCTATTTTGGCTTATATTAATGCAGGCGCTTCTACTCTCTGTCTCAGGTTCCAGCCCTCTCTATATTCACCTGGACTTTCCACCTGATTGAATACCTTTACCTGTCCACAAATAGTTTTGTGGCCTCACTTTACAAAACATTCATGGTTTATCCATCATTAATATGGATCTACGCACTATCCATTAATAATAAGCAGATAGAACCCATGGACCAGGGGCTGTCCAGACTACGATAATTATCTAGTATATCAGGTACTAATTATGATAAATGGGATGAAATTTTGTGAGATCACATTGCTTTTTGTATATCATTTATTTAGACTGTTTATGTTCTTGAAAACACAACTAGGATGGATGGGCACAGCTTGAGTGTTGCAGAGAGGTGCTGGCTCTGGGGATTAAATAATAAACCAAAAATAGTATAGCACTGGGGTCCTAGACTAATCCCAGACAAATAATCCCCCTAAATAAGCCGCACTGAAGTAATAAAATGACAATATTTTATTTCAGAAATTTTTAAATAAATAAACAAAAAGATGGCACATAACAGCACAATACATAAATAAAAAACATAAACACAAGACGGGGGATATCCCCAACAAAAAGAGGTGACTAGTATCCTCAGACAATATATAAATAGATAGATAATTATAGCATATATTCTGACAATTCACACATGCCTGGAACCAAATGAAAAACTACTAATGTGGACATGGTGCTGAAACAACTATAAACAATTAAAAAAGAGAATTACCTAATCAATAGATAAGTAACTTACTAAAGTGCTAAGTGCATAGATAATATGTGCCTTGCTGTGCAAAGAGAGCAGTAGAATGCATGTTCATATAAAAGACAATTGAAGTGCTGAAGTGCGGTTATCCACAGGTAAGGAATGTTATCCAGGCAAGGTACCAAACATAAAAAACAAAAATAATATTAAATAATATAATTACATCACCTGTCACCAGGGGGGCCCCCGTAGCAGGCGCCACCGACGCGTTGTGTGTCTTAATGACACTTCGCCAGGGTGTGTTTATTTTCTTGCACACATATAGAATACCTAACAGGGCGCTGAGGAAGCCTATCTATAGGCGAAACTAGTCCGCCCCAAGCTAAGTGTCTATCCACAATAAGACATGAAAAAAACTTCATAGTATATGTAACGAATGGATCCTATGTATATGTCTATCGTGATGCATATTTCTGTACCCAGCCTTCTGGTTAAGTGTGACAAGGCTTGTGTATTTGTATAAGGTTTTTAATTGTCAATACATGGAATAAAATATTGTGATGTTTTTTAATGTTGCCTAAGTTGGCTATTTATTGGCGAGGTTGGGCTATGTTGAGCTCTCGAGTGAATTAAAAAGGGTTGGCCCCACAACCCCATTATCCGCATGCTAGGATTCCATCCATCACACTATAAAGTAATCAGACACATGGTCGTCACATTATAGACAGTAGGTTTGAAGCTCAGGATTTCCTGTCATGTGATCCAGGTGTTCAATTGTGTAAATACAAAGTATAACATCTTCCCTTTTTCTTATGCAGAGCTCAGAAAACAACACATGGAGTCAGTGAGAGAGAAATTCCAGTGGGTGAAAGAACATAACGCCCGTATGGGAGAGGCTGTCGGCCTGCAGGAGCGATACACCCCACTACTGATGAGAGAGGGACACCCCGATAGAGAAGACAAGGAATATGAATTACTACATAGAGACAGAAGACACATAAAGACCATGGAGGGAAGATCTTCTGAAGAATATCCCCCAATCACCCTCCAGACTCTGTTTGACCCTCAGAGAGATGGCGTCATCCCAAAGGCTGTGGTGCTACATGGACCTGCTGGGATTGGAAAAACATGGACCTCCCGAAAGATCATGCTGGACTGGGCCTCTGGAAACTTCTACCAAGACAAGTTTGATTTTGTGTTTTATCTGAGCTGCAGAGAACTCAACGCCGTCACTGGTAAGATGAGCCTTGTGCGACTCTTATCCAGAACCCACAGCCTCAGCTCAGGTGATCTGGAGACTATTCTGAAGGATTCCCGGAATCATGGGAGACTTCTCTTTGTAATTGATGGGTTTGATGAATTCCAGTGGACTCTAGAGGAGGAGGTTGAGGCTGGTCCTGACCTTTCTGAGGAAACTCATAAGGAGACTCTTCTACGAAGCTTGCTCAGGAAACAGGTTCTCAGACAATCTTCTCTGCTCATCACCACAAGGTCACTGGCCCAGAAGAAGCTGAAGACGTTTATCGATGATCCGCGTTATGTTGAAGTCACAGGTTTCTCAGAAAATGATCGAAATAAATATTTTGTTAATTCTTTTGAAAATGATGCTGATGCAGAGAAGGTGCTCCATGTGATAGAGGAGAACTACATCCTGTTCATCATGTGCACTGTCCCCATTCTGTGCTGGATTGTGTGCACTGTACTGAGGCAGGGGATGAAGAAGGGCCTGGATTTCCTCCAGTATAAGACCACCACCTCCATCTACCTCCTCTACCTGAAGGGGCTACTGATCTATCATGGCCGGAATCAGCCTGTACGTGCCTGCCTGAGGAAGCTCTGCTCTCTGGCCAATGAGGGAGTGCTGAACCAGAAAATCTTATTTCAGGAGAAAGATCTGGAGAGACACGGCCTCTCTATGTCTGAGGTGGAGTCTGTATTCCTGAATGAGAACATCTTTCATGTGTCCATCATAAGCCAGACCTGCTACAGCTTCATCCACCTGAGTGTGCAGGAGTTCCTGGCCGCTCTGTACTATGTGCTGGATGATGGGGATGAGGAAGAGGCTTCTGGGGTGACAGGAAAGGCTCCCCTCCCAGAGATTTGTAAAGGAGGCTCCCTACAAGAATTGTTTGAAAAACACCCACATTTATCATTAGCTGTGCGATTCCTACTGGGAATCTTATATGAAAAGCGGCTCAATGAATTCTCACAGGTCACCGGCTGTAAGATTTCCCTCCGAGCCCGAGCTGCGGTGGAAGAATGGCTCAGTGCAGATTCATCCAGGTCTGCAATGAAACAATGGATAGTAAGAGTCTGGCCATCGGACTCTATCGACATCATTTCATGCCTGTATGAGTCTCAGGATGAGGATTTGATAAGAAAAGCTTTGCCTCGCTCTTCACCTTTAACACTGGACAGTATATGGAGGCACGTGCAATGGAAAGCAAATGATAGGAAGCAGCTGTGCTACTGCCTGAAGCTGTGTGACTGTCCTCTCATGCTCTATATGTGTGAAAACAAAGTATATTCCGGGGAGCAGGAAACGCTCTCACTTCTACATAGGTGTCAGCAGCTTCGGTAAGTAAATGTTGGGAGATTATAATTCCCTGGGGTATCCTGCACCCCTGCCTGTTGAGCGTCTGCCTCTGAGAAATCCCTGCGTAGCCAGGCTAGGAACTCATATGATGCGCAGATATACAGCAAATACAACAGCTTTCATCATACAAGTTCAGTTTAACAGGCACATTCCATTACAACATGATTCTAATAACAAAAAAGCATTTCTTCTATTTTATGGTAAATTAATATCTTAAAGCATAAATCTCAGCCTCTATTCTATGTTTAAGCAAGCCTTGGCATATAGTGGGTTTAATTTCCCTCCCCCTCCCCTTTCAATAATGGTCTCCCTTACTTCCTGATGAGAGATAATAATGGTCTCCCTTACTTCCTGATGAGAGATAATAATGGTCTCCCTTACTTCCTGATGAGAGATAATAATGGTCTCCCTTACTTCCTGATGAGAGATGATAATGGTCTCCCTTACTTCCTGATGAGAGATGATAATGGTCTCCCTTACTTCCTGATGATAGATGATAATGGTCTCCCTTACTTCCTGATGAGAGATTATAATGGTCTCCCTTACTTCCTGTGCTGTTGCACGTTCATATAAGTGATTTAACTGCAATCGTATACTTTCCTTTCAGCTTTGAAGGATGTGATTTTCTCCAAAGAAGCAAAAGAGAGGTCAGTAAGGGGTCTCCGGAACTAGACCCAGAGCTCCCCTCTTCAGCGGACAAGCATACGGGTATCTCCTGGCTAAGTAACTCTGAAAGTAAAATACAGGAATTGAGGTAAGTGAATTGCTTCCTGTTGTGATTTGTAGATGTGGAGCATGTGATTATGTCTGAAATTGTGAGCTCCTGGGGATCTGTCCGTAAAGTAGTTGAATAATGGAGTGCATGGACTCCTTTAGTCTGCTGTGGGGTGGGGGGTTTACTATGTGGGCTTTGTTCTCAGTATAGGTGTTGGGATACAAATTGACCAGCTCTGTTTTTTTTGTTTAAATATAAAAAGTTATTATAGCCACGTACATTTTACATAGCTAGCAATAGAAGGGTTTAATCAGCCTCAATTGTCATCCAACAGGTATAAGTCACTGTGCTGACTTATGTCGGGCAATGTCACAGCAAACAGGTATAGTAACTGAGGGTAAAGGGTTAATGGGGCCGCAGCATGACATGATGGTATCAGAGCAGACAGACACTCAATGGCAAGCAGGATAAGGAGCAGCTTATTTTATTGTTGCAGGGTCATGAAAAGAAAGGTTTAATGCTTTACTCCACATCACAGGCAAGTTTACAGATCACAGGCTAAATAAACTTGCATCGCTTATAACACAGGCACAATTGTTTCATACGGACATTTCAGGGTAAGGTTTGTGTCCCTCAGGCTTGCCAGCACATTTCAGCATAGGGACTAGGCAGTACTGTATTCCCCAATTAAATGTCGGCCTTTTTCCAGAATGGGATTCGAGTGGTGCCAGCCCACTTTGAACTCAGCACCCCCTCGTAGTAGAAACCGTCTAGGGGTATCCCAGACTGGGATGCTGAATTGGCCAGCGTTAGCAGAGGGGCTGTCCGGTTGCCAGCGAGTAACACAAGCGGAACCTCTCTTCTGTAGCATCTGAGACAGGACCACCCCTCCCAAACACAAAGGCTTCTCCCTAACAGTCACTACAGGGCAGCATACTCAGACAGGGGCAGCTACACCTTACCGGAGACTCAGGCACAGAGGCCCCCTCCAATGTGGCCTGTCAGTCCCATTGGATCCTCTCTACTGCTAAAGGGAGTCTCCTCTGTAACCCCTAGGCCATTACCCCACCCGGTTTCTTCCTGCATAGACCACGTCTAACTGTACCCGGGCCCCGTCTCTTTAGCAGCCTCACCAGACATCTCATTCAGGAGGTTACCACAGTCTTCCCCTTAATATGGTTATGGATGATCTCCCCCTCTGTCCCTCTGGCTTCACTTTATAGAACCTCTGCTCTATACATTGTCGCCTGAGGTTTTCCCTCCAAAAAGCTCCCAACCAATCACATCAGTTTTCTGTTGTCCCCCATTAAATCCTACTTCTCTCATTTGTGGTCTTATACCCTCATCTAGTGACCAAAGTGGGAATCGCAACAACATTTTCACATAAATGGATAATTCCCCCAATCATACTCACCCACTGCTTATAATCAATCGAGCACATAAATGTGTGAGGGTGGTTCTTAGTCCTACTACAACAATGATACAAATGTATCAGTAACTGCCACATTGTATCATTAAACTGTACCAAAACCCACCCTGGAGTCTGAGATGCCAGGGCATGCATACACGCTTCCCCTGGGGCATCCAGATTCGGGATACCCAGCTATGTAAAACCAATGGCGCATGCTATACCTTTAGCAGGACGAGCACCCCCGCCAGGCATATGTGAATGCTCCCTGTTAGAGAGTAGCGGGGATGTGGCACTTGGGGAATTTGAGGGATGCAGAACCAAAAATTGCAAACTATAGTGAAGAACTGCAACAGAACATAATATAGACGGATTCCATACATCACCAACAATGACTACACAAGTCTCTGATCAGAGCTTTCACTGTTGTGTCTCCGCAGCCTCCAGAAGTGTGGTCTGACTCCCTTGTGTTGTGATGTCCTCGCCTCTGCTCTGCTCACAAACCCATCTCTCACCAAACTGGATTTATCATGGAATGATCTGGAGGAGTCTGGAGTGACACGTCTGTGTGAGGGTCTCCGAGATCTGCGCTGCCCCCTGCAGGAGCTCAGGTTAGTTATATGATGTCTCCAGTATAAATAATATTCAGGGGTGGCTGGTGCTATACACTCAGTGCTCAATGCTTCCGATTGTGTGCGCTCTATACCAATCAAACCAATGTCAAGTCTTTGATCAAGCCTTTCTCTGTTGTGTCTCTGCAGGCTCCAGCATTGTCATTTGTCTCCTTTGTGCTGTGATGTCCTCGCATCTGCTCTGCTCACAAACCTATCTCTCAGCAAACTGGATTTATCATATAATCATCTAGAGGACTCTGGAGTGAAACGTCTGTGTGAGGGGCTCAGAGATCCCAGATGCCCCCTGCAGGAGCTGAGGTGAGGCTCACAAACCTATCTCTCACCGAATTGTATTTATCATATAACTAGGGATGAGCGAATCAATCCGGACGAACCCGGATTCGATCCGAATTTCATGAAAAATTTGATTCGGATCGAATCCGAATTTCCCCGTGCTTCGATCGCTCGAAGTTTTCCTTTAACATCCATTCATTTACATTACAGGCATTCTAAGATGGCGGACGGGACATGTCCAGACATCTACCCCGCTCCAGTGCATGCTGGGGCAGTCACATGCAGCCTATCAGCAGCCAGCAAGCCCGGTGACGTCACAACGCTATTTAAGGCGGCGGACATCTTGCTTTTCCTCATTTCTCTATTGCATTCGTGAGAGACAGGATGCTGCTGTAGTCAGGGAGAGACAGACAGACAGGGACAGGCAGGAGACAGGCAGGAGACAGGCAGGAGACAGGCAGGAAGTCAGCGAGAAGCAGGGAAAGTTAGGAAAAATCGGAGGCAGTCACAGGGAGATTTTTTTTTTTTCATCCAGCCTGAGTGTTACTGGCTGGCTGACTGGCTTTTTTAGCGGTTTCAGGCTGCTTATACACTTTTGATGTTGTGCATATATACTGAACTGATCTCAAGTCTGCTGTGGGAACATTACCATTTTGTAAAATCTCATTAGCCTCTGTATTTACTGTAAGCTGCACAGTTATTTAAAGTAATTTGGCCTGTTTGAGCCTGCTTACACACTGTTGCTGTGCATATATACTGATCTCAAGTCTGCTGTGGGCCATCCCATTCTGTAACATCCCATTAGCCTCTGTATTTACTCTAAGCTGCACAGTTATTTAAAGTAATTTGGCCTGTATGAGCCTGCTTACACACTGTTGCTGTGTGCATATATACTGATCTCAAGTCTGCTGTGAGGTATCCCATTCTGTAACATACCATTAGCCTCTGTATTTACTGTAAGCTGCACAGTTATTTAAAGTAATTTGGCCTGTAAGAGCCTGCTTACACACTGTTGCTGTGTGCATATATACTGATCTCAAGTCTGCTGTGGGCCATCCCATTCTGTAACATACCATTAGCCTCTGTATTTACTGTAAGCTGCACAGTAATTTAAAGTAATTTGGCCTGTATGAGCCTGCTTACACACTGTTGCTGTGTGCATATATACTGATCTCAAGTCTGCTGTGAGGTATCCCATTCTGTAACATACCATTAGCCTCTGTATTTACTGTAAGCTGCACAGTTATTTAAAGTAATTTGGCCTGTTTGAGCCTGCTAAGACACTGTTGCTGTGCATATATACTGATCTCAAGTCTGCTGTGGGGCATCCCATTCTGTAACATCACATTAGCCTCTGTATTTACTGTAAGCTGCACAGTTATTTAAAGTAATTTGGCCTGTATGAGCCTGCTTACACACTGTTGCTGTGTGCATATATACTGTTCTCAAGTCTGCTTGGGGGCATCCCATTCTGTAACATACCATTAGCCTCTGTATTTACTGTAAGCTGCACAGTTATTTAAAGTAATTTGGCCTGTATGAGCCTGCTTACACACTGTTGCTGTGTGCATATATACTGATCTCAAGTCTGCTTGGGGGCATCCCATTCTGTAACATACCATTAGCCTCTGTATTTACTGTAAGCTGCACAGTTATTTAAAGTAATTTGGCCTGTTTGAGCCTGCTAAGACACTGTTGCTGTGCATATATACTGATCTCAAGTCTGCTGTGGGCCATCCCATTCTGTAACAACACATTAGCCTCTGTATTTACTGTAAGCTGCACAGTTATTTAAAGTAATTTGGCCTGTATGAGCCTGCTTACACACTGTTGCTGTGTGCATATATACTGATCTCAAGTCTGCGTGGGGGCATCCCATTCTGTAACATACCATTAGCCTCTGTATTTACTGTAAGCTGCACAGTTATTTAAAGTAATTTGGCCTGTAAGAGCCTGCTTACACACTGTTGCTGTGTGCATATATACTGATCTCAAGTCTGCTGTGGGCATCCCATTCTGTAACATACCATTAGCCTCTGTATTTACTGTAAGCTATTTAAAGTAATTTGGCCTGTTTGAGCCTGCTAAGACACTGTTTCTGTGCATATATACTGATCTCAAGTCTGCTGTGGGCCATCCCATTCTGTAACATACCATTAGCCTCTGTATTTACTGTAAGCTGCACAGTTATTTAAAGTAATTTGGCCTGTTTGAGCCTGCTTACACACTGTTGCTGTGTGCATATATACTGATCTCAAGTCTGCTGTGAGGCATCCCATTCTGTAACATACCATTAGCCTCTGTATTTACTGTAAGCTGCACAGTTATTTAAAGTAATTTGGCCTGTTTAAGCCTGCTAAGACACTGTTGCTGTGCATATATACTGATCTCAGGTCTGCTGTGGGGGCATCCCATTTGTTTTTGACTGCTTTTAATAAACCAGGCCGCAGGGCACCGCAAAACTGCACATTGAACCCTATCTGTTTATACTAAATAAGGAAATACATAAAAATGTCAGGCAGACAAGTGCCAGGATGTTCAAAGAGGAGTGGCAGAGGCCAAGATTCAGCAGGCAGAGGTCGCAGCAGACTAGGGGCGAGTGGCAGCAGGAGTCACGGTGAGAGACCTGGTCTGCCAGTATCTGCTAGCGGTCGTGTCTCCACCAGTAACGCATCTGCCGTGGTAGATTGGTTAACGCGCTCATCAACAACATCATCACAACTTACGTCTGAGACCCCCAGTCTAGGGTCGGTAGGTTCCTCTGACACAACCCTGAGTTGGCATGCCCCGAGAGCAGTCCCTGTCCTCCCATTGCCTCTGTCCTACGCCGTTCCCTCCGCAGCGACGTATCCTATGCTTTGGGTTCAGCTCCACTCTTTAGTGAGGAGGACGATCAGATAGAGGACAGTCAGCAGCTACTGCCCAGCCAAGAAATGGAGGTGGCTTCTTTAGCTAGGCAGACAAATAGTGATGTGGACAGTGTCGTGGGTGCTGCGAGCGTTCCAGATCCTGCGCCAGACACTGTTGACAAATCCACGAACATCAGTGACGTACAGCCACAACTCGGTGATAACTTTGTCAAAATGAATCAGGGATGGATCAGCCAGGATTTCCACCCACCAATGCCTGATGCATGCGAATAGATTCAGCATGGTGCCACGTTTTACACTTTCCAAATGGTGCAAAACATATTTATGTCTTTAGGCCAATTTTTGGGCTCCTGCTGATGCCAACTTCAGGGTGTGCCTTCCAACCAATTTTTGGCCTCCTGCTGATGCCAACTTCAGGGTGTGCCTTTCAGCCAATTTTTGGCCTTCTGCTGCTGCTGCTTGCAACTCCAGGGTGTGATTCATCCAATTTTTGAGCTCCTGCTGCCAACCCCAGTATCTCTTTAAAGTAATGTTTGGGCTCCTGCTGCTGCTGCCAACTCCAGGGTGTGATTCATCCAATTTTTGGGCTCCTGCTGCCAACTCCAGTGTCTCTTTAAAGTTATGTTTGGGCTCCTGCTGCTGCTGCTGCCAACTCCAGGGTGTGATTCATCCAATTTTTGGGCTCCTGAAGCCAACCCCAGTGTCTCTTTAAAGTAATGTTTGGGCTCCTGCTGCTGCTGCCAACTCCAGGGTGTGATTCATCTAATTTTTGGGCTCCTGAAGCCAACCCCAGTGTCTCTTTAAAGTAATGTTTGGGCTCCTGCTGCTGCTGCTGCTGCCAACTCCAGGGTGTGATTCATCCAATTTTTGGGCTCCTGCTGCCAACCCCAGTGTCTCTTTAAAGTAATGTTTGGGCTCCTGCTGCTGCCAACTCCAGGGTGTGATTCATCCAATTTTTGGGCTCCTGAAGCCAACCCCAGTGTCTCTTTAAAGTAATGTTTGGGCTCCTGCTGCTGCTGCTGCCAACTCCAGGGTGTGATTCATCCAATTTTTGGGCTCCTGAAGCCAACCCCAGTGTCTCTTTAAAGTAATGTTTGGGCTCCTGCTGCTGCTGCTGCTGCCAACTTCAGGGTGTGATTCATCCAATTTTTGGGTTCCTGCTGCCAACTCCAGTGTCTCTTTAAAGTTGTGTTTGGGCTCCTGCTGCTGCTGCTACCAACTCCACGGTGTGATTCATCCAATTTTTGGGCTCCTGCTGCCAACTCCAGTGTCTCTTTAAAGTTATGTTTGCGCTCCTGCTGCTGCTGCAAACTCCAGGGTGTGATTCATCCAATTTTTGGGCTCCTGAAGCCAACCCCAGTGTCTCTTTAAAGTAATGTGTGGGCTCCTGCTGCTGCTGCCAACTCCAGGGTGTGATTCATCCAATTTTTGGGCTCCTGCTGCCAACTCCAGTGTCTCTTTCAAGCTATGTTCGGGCTCCTGCTGCTGCTTGCAACTCCAGGGTGTGATTCATCCAATTTTTGGGCTCCTGCTGCCAACTCCAGTGTCTCTTTAAAGTAATGTTTGGGCTCCTGCTGCTGCTGCTGCCAACTCCAGGGTGTGATTCATCCAATTTTGGGGCTCCTGAAGCCAACCCCAGTGTCTCTTTAAAGTAATGTTTGGGCTCCTGCTGCTGCTGTTGCTGCTGCTGCCAACGCCAGGGTGTGATTCATCCAATTTTTGGGCTCCTGCTGCCAACTCCAGTGTCTCTTTAAAGTAATGTTTGGGCTCCTGCTGCTGCTGCTGCCAACTCCAGGGTGTGATTCATCCAATTTTTGGGATCCTGCTGCCAACTCCAGTGTCTCTTTAAAGTAATGTTTGGGCTCCTGCTGCTGCTGCTGCCAACTCCAGGGTGTGATTCATCCAATTTTTGTGCTCCTGCTGCCAACTCCAGTGTCTCTTTAAAGTAATGTTTGGGCTCCTGCTGCTGCTGCTGCTGCCAACTCCAGGGTGTGATTCATCCAATTTTTGGGCTCCTGCTGCCAACTCCAGTGTCTCTTTAAAGTAATGTTTGGGCTCCTGCTGCTGCTGCTGCTGCCAACTCCAGGGTGTGATTCATCCAATTTTTGGGCTCCTGCTGCCAACTCCAGTGTCTCTTTAAAGTAATGTTTGGGCTCCTGCTGCTGCTGCTGCCAACTCCAGGGTGTGATTCATCCAATTTTTGGGCTCGTGCTGCCAACTCCAGTGTCTCTTTAAAGTTATATTTGGGCTCCTGCTGCTGCTGCTGCCAACTCCAGGGTGTGTTTCATCCAATTTTTGGGCTCTTGAAGCCAACCCCAGTGTTTCTCTAAAGTAATTTTTGGGCTCCTGCTGCTGCCAACTCCAGGGTGTGATTCATCCAATTTTTGGGCTCCTGCTGCCAACTCCAGTGTCTCTTTAAAGTAATGTTTGGGCTGCTGCTGCTGCTGCCAACTCCAGGGTGTGATTCATCCAATTTTTGGGCTCCTGAAGCCAACCCCAGTGTCTCTTTAAAGTAATGTTTGGGCTGCTGCAGCTGCTGCCAACTCCAGGGTGTGATTCATCCAATTTTTGGGCTCCTGCTGCCAACTCCAGTGTCTCTTTAAAGTAATGTTTGGGCTCCTGCTGCTGCTGCTGCCAACTCCAGGGTGTGATTCATCCAATTTTTGGGCTCCTGCTGACAACTCCAGTGTCTCTTTAAAGTAATGTTTGGGCTCCTGCTGCTGCTGCTGCCAACTCCAGGGTGTGATTCATTCAATTTTTGGGCTCGTGCTGCCAACTCTAGTGTCTCTTTAAAGTTATGTTTGGGCTCCTGCTGCTGCTGCTGCCAACTCCAGGGTGTGTTTCATCCAATTTTTGGGCTCTTGAAGCCAACCCCAGTGTTTCTTTTTTTTTTTTTTTTTTTTTTTTTTATTCTTTATTTAGTTTTTCAATACAAAGCAGTCAGGTATTACAGAAAAGAAAGGTGAAAAAAACAAGACAAAACAAAAAAAAGGGTAGGTACAATAAGGACATGTAAACAGCAGTAGGGCTGGGTGTTACACATAGGGTTATCCCCCATGTTTAGATGTTTGGCGCTCTCCAAGGCTATCTTCTGCCTCAGTGGTGGGTCGGGGGGTCCAGGCTCCGCGAGGGGCGCCAGAGGCGACCCCCCAAAGGGTCCCGTCCCCCCAAATGATTTGTCTTCTGTTCGTGTACTGATAAGGTCAATGTGTCGGGTCTGTATCTCAATTTGGAGTACATCTATAGTACATAAGCAGCCTTCATCCAATGGAGTGAAGCCGCTAAATTTCAACCCTGATAGCTCAACGGGCCAGGGGATAGTTGATCGCGTTTCATAAATATTGCTTAGCCTACTGAGGGGAAAGGGTACATAGAGGGTAGAGAGAAAAGGTGGGGAAACGTACAAGGAACGGATACGGGAAAAAAGGTGAGGGGCAGGGGGGGGGAGGGGCCCACCGCTCCCGCGTCCCACCGCTCCCGGGGGCATCTAGTAAAGGTGGCGTCGGCGGTCATATGCCCATTGGGCCCCGCTCGCTGTATAGTCTATGGACCTGCGGAGGTCGGGGGGGAGGCAGGGCGGGCCGCCGGGGACCGGAACATGTACCACGGCGTCCAAAGCAAGCGGACCCTCTCTTCGTTGTCCTGGACCACAGCCGTCAGCTCCTCCATTTCCCCTATCCTATCCACCTCCCGGGCCCAGTCCTCTTCTGTTGGGACATATTCAGTCTTCCAGTATCTAGGAATTATCGTTTTGGCGGCATTCAGAAGATGCCTCAGGATCGACTTTTTATACACCGCTACGCTATCACTAGTGTGGTGCAGCAACATGAGGGCCGGACAGCACGGGACTTGGGATCCTATGATCTTACTCATAGTCGTAGCTATTCTCCTCCAGAAGATTGCGATTTTGGGGCATGTCCACAGGATATGTAATAGCGTTCCTTCCTCTGCCTTACACCTCCAACACAGAGGCGAGGAGCTCGGAAACATTGCAGCTAGTCGCTTGGGGGTGTAGTACCATCTAGATAGGTACTTATAGTTCGTTTCTTGTACCTGGGATGAGATCGAGGTTTTCTGGGAGAGCAAAAATATTTTCTCCTACTCCTCTCTCGTAAATTCCCTTCCCAGGTCCCTCTCCCACTCCTTGCAGAAGGGGGGCAGTGTCTCACGTTCCTCTCCTAGTAGTCGATATATCCGAGATATCACCCCTGTTGGTGGATCTCCCTGCATAGCCAAGGACTCGAACTGTGTGAGGTCTCGTCCCAGGGAATGTTTCGGTCCCAGTCGCTGCAAAAAATGCTGGAAGAGAAGCAGTTGCCAGGGGTCCAAGTGCGGGCAATTCCAATGAATCCTGAGTTCCTCAATGCTGCACCATTCTTGTCCCTTCACCAGGTCCCCCCCCTAACCGCTCCCAGTTCTCTCCACCCCCCCCCTGGCCTGCGGCCTCTGACAAGTGGGTAACTCTGGGTTCCCAATTACTGGGATCAGGGGTGATGGCCAGGGCGAAACCTCTTTATTCCTCCTGGTCTCATCCCAAACATTGAGGGTGGCCTTTATCAATAGATTAGATCCACCCCGATGGTTTGAAGTCTCCGTTGACCATGGGATCTCTTTTAGCGGGACATCTGTGCAGCTGTCTTCCAGATCAACCCACTTCTTCCTATTTGCATTTCTCCCCCAGTCCACTACCCTCTGTAAGTGCGCCGCCTGCCAGTACCTCCTCATGTTCGGAACCGCTAGGCCTCCCCTTGCTCTTGGTAGCTGCAAAAGGCTAAAGCGGGTCCTTGGTTTCTTGTTGCTCCAAATGAATTTCAGGATCAGAGTATTGAGGTTCTTGAAGTAGCTAGTTGGTATATGACATGGGAGGGTTTGGAACAAATATAAGATTCTCGGGAGGATCGTCATCTTTATGGCGCTCATCCTTCCCAGCCACGTAAGCGTCAGAGAATCCCATCCTGCCAGGTCTGCTTTAATTTTATTAAGCATGGGGATAAAATTATACCTGAAAACATCCTCTATATCCTTCGGGACTTTTGTACCCAGATAAGTCAGCGTGGGCGTGGACCATCTGAAGGGAAAAGAGGACCTGATGGGGGACACTACTGCCTCTGGTAGTCCGACATTGAGCGCTTCAGACTTATCGAAGTTGATCTTAAAGTCTGAGATATTTCCAAATATGTCAAATTCCTTCATGAGGTTTGGGAGTCCCACAACAGGGTTGGAAATGAAGAACAGGAAATCATCCGCGTACGCCGCGACTTTATGTTCCACTTCCCCCACCCGAATCCCCCTCAGGTTTATGTTTTTCCTTATATGTCTTAGGAAAGGTTCCACCGCTAGGGCGAAAATGAGGGGGGACAGCAGGCACCCCTGCCTGGTCCCGTTCGAGATCCGGAAGGGCTGAGAGAGGTGGCCGTTAACTTTCACTCTTGCCTGCGGTTCAGAGTATATTCTCAGTATGAACTCCAGCGCTCTCCCCTGAAGTCCAATATGTTTCAGTACCTCAAAAGCATATCTCCAGTTCACCCGGTCGAACGCCTTCTCGGCATCCGTGGACAGCAGCATCATTGGGGAATTGTCTGTGCGTGATCGATGTATAAGATTTAGGGTTCTAATCGTGTTATCCCTGGCTTCCCTGCCAGGGATAAATCCGCACTGGTCCCCCTCAACTAATTCAGGTAAGTAGGTAGCCATTCGGTTCGCTAGTATTTTGGTAAATAGTTTAAGATCAACATTTAGTAGCGATATGGGGCGATAGCTTTTACAGCCCAATGGGTCCTTTCCGGTTTTGTGGATAACTGTGATGTGTGCCTCCAGCGCTTCCTTCGGGAATGCCGTCATCGCCTCCTCCTGTGCCGCCACATTAAGAGCTCTAAGGAGGTGCTTATTCAGAATCCCTTCAAATTTTTTGTAGTACGCTATGGTTAGTCCATCGGGCCCGGGGGATTTACCATTCGGTGTGGTCCGTATAGCCTTATGTAGTTCAGTTCCTGAGATTGGTTCTCCCAGCCTAGCTATCGCTTCAGCATCCAACTTCGGCATGCCAGAAGTTATAATGTATTGCTGTATCTTAGCTAGGTCCCCTGGGGGGTCCCCCTCCTCTTGGTGGCGCAAGTTATAAAGCTCGCTATAGTATTCCCGGAACACCCTGGCGATGTCAGCTGTTTTGTACCACTTCTGCTGTTTCCGATCCAGGATTGCTTCGATGAAGTTTAAGGATTGTTGCTTCTTCAGCGCTCTGGCAAGGAGGGCACCGCTCTTGTTTCCCCATTCATAATAATATCGCCTACATCTCTTTATAGTGTATGCTGCTTTTCTCAACAGCAGTGAGCTTAATTGCTCCCTGCATCTTGTCAGATCATTTAAGGCCTCTCGTGCTTGGGTTTCTTTGTGCTTCTTCTCTAGGGCTTGAATTTGGGAGATCAATTGATCCCTTTGTGTAATGTGGGCTTTTTTCAGCCTAGACGCATTTTGGATAAGCGTTCCTCTCACAACCGTTTTGTGTGCCTGCCAAATGGTCATCGGTGTCACATCTCCTGTACAGTTTAGTTCGAAGTAGTCCTTTAGCGCCACTTGCGTAGCTTCAACCGTTACCGGGTCCTTCAGTAAGCTCTCATTTAGCCGCCATGTCCATGCCTTCCGCTCCTCCCCTCTGGTGGTCAGTGAAACCCACACTGGGCCATGATCAGACAGGGAGGCCAGGTCAATGGCCGTTTCGGCTACCCTGGGCAAAAGACTGTGCGAGACCAGCACATAATCTATCCTTGCGTATGTCAGATGAACTGATGAGAAGTGGGAATAGTCTCTACCTTTTGGATTATGAATCCTCCATGGGTCACACAGCTGCAATTTATGTAGGGCCTGTTTCACTTTCCGTATTCCACTATACGGCACGGAAGACTTCCCGGTGAAGGAATCTATGAGTGGGTCAAGAGCGGTATTCAAATCTCCTCCTAGAAGGATTTTCCCTTCATGGAAATCCGTCAGTTTGGCCAGAAAGCGCAGGAGAAAATCAACTTGCCCGCTATTTGGTGCATAAACAGATGCAATAGTGCACAACTCTCCATACAGTGTGCCCTTCACCATTATATACCTGCCCTCTGTGTCGGCGGAGACCTCCGCCATTTGAAATGGGACCCCTCTGGCTATTAATATTGCCACTCCTTTAGTCTTGGAGTCCGGCGAGGAGCTCAGATACCACTGAGGGAAATACCTAGGAGACATCCTAGGAGAAGTTTTCCCTACGAAATGCGTCTCCTGTAAGAAAACGATTTTGGCTTTTAATCTCCGCAATTCCGATATTGTGGCTGACCTTTTTTCAGGGACGTTAAGGCCTCTGCAATTCAGAGATACAACTCTTATGGTCGCCTCAGATGGCCCACCGTCCCGCCCCACCTCCATCCCAAGCCCCCAAGCCAGGCAATGCCGACCCACCTAGTCCAGCTATAAATGAGTGACCGCTGCTCTCCACACTCGAGCAAGCAAGGCGCAGGGCAAGGACCCCTAGGGAGGTAAGGGGTAAGAGATGGGCGGATAAGTAGGGAAAAGAGGGGGGGGGAGCAGACCAGGGAACAATAGTTTTTTCAAGAGGGGGGGGGACACAGAGGAAAAAAAAAAAAAAAAAAAGAGAGAGAAAAAGGAAAGAGAGGAAACAAATTCTGGAGAAGACCCAAAGGCAAATTGGGTCAATTAGGGTCAGATTAACGACTAGCCTAATATAGGCCAGTCTAGCCCAGCGTCCTCAAGGGGTGAGTCTCCAGCAGCTCTCCCCAAAGGAGCACCGGGGTCACGGGGGTGAAATGGATGCCAGGCGAACAGGAGACAAAATCAGTAACAATTGTAAAAACAACTTTGGTCTATATGCATTTAACTCAGGAGCCCCCCGCCCCTCCCCCCATAACACACCAACTGATGAGCGGCAACAACGTATGAACAGAACCGCGGGAAAAGAACAAGAACAGGGCCTCATGTCATGAATTATTGTCAAGAGCTAAAACAACATATCCTCTGCTCCCTTCCTCCAAAGCTCTCCCTTATGACGGGTCCCGACTCGTCCCATCCAATCTCAGCCCGGGGGTCCCCCCGTTCTAAATCTAAGTCTAGGCCCGACCTGTATGGGCTGCAGCCCTATGCCTCAGATGAGAGGAGAAGCCCATGTGCTACCACGGACAGAGCTCTAAGTACGTGGGCCCCAGTCCCACAGCCCCCCCCCGTCCCCGCGAGAGCACCCCGCCAAGGCGCCAACAAGAGAGGCTCCTCGAGGCGGAGCGAGGCCCCAGCGACGACCCGGGGGGGAACCAGTACCTACCCGGCCCAGATGACCAGATCCCTTCAATAGGGGCCCCTATCTATCCACAGCTCCATGTCGCCCCAGATCGCTCTCCTCCAAGATCACGTCCCCTTTAATTTAATCAAGGGCTCCCATATGTCAGGGGGGACCCAAGCATCAGGTGGGAAGGCGGCCAGGTATCACGCAACCGGGGGAGGGCCCCCCCATGGGGGGGGTCCCTCTCTCCCCACGACCCACACGGTAGCCTGGTAGAACCAGAATGGGAAGGCAGGCCAGGTAAGGTCCTAGGCTCGGAGGCAAGCCTCCATCAGGCCGCCGCCCATCCACCTGACACCGGGCGTCCAGAACTAACATATATGAAGTGGGCGAGTCGGTTCCCCGAGGTCAATAATAGTATTGTATACATTAGACAGCACTATATAGCAGAGTAAAAAGGGAACAAGTAACCACATAAACATTGCATCATCTAATCATAATTCAAACGATTTGTTACTTCTGTCCACTATAAAGCACTATGAAGGAGAGTAGAAGATAAAAGGAAGAGGAGAACAAGCAGGAACACAAGCATGACATTTTCTAACCGTCGTTTGGACAGCGTGTTTCTTCTACTCGGGCTGTCTATCGTCTTGTTCACCGCCGATGGGATCAGGACCTCTTCTGCGACCCAGGCCAGGTCGCTGTGCCGGTCTATGACGTTCCCTTTCCCGCCTCCTAGGACGTTGTGGGAGCGGAGCCACCCCTCCGTCAGGTTCCGCAGCTAACCAGTTCGGGACGACGATGGGGGCTACTCCCAGAAACTCAAACAGTCCCTCCAACTGTTCCTGCGTCTTCAATGCGTAGGTTCTCCGATCTTTTCGTATCAGTAGCTGAAAGGGGTGTCCCCATCTGTAGGTCGCCCCCTGTCGTTGTATGAGGTCAAGCAAAGGTTTCAGCGCTCGCCGCATTTGGAGAGTTCTGCGTGACAAATCCGACAGCAGGGTGACACGGGTCCCGTTTAGGTCGCTGGGGCCCTTGCTCCACGCCGCCCTCATCAGCGCCTCTTTAATTTGATAGAAATGTATCCTGCAGATAACATCCCTCGGTCTGCTGGGATCGGGACTCACGGGCCCCAGAGCTCGGTGAATTCGATCAATCTCGATCTCTTCCTCTGGTGGGCGCTCTAGTAGCTTATTAAACAGTCCGCATGTTATGGATCTCAGCTCTGCTGTGGCCACTGACTCGGGGATGCCCCGTAATCGTATATTGTTCCGACGATTTCTATTTTCCAGGTCGTCTTGCTGCACTTGGAAGTTGGAGAGCATCCTACGCGTGGTTTCTTGTTCACGTTCTAGTGCCTCCACTCTAGCTTGGATCTGTGTTTGCGCAGCTGCGTTGGTGTCTACTCTGTCGGATAGGTCCGCCATAGAGTTCTGCATGGATGTAATTTCTCTACGGAATGTATCTTCCATTCTAGTTATGTAAGATTCAAAATCAGCCCTCGATGGTAGCGTTTTGAGGGCCTCAGTGATATTGTATCTTACCGAGCTTGCTATAGCCGAGATCAATGTATGGGATAAAGGTGTATCAAGGGTGGCTGCATCCGGGTGCACCGTCAGTCGTTCATCTGGTGCGGGGTGTCTTGCTGCCGCAGAGTATGCGAGGACCGCAGGGCTGTGGGGTCCCGGTGAGAACGCAGGCCCCCTCTCCCATTCCGCCTGCACATCCGTTGAACATCTGGGCCCCTGGGAGTTATTGTGTGGCGTGGGGCATCCCGTCTCAGCAGGGTAGTCTAGGGCCATGGGGCTGCGGGGTCCGGGCGGGGACAAGGACCCCAGCTCCCACTCATCACCAGGTCTCTGGTACATCGAGACACCCACATCCCCTTCTCTCCCTGGCGGCCCATGAATTGAGGAGTGTGTTCTACAGTAATGTCTCTTTAAGGGTTCATCTCCTGCCTGTGGGTTCTCATGGCAAGCCGAGTGGACCCTCACTGCCCCTTTCTCTGGAGTTGCAGGTTTGGGCCCCTCTGCAGCTCTGTGGATCTGGGCTGCCACTATCAGCTCTCTCCTGTCATGCGGTCCCCCCTCCTCCCCTCCGGGGTGACTCACCGCTCCTCCGGTGTACAACGAGCGGGTATGCAGTCTCTCCTTCCCCGGCGGGCCGGTCTCCTGAGCTCTCTCCGACGGCCAGGGCTCGGTCGCCGCAGTGTCAGTTTGCTTGTGAGCAGCCGCGGGTTCAGCGCCATTTTGTCTGTGGCCGCACCGCACCCCGCGTCCTCCAGCAGCGCGGTCTGCTGCTCTCCTCTCCGCAGCTCCAATGATCGGGGGGATGTCGCCTCCATCTCTTCTTCCGCGTGGCGGCAGGTTGGAGGTGAGTCAGGCGTTGCAGGGACGGGGAGCAGCCGCCCCTCCGTCTCCCCCGCTTTCCCGCCGGCATCCGCCATTGCTGATGGTGGCGATCGGGGGCTCTCCGGCTCCGTGCAGCCAAAATAGGTCTGGATGCGGTTCAGTTGGCAGGGCTTCATTGTGCTCCTGGTCCTCCGTTTCTTGGACAATTTCTGGGAGGTGACGCTCAGGTAGAAATGCAGTTCAACGGGGTTAGAACGGGGAGCCTCACGCTTCTGCCTCCTACTCCGCCATTAGCAGGCCACGCCCTCCCCCAGTGTTTCTTTAAAGTAATTTTTGGGCTCCTGCTGCTGCTGCTGCTGCCAACTCCAGGGTGTGATTCATCCAATTTTTGGGCTCCTGCTGCCAACTCCAGTGTCTCTTTAAAGTAATGTTTGGGCTGCTGCTGCCAACTCCAGGGTGTGATTCATCCAATTTTTGGGCTCCTGAAGCCAACCCCAGTGTCTCTTTAAAGTAATGTTTGGGCTCCTTCTGCTGCTGCTGCTGCCAACTCCAGGGTGTGATTCATCCAATTTTTGGGCTCCTGCTGCCAACTCCAGTGTCTCTTTCAAGCTATGTTTGGGCTCCTGCTGCTGCTGCTGCTTGAAACTCCAGGGTGTGTCAGTCAATTTTTGGGCTCCTGCTGCTGCCAACTCCAGTGTCTCTTTCAGCCAATGTTTGGGCTCCTGCTGCTGCTTGCAACTCCAGGATGTGATTCATCCAATTTTTGGGCTCCTGCTGCTGTCAACTCCAGTGTCTCTTTAAAGCAATGTTTGGGCTCCTGCCCCTCATAGTGATGCCACTTCAACTCTCTGCAATTGTGCCGCTCTGCGATTCTATTTGCGATGCCTCTGATCTGCGTGTGATATTTATTTACAGTATTATTTAACTAACCCAGCACGCATCCTATGCGTGTTACAGCAAGGCAGAATGGTCTACAACCCTATTGAGGCTCTAGGAGGCTCAGAAATAGCCGTTTTTAATAGCGATTCGTCGCGAATAAATTCGGGTCGAAACGATTTTTGTCGGAAAATTCAGCGAATCAGTCGAATCGAATTTTTCAAAAGTTTGCTCATCTCTACATATAACCATAGAGGACTCTGGAGTGACACATCTGTGTGAGGGGCTCCGAGATCCCAGATGTCCCTGCAGGAGCTGAGGTTATTTTGACCTAGATTATTCTGGTGAAACATTCTGTATGAGGGGAGAGGGAGCTGTATACAAAAATATAGAAAATACCTTACATCACTGGGAAAAAAATTGCCTCCTCCTCTTCTCCCTTACTGTAGTTTTGTCATATTGAGCGCCTGAAGACACACACCAATGTGTCCAAAAACAGTTGCAAACGTGTCATATTTATCTTTTGCCATTTGAAGTTCATTTCACCTACAACTTTCTCCCATGGTTCACAGTAATTTTGACCAGGGGCTCCAAAAACGTTTGCATTGGACTGTGTCTGCTCTATTCCTGCAGTACTGGGGGGGGGGGAGGGGGACTTACAGTTAGGGTTCAGTGAACCAATCGGGACTAATTGGTATTAGCTATGAATTTTGGGGGAAAAAGTTATTCGTCATGAATTGCATTTTGGGGAGGGAGGGTAAGAAAAAATCAAAAACTCACCTGCCCCCTCATTATCTAGCACTGGATGGTATAAGGAATCTATGACAAAGGCATAGGGTTTAACTCCGCAGGGTATGCAAATAAATAATAATTCTTTCTATGCCGGATATTCACCCGTAGTGCTCCAATCCAATCAATGTGAACCGATCACCAATAATATATAAATGACGTACCCGATTGCTTTTTTAGTAGTGCGTGGCTAAAAAAACAATAAAGGTCCTCTTGAATCTACTTCAATCATATATGCGTGGATATTTATAATAAATTCCTCCTTTTATCACTCAAAAGGTAGCAGTTAGCAGCATAAGTTAAAAGAGAATAAACAGGGACATAGCGTGATACTGTTTCCAGGATTCTAACAAGAAGTCGTCTTTAATGCACTTACCATAAAATCTTTATAAACAATAGGCTCGATTCAGAGAGACAAAAAAAGACTTTTGTTTTTGTGCCGATCTGTTTTTTTTTTTTAATTTTCCCGCTCTCGTATGAGTGTGCGAGCGATTCTTTGCATGCATTGCTAACCTTCAGTAAAGTTTCCGTCCGTTCGTACGGCAGAGTACGAGTACGAAGATGCCATTTTCCAGCGTGACTTTTCCGTTTCATTTTCACATGTTACAACGTAGGCTTTCGTTTTTGTCCTTTTCCCATCGTATCCTCCAACGAATCCTTTACATTTCCCGTTAGATTCTGTTTCCCTTTTTGAATAAATATTCGTCCAGATGGAAATCCTTACGATCTTGCGCCTGCGCACTACAAACTTAACTCATTAAAGTGCTCGTCTACATATTTGCCACCCTCACTTCTACTACAATGTTTAGCTAAATCACTTAGCACTATCCTCCATCTTCCCTTTTGGACCCTTAAAGCTCACCCAAACCACTTCCCGGTCATGTGAATATTCATCTTTAAATATTTCTGGGCCCATTAGTTTTGTGTTAATGTATTTTGTAAATGAAATGACACTGTAACTTTAATTTTTTTTTCTCCCATCATAAAATATAAAATATTATAATTTTTTGAAAAATTAACATTTTTACAACTATAAAAAACAAAATACATAGCAATGGCAGGCCACCGAACATTATTCTTCATCTGTGGTCCCCAACGAGTCGCGCAGCTCCTGCATCTCGCCCACCAACTGAAGGACCCTGACACTCAGTTGTGCCACTCTGGCACTTGTGGTCCCTGTTAAAAAATGTAAATTAAATTATTGGTATAACATTGTTGGGGGTCATACTGCAGTGCCCCCCCCCCCCTTTATGGTCCAAACACCTAAATCTGGACTTCAAAAGCCCAAAGGCCCTCGCCACCACGACCCGGGTTTTGCATAGGGCCCGATTAGAGAACACCTGGCCCGCATTCTGCAGGCAAAGAACGGGCATCAGGAGCAAGGGCAGGAGTGGATATCCTGAATCCCCTAAAAGAATTTAAAAATACTAACATAAAATACACATTCTAAGCTACAATATTGTTTAACATGTCATCAAGGGCTAAAAACAGCAATAGGTTAAGTCATGAGTCATCAACTATATTCATTGCCATACAGTGAAAATGGATTGATGGAATGTGAGCAAACTTACCCAGGAGCCATCCACCAGATAATTCTCCTGACTGAAACTGACGAAATAAGCCAGAGCTCTGCAATATATAAGCATCATGGGACGACCCTGGATACCCTGCAAGAACACTGAGGAATCGCATAGCTGGACCAAACACTGCTTGTATGTTGTGCGAGTGGCACATCTTGCGGTTCCTGCAACCAAATATAAAATAATTACACAAAGTAAAGGTAACCAACTAAAACAACTCCTACAACAAATTAAGATTCAAGTTCAACAATCCAAATATAATTCACAAAGGACATAAGTCTAAAAAAATATAGCAATTATATGTGTGGATGTGTGGGAAAATAAATGTTTACATGCTAAGGACTAATTAAGGTCAGCATTAAAATGCTTCTATAAGGCATACATGAAATGTATTGATTCAGGTATGCATTGCTATACAATTTATGGCCTCGGCCATGCTGATACATGCAATGCCTTGGTGCTAAAGGTGCGCAGACTCCTCCACATAGCTGCAAAACATGTTCAACAATAGCAATCCGAGCCCTCAAAGGTCCCGTAAGTGGATCGGAAATGAAACGGATTTATAGGGTGGTGACCCGTCAGAAATCGGCCCTCTGATCAGACAGAAACCATCCCAACAACGGAAGTTATCTGAATGAACGAAAAATATCAGATTTTGTGGGGAAAATTATCCGAACTAACGCAAATGATCCGATTTGCTTTTGTTCATCGAAAACGCATATACGTATTTTCCCGAACGTTCGTACGAATGAAAAATGGATGAAAAAAACTAAAAAAATGACAAACACTCACCAAAACTTTCACAGACAGCTACGGAAATCCGGACGAATGTGCCTCTGAATCGAGCTTGTTGCGTATCAAAGATAAAAAGCAGGGAAGGTCCCAGGCGAAGTTATATTCCACCTCACTCTTAGTGGAGATAGTACAACTACAAAAGGAAGGGGTCGGGGGAACCAAGCCTCGATAACCCCAAATAAGGGAGCATAACCATGTAAAACAAAATTATTACTTTATTAAGAGTACTTACAAAACTACATACAGCACAAGAGACATTTAAAAACAAGTGCTACACCTCCAATCTTTTCCAACCTCTAAATAACCCACTACTAGCAAAATTCATATAAAAAAAATCATATAAAAAAATCAAGAAAATTTATATATGGACCCAAATTATGTGGCCTCTATTTTATCATGAACGTCCCATATATTTTGTGGCAGCACAAAAAATAATTTTTTAAGAAAATCCTGCTGCCTCCATCTTTCCCTCCCCACTCCATGGATGCCATGTGCTGCCTAGCCTGATTGTGGTAACTATGTATCTGCGCCCATGCCCTTCGCACTTTATAGTTGGTTTCTGTTACATGGACACATGGGATTAGATACTCACTTTTGTTATTAATATTTGTTTCTTACTTTGTTGTATCAACTGTTGATTGTCAGTCTGGTCAGTTTTTTTGTGCAATTGTATCACTCATAGAAGGTTTTCACAGCTTTATAATAATAATGAAAGTCTTGATAAAGTTGCGTGAAGCGACGAAACATGTTGACATCGGCAGGCGGACCTTTGGCAACACACCTAAAGGAATACACGCAGGCATTCTGACATCTCCCTTCCTCCTTAGCACCGTTTCGGCCGAAGTGCAGCGCAGGATGGGTGATCTTTTAAGGCTGTTAACCACTTGTTTTATTGTGAGTGCATTTTTAATTATAAATAAGCACGTTATTAAAACGGTATTATGCTAGATTTCTTTTATTGATTTTATTACATGCCTCACTCGCAATGGGACAATTTAAAGTCAAGTTCTAAATCTACTTGAGAAGCCAGCTTACAGCTCCTAACTGGAACATAACGATAAAATCAAAAGGATCTCTCATAGAGGCTAATTGTACACCATTCTCTGGTAAGAGTAATTACAGAAGGTGGTGGGCACAAGGAGAAAGTTTTAAACCTATTTTACTTGTACATGGTGAACAGTTTGGAATGAACCCATTGTATAAGCATGTTAAACAGAGCATGCACCTTGGTATAGGAGAACATAATTACCGATTGCTACTGGAGAATAATAGACATTGGCGGACTTATTGTTAAAGCCCAAGTTGCTAACTAATTGAGAAACCATTTTTAAGATCATTCTTGATTTCTAATGCTCTGTGTTTTTATATGTAAGAATGAATTAGTCTTATTTATTTAAATATGATTACACTGTATTGTTGCCTTTTTATTCTGTCGCTGTATATTGTAGGTACATTATATCTTTTTTAGGGTTCTTTAGGGAATCATATATATATTATTTATAAATTTTCTTAAAAAATTATTTTTTGTGCTGCCACAAAATATATGGGACGCTCATGCTAAAATAGAGGCCACATAATTTGGGTCCATATATATATTTTCTTGATTTTTTGATATGATATTGTTGATATGAAATTTGCTAGTAGTGGGTTATTTAGAGGTTGGAAAAGACTGGAGGTGTAGCACTTGTTTTTAAATGTCTCTTGAGCTACATGTAGTTGTGTTTGTAGTTGTGCTCCCTTATTGGGGGTTATCGAGGCTTGGTTCCCTGACCCCTTCCTTTTGAAGCAGTAATAGTAGGCGAGCACACCTGTAAGAGCTTTCCTTTTTGTTTCGTTAGTGGAGAAAGTAAATATAATGCTTTATTCTATCTGCAGAAATGTAAGCAAAAACACACGCTCCGGTCGCGGGGAAACGGAGAAGGCTTCCGCTTTCTTTCACTCTCCCCACGCAGAGATCTCCGCTACCTTTTGAGTGATAAAAGGAGGAATTTATTATAAATATCCACGCATATATGATTGAAGTAGATTTAAGAGGATCTTAACTGGTTTTTTAGACACGCACTATTAAAAAAAAAGCAATCTGGTGCGTCATTTATATATTATTAGTGATCGGTTCACATTGATTGGATTAGAGCACTACAGGTGAATATCATTATTCATTTGCATACCCCGCGGAGTTAAGCCTTATGCCTTTGTCATAGATTCCCTATATTTCTGAAACTGGACTGACACTTGTTCTTTCAACTCCTTGCGTTGGGTTTAATTATCATATTAAAATAATGCATATGTTAAGAAAGGTGTAAGAGTTCACAAAACATTTTTAATAGAAGAGCGCGGTTTGTTATGTGGGTTTTTCCACATTCTATAGCACTGGATGATGTTCATTTTCCGGCTCACGCTGCACGCCCTCACCACCCCTCCGTCGCTCACAATGACGTCAGCTCACTCTGCTGGATATATAGAACCCTGCCACACTCGCAATATTGCTTGCAGAGGATCTGTGTCCTCCTTCCGCTGAAGAACGGGAGGGTATCTATACAAGGGCCCACAAATATCACACACATTTCTCATGAGCGTTATCTATGTTGTGTCACTGCAGCCTCCAGAACTGTTATTTTACATTCGTGTGCTGTGATGCCCTCGGCTCTGCTCTGCTCACAAACCGATCTCTCACCAAACTGGAAATATCATTGAATCATGTATGGGAACCTGGAGTGAGGCGTCTGTGTCTGGGGCTCCAAAATGAAAACTGCACACTGCAGACACTAAGGTGAGAGTTACAGAATGTCTACAATATAAAAAGCTGGGGGTGGCTGATGCTATACAATATGCTCAGCACCATGGATCATATGGGGCTCTAAAAAAGGTTACGAAATGACTACAGTGATCTGAAGTTTATTTTTGTGTCTCTGCAGTCTCAGGATCTGCAATTTAACTCGGCGGAGCTGTGAGTTCCTCCGCTCTGCACTGTGTGCAAACCGATCTCTTACCACACTGGATTTATCAGGGAACAATCTGGAGGACTCTGGAGTGACACGTCTGTGTGAGGGGCTCATAGATCCGCGCTGCCCCCTGCGGGAGCTGAGGTGAGTCATACAAAAGGGTTTAATAACGAATCATTATTATGGCGTCCTCCTGGTGGTGGAGTGTTAGCGAGGGAGCTAGTTTAGTGCTGTGAAAGTTAACAGGGCATGGCGATACATTTCACCTCGTTCTGTGACGTCAACCATTACCAACAGTGCAAGCTTGCTGTTTTTTGGTTTCCAGGCAAGGATTTGATGACTATTCTGGCTGGCCATATAATTTTAGAGATTGCACCCAGCAACAGACCCCAACAGAGTAAAGTCTATCAGCCAGCCAGCCAGCCAGCCAAACACAGGCCACTGGTAAATTAGCCCCCCTCCAAGAGGAGCTGTGATTTCCTCCGCTCTGCACTGTGTGCAAACTGATCTCTTACCACACTGGATTTATCAAGGAACAATCTAGAGGACTCTGGAGTAACGCGTCTGTGTGAGGGGCTCATAGATCCACGGTGCCCCCTGCATTCATTGTTTACATCGGTATATTTAATATGAATCAGGGGATGGAAGGAGGGATATTTCCATTGTCCTTTTTGCAGTGATCTTGAAATGTAGCTTGATTATGTGGAACAGACATGTTCCAGGCGCACAGACAAAATGCAACTAGCATCTTGTAAATGTCATGGTTCTTAACAATTCTTAGTACAGCGGCTGCAGCAATTGGGAAAATCAGAGAGAGCGTTAAAAGATAAGCTGTGTTCCCGTGTGACGAGCTAGACCAGGGGTATTCAACCAATTCTTGTAAAGGTCCATTTAATGGGAGGAGAAGGTCCGGACAGGGGGCTGTCGTGGGGGTGGTAGTTATAAATCAGCACCTTGGGGAAGGGGCTATAGATTCCCCCGGCAAAACTAAAAAAAGGCTGCTTGCCCCCCCCCCCCCCCCCTGAAAATCCTATTGGGTGCTGGCAAAAACAGGAGTTTTTTTGGCCTCACAGAACTAATATTTTGGGCCCTAGTCCACCACTGTTAAAGCAGTGTGCCACGGGCAAGGACACACTGCTTTAACAGGGGTGGGCTAGGGCCCAAAATATTATTAGCAATGAGGACGGATAGATAGGGCTTGGGGGGAGAGAGATGAATTGAAGAGCAGCTGTAAGGAATAGCGATGAATAGAAAGAACAGGAAAGGCAGGGAGGGATGGAGAGAGAGCTGGGAGGAGGGATGGATAGGCAGAGCTGGGAGAAGGGATGGATGGGCAGAGCTGGGAGAAGGGATGGATGGGCAGAGCTGGGAGAAGGGATGAATGGGCAGAACTAGAAGGATAGGAATGAATGGGCAGAGCTTAGGGGGGGGCAAGATAGATGACCAGGGCTGGAAGAAAGAGTAATGGATTGGCAAAGTTGGGAGGACGGGGATAGTTAGATGGGGCAGAGCTGAGGGGACAGGGATTGGATGGGCAAAGCTGGGAGGAGAGGGATGGGGCAGTGGTCAGGGAGACAGGGATGGATCTGGAAAAGCTGAGAGGACAGGGATGGATGGGGCGAAGAGACAGAGAAACAGTTTGTGTGCACCTTTCAAAGCCACATCACTTCGTATTGAAATGTTAGGTGCGAGGGAGCCATGACACTGGCAGGGAGACTAAGCACTACAAGGGGGCAGCACTGAGCACAGCAACATAGAAGCAACTGAGTGCAGGGCTGTCAGGGCAGGGGTCCGGAAATCTGGTGCCGAGGTCCACATTCGGATCCCCGGTCCGCCAGTTGAGTATCGCTGAGCTAGAGCGATGAGCACATTGCAAAACTAACGTAAGAGTTGTGTGATGCAAAGAAGAAAGTGGTGAAAACTATGTCTCCTGCCACCACCTTTATTTGAACGTTTTCTGCAATCTGGAAACTGGAGAAGTAAATATGAAAGAGTCCAAGGTTAAGGTGATACCATTTATTGGCTAACTCAATAAGATTGAAAATTTTCAAGCTGCTTCTTCAGGCATAATCTGCCATAATCATGTCTGAAGAAGAAAGCTTGTATACTCTTTCTGGGTAATTAGAACCTTTACTTTCAGTTCAAGCGCAGAAAGCTGTAGCATGTTAAGCTGGCATTTTCAATCCTATTGAGTTATCCAATAAATGGTATTACCTTAACCTTGGATTTCCTGCTCACATCAATGACCGACACGGTACAACAACTTACTGATGCATGTGAAAGCGTCTTTAACCCAAATTTAAAGAGAAAACCAAACCTTCAGAAGGAAGTTGGGTGTGCAGGAAAAAGAGAGTATCAGAGACAAAATGAATTTGAAGTGTTTCAATGGAAAATGTCTGACCTGGAAAATAAGTTATTGAAGCAACAAACGAGTTTGCAAAAGACCCTGTTAAACCGGACCAACACTCGTTTCTACTTTAACGGGTGTTGGTCCCGCTATTTGGTGATCGCAAGAAGCTCGGGGGGGGGGAGAATTGAGAACGCTGGAGCCCCCCTCGCAGCTAATCGCACAGAAAGCTCGTAATTCTCACATTCATTACAGGCCAATCGCGGGACTCCATTCTCACCACTGGCTCGTAATGAATGTGAGTATTACAAGCTTTCTGTGCGATTAGCTGCGAGGGCGGCTCCAGCATTCTGGATGCCCCTCTGAGCTTCTTGTGATCACCAAACAGCGGGACCAACACCCGTTAAAATAAAAACGGGTGTTGGTCCGGTTTAAGCATTGAGTGCGAGATGTGTACAGTGAAAAACGCAAGTCAAACTCTGCAAACCGATTTGTCTGAGGGTAATGCATACTTGAGAGTTGCAATGCAATGTATAACTTAAACAAAGGAGGCGCTAAAGAGACAGCTGGATGTCTATGTAGCAGAGAATAAGGTTGCAAGGAGCAGCAAAATGTGTCTCTAGGGTCAAAGTAACATGCTACAGAAATTGATTACAGATCTAAAAGTAGAAAAGCTTTCTGAGGGTGAACCAAAAGTAAAGGCTCTAATTATCCAGAAAGAGGAGCTACTGTACAGTGCGAAGTATGTAAAAAAGAAAATAAATGGCAACATGCGTGTAAGGGGGCTAAACACCTGAGATCAGAAAATAAAACAACTGAATGGCACTGTCACGTACCTTGGTGTGGATCAGGCGGAGGTAGACATAGGCCTCGATTCAATAAAGGTAGAAAAAAATTCTCGTGATAGTAAAAAATTCAATTCATGAGAAAAAAGCCTGAGAATGTAACTGTTACTGAATCACTAAAAAAAAGACAATGAAAGTCACTGTTACTGAATCACCAGATAAAAAAACAATGACAAAGTTAATGGCAGCTTTTACTACAGCGTAGAAAGAGGTAAACAGTTCTCTACTTTTCTTAGGAGTAAAAAAGTGCCATTGACTTTCATTGTTTTCTTATCTGGTGATTCAGTAACAGTGACATTCTCAGGTTTTTTTTCTCATGAATTGAATCTTTTACTACCATGAGAATTTTTTTCTACCTTTATTGAATCGAGACCATAGACTACTTACAGGGGAAACTCAGCAGAAGGGAAGGCCATAGTATCAAATATTGATTGAGTTGTAGAGTCTGGTGAGCTGAACAGGAATTCAGGATCTGAAAAACGAGGAGTTAATGCTGGCTGAGCTGGGCGGAGGCCAGCAGGGAGTGTCTGCAAGAGTGCTACACCACAAGCCAGGTTTGGAGTGGGTGGAGTCTACCGATAAGTCTTCAGTACAGACTGGGCTGCAGGCAGGTCGGAGTCCCACAACCATTTCCAGCAAGTAGTGAGCCAAGCGTCTGGTAGAGAGTGAGTGTGGGGAGGAAGCTCTCTAGCGAGTCTGTTAGTCTTATCCATTTTTTAAAATTTTTATAGCCTTAGGTTTAGCCTCTCATTTTACACTGCTTACAGCTGTTTCCTATGTGTCTTAGTCATGTGACCAATGACATCACACACATCACAATCTCTGTTCCCGTGTTGCCGCCAGGTTGTATAATTGTGGCATAACAGCATCATGTCTGAAAGATCTCCGCTCAGTTATCACCACAAACACCTCTCTGACCTACCTGCACACATCACTGGATATGGATAAAAAGAAGATACCGGAAGAGGCGGTGAGGGGCCAATGTGAGGAGCTCCGGCGTCTGGGCTGCACTGTGGAGGAGAGGTAAGATCTGCCCTCTTTGGGGTAACACAGTGTCATGGGTAAAGGAGGAGGGGCAGCCACTTGGACCAATTTATAACCTGGGCGGTCCGTGTGAGCAGGACATTTGAAAAGCACAAATCTTAAAGAGGCCAAAGCACTTACCTCTGTTAGCCAGCAACCAATCTGTCCGGGTTGGCACCAATCTTTAGAGGCGACAGAGCTTAGGGAGCCATATATTGGGATGGGTTAATAATACCTTGGGACTATAACAAACAAGATCAGTCATTCTGAAAAGCACTGCCAGATCCCTGCTGAGAGCCCTATTGTGTTACATTATTAAGGCCAAATAGCATTTCATTTATCTTAAAGCATTTGACAAATACCTGGCACGGGCACGCGCCCTGCTAGAGGGACAGCGGGGATGCGGGCACTGCTCACACATGCACCATTGGACTGGGAATGAAAGTTGAGTCTATGGGCAACCTGGGGGATTTCACGCGATTTTGGATGCCCTGATGGCAGGGAATCAATCGGCTTGGGAATCTTATAGATTCCTTGGCCGATCTCCGTGGGTTTTGGTCCACTTTAACTAGATTTTAGAACGAGATCATAGGTTAGTAGTGTGCTGCGGCTCCTTTAAGAGTTGTGTAAAGGTAAAGTGCACTGGGATGACAAGGAAGCGCATACATTGGACAAGGCCCAGCAAAGACAGTTTATGTATCGCTTTAAAAAGCATATACACAGATTTCTATAGCGTAAAGAGCAACTGCGTCAATATTACAGCACAGGGGGTGCACATACCATAGAGGCAGTGCAGGCACCTGCCTCCGGGACCCCCTTGTTCCACGGGCCCGGAGGCAAGCTACCTCTACCTCCTCTGTAGTACGTACTCTCTCTCCCTGTGCATACTTACCCAGCCGTGCCACCACCTTACTCCATGCTGACTTCACCGGAACAGCCTTCCTCCGAGCTGTGCTCACTGCTCATCTCGGTCATAGCGATGCGTTCGCCATGGGTCTCCATCGTGGCACACGTTTCCCTCACTGCCTCTATCAGATGGGGACCTAGCCAGTGAATGTCCACCCTGGGGAGGGGGGAGATAGCTGGGTGGTGATGGGGGCCTGTGTTGGCTATGGAGCCCCATCAGGGCTATGCACACCCCTGCTGGCCATGTAGTGCATATACAGATAACAAGGCTGGGTGTCATACTATGGAGAGCCGTCATGTGACAGTAAATTACAGAAGGCAATTAGCAGGAATACAGTAGCATGTGGGGATAATGTCAGGAAACTATCCGGCCCTGGAGCTTTGCATCTGGTGTGATCCCTCCTCAAGGGTTTAGCCAGTAGCCAGCTCTGCATTCCACGAATTCTAACAGGGGATAATGAGGGCGATTCAGAGCCAGGTGAGAATTCTCACTTCTTTTTTAGGATAGAAAACTGCAAATTGACTTTCATTGTCTATCTTGGGGCTGATTCAGAGCCAGGTGAGAATTTACACCCAACAGACAATTAAAATGAATGGCAGATTTCTCTCCTAAAAAAAAAAAAGAAGTGAGATTTCTCACCTGGCTCTAAATTGACCCCAAAAGAACTCTCACCAGGAAGTTGGTAGGCTTTTTTGAATGATTCATCTTGTTTGTTAAAGGGGGTCGATTCAGAGCCAGGTGAGAATTCTCACTCCTTTTTTTAGGAAAGAAAACTGACAATGACTTTCATTGTCTACCGAGTATAAATTGTCACCTGTCACCTGCTCCCCAGGCGCTGTAATTAGAGCATCCCACTGCTCCAGGCATGTGTGTGCACATACTACATGTTTGTCTCGCTGCACGGATAGGAGAAAAAATTCCTATGTGCACAAGCATACAATGCCCATATACGGTATATCATAAGAGCGTAGTAACCCTCCATGTTGCTGAATAGACCCCCGTGTACAGTATACAGAGTGTATCGGTTATATTGCACCTCTTCTGCCCATCGCAATGATTTACTAACTGATCACGTTTCTTTTTCTTTGTAAACAGTAAAATGGGAATGTGCATTGTGACGTACGTCAGAGGAAGCTGTGGGCAGTGACAGCGTGACCATGTCTGCAGCAGTTACCGGGACTATTCTCCCTACTCCTGACCCGAATGTCATCTCCAGACCTCACTGAAGCCCTATCAATGACGGCGATTATTCACTCACGAAATTTTGTATGATGTCCTCACCTGCCGGCAAAGATTTTTATGCGCCCCCTAAATCTCCTTTTTGTATTTTATTGAATTGAGGGGTCACCTGTAATTTTCTGACTAATAAATATCTGCTGCTTTTCTACCCATGTGTCAGAGACCGGAGTCCTGTGCCTGTGGGTGTGACTACCACCCAGATGTATCTTATTGGTTGGCTCTATAGGACCTCAAGACTGAATAGTGTAGATGGTGGTGGCAATGGCAGTGATGGGATAACGATGGTGGTGATGGGATAACAATGGTGGTTATGGGATAACGATGGCGGTGATGGGATAACAATGGTCGTAATGGGATAACGATGGCGGTGCTGGGATAACGATGGTGGTGCCGGGATAATAATGATGCTGCTGGGATAACAATGGTGGTGTCGGGGTAACTATGGTGGTGCTGGGATAATGATGGTGGTGCTGGAATAACGATGGTGGTGCTGGGGTGACTATGGTGGTGCTGGGATAATGATGGTGGTGGCGGGATAACAATGATGCTGCTGGGATAACGATGGTGGTGCTGGGGTAACGATGGTGGTGCTGGAATAACGATGGTGGTGCTGGAGTGACTATGGTGGTGCTGGGATAATGATAGTGGTGCTGGGATAACAATGATACTGCTGGGATAATGATGGTGGTGCTGGGATAATGATGGTGGTGCTGGGATAACAATGATACTGCTGGGATAATGATGGTGGTGCTGGGGTAACGATGGTGGTGCTGGAATAACGATGGTGGTGCTGGGGTGACTATGGTGGTGCTGGGATAACAATGATGCTGCTGGGGTAACGATGGTGGTGCTGGGGTAACAATGGTGGTGCTGGGATAACGATGGTGGTGCTGGGGTAACAATGGCGGTGCTAGGGTAACGATGGTGGTGCTGGAATAACGATGGTGGTGCTGGGATAACGATGGTGGTGCTGGAATAACGATGGTGGTGCTGGAATAACGATGGTGGTGCTGGAATAACAATGGTGGTGCTGGAATATCGATAGTGGTACTAGGATAACAATGGTGGTGTTGGGATAACGATGGTGGTGCTGGGGTAACGATGGTGGTGCTGGAATAACGATGGTGGTGCTGGAATAACGATGGTGGTGCTGGAATAACGATGGTAGTGCTGGAATAACGATGGTGGTGCTGGAACAACGATGGTGGTGCTGGAATAACGATGGTGGTGCTGGAATAACGATGGTGGTGCTGGAATAACGATGGTGGTGCTGGAATAACGATGGTGGTACTAGGATAACAATGGTGGTATTGGGATAACGATGGTAGTGCTGGGGTAACGATAGTGGTGCTGGGATAATGATGGTGGTGCTGAGATAAAGATGGTGGTGCTAGGATAATGATGGTGGTGCTGGGGTAACGATGGTGGTGCTGGGATAACGATGGTGGTGGTGGGATAACGATGTTGGTGGTGGGATAACCATGTTGGTGCTGGGATAACGATGGTGGTGGTGGGATAACGATGGTGGTGGTGGGATAACGATGGTGGTGGTGGGATAACGATGGTGGTGCTGGGATAACGATGGTAGTGCTGGGGTAACGATGGTGGTGGTGGGATAACGATGGTGGTGGTGGGATAACGATGGTGGTGGTGGGATAACGATGTTGATGGTGGGATGACGATTTTGGTGGTGGAATAACGATGTTGGTGGTGGGATAACGATGGTGGTGGTGGGATAACAATGTTGGTTCCGGGATAACTATGGTGGGGGCGTGGTAACGATGGTGGTGGCAGGATAACGATGGTGGTGGCGGGATAACGATGGTGGAGGTGGGATAACTATGGTGGTGGCGGGATAACGATGGTGGTGCTGAGGAAACATTTTGGTGCCGGGATAACGATGGTGGTGCCGGGATAACGATGGTGGTGCCGAGATAGTGATGTTGGCTACGAGATAGCGATGGGGCCCCCGGGATAACGATGGTGGTGCTGGGGTAAAAGCAGCTGCTGAATCGCTTCTTTAAAACTAGATGGTGGTGGCGATGGTGGTGATGGGATAATGATGGTGTTGATGGGATAACAATGGTGTTGATGGGATAACGATGGTGGTGCCGGGATAACGATGTTGGTGCCGGGATAACGATGGTGGTGCCGGGATAACGATGGTGGTGCCGGGGTGACAATGGTAGTGCCGAGATAGTGATGTTGGCGCCGGGATAGCGATGGGGGCCCCGGGATAACGATGGTGGTGCTGGGGTAAAAGCAGCTGCTGTCCAACATTGTGGGCAGAGGCAGATGTACTTACCTAGTGATAGAGCAATGTAATTTGACACGTCAGTGAAGTTCCACCACCTAAGTCCATCCTGACATTTTGGTTCAAGGGAAGACAAAACAAAAGACCTTCAAACATTAGCCGCTAGAGATGAGCGAATTGAATCTAATGAATCTGAATTTGTTCCGAATTTCAGGAAAAATTTGATTCTAAACTAATCCGAATATCACCGCGATTCGATCGCTTGAATCGCTTCTTTAAAACTCCATTTACTGCGGTCCAGGCCATCTAATATGGTGGATCCACATGTCAGGACATGTCCCATGGGGCAAAGGATCCTGGGTTATCACATGCTGCCTATCAGCAGCCAGGCTTCCTGATGATGTCACAGTCAGGAGGCTGGAGTATGGAGCAGTTAGTTATTAGGAGGCCGGAGTATGGAGCGGCTAATAATTAGGAGGCTGGAATATGGAGTGGCTAATTTTTAGGAGGCCGGAGTATGGAGCGGCTAATTATTAGGAGGCCGGAGTATGGAGTGGCTAATTATTAGGAGGCTGGAGTATGGAGCATCTAAATATTAGGAGGCTGAAGTATGGAGCAGTTAATTATTAGGAGGCAGGGTATGGAGCGGCTAATTATTAGGCGGCTGGAGTATGGAGCATCTAAATATTAGGAGGCTGGAGTATGGAGCAGTTAGTTATTAGGAGGCCGGAGTATGGAGCGTCTAAATATTAGGAGGCTGGGGTATGGAGCAGTTAATTATTAGGAGGAAGAGTATGGAGCGGCTAATTATTAGGAGGCCGGAGTATGGAGTGGCAAATTATTGGGAGGCCAGAGTATGGAGTGGCTAATTATTAGGAGGCTGGAGGATGGAGTGGCTAATTATTAGGAGGCCGGAGTATGGAGCGGCTAATTATTAGGAGGCTGGAGTATGGAGCGGCTAATTATTAGAAGTCCGGAGTATGGAGCGGCTAATTATTAGGAGGTTGGAGTATAGAGCGGCTAATTATTAGGAGGTTGGAGTATGGAGCGACTAATTATTAGGAGGCTGGAGTATGGAGCCGCTAATTATTAGGAGGCTGGAGTATGGAGCGGCTAATTATTAGAAGTCCAAAGTATGGAGCATCTAAATATTAGGAGGCTGGAGTATGGAGCGGCTAATTATTAGGAGGTTGGAGTATGGAGCGGCTAATTATTAGGAGGTTGGAGTATGGAGCGACTAATTATTAGGAGGCTAGAGTATGGAGCAGCTAATTATTAGGAGGCTGGAGTACGGAGCGGCTAAATATTAGAAGGCTGAAGTATGGAGCGGCTAATTATTAGGAGGCTGAAGTATGGAGCAGTTAATTATTAGGAGGCTGGAGTATGGAGCGGCTAATTATTAGGAAGCTGGAGTATAGAGCAGTTAATTATTAGGAGGCAGAATATGGAGCGGCAAATTATTAAGAGGCTGGAGTATGGAGCAGTTAATTATTAGGAGGCCGGAGTATGGAGCGTCTAAATATTAGGAGGCCGGAGTATGGAGTGGCAAATTATTAGGAGGTCGGAGTATGGAGCTGCTAATTATTAGGAGGCCGGAGTATGGTGCGGTTAATTATTAGGAGGCAGGAGTATGGAGCGGCTAATTATTAGAAGTCCGGAGTATGGAGCAGTTAATTATTAGGAGGCCGGAGTATAGAGTGGCTAGTTATAAGGAGGCTGGAGTATGAAGCGGCTAAATATTAGGAGGCCGGAGTATGGAGCGGTTAATTATTAGGAGGCCGGAGTATGGAGCGGCTAATTATTAGAAGTCCGGAGTATGGAGCAGTTAATTATTAGGAGGCTGGAGTATGGAGCAGCTAATTATTTGGAGGCTGGAGTATGGAGCAGCTAATTATTAGGAGGCCGGAGTATGGAGCGGCTAATTATTAGGAGGCCGGAGTATGGAGTGGCTAATTATTAGGAGGCTGGAGTACGGAGCGGCTAATTATTCGGAGGCTGGAGTATGGAGCGGCTAATTATTTGGAGGCTGGAGTATGGAGCGGCTAATTATTAGGAGGCTGGAGTATGGAGTGGCTAATTATTAGGAGGCTGGAGTATGGAGCGGCTAATTATTAGGAGGCTGGAGTATGGAGCGGCTAATTATTAGGAGGCTGGAGTATGGAGTGGCTAATTATTAGGAGGCTGGAGTATGGAGCGGCTAATTATTAGGAGGCTGGAGTATGGAGTGGCTAATTATTAGGAGGCCGGAGTATGGAGCATCTAAATATTAGGAGGCTGAAGTATGGAGCAGTTAATTATTAGGAGGCTGGAGTATGGAGCAGCTAATTATTCGGAGGCTGGAGTATGGAGCAGCTAATTATTCGGAGGCTGGAGTATGGAACGGCTAATTATTAGGAGGCTGGAGTATGGAGTGGCTAATTATTAGGAGGCTGGAGTATGGAGCAGTTAATTATTAGGAGGCTGGAGTATGGAGCGGCTAATTATTAGGAGGCTGGAGTATGGAGCGGCTAATTATTAGGAGGCTGGAGTATAGAGCGGCTAATTATTAGGAGGCCGGAGTATGGAGCGGCTAATTATTAGGAGACTGGAGTATAGAGCGGCTAATTATTAGGAGGCCGGAGTATGGAGCGGCTAATTATTTGGAGGCTGGAGTATGAAGCGGCTAATTATTAGGAGGCCGGAGTATGGAGCGGCTAATTATTAGGAGGCCGGAGTATAGAGCGGCTAATTATTAGGAGGCCGGAGTATGGAGTGGCTAATTATTAGGAGGCTGGAGTATGGAGCGGCTAATTATTAGGAGGCCGGAGTATGGAGCGGTTAATTATTAGGAGGCCGGAGTATGGAGCGGCTAATTATTTGGAGGCTGGAGTATGGAGCAGCTAATTATTAGGAGGCCGGAGTATGGAGCGGCTAATTATTAGGAGGCCGGAGTATGGAGTGGCTAATTATTAGGAGGCTGGAGTACGGAGCGGCTAATTATTCGGAGGCTGGAGTATGGAGCGGCTAATTATTTGGAGGCTGGAGTATGGAGCGGCTAATTATTAGGAGGCTGGAATATGGAGCGGCTAATTATTAGGAGGCTGGAGTATGGAGTGGCTAATTATTAGGAGGCTGGAGTATGGAGCGGCTAATTATTAGGAGGCTGGAGTATGGAGTGGCTAATTATTAGGAGGCCGGAGTAAGGAGCATCTAAATATTAGGAGGCTGAAGTATGGAGCAGTTAATTATTAGGAGGCTGGAGTATGGAGCAGCTAATTATTCGGAGGCTGGAGTATGGAGCAGCTAATTATTCGGAGGCTGGAGTATGGAACGGCTAATTATTAGGAGGCTGGAGTATGGAGTGGCTAATTATTAGGAGGCTGGAGTATGGAGCAGTTAATTATTAGGAGGCTGGAGTATGGAGTGGCTAATTATTAGGAGGCTGGAGTATGGAGCGGCTAATTATTAGGAGGCTGGAGTATGGAGCAGTTAATTATTAGGAGGCTGGAGTATGGAGCAGTTAATTATTAGGAGGCTGGAGTATAGAGCGGCTAATTATTTGGAGGCTGGAGTATGGAGCGGCTAATTATTAGGAGGCTGGAGTATGGAGCGGCTAATTATTAGGAGGCTGGAGTATAGAGCGGCTAATTATTAGGAGGCCGGGGTATGGAGCGGCTAATTATTAGGAGGCTGGAGTATAGAGCGGCTAATTATTAGGAGGCCGGAGTATGGAGCGGCTAATTATTTGGAGGCCGGAGTATGGAGCGGCTAATTATTTGGAGGCTGGAGTATGAAGCGGCTAATTATTAGGAGGCCGGAGTATGGAGCGCCTAATTATTAGGAGGCCGGAGTATAGAGCGGCTAATTATTAGGAGGCCGGAGTATGGAGTGGCTAATTATTAGGAGGCTGGAGTATGGAGCGGCTAATTATTAGGAGGCCGGAGTATAGAGCGGCTAATTATTTGGAGGCTGGAGTATGAAGCGGCTAATTATTAGGAGGCCGGAGTATGGAGCGGCTAATTATTAGGAGGCCGGAGTATGGAGCGGTTAATTATTTGGAGGCTGGAGTATGAAGCGGCTAATTATTAGGAGGCGGAGTATAGAGCGGCTAATTATTAGGAGGCTGGAGTATAGAGTGGCTAATTATTAGGAGGCCGGAGTATGGAGCGGCTAATTATTAGGAGGCCGGAGTATGGAGCGGCTAATTATTAGGAGGCTGGAGTATGAAGCGGCTAATTATTAGGAGGCCGGAGTATGGAGCGGCTAATTATTAGGAGGCGGAGTTTGGAGTGGCTAATTATTAGGAGGCTGGAGTATGAAGCGGCTAATTATTAGGAGGCCGGAGTATGGAGCGGCTAATTATTAGGAGGCCGGAGTATAGAGCGGCTAATTATTAGGAGGCCGGAGTATGGAGAGGCTAATTATTAGGAGGCTGGAGTATGGAGCGGCTAATTATTAGGAGGCCGGAGTATGGAGCGGCTAATTATTAGGAGGCCGGAGTATGGAGCGGCTAATTATTAGGAGGCTGGAGTATGGAGTGGCTAATTATTAGGAGGCTGGAGTATGGAGCTGTTAATTATTAGGAGGCTGGAGTATGGAGTGGCTAATTATTAGGAGGCTGGAGTATGGAGCAGTTAATTATTAGGAGGCTGGAGTATGGAGCAGTTAATTATTAGGAGGCTGGAGTATAGAGCGGCTAATTATTTGGAGGCTGGAGTATGGAGCAGCTAATTATTAGGAGGCTGGAGTATGGAGCGGCTAATTATTAGGAGGCTGGAGTATAGAGCGGCTAATTATTAGGAGGCCGGAGTATGGAGCGGCTAATTATTAGGAGGCTGGAGTATAGAGCGGCTAATTATTAGGAGGCCGGAGTATGGAGCGGCTAATTATTTGGAGGCTGGAGTATGAAGCGGCTAATTATTAGGAGGCCGGAGTATGGAGCGGCTAATTATTAGGAGGCCGGAGTATAGAGCGGCTAATTATTAGGAGGCCAGAGTATGGAGTGGCTAATTATTAGGAGGCTGGAGTATGGAGCGGCTAATTATTAGGAGGCCGGAGTATAGAGCGGTTAATTATTTGGAGGCTGGAGTATGAAGCGGCTAATTATTAGGAGGCCGGAGTATGGAGCGGCTAATTATTAGGAGGCCGGAGTATGGAGCGGCTAATTATTTGGAGGCTGGAGTATGAAGTGGCTAATTATTAGGAGGCCGGAGTATGGAGCGGCTAATTATTAGGAGGCCGGAGTATAGAGTGGCTAATTATTAGGAGGCCGGAGTATGGAGCGGCTAATTATTAGGAGGCCGGAGTATGGAGCGGCTAATTATTAGGAGGCCGGAGTATAGAGTGGCTAATTATTAGGAGGCCGGAGTATGGAGCGGCTAATTATTAGGAGGCTGGAGTATGAAGCGGCTAATTATTAGGAGGCCGGAGTATGGTGCGGCCAATTATTAGGAGGCCGGAGTATAGAGCGGCTAATTATTAGGAGGCCGGAGTATGGAGTGGCTAATTATTAGAAGGCTGGAGTATGGAGCGGCTAATTATTAGGAGGCCGGAGTATAGAGCGGCTAATTATTTGGAGGCTGGAGTATGAAGCGGCTAATTATTAGGAGGCCGGAGTATGGAGCGGCTAATTATTAGGAGGCCGGAGTATGGAGCGGCTAATTATTTGGAGGCTGGAGTATGAAGCGGCTAATTATTAGGAGGCCGGAGTATGGAGCGGCTAATTATTAGGAGGCCGGAGTATAGAGTGGCTAATTATTAGGAGGCCGGAGTATGGAGCGGCTAATTATTAGGAGGCCGGAGTATGGAGCGGCTAATTATTAGGAGGCCGGAGTATAGAGTGGCTAATTATTAGGAGGCCGGAGTATGGAGCGGCTAATTATTAGGAGGCCGGAGTATGGAGCGGCTAATTATTAGGAGGCCGGAGTATAGAGCGGCTAATTATTAGGAGGCTGGAGTATGGAGTGGCTAATTATTAGGAGGCTGGAGTATGGAGCGGCTAATTATTAGGAGGCCGGAGTATAGAGCGGCTAATTATTAGGAGGCTGGAGTATGGAGCGGCTAATTATTAGGAGGCTGGAGTATGGAGCGGCTAATTATTAGGAGGCTGGAGTATGGAGCGGCTAATTATTAGGAGGCTGGAGTATGGAGCGGCTAATTATTAGGAGGCTGGAGTATGGAGCGGCTAATTATTAGGAGGCCGGAGTATGGAGCGGCTAATTATTAGGAGGCTGGAGTATGGAGCGGCTAATTATTAGGAGGCTGGAGTATGGAGCGGCTAATTATTAGGAGGCTGGAGTATGGAGCGGCTAATTATTAGGAGGCCGGAGTATGGAGCGGCTAATTATTAGGAGGCTGGAGTATGGAGCGGCTAATTATTAGGAGGCCGGAGTATAGAGCGGCTAATTATTTGGAGGCTGGAGTATGAAGCGGCTAATTATTAGGAGGCCGGAGTATGGAGCAGCTAATTATTAGGAGGCCGGAGTATGGAGCGGCTAATTATTTGGAGGCTGGAGTATGAAGCGGCTAATTATTAGGAGGCCGGAGTATGGAGCGGCTAATTATTAGGAGGCCGGAGTATAGAGTGTCTAATTATTAGGAGGCCGGAGTATGGAGCGGCTAATTATTAGGAGGCCGGAGTATGGAGCGGCTAATTATTAGGAGGCCGGAGTATAGAGTGGCTAATTATTAGGAGGCCGGAGTATGGAGCGGCTAATTATTAGGAGGCCGGAGTATGGAGCGGCTAATTATTAGGAGGCCGGAGTATAGAGCGGCTAATTATTAGGAGGCTGGAGTATGGAGTGGCTAATTATTAGGAGGCTGTAGTATGGAGCGGCTAATTATTAGGAGGCCGGAGTATAGAGCGGCTAATTATTAGGAGGCTGGAGTATGGAGCGGCTAATTATTAGGAGGCCGGAGTATGGAGCGGCTAATTATTAGGAGGTGGAGTTTGGAGCGGCTAATTATTAGGAGGCTGGAGTATGAAGCGACTATTTATTAGGAGGCCGGAGTATGGAGCGGCTAATTATTAGGAGGCCGGAGTATAGAGCGGCTAATTATTAGGAGGCCGGAGTATGGAGCGGCTAATTATTAGGAGGCCGGAGTATGGAGCGGCTAATTATTAGGAGGCTGGAGTATAGAGCGGCTAATTATTAGGAGGCTGGAGTATGGAGCGGCTAATTATTAGGAGGCTGGAGTATAGAGTGGCTAATTATTAGGAGGCTGGAGTATGGAGTGGCTAATTATTAGGGGGCTGGAGTATGGAGCGGCTAATTATTAGGAGGCTGGAGTATGGAGCGGCTAATTATTAGGAGGCCGGAGTATGGAGCGGCTAATTATTAGGAGGCTGGAGTATGGAGCGGCTAATTATTAGGAGGCTGGAGTATGGAGCAGCTAATTATTAGGAGGCTGGAGTATGGAGCGGCTAATTATTAGGAGGCTGGAGTATGGAGCGGCTAATTATTAGGAGGCTGGAGTATGGAGCGGCTAATTATTAGGAGGCCGGAGTATGGAGCGGCTAATTATTAGGAGGCTGGAGTATGGAGCGGCTAATTATTAGGAGGCTGGAGTATGGAGCGGCTAATTATTAGGAGGCTGGAGTATGGAGCGGCTAATTATTAGGAGGCCGGAGTATGGAGCGGCTAATTATTAGGAGGCTGGAGTATGGAGCGGCTAATTATTAGGAGGCCGGAGTATGGAACGGCTAATTATTAGGAGGCTGGAGTATGGAGCGGCTAATTATTAGGAGGCTGGAGTATGGAGCGGCTAATTATTAGGAGGCCGGAGTATGGAGCGGCTAATTATTAGGAGGCTGGAGTATGAAGCGGCAAATTATTAGGAGGCTGGAGTATGGAGCGGCTAATTATTAGGAGGCTGGAGTATGGAGCGGCAAATTATTAGGAGGCTGGAGTATGGAGCAGCTAATTATTAGGAAGCCGGAGTATGGAGCGGCTAATTATTAGGAGGCTGGAGTACGGAGCGGCTAATTATTAGGAGGCTGGAGTATGGAGCGGCTAATTATTAGGAGGCCGGAGTATGGAGCGGCTAATTATTAGGAGGCTGGAGTATAGAGCGGCTAATTATTAGGAGGCGGAGTATAGAGCGGCTAATTATTAGGAGGCTGAAGTATGGAGCGGCTAATTATTAGGAGGCTGGAGTATGGAGCGGCTAATTATTAGGAGGCTGGAATATGGAGCGGCTAATTATTAGGAGGCTGGAGTATAGAGCGGCTAATTATTAGGAGGCCGGAGTATGGAGCGGCTAATTATTAGGAGGCTGGAGTACGGAGCGGCTAATTATTAGGAGGCTGGAGTATGGAGCGGCTAATTATTAGGAGGCCGGAGTATGGAGCGGCTAATTATTAGGAGGCTGGAGTATAGAGCGGCTAATTATTAGGAGGCTGGAGTATGGAGCGGCTAATTATTAGGAGGCTGGAGTATGGAGCGGCTAATTATTAGGAGGCTGGAATATGGAGCGGCTAATTATTAGGAGGCTGGAGTATGGAGTGGCTAATTATTAGGAGGCTGGAATATAGAGCGGCTAATTATTAGGAGGCTGGAGTACGGAGCTGCTCTCACCTGCCCTCTGCCACGTTTGTAGCACTAAGCCCCGCCCCCTGCCTGATAGACAGCTCTTGCTCCGCCCCCTTTGATAGGTAAGCTTCACCTCTTGCAGCTTAGGCGCCGCCCACATAGACACCCGGGGCCCCTGCACCTGGGGGGGACCCCACCTCATTCCCTCCGCCTTTCATTCTTTTCTCATTCTTTCCTTCTGTTCTTTCTTCTGTTCATTCTGTCATTCCTCTTCTTTTCTTTGCTTGTTTCTCATTCCTTCTTTCTGTCATTCATTCCATTCTCTCTTTTTTTGTCAGTTCTATTCTTTCATTTATTCTGCCATTCCTTTCTTCTTTCCTTCTATTCTTTCTTTCATTTTTTCTGTCATTTCTTATATTCTCTCATTCTTTTTGTCATTCATTCTATTCTCTCTTTCTTTGTCAGTTCTTTTCTTTCTTTCCCGTATTATCATTTCTTTTTATCATTCATTCCACCGTTCCTTTCTTCTTTCCTTCTATACTTTTCTTTTCTTCTAGTCTCTTTTTCTCTCTTTGTTTCTTTGTTTCTTTTTTTCTTTGCTTCTATACTTTTCTTTTCTTTCTATCTTTCTTTCGTCTGTTTATTCTGCCATTCCTTTCTTTTTTCCTTCTATACTTTTCTTTTCTTTTAGTCTTTTTTTTCATTTTTTCTTTCTCCTCTCCTTTTTTCTTTCTTTATTTCTCTCTCTCTATTTCATTCTTTCTTTCATCAGTTCATTCCTTTCTTCTTTCTTTCTATACTGTTCTTTTCTTCTAGTTTCTTTCTTTCTTTCTTTTTGCTGTTCATTCCGACATTCTTTTCTTCTTTCATTTTATACTTTTCTTTTCCTTCAATGTCTTCTTTTTTTCTCCTATTCCTTCTCTCTCTTTCCTGATTTTTTTCTTTCATCCATTCTGTGCTGTTGTGCATTCTTTGTTTCTTTGCTGCTATACTTTTCTTTTAGTCTCTCTCTTTTTTTCTTTCTTTTATTCTACCACTCCTTTTTACTTACCTTCTTTTCTTCCTTTCTGTCATTTCCTATATTCTCTCTTTCTTATTGTCATTTATTCCATTCTCTCTTTCTTTGTCAGTTCTTTTCTTTCTTTCTTTCTTTCTCATTTTATCATTTCTTTCTTTCATTCATTCCTCCATTAATTTCTTCTTTCCTTCTATACTTTTCTTTTAGTCTCTTTCTCTCATTTATTCAACTACTGCGTTATGCTTTTCTCTTTCTTTCTTTCTTTCTTTCTTTCTTTCTTTCTTTCTTTCTTTCTTTCTTTCTTTCTTTTTCTTTCTTTCTTTCTTATATTCTCTCTTTCTTTGTCAGTTCATTCTTTCTTTCCTATTTTATCATTTCTTTCTTTCTTTCCTTCTATAATTTTCTTTTCTCTTTCTTTCTTTCTTTCTTTCTTTCTTTCTCTCTCTCTCTTTCGAGTTCATTCAATCAGTTCATTCCTTTTTACTTTCCTTCTATACTGTTCTTTTCTTCTAGTTCCTTTCTTTCTTTGTTTTTTCTTTCTTTCCTTCCATCTCTTTTTTTTTCTGCCATTCCTTCTTTCTCTTTCCTGCTTTTCTGTCCTTCCTTCCTTCCTTTCTTTCTGTCATTCATTCTGTGCTTTAGCTCATTCTTTGAGGCCGATTCATTAATAGCGGCAGGTAGCGACAGTTGAGCGACTGTAGCGGTATTTTCACTGCGCCCGCTGGTAGTCGCTGTGCTTGGCCGTTGTTCGGTTGTTGATAGTTACATAGGCCCTTATTTATGAAGGAATAGCGCCAGGTAGCGACTGGTGAGCGGCCGGTAATGACGGGCCCCGCCACGAGAACGCCGGCTCCCCACCACAATCACACATTTATCAAGCGACTGAGATAGCGCCATATAGCGACTCATTCATCATTATTCCAGCCTCAGCCCACAGCACCAGCATCCGACCTTGAACAGCGACAGGTATGACCTCTCGCTACCTGGCGCTCTCCAATGCATTTCAATGGAACAATCTTTAAATATTCATAATTAATTGTTATTATTTTTTTTTTTTTTTTAAATGTGAAAAATTCTGTGACCACTTCTGCCATTTTAAATAATTTTTTTAAGGGGAAAAATTGTACAGAATTGATATTACAGGTCTGATATTAATGTTTCATATTACTAAATGTTTTTATAAACTTGTTTTTTTTTTTGGTTTCCAAAAATATGGTTGTTTGGGGGTTAAAAAACTACTTTTAACACATCGCCGCCAGCGCTCTGGGGTTTAAACAAGCATTTTACAGCGCGAGAATTTTTGGAGCGTGATTTGTTAATGAATATGGTGGGAGCCGGTCGCTATGGCCATTCGCTATCATGCGCTCCCATACAGCGCGGAACCTGTCAAATAGCGACTCCTCACCCAATATTCAACATTACTGCACACCAACTGAGTCGCTGTCAACAACCGAACAACGGCCAAGCACAGCGACTACTAGCGGGCGCTCTGAAAATGCCGCTACAGTCGCTCAACTGTCGCTACATGTCGCTATTAATGAATCGGCCTCTAAGTCGGTGTGCTGTAATGTTGAATACAAGGTGACGAGTCGCTATTTCTTTGTTTCTTTACTTGTATACTTTTCTTTTCTTCTAGTTCCTTTCATCTTTCTTGGTTTCCTTTCCTTTTTTTCTTTCTTTCTTTCTTTCTTTCTTTCTTTCTTTCTTTCTTTCTTTCTTTCTTTCGTTTATTCTGCCATTCCTCGCTTCTCTTTCTTTCGCTCTCTCTCTTTCATGGTTTCTTTCATTCTTTCATCAGTTCACTCCTTTCTTCTTTCCTTTTATGCTGTTCTTTCACTTTTTTTCCCATTTCTTCTCTCTTTTTCCTGCTTTTTCTATCTATCCTTTCTTTCTTAATATCTTTCTTTCATTCCTTCTATACATTTGTTTTCTTCTACTTCCTTTCTTTCTTTCTTTTATTCTGCCATTTCTTTCTTCTCTTTCTCTCTCTCTTATGTGGTTTCTTTCATTCTTTCATCAGTTCATTCCTTTCTTATTTCCTTTTATGCTGATCTTTCATTTTTCTCCCATTTCTTCTTTCTCCTGCCTTTCTTTCTTTCTTTCTTTCTATCCTTTTTTCTTTCTTTTCCCCCCACACGCAGTATGTATGGAGGTGTCACACCCCTGACCTTCTATGGCCCCGGGGCCGGGAATCTCGCAGTCACATGACCAGCCTCTGCCCGGGATAATGGGGCCAAAGTCCAGAGCCATAGAGAGGCCTGTGCCCCTCCCCCAGGAGAGCTCATATAATACTGATATATCATGATGATGATGTCATAAAGGGAGGGGAGGGGCGTGGCAGGATATATAATGAGGGGGAGGAGCCATAACCTCATCTCAGCAAAGGTCACTGCTGCCACCGACATCTACAGGTGAGTGTGTGAGGAGAACTACAAGTCCCAGCATATCCTCCCTCACTAATCTCCCCTGTTTATCCAGCTGTGGGGAACTACAAGTCCCAGCATATCCTCCCTCACTAATCTCCCCTGTTTATCCAGCTGTGGGGAACTACAAGTCCCAGCATATCCTCCCTCACTAATCTCCCCTGTTTATCCAGCTGTGGGGAACTACAAGTCCCAGCATATCCTCCCCCCACTAATCTCCCCTGTTTATCCAGCTGTGGAGAACTACAAGTCCCAGCATATCCTCCCCCCACTAATCTCCCCTGTTTATCCAGCTGTGGAGAACTACAAGTCCCAGCATATCCTCCCTCACTAATCTCCCCTGTTTATCCAGCTGTGGAGAACTACAAGTCCCAGCATATCCTCCTCACTAATCTCCCCTGTTTATCCAGCTGTGGGGAACTACAAGTCCCAGCATATCCTCCCTCACTAATCTCCCCTGTTTATCCAGCTGTGGAGAACTACAAGTCCCAGCATATCCTCCCCCCACTAATCTCCCCTGTTTATCCAGCTGTGGAGAACTACAAATCCCAGGAGGGGAGATGGCAGGTGAGTACCAGGAAGGGAGATGGCAGGTGAGTACCAGGAGGGGAGAGGGCAGGTGAGTACCAGGAGGGGAGAGGGCAGGTGAGTACCAGGAGGGGAGAGGGCAGGTGAGTACCAGGAGGGGAGATGGCAGGTGAGTACCAGGAGGGGAGAGGGCAGGTGAGTACCAGGAAGGGAGATGGCAGGTGAGTACCAGGAGGGGAGAGGGCAGGTGAGTACCAGGAGGGGAGAGGGCAGGTGAGTACCAGGAGGAGAGAGGGCAGGTGAGTACCAGGAGGGGAGAGGGCAGGTGAGTACCAGGAGGGGAGAGGGCAGGTGAGTACCAGGAGGGGAGAGGGCAGGTGAGTACCAGGAGGGGAGAGGGCAGGTGAGTACCAGAAGGGGAGATGGCAGGTGAGTACCAGGAGGGGAGATGGCAGGTGAGTACCAGGAAGGGAGAGGGCAGGTGAGTACCAGGAGGGGAGAGGGCAGGTGAGTACCAGGAGGGGAGAGGGCAGGTGAGTACCAGGAGGGGAGAGGGCAGGTGAGTACCAGGAGGGGAGAGGGCAGGTGAGTACCAGGAGGAGAGAGGGCAGGTGAGTACCAGGAAGGGAGATGGCAGGTGAGTACCAGGAGGGGAGAGGGCAGGTGAGTACCAGGAGGGGAGATGGCAGGTGAGTACCAGGAAGGGAGATGGCAGGTGAGTACCAGGAGGGGAGATGGCAGGTGAGTACCAGGAGGGGAGAGAGCAGGTGAGTACCAGGAAGGGAGATGGCAGGTGAGTACCAGGAAGGGAGATGGCAGGTGAGTACCAGGAAGGGAGATGGCAGGTGAGTACCAGGAGGGGAGATGGCAGGTGAGTACCAGGAGGGGAGAGAGCAGGTGAGTACCAGGAAGGGAGATGACAGGTGAGTACCAGGAAGGGAGATGGCAGGTGAGTACCAGGAAGGGAGATGGCAGGTGAGTACCAGGAGGGGAGATGGCAGGTGAGTACCAGGAGGGGAGAGGGCAGGTGAGTACCAGGAGGGGAGAGGGCAGGTGAGTACCAGGAGGGGAGAGGGCAGGTGAGTACCAGGAGGGGAGAGGGCAGGTGAGTACCAGGAGGGGAGATGGCAGGTGAGTACCAGGAGGGGAGAGGGCAGGTGAGTACCAGGAGGGGAGATGGCAGGTGAGTACCAGGAGGGGAGAGGGCAGGTGAGTACCAGGAGGGGAGAGGGCAGGTGAGTACCAGGAGGGGAGATGGCAGGTGAGTACCAGGAGGGGAGAGGGCAGGTGAGTACCAGGAGGGGAGAGGGCAGGTGAGTACCAGGAAGGGAGATGGCAGGTGAGTACCAGGAGGGGAGATGGCAGGTGAGTACCAGGAGGGGAGAGGGCAGGTGAGTACCAGGAGGGGAGATGGCAGGTGAGTACCAGGAAGGGAGATGGCAGGTGAGTACCAGGAAGGGAGATGGCAGGTGAGTACCAGGAGGGGAGATGGCAGGTGAGTACCAGGAAGGGAGATGGCAGGTGAGTACCAGGAGGGGAGATGGCAGGTGAGTACCAGGAGGGGAGATGGCAGGTGAGTACCAGGAGGGGAGATGGCAGGTGAGTACCAGGAGGGGAGATGGCAGGTGAGTACCAGGTGGGGAGAGGGTAGGTGAGTACCAGGAGGGGAGATGGCAGGTGAGTACCAGGAGGGGAGAGGGTAGTTGAGTACCAGGAGGGGAGATGGCAGGTGAGTACCAGGTGGGGAGAGGGTAGGTGAGTACCAGGAGGGGAGAGGGCAGGTGAGTACCAGGAGGGGAGAGGGCAGGTGAGTACCAGGAGGGGAGATGGCAGGTGAGTACCAGGAGAGGAGAGGGTAGTTGAGTACCAGGAGGGGAGAGGGCAGGTGAGTACCAGGTGGGGAGAGGGCAGGTGAGTACCAGGAGGGGAGAGGGTAGGTGAGTACCAGGAGGGGAGATGGCAGGTGAGTACTAGGAGGGGAGATGGCAGGTGAGTACCAGGAGGGGAGAGGGTAGGTGAGTACCAGTAGGGGAGAGGGCAGGTGAGTACCAGGAGGGGAGAGGGCAGGTGAGTACCAGGAGGGGAGAGGGTAGGTGAGTACCAGGAGGGGAGATGGCAGGTGAGTACCAGGAGGGGAGATGGCAGGTGAGTACCAGGAGGGGAGAGGGTAGGTGAGTACCAGGAGGGGAGATGGCAGGTGAGTACCAGGAGGGGAGAGGGCAGGTGAGTACCAGGAGGGGAATTGGCAGGTGAGTACCAGGAGGGGAGATGGCAGGTGAGTACTAGGAAGGGAGAGGGCAGGTGAGTACCAGGAGGGGAGATGGCAGGTGAGTAC